>JAKSZT010054052.1:5688757-5892075 GCA_026826555.1 Tolypeutes matacus | reverse complement strand
TCTATCTATCTATCTATCTATCTATCTATCTATCTATCTATCTATCTATCATCTATCTATCTATCTATCTATCTATCTATTTTCTGAACATTTGAGTATAAGTTGTATACATCTTGCTCATTGAACACTTAATACTGCTATGCACATTTCCTAAGAAGGATATTCACCTTAAGTGCAGTTATCAAGTTCTTCACATATTCTTGATATAAGTTACTTGGATAGCAAGGTGTTTAGCTTTGAAACTGGGTAGATAGTAAACCTGTTAACTGAGATAGGGAAGGCAAGAGAAAGAATTAGGGGGAAATCTGAGGAGTTCACTTCAAGACATAGAGGATTAAGGTACTTTTGGGTTATCCAGGTATAGATGTGCAGTAGATGCTTGGAATTATATATCTGGAGCTCAAGAGAGAAGTATGGGCTTTAGGTTTGGGAGGAATTAATATGATGGGAATGGATAAGGTTGCCAGGCAGAAAAGAAGCCCCAGCACAAAACCTCAAGAATTCCAATGTGTAAGGGATGATGAAGAAAATGAAGCCAGAAAGAGAAAACAGGAATAATGGTCAGAGATGGAGGAGCCCGGGGGGGGGGGGGTTTCGAGGAAAGGTTGTGCCAATGTTGCAGCGAGGTCAAGCAGGGTGAGTAATAATAAAGGTCCTTGGATTTGGCATTTGGGGTTTCACTGGTAACCTATTTCAGAGGACTGAGGAATAAACATAAGAGGAAGTGGAGACAGGGGTAGAGTCCTCTTGGAAAATATTAGGCAGTGAAAGGAGAGAGACTGCACACAGACATATAAAACAACGAAGCAACAGAAGAGCTGTACAAAGTGGGAGGTAATCAAGGGCCAACTTAGTGATAGAGACGGGCAGAGACACCTTTTCCAAGCATGGGCAGCCACTTTGGAAAGCTGGAAGTGGAAGGCAGACCATACGCCCGGGTGGCTGTAGTTCTAAGTTCTGGCCGCTAGGTGTCAGTGTTGATCAGAGCTCCTGGTGGTTGGTAGTCGGCCCAGTCCGGACGGCGAGACAGGGGTGGAGCTGAGTATTTAACCGTGAACAAAACACTGCAAGCTCAACATCTGGGTCACAGCTGCTGGTGGAGAAGAAGCAGTGCCCTCAGCTGAGGGGATGCGGGATGGGTCCAAGCTGGCTTCAAGGGAGGAAGAAATCAAGAATCCCATGACTTCTCTAGCCTTTTCTTTACTTTTCAAAGAGCTGTTGCGGTCCAGCCTTTTGATCTGGCATACACGGTGCGATTCTTGCTGATTCCAAAGCGGTTCTATCCCTTCTTTCCTACCCTGGATATCTCTAGGATTCTTCCACCTTCCCCCTTCTCCTCTTCCTCCAAACGCCAGCATTTTTGTGGTGGAAAAAGTAGGAACTGGGGAGACAAGACTGGAGCTCTAGTCCACCCCTACCAAGGTGTAAGACCTTGGGCATGTCATCTCACAGTCGTCCCTGGCTCCAGTTCCTTATTTGCAAAATGACGTTATGTGGGGGTGGGGGTGGAGGAGGAGAAGTCTCACTCCCTAGGCTCTGAGCTCCTTTGCATCTCCAACTACAGACTGGAACGAGTCCCCTCTGTTCTGCCAAGGGTGCTTTCTGTTTCTCTCCCTTTGGGGAAGTTGCTTTTTCTTGGTAGTTGGGGAGGCAGGAAAATAAAAGTCATTGGCGCTTAAGCCTCTTAAGACCTCAGGTAGGGCTATGATTTTCAACCAAAGACAACATATGATCTTGGGGCTGATTCTACACGCCTCTTAGGCATATTGTGACACAGCGTCCCATTCAATAGTGGAAGTGGAAAACTCAGCCTTGCCCTTTAACCCTGAAACAAGATGCCATTCTTTCATTGCCAGGGCTGCCTGCGCGGTAGCCCACCTTCTCATCCCCATTTTATAAATGCAGAAACGGAGGCACAGGGCAGCTCGGTGGCTTCCGGGATCCGGTGCCATGTTCCTCTAACTCTCTTTGGTGTAACATGTGCCAAGTCTTCCGTGGGAGAGGCAAGGAGAGGGCCTTGGCCCTGGAGGCAGGATTCCCCAGGGACTGTGGGAAATGGCTGAAGGACAGCAGGGAAGTGGGAAAGTCAGACCCAAAGTCTGGAGGAGCAGCGCTGAAAGCCTGGATCGGCTCATCTTTCTAGGAAGGAGAAGGCCGAGGGTCATTGCGTCTGTCCGCACAGCAGAGGTTTTTAAGGGTTAAGGGCACCCAAAGAAAATAGAAGTAAGAGGAGGAAGTGAGGCGCTGGGTCGCAGAGAGAAGGAAGCGGCTCGTCAGAACTTCCTCTTTCTCCTTCCCCGAAGCCCCCACCCCACGCCTCTACCCTGCTCGGCCCGCCCCTCCCGCGGGCCCAAAGCCGCGCTTCCGCTCCCCTGGCCGAACCTCACTTTACTCCTGGAGGGTGGCTGGTGCGCGGCGCTGGGGTCCCTCCGGCCAAGGCCGCGCACCGCCAGGGCCTGTTCCTTCCGAGGGCAGACGCGCGCGGGCAGCGCGGGCTGCTTTGGAGACGCTCTGCGCGCCCCGGGGCGAGACTCGTAGGATGCGCGGGCCCGGCGGGCACCTCGCTGACTCTACCCCGCCGCTAGGTGGCGGGAGAGGCCTGCGGGACGCCGCGCGAGGGCCCCGACCCCGCCCGCGGGCAAGCCCCGCCCCTCGGGGTGGCCCCGCCCCAGGCCCCGCCCCGGCTCGACGGCCCCGCGGGCGGCGCGGAGCCTGGGCAGATGCTGAGACCCGCCGAGCGGCTCCAGCCGGGGCGCGGTGGTCGGGAGGGTCACCTGGACTGCAGGGATTCGCCGCTGGAGAGGGGCTCGGCGCCCGGCGGGGACTGCAGGTGTGTGGCTAAGCGGCCGGTGCGGCTGCCCGGGGCGCGCGTGGGGGCTCAAGGTGGAGCGGGAGCAGGCTGGGGGGCCTTCGGGGGCAGAGGGCTCGGGGACGCGCGGTTGCAGGGGCGGGCTGGACAGATCCTGCGGTCTTCCGCCTCCACCGATATTGTCCGCCCGCCCAGGCCGGTACTCGGACCCCGCAAACGCACGTTCCCAGTAATGCTGGAGATGGAAGGGGGCGTCCCCGTGACGGTCCATGGCTAGCCGGGTAGCCGCTGCTGGACGCCTCTCTGCGGTCCGCGAGTGTCCGCAGCCTCCCGCCTCCTTCAGGCCGCCTCGTGTCATCGGGGTCAAGAAGTCTGCCCCACTCAGGCTGGGAGCTCTTGGGGTGAGCATTGGCATCGGGGGTCTTGGGCCATCAGGACCTGGGGGGCGTGGACGCACCTGCCTGAGGCGCCCCCCATCCGTCCTCAGCCTGCCCACCCGCTAGCGAGCGTGGGCCCCCAGAGAGTGGCTGCGGTTCTGTAGAACTGCACGCTCTGTGCGCAGGGGATCCGCGTTCACACACTGGGCGTCCCTGCGCGACTCTGTGTGTGTGTATGTGTGTGCAGCGAGCGCGTTTCGCCCATCCCGGGCCTGGGATAAATAAGCAAGAAGTTCAGGCCAGTAGAAGGAAGGAGATTGTTCAGAAGGAAAAGGAAAGCAAGATGAAAACAGCAGGATGTGGTACGAAATGAGTTAACAAGCCTCCGTCAGAGAGGAGGGGTGGGTTTAGACAACTTGAGGGCTGAAAGTAGGCCAAGTCTGCCTTGAAGATCCCCTCTGGATTGCGCTTCTCTTGCTCCCTCCCAATAGCTGCTGTGTCTTCCATCTTCTCAGGGGACCACATGGTAAGACGCTGGTTCCCAGGGCTGGCTGCACTTTTGGCTCTCCTGGAATGCTGTTAAAACATAGATACTCCAGAAGCCCTGCAGCACACTTTCCAGGGCTGGGGTCTGGAATCCGCGTTTTCCTAAAATTTTAATAAGCTCCTTAAGTGATGATGTTGGAGCCGTTGCTTGGGATCCGTCCTGCCTTTCTCCCAGCCTCAGTCTCCTTATCTGTAAAATGGGCTCTATTTTCTACCTCGCAGGGCTGCGTGGAAAATTAGATGGCAAAAAGGTGATGAAAGTGGCTGCACATGGAAGGAGCTCTGTGGATGTTTGTAGAACAAGACAATGGGCATGAGGACTTGCACAGTGGTGTGATTCTTCACCCAAAGAGGCCAGTTTTGGATAGCCAAGCTCCCTCTTCCTGCTTCCCTCCCCTCCAGGAACCGTGGGGATAGGAATACCTGGGGTCTTTGAGTGCTCAGCTTCAGTTGGGTTTTAGAGCCCCCCCTTATCTCCAGCTTAGGTGGCAGATGATTAATTATTTCCCTCCCCACGTTGTAGGAAGAAGACCCCTTCTGCCTCCCCCACCTCCCCTTTCTTCCTCCCCTGCATCCTTTTTTGTTGTTTTCACGAATAATAGGGTGGAAGGCGTCTTGGTTGCACTGGGAGAGAAGCATGTTTGGGGGGTGATGAATGGGGTGATGATGAGAAGGCAAGGGGTGGAGGTTGTGAAGGAGTCTGGCTGTTGGAGGCTGCTCCACAATCCCACGTCAGGTATTGCTCATGGGGTCTGCAGGCTGAGAAGTGGAGAGGAGGAGAGCCGGTTGCCTTTTTGCCTGAGTGATGCCTGCTTGGATTCAGAAGAGCACTCAAGCTGTGCTCTCTTGACCTTCATTTGAAGAGGCTCAACCCCAGGGCTGAGCAGACTGGCCCTGTGGAGCATCTGTGAACCAGAAGACCTGTTTGGCTTCAGCTATGGGTGGGCTGGAAGCCTGGGTCAGCTTCTTAAGAGAGGAAGCTTCTGGAGGGGCCAGATAGACCGATGACCAACAGGTCGAGAGAGAGGTGCTTAGTTTGATTTCTGAACCTCTGGCATGGATTGGGGGATGGGGCAGGAGAGACAAGGAAAGACTCCATCTGACTCCTTACCAAAGAGAACATAAGATGCTCTCATAGCAAACATATGTTACATATGAAAATATTCCATCCATCTGAAGATGTATGTTTTTCACATTTTAACAACCCTGAAATCAAGATGCACCTCACCATCTACGGCATCTTGCAATTATAGTGGGCTACAATATTGCTTTCTTACTGGAATACAAAATAAGGGTGCAATCTGGGAATTGATGGCACCTTAGATTCTGTTAAATATGATGTATGTTTTACAAATCTTTTGATGCTTTAGATGTACGTGAGTACACCCAGAATTATGTCATTCCCATAAGTGAATTTGTGTACATTAATTTTTCCAGTAGCTCTACCTTTTAAACACCAAAACTTCTCATTGGATCCATGTTTTAAAGGAAATCTTTATAAAATGTGCTGCTTGTCTTTATAAATAGAGCACATTGGGTATGATTTAATCATTTCTTGAAAATATCAAACGATTCCAGCCTGCCATTCTTCTTGGTGCCTTGGTGTGCTCAGGGTACATTTTCTGTCTCATCTCTCATCCTTCTTTCCTTTGCCTTTTTCCACTTTAGCAGTGATTTCATGGTGTTGGGCACTGTGCTTCACGTCCTTTAATCTTCACATGCACACTCTGAAGTAGTTGCAACTACTGTACACATTTTATATATAAGGAAACTGAGGCCAAGGCCACACAGCTAGAAATCGCCAGACCTGGGCTGACTCCAGTGTTTGCTCCTAATCAGGGAGCACCAGGCCCAAGAGGCAGCCTGAGTGAGCCTCTCCCGGGTATAAAATGCATGGCTCTAGGACCTGAATTTGAGGACATGACTTATGGCTAGCTGTGATTTTTTTTTTTTTTTTTTTTTTTTTGTCCTTCCAGGCTTGCAGCTAGGCTATAGATAGTTGGGGTTACCAGTCAAGTGATTTCTGCATAAGTGAGGTACCATTATAGAAAGGTGCACCCAATAGTCCACTGTGACTGGCAGTAGGTGGGTTTGGGGCTTTAGAGTTTGGCATCAATGGAAGACTCCTGCCTCCAGCCTCCCTCCCCTTTGGTTCTTGCCTCTCTCATTGCCATGGAGATGATGTAAGCAATCTGAGCCCTTGGCTTTTCAGCTTAAAATCCTTCAGAGCCGCCATTACCCTCAAGCCTTAACATGGGCGGCAAGGCCTCTCACCACCAAACCCAAACCCACCCCTCCTGATGCTCGGCCCCTGAGGTCCTGCTGGTCCCTGAACACACCAGGCTATTTCCAACCTCTGTGCCTTTGCACGTGCCATCCCTTCTCCCCAGACTGCCCTTCCCTTCCTCCATCCGTCTGCTGACCTGCCAATTTGTCCTTCAATGCCCAGCTCAAGCCTCATCTTCTGAAGTTCCCCCTGACCCTCCCCCTTGCCCCACAGCTTACCACCCCTTCCTTCTGTCCCCGCCTTGCTTTTTATGGCCTCCTGCCATAGCACTGATCTCCCTGGCCTGCAGGGTCTGACCAGTTCCTTGACACAGCGGTGGCCTGCTCACCAGAGCCACCTGTTGCTCAGCTGTCACCGTGAAACTCTCCAGCACCTCCCAGGCCAGAAGTCCATGCACAACAACCGTGGAAGCTTCTTGAAAGCAGGGCAGGGGTGGGGTGGGTGGGTGGAGGTGGGGTCAGGAGGGAGGGGTGTACTTGTTATTTTCATGTCCTCTTGAGTCTTCTTGTTGTTGTTGACCTAAGGAAATAAGCTCATGTGGTTTCCTTATTGGGGGCAGGGTTGGGGCGTGAGGGTGGCTTCTAGGACTCTGCTTCACGGAGTCCGTGTTTTGGCCTCACCGCTACAAGGTGCCGGGCCACCTTGGGTCAGTCTGTGTCCATTTCCCCATCTGAAAGATGGAAATTTCATGCCAGATGCTTTCTGCGGCCCCTTCCTAACCTCTCGTGTTCAGTTCAGCATGTTTGTATTGGGCAAATCCTGTGTGCCCTGCGTGTGCTAGGCTC
Source organism: Tolypeutes matacus (assembly GCA_026826555.1). Lineage (NCBI taxonomy): Eukaryota > Metazoa > Chordata > Mammalia > Cingulata > Chlamyphoridae > Tolypeutes > Tolypeutes matacus. The sequence goes on along the minus strand of JAKSZT010054052.1, from coordinate 5,885,271 downwards.
TGAGGATACCTAGCAAGACAATGTTCCTGCCCTCGAGGAAATTACAGTTTAGAGGGCAAGACGCTAGACACAAGTATGGTTTCATTACCATTGGGAGAATTACATAAAGGAAGTCTAATATAGTTTGGGGGTTAGGGGAAAACAACCTTCCCTAAAGAAGTCATCTTTAAGTTGAGACTTGAGAGATACGAAATGAAGAGAAAATAATAAATTTGCCTAACATTTAGTGAACCCTAAGGGCTCTTTGATGGTATTCTATTGTGTATTCCTTTCAACAACTCTGTAAGATAATTACCTGCAAGCACTTGGCCAAGTGTCTCTCATAGACCAGAGACTCCTCCCAGCCCCAATTCTCCAGGGTCCAGCTTCTGGATGTAAAGTTCATAAGGACCTTACGGGTAGCCTCCCTTGTTCTTTTCACTGACCATCATGAGAAGGCATGTCTCGATGTCTCAGTGCTGCTGTGAGCTGCTTGTACAAGTCCCCTGCATCTGATCCCTTACATCCCCACCCAGACAACACTCTACCTCGTTGCTTTGCATGGCTTTCGTTCTAGAGTCTATTACTTTCAGGAGCCGCTGTTCTTGTCCCGCTAAGAAACTCAGATCCTGATTTTCTGTGTCTTCTAAGAAGTCACCCATTTGGTTCCCACATCTTTCGTTTTTCATACAAAGTTGCCTGGACAGAACCATGAAGTCTGCAGATGCACCGCCTGACTTTTTTGTCTGAGCACTTGTTCCTGAATGGCTTGGTGGTTTTGACTCATGTCAGGCAAATTACACAGCCATTTCCAGGAGATCTGGCTGAGGTGCTAACTTCTTCATTGTGTGTTGGTTTTCTGCATTAGTTGCACCCATGGTCCTTGAAGGAGAGGTTTGACTCTCTCTAGGTAATGGGCACCTTTGAAAAGCTCATGAAAGTGATAGGGCGTCTCCCAACCCCTCCATAAAAAAAAAAATTAGCCCATGTGTGTGCACGCTTGCACGTGCACACACACACACACACACACACACGGTGGTTCTCCTTTTCAAAGTTTTGCCTAAAATTCCAGAGGCTTCTCAGATCTCCAAATCCCACTAAGGACCCCATCCTAGAAAACAGGACTTTCTCCATGCTGACTTCTGGTATACCCCCCAGCACAACTCCATGTAGGAAGTAGCTGCTTTCAGAGGTGAGCTGGTGGTGATGACAGATCAGGAAAACCTGAAGATTGGCTCAGAGGATGCCAGGATGCACTGGTGAGAACTCAAGGCAGAGTGATGGGAGCTTGAGGTCCCTGATGTCTAACAGAGCCATGCCAATGCTTACGCTCTCTGGGTCTCTCATCAAGTCTTGAATTCAACCCATTTTCAAGACGAATGAAGAGCACTGCTTTTGCTAGTGTAGTCCTGACAAGAGTTGTTTTGTTCTTCAAGCAAGGACCTAAGTTTAAGGCTAGGCCTGAGAGCTGGGGAAAATGTGTCCCTATCCTTGAAAAGCCAAGGTCTGGGAATGAGAAGCAACAATCAAAGAATTGCTGTTTCTTTGCTGTTGATGTTTGCGGCATCCCAAGATCCAAGAAACTGGTCACAGTTCTTTAGAACCACCACAGAATGACATGCGCCACATGTAAGTTTTCTTCAATTCCTCATTTCTATGGATTTTATAAAGCATGAATGGAAATTAACATTGTCAGTTACTTTTTTTTTTAGCCATTATTATGAAATTCTTGTTTTTGGTTTTTTTTTTGCCTTGTGATATGTTTCTGTGACAGATTATATCATCAACTTCCCTCTATTGAGCTCTCCTTGCGTTTTTGGAATAAACTCAATGTGGACATGGTGCTGTATTCTTCTAGCACAGTGCTAAGTTTGATTTGCTGTGATTCTTTTTAGGGTTTTTGCGTCTCTACTCATCAGTAAGTTTGGCCTATGTTTTCCTTTTCTGTGCTGCTGTTGTCATGTTTTGATAAGCTGGCTTCACAAAATGATTTTTTGGAAGTTTTTCAATGCTTCTGCACCTTGGAGCAACATTTAGAACAAGGCAATCATTTGTTCCTTGAAGGTTGGGAAGACTTGCTATGGTCTTTAGGGTCTGTGCTGCTGGTTTCTTGTCCTCTCCTCCCCAAGCCATCCTCTACCTCTCTGTCCTCCTCAGTCATCCCAGGGATACACCTGTCAGTTCAGTGGTCTCAAGCTACCCCTGAGTCATCATTGATTTTTTTTTTTTTTTTTTTACCTGGAGGTCCTAGGGATCGAACCCGGGTCCCTCCATATGGGAGACGGACGCCCAACCATTTGAACCACATCCGTCCCCCTATCATTGATTTTTGATCTCTCAGAGCCAGCCATGAAGTCCTATTGGTCCTTACTTGATCTGCCCTTCAGCTTATAGGAAGACCCCCTTTCCATGCTGAGCGGGGCAGAGCCACTCCAGGGGCTGCATTTAGTGGTGATGATGATAAACCATTTTATACCCAGAGACAGATCACCAAGATGGCAATGACATACAAGAAATGGCTAAAAGAAGGAGGGATGTTTTTCTCTAGGAAGATGAGACAAGGGAGAAGAAATGTCTGTCTTCAGATATTCAAAGGACAGTGTCCTTCAGAAAAGGCAACACTATGCTCTGTGAAGGTCATTCTCCGCATGGAAAAGGGACCAAGGAAGGGAAATTATAAGGAAATGTACTTCAGCTTGCTATAAGGAAGATCTGGAGAAAGACCGTATCAGCAATGGAATGGGCGGCCTTGGGGTAGTGAGTTCCCCATTGGGGAAAGTACAGATCAGATGTTGTGGAAATGATAGCTGTGAGAATAGAGACTGAGCTGGCTGGTCAGAAGCTCCCTTCCTAAGAACCTCTAGTTCTCTAACACATAGTGGCCGTGTCTGACTGGTCTTGGTTGTATAAAATTTGGTTATTCTGAGGACATCATTTGAATTTATAATACTCAGTGGCCTTGAATAAACAAATTCCGAAGCTGGGCAGGTCCCTCACAAATCCCGCAGCCCTGATTCACAGCCCATTTCCCCGGAGCAGAAGTACTTTGGTGGTTAGAAAACCAAGACCTTCCACGGCAAGAGACCCTGGGCCTCCCACTGGAAACCATATCCTGGCCCACATCCAGGCTTTTCCTGAGGTCTCTTAGTCTTGGCTTCTTCCGACACCTGGTGAAATAAGCTTAATTGAGCCCCTCTTCAGAATCACCTTCTTGTCTGAATGTCCCAGATAAGGCCTCAGGGCCAACCCACCCAACCTCCAGGTTGAACTAGTAATCTGGCCTCTTGTTCTTGGGGTTTTCGAGACAGTGTTTCACTGAGGCCCTTGCATTTTGCATTCACTTCTGTGCTGACATCTTGAGAGTTTCATTTTGAGAAAGCTGAAAGCTCAGAGCTTTCCTTGGACTGTTAATAGGCTTAAGAGAGCACAGGGGGCTGAGATATGTTGAGCAGGCCACAGGATGGGAATAGGAGGTGTGCTCTCTTGTGCTTACTCTCTGGACCTGTTTCCTCCTGGTTAAAATGGACTCGATTATTCTGACATCCTGTGAGTTTCTGAAGACTGCTCTTTGAGAGTAGACTTGTGGGAGCCACTCTGATGGGCTGAGCAGAGAGGGGCCCACTCATTCCATAAGGCAGGGCACCCAGTGACTATGAGTCCTAAGGAGGACCTCATGGTGGCCACCCTCCTCTATTGGAACCTGTGCTTCTCTACTGGACGGTTTCCTCTAAGGTCATTGGTGGCTTTGCAATGGCAAATTCCAATGGCCTCTTCCAACCTGTATCTTAATTTGATACTTCTATAGCATTTGATGCCCAACTCACCCGGAGTTTTTTCCTTTGTTAGCTTCTGTGGTAGCCTCTTCTGGATCTCTTTCCACCTCCAAATCTTACCATTCTCCTGCGAGTTCTCTTCTTGCCATCTCCAGATTGATTTATCTCATGCACCCAAATTCTCATCTACAAGTACATGCTGGTTATTTTCACTTGGATGCCCTGTTTCAACTTAAACACCATGTCCCAAACCTAACTCTTGCTCCACAAAGCAGGCTTCCTCTGCTGACTTCCCCCTCTCTGTCTCTGGTGAAACCAGACTCCCAGCCTAGGAGTCATCTCTGAGCCTTCCATCTTCCTTGTTCTCCACTATCCAGCCAGTTTTGATGGTGCTTCCTTTTCCCATTGTTTTTGCTTCTCTCACTTCCCCATTGTCCTCTCTGCCCCTCATCTTGGCCTTCATCACCAGGCACCTGCTGATGGGCTTTCAGGTGCTGTAGACTCTTCCTTGCTTTACCAGGAGATTCTTCTTATGAAGTCTCCATTCGTCACCATTTTCCCCTGTTCAGAAGCCTTTGATGCCATCCCACCACATAGGGGAAGTCCAAAGTCCTTGGTCTTTTGATCAGGTTTCAAAGTTGGGTCCCACTCCTTTCTCCTTGAATCTTCACCCTACTCTCCAAGCAGAAACACTTCCCGACCATTCAGTTCAGCACCAACTCCCCAATGCCCAGCAGGGCCCTGGCATTTGGTTGTGTTCAATAAGTGTTTGTTGAATGAATGATTGCCTGGGTGGACAACCAGCTCCGAGGAGTCCTGACCTCAGCCTCAGACGGTAGAGAATATCGTCTCTAGATGAGCTCTTTGTGGGGTTCAATCATCCTCTCCCCACCCTGGGACCTCACTAACCTCGCTTGGGCATCTGAGGAGGCTTCAGACACCTGTGTTTTTACCATCCAGTATGGGACAAGACAGACGCCTTCCTCCTTGGTCTGCTTTACACCCAAGGAGCTTCCAAGGGGCCCTGGCAAACTCCAGATGCTGAGACCCTGTTCCTTGGAAATCCTAGTCCTGCTCTTCAATTTAGTGAGATTTAAGATGAGCCCTTCTCTAAGTGTGACTGCAGCGGAAGCTCTGGGGAGAGCCTTCTCCAAACAAGCCACTCCCAGTCTGGTGACAGCTTCTTTGTAGGAGCCTGGGGAAGTAACTGTTTGCAACACAGTGTTTACAAGGCAGAGGGGCTTCCTGTCCCGCCTACCCCCGCCAGGCATGGGGCAATCAGGAGCTGTGTTTTCAGAAGGTGTGGGGGAAAGAGCTGGTGGGGGAGATTTCTGGGGATTCTTCAAAGATCCCCAGGGGGTACCTGGTCCAGTTGGTGTTCAGGCAGCTGTAGAACTCAGGGTTTTTTGTTGTTGTTGAAAGCAAATAGATAATAAGTGTTATTAATTCACATACTGTCCTTTTCAGCTTATAAAGCATTGTTCACAAAAGTGACCCAATGAGTCTAATGTGGGACCCCTTAGAGCAAGAAGACACCCTTCTATCACTCTCAAGCAGGGGTGTAGGTTAGGGTTAGCAAGGACGAGGTTCTTTCTTTCTTTTTTTTTTTTTTAAAGATTTTATTTATTTATTCATTTATCCCCCCCTTGCTGCTTGTGCTCGCTGGGTCAGCTAACCACGCCGTGCTGGCGGGCTTGCCTTCACTAGGAGGCCCCAGGAACCGAACCCGGGGCCTCCCATATGGTAAACGGGAGCCCTACTGATTGAGCCACAGCCACTTCCCATCTTTCTTTCTTTTTTGGAAAGGGATTTATGCTTTGGAGAAGAGGAAGAAGGCTTCCTGGGGGCAGGAGAAAGCAGTGGAAAGGATTCCCCAGGACAGAGACCCCTCACATTCCAATGTGGGGTTCATCCATCATGAGGAGGGACACCCCGCTCCATGCACACTTGAGAAATGGGCCAAGAGAGCTGCAACTGCCCTCCCTGCCTCTGCCCACCAGCCTGGAGCCACCACCACGGCATCACCAAGAACAAGAGCTTATGCCCAGGGCCCCCTGCGGTCTGTGTCTCCCAATACCACCATCCGGAAAGGGACTACCTCATGTTCTTTCTAGTGAATGGCTGATCCAAGAGGTGTTCAAAAGATGGAGTGCATGTGATGCATGCAACCTACTTTCAAATGCCAAAGGGACTGGGTTGGGGCCATGGTCCTTGGGTGATGATGGCGGCAGTTTGTTTCCCCTTGGGTTCAGGGTTCAGGGTCCCAGCCATCCAGCTCCCTTGAGGATGGGGTTTCTTCTATCGGCTGCATTACTCCTAAGACTTGCTCAGTAGGTGGAGCTAGGAACATTAGTTTCCACTAAACTGTTTTATATCTCTTAAGGAGAATACAGTTTATAATGCACATAATTTATTCTCACAGGACCTTCTTATTGACCAATAAGAGATCATCTCTGATTTATGTACTCAGATGGTACCCTCTCAGCTTGAACTACTTCAGTACCAGCTGGCCAACCTAGCTTGCTCAGAAGAGTGCCTGACCTTCTTTCTTTCTTTCTTTCTTTTTAATATACTTAAAAAAAATTTTTTTTTTAAAAAGATACTTAGATTACATAAATGTTACATAAAAAATATAGGGGATTCCCATATGCCCCACTCCCTTCCCCTCCCACACTTTTCCACATTAACAACATCCTTCATTAGTGTGGTACATTTGTTACAGTTGATGAACACATATTGAAGCATTGCCACTAAGTGTGGATTATAGTTTACATTGTAGTTTAAACTCTCTCCCGCACGATTTTGAAAGTTGTGACAAGATATATAATGGCCTGTTATCTGTCATTTCAATATCATTCAGGACAATTCCAAAGTCCTGAAAATACCCCCATATTACACCTATTTTCCCTCTCCCTCCGCTCAGAACCTCCAGTGGCCACTGGCTCCACATCAATGATAAAAGTTCTTCCATTGCTAGAATAGCAATAAGTCTATAGTAGAATAACAGTAAGTTTACTCTAGTCCATCATTCATTCCCCAAACCTGAGGATTCTGGGATGGTGATGCCCACTCCACCTCTAATTGAGAGGAGGCTTAAATCCCATGGGGCAGATGGATGGGACTCTTTTCCTTGTAGTTGCAGACTCTTTCTGTTCCTTGGGATCTGACCTTCTTTAAATAACTCAAACCAGAGATAGAGGTGTGCATGACATATATTAAAATTATGCTACTTCTCGGGAGGATGGCTGCAAGTCTTGAGGCGTCCCCACAAGGAGGACTCTATTTTAAGTCAGACCACCAAATGTACTCTACAAATGTGGTGAAAATCCTGCCAGCTGTATCTAAATGACAGAGTGACAGATAAACAAAAATATAGTCTTGCTTATATAGATAACTCAGTGTTCACTGAAATACCAATTAATGTATGGTTTGTCCATTGTGTTGGAAAGACTCAAAATAGTAGTGGCTTAAAGATTGAAATTAATTTTTCTCTTATGTGACAGTCTGAGCATAAGTGACCCAGATTTACATGACAGTTCCACAGGTTGGGAACCCAGGCTCCTTCTATCTTGTTGCTTTGCCGTCCTCGACATTTTAGCTTTCATCTCATGGTCCAAGATGATTGCCCTAGCTATTGCCATTACATCTGCATTCCTGCCAACAAGAAGGAGGAAAGGGAGGGGAGGGCATGCTTATTCTGTTTAAAAGTTGCACTCACCAACTTCTACTCATATTCCATTGGCCAGAATGTAGTCAGATGGCCACACTCAGCTACAAGAAAATCTGGAAAATGTAATATAAAATTTCTAAGTATTCTACTACTATCGAAGAAAGAAGAATAGACATAGAAGGCCAATTAGGAGTCTTCTTATCCACATTTGAACTCTACTAGTTTGAGATCTTTTTGAATCTTTGCTGTCATAGAAATATTCTTCGTCCTTTCTGTTAAAGTGTAAGCTTGCCTTCTAAGCCCTATTGAAAACTGTTAATAAAAAATGGCATGCTCCAAAGGACCAAACACAGAGTTCTCTGGTGTTTTAAGAGAGATGTTTCTATTACTCAGTACCCTTTTGGTGAGGCCGTTAAGCCAGTAGTGAATCCCTCTGACTATGTTATTGTTCAGCTCACATTATTCTTCATTGTCCTGAGACTATGGCAAGACTTTTTGAAATTCAGATATACTATTTTGGTGGCATTTTTCCTGTATTACCTATTTAGTAGTGAATCCATCCTAACCCCCGGTGCCCCCTGCATCCTTTCTGAAGTGTTCACAAACAGCCTCTTAACCATCTGTAGAGAATGTTGCCGGAGGCATTGAGCTCTGACTGTAGTTTTCAGAATTCTACCTTTCTCTTTTCAAAAAGTAGGACAGCCTTTTCTAATCTCCCTCTCTCCCTCTCCCTCTCTTTCCCCTACACCCCCCCCCTTATCTTTCATTTTCTCCAGTTCTTCAGAGATTGCCAGTAGCAGTTCCCTTTCACAACCTCAAGTTTCTTTATGACTCTGAGTGTATTTATCCTCATCTGCAAGTCCTAACCTCATTTTAAGCAGCAAGGCATCCTCTGAGACTTCAACTCCCTCGACAGTGCACTCTTCTCTGCTCTACCTGCCGCTCTGTAGCTGGTGTGGTCTTTTGCCCCCAAGGCACTTGGCCTTTGCGTGGACCCTTAACCACTCAGCTGGCATGGAAGGCCATTCCCAACCTGCCCTTAACCCCATGCAGCCTCACCTCTCTGTGTGCCCCGTGCCACACTTCACCCTCCAGTAGGGCAGAACCGTTCCTAAAGGAACCACCTGGGCCATGCCTCTTGCCTCTGTCTATTTTCCCCAACACCCTGAATCCCCAGGCCAGCTCCCGCTTCCTGAAGAGTCATCTCAGGAGAAGTTCCCAGCACCTGCCACATATGCACCTCCACTGGGACAGCTAATGCAATGGGTAGCTTCTAGCGTGCAGGTGATTGTGAATGGTGCTGCTTTCAGCATTCTGGAGCACGTCCTTTGGTAGACATGCATATGTCTGTTGGGTATGTGCCTAGGAATGGAATTGCTGGGTCTTGGGGCAAGCATGGGCTCAGCTTTACAAGGCACCGCCAAATGGTTTTGCATTCGGAGAGTGGTGGTACCATTTTACACTCCCACCAGCAGGTGTGAGTGCTCACGTGGCTTCACATCCTCACAAACACTCAAGTGTTTTCTATCTTTTTCATTTTAGCCATTCTTGTGGGCATGTAGTGGTGTCATATTGTGGTTGTACTATGCCTTTTCCTTATGACTATGAAAATGAGCACCTTTTCATATGCTTATTGGCTGTTTGGATATCCTCTTTTGTGAAGTGTGTATTCAAGTCTTTTGCTCCTTTGTCTCGTGGGTTGTCTGTCTTGTTTCTCGCTGCTCCTACTACACTGAATGTTCAGGAACCCATCTTCTTCTCTGATAATGAGCTACTTGAGATTTCTGGACCCCATGTGCCAAGTAAAATCCCACAAAATAATAGATCCTCAATATATATTTGCTAAATAAACCACCTTTGAGTCATACTTTCCAATAGGATAACCATTATCCTTGAGAACAAAGATGAACACAAAATAAGAGTGGAACAAAGCATTCTGCTTTCTCTGAGACACCCATAACTTTTTTTTTTTTAAAGATTTATTTATTTACTTTATCCATTTTAAACACCCCCTTCCCCATTTTTGCTGTTTTGTGTCCATTCGCTGGGCAATTCTCTGTGTCTGTTTCCTGCCATCTCCTCCCATCCTCCTCCTCCAATCTTCGATCCTGGAGACCTCCGATGTAGGAGAGAGGTGTTCTGCCACTTGTGCCACCTCGGTTCCTGGTTTTCAGAGCTTTTGGAGCATCTCGTCTTGTCTCTCTGTTACGTCATTATCTTGCTGCATGGCGCCCAGGGCCTGGCGGCTCACCAGCACACAGAGCCTGGCAGCCCATGCGCCTTCTATATATATATTTTTTATTTTACCGGGAGGTGCTGGGGATCGAACCCAAGTTCCTCCATATGGCAGACAGACGCCCAACCATTTGAGCCACGTCCGCCCCCAACACCCATAACTTTTGCCCCATCTATCCCGAGCAATTAACCTAATCTCTCCTGCTTTGGGCACTGAAAATAATTCTCTGTTCCTTTTTTGATGTCCTCAGCATTTTTCTCAAGTCTTGCTTTCATGACAAACTCACTCTCACTCTTTCAGATCCACTCTTATTTGGGGACCTCACTTCCATATTTACACATATCCCAAGAAGTTATCCTAGTCCCTTTACCTTACTCTCTTTTCTGTCCCTCATGATGTTCTGTGACTGTGCCTTGACAATTAAGGTTTTAAAATTTAATAGAATTTTAGAGCAAATGTCAATGTACAGAAAAATTGCAGAGTAAGCACAGAATTCTCAAATGTCCCCTGTCCCTGCCCCATCTTCTGGCACAGTTTCTCCTGTTAACATGTTGAATTAGTGTGGTAAATGTGATGAAACAATACTGATACATTATTATGAGCTAAAGTCCATAGTTTACACTAGGGCTGGCTCTCTTTTGCTGTAGTGTTCTATGGGCTTTGACAAATCCAGGTCATATAGCTACTATTACAGTATCATACAGAACAGTTTCACTGCCTGGAAAGTGCTCTGTGTTCCACAGTTCATTCTTCCCCTCCTCCCTCTGAATCCCTGGCAATCACTTGTCTTATTTTTTTTTTTAAGATTTATTTATTTACTTTATCCATTTTAAACCCCCCCTTCCCCATTTGCTGTTTTGTGTCCATTCGCTGGGCACTTCTCTGTGTCTGTTTCCTGCCATCTCTTCTCATCCTTCTCCTCCAGTCTTCACCAGGATTCGATCCTGGAGACCTCCAATGTAGGAGAGAGGTGTTCTGCCACCTGCGTCACCTTGGTTCCTGGCCTTTGGAGCTTTCGGAGCATCTCGTCTTGTCTGATTACGTCAAAATCTTGCTGCATGGCTCCCGGGGCCTAGCGGCTCACCTGTACACGGAGCCTGGCAGCCCATGTGCCTTCTCTCTCTCTCTCTCTCTCTCTCTCTCTCTATATATATATATATATATATATATATATATTTTTTTTTTTTTTTTTTACTGGGAGGTCCCGGGGATGGAACCCAGGTCCCTCCATATGGCAGACGGACGCCCAACCATTTGAGCCACATCCACCCCCTTCACTTGTCTTTTAACTGTCTTTATAGTTTTACCTTTTCCAGAATGTCATATACCTGGAATCATACACTATGTAGCCTCTTCACACTGCCTTCTCTCACTCAGCAATGTGTATTTAAGTTTCTTCCATGTCTTTTTGGGGCTTGATAGCTCACTTCTTATCGCTGAATATTGTTCCATTGTATGGATGTGCCACTCTCCATTCACCTATTGAAGGACCTCTAGCTTGGAGAATTTAATTTTCAGAGTTTTCCTCTCTGATTCTTGGCCTTTTAGAAATCTGCTTTCTTAAAGTCTAAAACATGTTTCTGGGTATGTCTAACATTTTCTTCCATGATTACTACAAATTTGAGGTGAGATGATCATTTTCTCCCCATTTCCCGCTTACTTCTATTTTACAAACTATTCACTGTTCTTGGTCAGAATTAAAGACAGAAGATAGAATCACAGTTTTCCTCATTTCTTCCTCAACCCTCCAAGAGGTGAGCAAGGATTGACAGAAGAGCAAGGATTTATCAGATGGCCTGGTTTTAACCTAATGAGACTTCAGCTGATGTCTGAACAAAGTGCCCTGCCATCCCTAGACTCTGGGTTGATTCTGTGATCCGTATGGCAAAAACTTCAGTCAAGCACGTGTGATTCCACGTGCTTCTCTCTTTTTTTTAATCTCCCTTCAAGCCTCTCTATCCTTTACTTATTCATTCATTTATTTGTTCATTCATTCAGCAAATATATGTCAGGCACTCTTTTAAACCCTCATGGAACTTTATTCTAATGGCACTGGGGCTGAGAGACAGACAATAAACACAATTAATAAGTAAAATGTATAGTGTAGGTGGTAAAATAAACCAGGGTGTGCCATAGGCGGGGTTGTCAAGAGTCCTCATTGAGAACGTAATATAAAGCCTGGAAAGAGGTGAGGGAGCCAGCTAACCAGACATGTGGGAGAAGAGCATTGGGAGCAGAGGAAACAGCATGTGCAAAAGTCCTGAGGCAAGCGTGTACTTTGTCCATTGCTGTGATTAGTCCAGTCCTCATAATGTGGCAACTTCCTCTCTGACATCAGCAAAGCTCAGTATTTGACATGAAGGGCTGTATATTTGTCATCTTTGTATCAACCAGAGCATCCAGGAAAGTAACTTGTAGGCCAAGTCACTTGAAAAGAAAGTTTGGGTTTTGTTTTTTTTAGTAAATTAATTTAGATTGGACAGCCTCTAAGGGCTTTTCCATCTCCGAATTTCTGTGATTATCTGTAGCTTTCTCTATAGTTGTTCCATCTGAGCTTTTCTGAACACATGGTCCAGTGATTTCCAGCCACGTGGCATGGTCCCTCTGAAGGCACAGAGATTAGACCAGATGTGTATGCTCCAGATACTTTCGCTATATAACAAACTACCCCAAAACTTAATGGCGTTTAAGACTGTAACCATTTAATTATGCTCCTGATTCTGTGGGTCAGGAATTTGGGCAGGGCACAATGTGGATGGCTTGTCACTGTTCAATGACACCTGGGACCTCAACTAGTAAGTCTTGAACAGCTGGGAACGGGAACTGTCAGCTAGAGTGGCTACAAGAGACTCTCCACGTGGCTTCCCCACATCGGATAGTCAGATTTCTTATATGACAGTTCAGAGGTCCAAGTGCAAGAGTTCAGTAAACAAGGTAATAGCTGCATTGTGTATATATATATATATATATATATATATTATTTTTTTTTTTTTTTCAGGTATTGGGGCCAGGGTGTGAACCCAGGACCTCGTATGTGGGAAACTGACGCTCAACCACTGAGCCACATTGGTTCCCTGAGTTGGTTTTCTCATTTGTTTGCTGGTTGTTTTAATTTTTTAGGAGGCACCAGGTACTGAATCCGTGACCTACCATGTGTGAGGCGGGTGCTCAACCGCTTGAGCCACATCCGCTCCCTGCATTGTTTTTTATGACTCAGCCTTAGAAGCCATACAGCATCACTTCCTCTATAAGCTATTGTTTGAAACAATCACAAGCCCACCCAGATTCAAGGGGAGAGAAATTAGATTCTGTCTCTTGAAGTAGGGCGGGGACAAGGTTGTGTGATAGAAGAGAAGGTGGGATGGGAGACATTATTTGTGACCATTTTTGGATAAAATGCAATCTCAAAATGTACCTTCTCAATCCCGATAGGTTCTGTGTAATATTTTAGGTAATCTAACACCTCTTAAAAAAAAGGCTTGGAACTTGCTGTGGGGCCCAGACTAGTTAACATAATGTCTTTTTTAAAATTCTTTTCTCAAATTTCTATTTTGATACTTTTTATAAACCTACAGAAAAAATAATAGTATCATGAACATTCATAGACCCAATGCCCAGATTAAACAATTACTAACATTTTACTGTATTTGCTTTCCTTATAAATAGATAATTTCTTTCTCTTTCTCTCTTCTTTCCCTTCCCTCTCCTCTCCTCCCCTCCCCTCCCCTCCCTCCCTTCCTTCCTTCCTTTCCTTCCTTCCTTCCTGAACCACTTGAAAGTAAGTTCAATGGGGGGCGGATGTGGCTCAAATGGTTGGGCGTCCGTCTGTCATGTGGAGGGACCTGGGTTCAATTCCCGGGACCTCCCGGTAAAATAAATTTTTAAAAAAATGCATATACTCTTTAAAAAAAAAAAAAAAGATTAAAAAAAAAAAAAGAAAGTAAGTTCGGAGCATCATACCCTTCATTCCTAACTATTAGACTGAAGTCTATTAAGTTGTCATTTTTTTTTTTAGGTATCATGGGCTGATTTCAAATGGTTCAATGTGATACTTTAGCATCTCTAAGAACAATGACATTCTCCAACCTGAACACACTGTTTCTCACCTGGAAAACTGACCACAGTAAAATGTAATCTGCTAAGCAGCAGGGAATGTGCTCTTACTGAGCTCCTGCACCTGCTCTGTGTCTGGGACTACCCACCGTCCCCACGTCCTGGGACCTCATCTGCAAAGTGGGCAAGCTGGATTACTTTATGAACAAAGTCCCTTCAAGCACTCAGTTACTGCGTTAGATTGAATTATATGCCCCTCAAAAGATAGGGTCTTAATCTTCATCTGAATTCCCACAGGAGTGAGCCCATTTGTAAAGGATACCATTTGAAGGTGGATTACCACTTGAGGTGTGGATTCCGATGTGAAAAGGATCTTCTAAGATCCTAGTTAGGTGTGACCCAAATGAATGAGGGCGGTCCTCCAACCTCATGGCTGGAGGCTTGGTTTAACAGAAGAAATCAGAGGCAGCCAGAGGGGCCGGAAGCTGGAAATGAGCGGAAAGGGGAAGAGCTGACCCAAGGAGAGAGAGAGGGGAGGCCCGAGATGTGGCCAAGGAGCCCCAAGGCTGTGGCAAGCCATCACAGGAACGCTACAGATTTTGGGGAGGAAGCAGAACCTTGCCAGAGCCTGGCTTTGGGACTTCTGGCCTCGCGAACCGTGAGCCATTAAATGCTAGTAGTTTAAGCCAACCCAGGGTACGGCATTGCACCTGTCTTAGTTTGCCAGGCTGCTTTGACAGTAACTTTCAGTGATTTTATTCTGGGATTATAAGGTTGAGCTTGTCCTTCCCTGAGGGTGGGGGAAGTGTGGGGTCAAATATTTGGTGATTTGGGAACACAGCCCACTCCTGGACCCACTCCTACCCCCATGCCTGCCTCTAGGCTTCAACAGCAGCCAGCCAGGACAGGAGCATGGGCGATCCTACAAGAGGTGGGGCACCTGTGCACTCTCCTGAGGGAATGCTGCAGGGAAGGGTATGGTGGATTCATAGAGAAAGAGAATGTTCTAGACTCAATGACTGGGTTCAGGTCCTGGCTTTACCCCTTCGGCAAGGTACCTAATCCCATTATGCCTCGGTTTCCCTATCTGTGAAATGGAAGTAAGGATTGTTGTGAGGGTTATATAAATTAAGACATGCAAGATGCTCACATTGACTGGCTCCTAATAAGTCAACTAGAATCATCACTGTTGGGGGTAAGGAGGGGCATGCCGGAAAAAGAAGGCAGCAGGGACAAGAAGAGGGGCACGTGGTCTAATCCAGCCTGGCTGGGCAGGACTGGGCTCTGTCATCTTGGCTGTGACCTAAGGACTGGGCCAGCTCAGGTGGAGTAGCAGCTAAGGCTGAAAGCAGAATGAGCCTGAGGACTTCCTCTCCGTCTTCCCTCCTTCTAAGACCCCCACCCCAACTCCAACCCCAGTTTGCCTCCTGGCCCTGCCCGTGGGGTGGTGGTGAGGCAGATGGGACCTCTACAGGCCCAGCCTGCCCATCCTCCATTGCCCCCCACCAGAACTGGGGAAGTGAGGCCACCCCATTTTCTGTCCTCACGAACCCCTCGTCCCCCAGCCTGGAAGGGCTGGCAGAGAAGGTAGCATCTTTTTTCATCACCTGTGGGTGGGACTGAGTATGGGTAAAGGAGGACTGGGTGGGGGGCAGGGAGGGGCTCTCCAGTGGGCAGCTGTGTATTTCTAGGTGGGGGTCGGATAGGCAGGGCCTGGGTGTGATTTCCTGGGGCAGCTGCAAGAGGAGGAGGAGGTGGCCCAGAAGGAGTAGAGGTCCTGGGGTCCAGAGGAGATTGCTCTGCAGCCCCAGCTCCAGGGTCTGCCCCATCCCTCTGGGCTCTTGAAAGAGCCTAAGACCCTGTGGGACTGTCTGCAACAAAAGGGAGGGGAGCTGGGGGCAGGGTGGGGGAGAAGTGGCTCCTTGAGGCCTGCTTGTGGCCTCTCTCCTTAGCTGTCCTTTCCAGGTCTCTGAGGAAACCTGATTCCACTGGGCCTCCTGGGAATGCCTCCCCGACTTCCCAACTGGAAATTCTCGGAGAATTCACATAGGCTTGGGGAAGCCCATACTCAGAAATCTTCCCAAAGTCTTCTAAGCTCACAGGGATCTTTCTGTTTTCTCCTGCCTTCCTGAGTTCATTGATGCCTGCATTAATACAGCAGGAAGGATTTAGGGAGGCCACCAGGAAGAACTGGCTGGCAGACAGAAGTGAACTGGTGTCCAGAGACTGCAGGTAACCAGAGTTGGCTTTGGCTTGACCTTCCTGAGACCGCCCCCTCCCCGCCCCAGCTGGGGTCCAGGCCTTGCAGGGCTCCTTGGAGCTGCAGGTCCTCAGGCCCCCTCAGCCACATCCTGTACCCCAGTGCCACTCTTGCTCTCGAAGCACAGGCCAGATGTGCAAATTCTGCGGCTGTGCCTAGGGCCGAGCACAGCACAGCTTGCTTTTCTTGGAAATCATCGGTGATTTGTTAGAAAAACAGGAAACCTTGGGGTTGCTGGTGTGCATTTTGATATTTTTTTGTTGTTTTTGTTTTTGAACGCCTTTCATCTGTCTCCATCTAAGGACATTTTGGAGTATTTCTGCTCAACTCTGCCCACACCCCTTCAAACATCCTCCTTGCTATTCCATCTCTCTCCCTCTTGTCTATCCCCCCACCCCCACCCCCAGCTCTGGCCTCCCCCATCACTGCTACTGGGCAGGGAAGGCAGAGGCAGGTAACCATGGAAACAGGTGTTGTGGTGTATCTGTAGCTTTGGGCATATGCTGCTGTGGAGTCTGGCTTCCCTGCACCTGCCTCCTCCCCTTAACCCCCTATCTCCCTCCCTCATGGCTGCCAGACCCCACCCCCATCACTGTGGTTAGACCGGAAGCAGAGCGGTCTTCGGGACCTGCAGCTGGGACAGCCGGGGTGGCCCCTGCTGCCCTGACGACAAAGGAGGGTGACGTGGCCTGGGAGGGAAACCCCTCAGCCCTGCCCTTGCTTCACCCAGGGGACACTGAGGCTGAAGGAGGAGGGGGGCTCGCCAAGAGCCCCCGATTACATGCCTCCAGTGAAGAGGAGGGATGGGAAGGGCTTGAGGAGGTCCAGGACCAAGCTCTGGCTCTGCTCTGCACCGGGCCCTCCCTGGCTGGGACGGCCGGTGGGCACTGGTGTCACTTTATGCACCGGGGCTTTATTAAAGTGCTGAAAAGCGCGCTGGTTGCTGGTGTCCCATGGTGAGTTTTGCCTGGGTCTTGTCTGGTTTGGGGTCGTACTCAAGCCTTCTTGCTGTCCACGTCCCACCCCGTGATGTGCCCATTTTATGGGTGAAGAAACCGAGGCCCCCAGAGGTGACGCGGCTTAACCGTGCGGCTGTGCCGCTCCCTGGCCAGTCCCCCGCGAGGCGAGAAGGCCGGCAGCTCCCTGCACCGGGGCTTCCCCGCCAGCTGCCCTGCCCTGGGTTTTCGTTCAGTGCTGGAACCTCCCCTCTCCCAGGGGAACCGGGCTTAGGGGCTGCCCTTCTGAAGTCATACGAGAAGTCTGATATGAGAGATAAGAAACCCCCCAAACCTCTCTGGGAGTGTTGTTTTTAAAAGGAATCAAACTGTCCAGAGAGAGAGAGAGAGAGAGAGAGAGACAGGATGTGCAGGGCTACGGTACAATGGGGGGCTGGCATGAGAAGGAGCTTTCCAGAAAAGAAGAGGAGGTGGGAATTCTGGTCTCGGGAAGGGACGAGGGCAGGAAGGTGATGCCCTCTCATGCCCAGACCTGCTCCTCTCCCAACCCTCAATCCCATCCCACCATGTCACACGGCTTCTAGGAGGCAGAGGGTCTCACCCAAGGATCTTGCGAACTTGGATGGGGAAAACGCAAAGTCTCTGTTTTCAGTCACCTCTAACCGAAGTTTGACGTTTCCTTCCATTGTGAACGTAGGCAGCAAACCACTGTCGTATCAGTAGCACCTGTGAGTTTGTCATCAACAGAAATCCAGATGTTTTCACAGTATCTCCCACTTGCTGCACGATATGCCATTTGTGCTTTTTACCACTTTGAAATGATCTCTATTAGACTTGGTTATTTAATGGTTTAATGAGTAGAACATATATTACCATCTCACAATTCTGCTTACTAAAATATTGTTCGTCATTGTAATTCAGTGCAATTCCTTTCTTTTGCCATCCCGTGCATTTGATCTTGTGCATTTAAAGCATTATTCTAAAGAGGGGTCTGTAGACTTCTCCTGATTGCCGAGGGGGTTCACGACACAAAAAATGTTATCAACTCCCACCTGCTTCCAGAACAATGAGGTGAAGAACTCTAGCTGTTACCTGCTGGCTGAGGAAGGCTTCTGCATTAGGCAGCCTTGAATTAGCATCCTTGCCCTCATTTGCTGCTATCCTGAGAAAGTGATTTTATCTCTCAGAGCTGCAGTTTCCTCATATATAAAATGGAAATGAATAACATCCACCTGGAAGGTTCCGTCCAGCTACCAAGCACCTGCTTGGTCCAGTGCTTGCCAACATGGGAGCTTTATCAGGGGAGTCCTTGGGGCAGGGCCAACAGTTTATTTAAGCCCATGAGACTCAAGCAGGATTCTTTTTTTTTAATCCCAGAAGAAACGCCAGGCTTAGTTAATTTCTTACTGTCCCTCATGCAGAAGGGTAAACCTGGGCCATACGTGGATAAAGTTATTTTTTTGCTCCTGCTCAGGGCTGGGAAAAGGCAGCCCCCAGGTACCCATGATGAGTCTTGGTCCCTAAATTCAAGTATTTCATACAATGGAATATTATTCCGATGTAAAAAGGAATGAAGTACTGATACCTGCGACAACATGGATGAACCTAGAAAACATTGTGCCAAGTGAAAGAAGCCAGACCCAAAGGTCACATATTATATGATTCCATTTATATGCAATATCCAGAATAGACAACTCCATAGATACGGAAAGCAGATGAGTGGTTGCCAGGGGCTGGGGGGAGGAGGAAATGGAGAGTGTGTGCTAACAGGTATGGGGTTTCCTTTGGGGGTGAATGAAATGTTCTGGAATTAGATTGTGGTGATGGTTGAACAATATAGACACTATACCAAAAACCACCGAAGTGTACACTTTAAAATGGTAAATCTTATTTTGAATTACATCTTTTTTTTTTTTAATTAAGAAAATTAAAAAAGATCCATTTTTTATCTTCTTAAATCAACTGCAATCCAGCTCTGAGCCTCATCCTTCAAGGAACTGTACAGAGGCTGAGTTTCGCACACTTTCCTGCTACAAACCTTCCCCAAGCCTGGGGGCGGAGCGAGGGAGGGAACAATGCACAGAAAGAAATAATAGCACCGTCGTTTCTCTGTGGCATCAGCCACAGTTCCAGGAAACTTGGGTTCTGACCTGAGCCTCTTCCTTTGGCCTCTGGCAGAAGAAATACCCCAGAAAGCAGCCTCTGAGGCATCCTGCCCACAATGTGGATGGCCAAACGACACTCTTTCAACTCCCCTGAGGACCGCCTCGCTGGAAGTTGCCGTAGATGTGATTTCCCCTTGGGGCCAGAGGAATGTCCCTGATGATTGCTTGTATGGTCATTACATCACAGCCACATGTTTGGGTGAGGCTTTGGTGTACGCCCTCAACTGTCCAGGCTCTGTGCTGGGTGCTGGGGTTGAACAGTTAGTGTGGTGTACCTACCGCTGCTGCCTTCTCAGAGCTGCAAGTCCTGTAGAGGAAGCAGGCAATGGTAGACCAGATGACCGGCACAGGCACAGGGGAGGATGCCCAACCCAGCCTGGGGGTCAGCCAAGGAGGCCTCCCCTGAAGAAGTGACCTCTAAATGGAGGCCAGAAGAATGCATCTTAGAAACCAAGTCAAAAGCAAGGGAAGGTGGTGGGGATGCCGTAGGCCAGGGGTTCTTAACAACAGGTCCGTGAGCTTGAATTAAAAAAAAAACAAAAAAAACATTCTTGTGGGGACGTGTTGGTGCGGGTGTGGTATATTTATTAAATAATACACAGGATAGTGTGGACTTAGTAAGGGATCCGTGGTTTTCAACTGACTGGCAAGGGGTCCATGGAACAAAAAAGGTTAAGAACCCCTGCTTGTAGTTAGAGGAAACACACGCAGGAAGAAGTTCAGTGTGGAGAGGAAAGGTAAGGGCGTAAAGCTGGCCAGTGAGGATGGGTCCAGAGTTCTTGGGGCCCAGAGAGCCAAACTAGGGGGTTGAATTTTGTCCCAAGCAATGATAAACCACTGCAATCAGATGTGCTTTTTCAGAGAGAACTCTGCATAGAACATCATTTACATTGATGGAAGAGAAAAGCATTTGTTCAAGTGCATAGATAGATATATAAATGCATTAAAAAGAACTGAATGGACAACAGAATAAACTGAGGTGGGGAAGGTGTATGCTTTTGAAAGGGGAGAGTTGGGAGGACAGGTAAGTGGACAGGCTGAGAGAAAGCTTTCAAAATTTACTCTATGAACTTCGGAATTGCATGACTCTTGAAAAATATTTTTGAGATAGGATTTGCATACAGTAAGATGCACAGATTTTATTGTACAGTTTGATGAGTTATGAAAAATATATCCTCCGTGATAGTTCTATCAAAGTATAGACTATTTCATCATTCCAGAAAGTTCCCTCATGCCCATTCCTGGCCATTTCTCCTCATCCTTCCCAGAGACAACTATCCTTTTGATTTATTTTACCATAGATAGTTTTGCTTGTTCTAGAACTTCATGTAAATGGAATCCTATAGTATCTATCCTTTCATGTCCAGCTTCATTCATTCAACATAATCTTTTTTATATTCATTCATGTTGTTACATGTATCATGGTTTGTTTCTTTTCTTTTCTTTTTTTTTTTTTTTTTTTTTTGAGGTACCAAGGCTGGGCATTGAATCCTGGACCTTGTAAGTGGGAAGCTGGCACTCAACCACTGAGCCACATTGGCTCCCCTGAGTTGGTTTTTTCTTTTGTCTGCTTGTTGTTTGTTTGTTTGTTTGTTTGTTTTTGTTTTTAGTAGGCACCGGGAACCCAACCCAGGACCTCTTATGTGGGAAGCAGGTGCCCAACTGCTTGAGCCACATCAGCTCCCAGTTTGTTTCTTTTTATTCCTTGAATTGCTGAGTAATAATCCATTGTATGACTATAACCAAAAATATGTATCCCTTCTCCTATGGATGGAATGGGTTTCCAGTTTGGGGTTATTACAAATAAAGCTGCTTTGAACATTCTTGCACAATTTGACATTTATTTTGGGTAAATAACTAGGAATGGAATTACTGGGTCAGAGGGTGAGTATTGGTTTAACTTTATGAAACTGTCAAACTCATTTGCAAAATGTGGATTTACCATATTATGCTTCTGCCAATAATGCATTAAAAGTTCTGGTTGCTTCACATCCTTGCCAACTTGGTACTGTTAATCCTTTTAACTGTAGCTATTCTACAGTAGCATTATTGTATAGTTGAATTTTTTTCTGGCAAGCAGGTAATTTACAGGTGGATAAGCACTCGTCTTCCAATAATTTTTTTAAGCCAATACTAAGAGTATGTGTCAAGAGCTAGGGTTGCCCTGTTCCTCAAGCATTGCCTTTCTAGGGTCTCAGTTGAATGCCGATTCAGTGATAGTTCTCCACTCTGGCTAGATGGAACTCCCCTGTCTCCCCTCACTGTCTGTGCAAACTTCTGGAGCCATTATTCATCTCATGGCTTTCCAATAGCTGCTTCTTCTAGAACTTACAAGGTCTTGCCCTGCACATGCACAGTTTAGTATTCAGCCAACACCTCAAGAGGACCCCTATCCAGATTTCTCAAGTTCTGCTTTTCCACTTTTCCCTCTTTTCCAGTACCCTGCCTCACAATTTCTAGCCAGGTCTGGCACCCTGAACTCCCATTTCTGTCTCCTCAACTCAGGAAGACCTTCCTGCTGAGCTTGAGCTCCGCGTCTGTGCTCCACAGTCTAGAAAGTACTTTCAAGCCAAAACCCGGGCATTCAAGGGGCTCACCTCATGAATTTCCCTTCTCTCAGACATCGCAGTCTTGTGCTGCCTGTTGCCCAATGTCTGTAAACAGTTGCTTCATCTATTTTGACCAGTCTCCTAGTTGTTTATGGAGGGAGGGCTCATACAGGGCCAATTACATCTTCACACCTGGTAGTCAAAGTCCTTCTTCTTTTGGGTAGCCTTTTTTTTTTTTTTTTTTTTTAAAGATTTTATTTATTTATTCATTTATCGCCCCCTTGCTGCTTGTGCTCGCTTGGTCAGCCAACCACGCCGTGCGGGCGGGCCTGCCTTCACCAGGAGGCCCCGGGAACCGAACCCGGGGCCTCCCATATGGTAAACGGGAGCCCCACTGATTGAGCCACAGCCGCTTCCCTTGGGTAGACTTTTGAATATGTCCTAACTCTTTTATGAGGAAAATGTATTTAGGTGTTATTTGAGTGATTTTTGAAAAGAAAGAAAAGAATGGCATTTAGAAGGATAGAAATCAGAATATTGGCCGTAGTTATTGTGGGTGGTTAAGAAACAGGTTTAAGCTTATCTTTTTAATGAAGGTTTTCTAATTTTTTATTTCTTAACTAAACTTTTCATTTTGAGGTAATTGTAGATTCCTGTATTAGTCATCCAAAGGGGTACTGATGCAAAATACCAGAAATCGGTTGGTTTTTATAAAGGGTATTTATTTGTGGTAGAAGCTTACAGTTACCAGGCCATAAAGCTAAGTTACTTCCCTCATCAAAGTCTATGGCCACGTGTTGGAGCAAGATAGCTGCTGACGTCTGCCAAAGTTCAGGCTTCTTCCCAGGGCTCCGTTTCTCTCCAGGTTCAGTTCCTCTGTTTCCTCCACAAGGTCAGCTGTAGACTATGAGGCTTTCTAGGCTTTGCCTCTCTCCACAAGGCCGGCTGTGAACTGTCAGGCGAATGGCTCATCTCTTTTCCTGGGGCCTTCTCTCCTTCCTCACGACCAAGCTCCTCTGTGTGTTTATTTCCCCGGGCTCCAGCATTAAAACTCCACATCAGAACTCCAACTCTAAAAACTCCGACTCTTTCCTTTGCCATGTCTTTTATCTTTGAGATCCCACCCACCAAGGGGCAGGGCGCAATGCCCTACTTATGTGGCCCAATCAAAGCCCCAATCGTAACTGAATCATGCCCAGATGAACAGACCAATTACAAGCATAATCCAATATCTATTTTTGGAATTCATAACTATATCAAACTGCCAAACTGCTACAATTCCATATGCAGTTCTAAGAAATAATACAGATACTTACCTGGCAGGGGAGATACCATGATCATGAAGGTGGTTTTCCCAGGGCGAGGCTTATCCATTGCACTCTGGATGTGCTGACCCCTGCGATTTCCCCAAATGTGGGAAACTCGACTGCATAATTTGTGGTAGTGGGGGACTGCGTTCGCGCTCTCCCATAAAAAAAAAAAAAAAGAAAGAAAGAAATAATACAGAGAGATCCCATGAAACCTTTATCCAGTTTCTCCCAATGATAACATCTTGCAAAACTCTAGTACAATATCACACCAGGATATTGACATCAATACATTCAAGGTGCAGAATATTATCATCTTCAAAGGGGTCTCTCAGGTTGCCTTTTTTTTTTTTTTTTTAACCATGAATGGGTGTTTATTTTCAAATATTGAACCAGCCTTGCGTTCCTGGAGTAAGCCCCACTTGGTCATGGTATATAATTCTTTTTATATATAACTGAATTATATTTGATAATATTTTGTTAAGATTTTTTTCATCTATATTCATGAGGCATATTTGTCTGTAGTTTTCTTTTTTATATTGCCTTTGTCTGGTTCAGCATCAGGTAATACTGGCCTCATTAAATGAGTTGGGCAGTATTCGCTCCTCTTCTATTTTCTGGAAGAGAATGTGTGGTACTTTCGTCTTTAAACGTTTGTTAGAATTCCCCAGTGAATCAATTTAGGCCTGTAGATTTCTTTTTTGGGAGTTTTAAAATTATTAATTCAATTTTCTTCATAGTTCATGGCTAAATTATTTATTTCACATTGGATGAGTTGTGGTAGATCGTGTTTTTCAGTGTTTTGTCCATTTTATCCAAGTTGTCAAGTTTATGTGTAGAGTTGTTAGAAGTATTCCTTTATTATCTTTTGATGTCTGCAGAGTCTGTAGTGATATCCTCTGTTTCGTTATGGATATTGGTAATTTGTGTCTTCTCTCTTTTTTTCTTTGTCGCTCTTGCTAAAGGTTTGTTAATTTTATCGATCTTTTCAAAGAACCAGCTCTTTGTTTCATTGATTTTCTCTATTGTTTTTCTGTTTTCGATTTCACTGATTTCTCCTTTCATCTGTGTTATTTCCTTTCTTCTGCTTGCTTTGGGTTTATTTTTCTCTTCTTTTTCTATGATCTTAAGGTGGGAGCTTAGGTACTGAATTAAGACTTTTTCTCTTTTCTAATGTTTGCATTTAGTGGTATACATTTCTCTCTCAAAATTAGCTGTGTCCCACAAATTTTGGCAAGTTGTATATTCATTTTCATTCTGTCCACTGTATTTCTGGATTTCCCTTGAGACTTCCTCTTTGACCCATCAGTTTTTTAGAAGTGTGTCTGGCCATATCACACAATAAATGAGGGAATTATTAAAAAAAAAAAAAAAAAAAAGAAGTGTGCCTGGCCTGAGTGGAATTCCAGGCTCCCCTACTTGGCCTTTGCTGGTGGAAGTGGGGCACAGTTTTTTCTATGATGTTTGGCTGGCTATTGTCTTAAAGTTTCTTGTTTTGCTAAACTGTTCCTTTCTTGGTTCTTTGGCTAAGGAGAGAAGGTTTTGTGGAGGGTGTGACTTTTTTGTCTGCACCCATAGCTGTTTCCAAGTTGCTGGCTCTTCAGCTCCAAGTCTTGGATATATGAGGCAAAAAGAAAACCTAGGACATTCCGCATCCTGTTGTTCCTTGGGTCCCAAGGTCCCTGGCCAGTCTGCCTTTTTCTCTCCACCTTTCAGAGTAGCTCATGTTTGTTTTATATGTCATATCTGGGTTTATAGCTATACTTAGCAGGAGGAATAGGGGAAAGTATATCTTCTCCATCTTCCCAGACTATTTTCTAGTTTTTATATACTTAACACCTACTATTTGTGTGATGAAGACACAATATGCACAAAATATGTATTATTGCAGAAATGTAAAAATTCTATCTAATCTTGCCTCTCTGGAGATAATCCCTACCAACACTTTGGTATGTGACCATACATACATGGTGATATTTTTCTTTAGATGTAGATATAAATCCTTCAGAAACATAATTGGAAGCATCTTGAGGTCCTTTGGGTCACAATGACCAGACACAAGTACTTCCAAGCAAAACTTCTCAAGAAGTTGCCTCTCTGTAACCTCTCTTTCTCTCCTCAGCCTATTCCATCAGGTCTTCTTTCCCCCATTTATTCTTCCAAGGTCAAGAAAACTCCCCACATCGCCAAATCCAATGGCCAGTTCTCTGCCCTCATTTTACTGATCTTTCCGCAGCATTCCCCACAGTTAGTTACCCATGCCCTCTTTGAAGCACTTTTGTTTCAGATTTCTGTGACACCATTTTCTCTTCTGACTTCATGAATTGCTCCTTCTCAGTGTCCTTCTGCTGGTTCTTCAGGTGCCACCACCTAATTTTAGAGTGCCCTGAGGCTGAGCCCATGGCTCCCCATTCTTCTCTCTTCACATGGTTCCTGGCTTTGTTTGCTAAATTGCCACCTCCCAGATTTGGAGTTCCAGCTCAGAACTCTCCACTGAATTAAAAATAGGCATCTCCACTGTTACGTGAATAAAGCGGAATTCTCTTTCCCCTCCCAAATCATCTTCTCCCCAGACTTCCCCCATCTCAGTGGATGGGCCTGTGACCCATCAATCTTTGTAAAAGAAAAGACAAAAGGGGTTCAAGTATCCCCCAAAATTCCCATCCATTTGGGGTCCAAACTTTAATTAGCCATTATAGCCGCTCATCTGCTATAGA
This sequence comes from Tolypeutes matacus, assembly GCA_026826555.1. Taxonomy (NCBI): domain Eukaryota; kingdom Metazoa; phylum Chordata; class Mammalia; order Cingulata; family Chlamyphoridae; genus Tolypeutes; species Tolypeutes matacus. The sequence continues at coordinate 5,859,606 of JAKSZT010054052.1, read as the reverse complement.
GATTTGGCTGGAGCTGAAGCCTGGACTCCTTAATTCATTTCCATCCAATTCAGACATAGTGTCATCCTCTGATTCTGACCTCTCAGTGTTGGTTTTCAGTTAGGATTGCATTCACATGTATTCCTTTTTTCTACATCTTCATGGGTATATTCGGTGGGAATTTTGGAGAGGATGCATTAGTGCTTGCCACCCTAATGTCATAGTAAATATTCTCTGAGAGTTCTAGACTGGGCTAAGTGGAACTCTTGAAATCAGTGTCTGTTTCATAAAATGTAAAAACCACACCTGGCCAAGTATCGGGAGGAATGTCTGATTTTGGGGGTCTGTCCACAAACCCTGATGATTCCTTTCTTTGTTAGAGAAATTTTGCTTGCACTAATAAACCATATTCATGAAATGGATGGAGAGGAAGAAGGCAAGAGATTTTTCTTATGGTAATTGGGCAAAAGTTTATAAAGAATAAAAAGAAAGAGATTAAAGAAGATGGATATGCATGTGTCTGAGAGCAATTGCCTACTGTAGGGTTACTGGAGGGAAGATGGGGCGGTAAATGGTTTAACACTCAGGGAGGGCAGAAAAGATATGCAAGGAAGAGATGATGGATTAGACTTTTGTGTCCCAAACTTATTCTGATGGTAAAGCATCAGGAAGTTATGGTACCCTATAAAGACCCAAATCTTCTTTGCCCAAAATGATGTCTTACAAACTGGAAATGTTTCTATCTGCGGAAAGTGAGCAGCCTGTAATGATTGCAAGTTGTGACAACCACAATCATTTGTCTATATCCAGAAAGCTGCCAATATGTATATAATTGGGGAAGCGGATGTGGCTCAAGTGATTGGGCTCCCATCTACCATATAGGAGGTCCAGGGTTCGATTCCTGGGGCCTCATGGTGAAGGCAAGCTGGCCCACGCGTTGAGCTGGCCCTCGTGGAGTGCTGGCCCATGCAGGAGTGCTGGCCTGCGCAGAGAGCTGGCACAGCAAAATGACACAACAAAAAGACACACAGAAGAGAGACAATAAGAAACATAGGAGACCAGGGAGCTGAGGCGGCACAAGGATTGAGCGCCTCTCTCCCACTCTGGAAGGTCCCAGGATCGGTTCCTGGTGCTGCCTAAAGAGAAGACAAGCAGACACAGAACACACAGCAAATGGACACAGAGAGCAGGCAGCAAGTGCAAAAATGACAAGGGAGGGGGAATAAATAAATAAAAATCTTTTAAAAATGTTTATAATTGGCCTTTCTTGGGTTTTCACATTTACATTCATTCATTGCTTTATTTCTCTATGGGCATTTGCTAGCAAAGAAGACAGGCACTAGATTTGAAAGTATTAAACAGTTTCCAGTGCCATCTACTCATGGACCAGCCCAGGGGCCCATAGAATTAAGTTGCTGCCTGGAGTTTATACCTTGGTAAATTCTTGTGGTCTTTCTCTGGTTCCCTGTCTTGGAAGTAACTTTACTTTGCCCATCTCTGGCTCTATTATAGCTTCCTTTACATGCACAGAAAAACTAAATTGCTTAGAGCTTGCCAAGAGAAGACATATCCCACTTACCAGCTGGTAGAACTCTCTGTGCCTCAGTTTCCTCATATGTAGAATGGGGATAAGAGAGTGCCTACCTCACATCACTTACAATAGTCCCTGACACACTTAGTATTAACTGCTATTTTTATAATTATTATATACAAAGGCAACATCATGGATTCTGTTCTCTTCTCGGCACTCTTCCAGATGATTGCCTGGTGTTTTAGTTTGCTAACGGCTGCCAAAGCAACATACCAGAAATGGGCTGGCTTTTACAATGGGGATTAATTAACATATAAGCTTACAGTTCTGAGGCTGTGAAAATGCTTTTCTCCCTGAGGACTGGCTACTGGTAGTCCTGGATTCCTCTGTTGTATGGCAAGGCACATGGTGAGGCACACGGTAGGTGTCTGCTCATCTCTCCTCTCTCCTCCGGGCCTATTTGCTTTCAGCTTCTGGCTTCAGTGGCTTCCTCTCTGCTTCTGTGTTCCATTGATTTCAGCTTCTGGCTCCTGGGTCCTTCTCTCTTAGCTTCTGGGCCTTTCTTTCTGATTCTGCGGCCTCTTTCTCTGTATATTAATCCTGGTGATAAAGGATTACAATAAGAGGATTAAGACCCACCCTGGGCAACACCTTACTGAAGTAATCCAATCAATGATACTTAACTGGATATAACCTAATCAAAAGGTTCTACCTATAATAGGTTCACACACCCATAAATTAAATCATGTTAATTTAAGAACATAATTTTCTGGGGTCCACAAAAGACTCAAACTACCATACCTGGGTAAAGGGGAGTCATACCTGAGTTCAAAGTCTGCCTGATTCTTGCCAGCTGTGTGACCTTGGGCAAGTCATTTAGCCACCAGGAGCTGCACTTTCTGCATCTTTGTATATATGAAGTTTTATAGGGCTGTTCAGAGTAAAGGAGATAATGTGCTTCAAACCCTAAGCACGGTATCTGGTGTGGTCAGTGCTGCATACCCTCCCATTCCTCACCCCACTTCTTGGTCTTAACTGCAATTTTGGTCTTTCTGAGCACTGTTATGCCTCCTGTGCCCTTTCCTTGGTAAAGAAAAGCAGGAGCCACACTGGGAAGTGGGCAGAAAGCTTGCCTATGGTCCCTTGGCAGTTCTCCCTTGTTTGCACACTCATACTTCAATCTCCTCCCTCCCTGCTTGCCCCCCTCCCACCTTCCTCTTTACATTTCCTCCCTCTACTGGCCCTGGAGTCCTTCTGCTGCCCACTAGACTGTTGCTGGAGTGACAGACTCATTGAGTAGCTAAATGTCCCTCCAGGAATCTTACATCTTGAAAAATCAGCTACAATGTAAGTGAACAAACTCTAACTCACGGAGAATGAATCACTAACAATGGAAATCTAGGCAATTTTTTTGCAAGTTGTCTTGGAAGCCTCAAATGATAACAGAGAAGCGAAACAGCATACTCAGCCCTTCAAGGGTCTAGAAAACAGGGGAGGTTAATTCTTATGAACGTGGCAGAGGAAAATAGGTGGGCTTTGCGAGTCAGGCCAATTTCAGATGGGCTTCCAGCTCAGGCCGTAGGAATGCTGACCACTTGGGCAGGAATTGCTGATGGTGATTAAGTCATGGGGTGATTATTATCATTAAAGAAGGTGATGAGGTGAAAGTGCCCATTAGTGTACCTGATATAGAACAGTCACTCAATACTTGCCCGACTTTGGTATTTTTATTGGCATCATGTTGACTATATGGATTAACTTATGGAGAATCGATATCTCTATTCCTATATCATATCACAAAGATATCAGTTAAATCTTTTTGATACTGAATCTTCCTATCCAACAACAGAGCATGCAGTTACTTTGATTTTTGCTTTCTTTTGTGTCTTTCAAAAGTTTTTCTTCATTAAAACCTTACAGGAGACGGATGTGGCTCAGATGGTTGGGCGTCCGGTTGCCATATGGAGGGACCTGGGTTCGATCCCCGGGACCTCCTGGTAAAATAAAAATTATATATGTAGAGGGGGCATGGGCTGCCAGACTCTGTGTGCCGGTGAGCTGCCAGGCCCCAGGAGCCATGCAGCAAGATGATGTCGTAACAGGAGAGAGACGCAGGGGAGAGTCAAGACGAGATGCTCTGAAAGCTCCGAAAACCAGGAACCGAGGTGGCGCAGGTGGCAGAACACCTCTCTCCTACACTGGAGGTCTCCGGGATCGAATCCTGGTGAAGACTGGAGGAGGAGGATGAGAAGAGATGGCAACAGACACAGAGAATTGCCCAGCAAATGGACACAAAAAACAGCAAACGGGGAAGGGGTTTTTTTAAAATGGATAAAGTAAATAAATAAATATTAAAAAAAAAAACACAAAAAACCTTACATATATATTTTTTATTCTCCCCTCCCCCCCACCCCCTGCTGAGATGGCTCCCTTGTCTGTGTGCTGGTTGTCTGCTTGTCTTCTCTCTTTTTTTTAGGATGCACCGGTATAGCAGTTTGATAGTTATGAATTCCAAAAATAGATATTGGATTATGTTTGTAAACTGGTCTGTCTGAAGTTTCACATTTACTTAATTAAATTGTGATTAGGGCTTTGATTGGGCCACGTCAGTAGGGCATTGAGTCCCCACCCCTTGGTGGGTGGAGACTCACAGATAAAAGACATGGCAAAAGAAGAGAGTTGGAGTTTTGATGTTGGAATTTTGATGCTGGAGTTTTGAGCTGGAGCCCAGGAAGTGAGCACATAGAGGAGCTTGGTCGTGAGGAAGGAGAGAAGGACCCGGGGAAAGAGATGAGCTGTTTGCCTGACAGTTCACAGCTAGCCTTGTGGAGAGAGGCAAAACCTAGAAAGCCTCATAGTCTACAGGTGACCTTGAGGAAAAACCAGAGGAGCTGAGCCCAGAGAGAAACGGAGCCCCAGGAAGAGAGGAACCCAAGAAGCCTGAACCCTGGCAAATGTTGGCAGCTGTCTTGCTCCAACACGTGGCAATAGACTTTGATGAGGGAAGAAACTTACGCTTTATGGCCTGGTAGCTGTAAGCTTCTACCCCAAATAAATACTCTTTGTAAAAACCAGCAGATTTCTGGTATTTTGCATCAGCACCCCTTTGGCTGACTAATATAACTGGGAACCGAACCCGGGACCTCCCATGTGCTTGAGCCACATCTGCTCCCCCATAGTTTTAAAGTATATTTTTCCCCCTTATTTCAATCTTTTTGTTGCTATTACAAATAGGGTCTTTTTTCATCACAATTTCTAACTGTTCTTTATTTGTATAATTGAAGGCTAATAATTTCTATATTAATTGTCTACTAAACCACATTACTAAATTCTATTCCTTATAATAGTCATTTTTCAGTTTATTACCTTGGATTTCTATAAACATTTTGAAGGTGAAAATTATGAATTATGCAGATTCTATAAATGACAAAGCTATATTTCATAACGAGCCTCAACAAATGACATGTGACATAGAAAGTCTCAGAAAGTACACCACCCACATATTCATCCTGAAATTACTCGAAGTACTCCAGCTAGGCAAGAAATGAATCAAAATAAAGAACTCATAAATAAGAATGGCATGGTACAAAGACAAAAAATATAAGTGAACAATGAAATAAATCAAACTTAAAGTCACTATCCAAAAACCTGCTATTATCATAGTTATTAAGTTTAATGTAATTGTCAAAAGTCATTATTTAAAGAATTGTGATGTAGTGTAAAAATATTTACTACAAATCTGTGCCTGCATTTTGAAAGAAAGCAGATGTTAGTAATAACTCTAAGATTAGGAGAGGGCCTATAACCACAGTGTGGCAGTTTGAGATTATTTTATGAATTCCAAAAAGAGAAAGATTATGTTTGTAAACGAATCTATTCCTCTAGGTGTGCTACCCTTTGATTGCATTAAATTCAGTTGAGGGGCCTCTGATTAGATTACCTAGGGTCTTTGATTCAGCTACATCAGTGGGTATGATTCAGGTTGGGTCCCTGCCCCCTTGCTGGGACTGATATAAATGGACACTTACTCAGACAGACACTTACTCAGAAGAGAGAACTCTGTCACTTTTGATCCTGCCACCTGGCAGAAAGGAGAAGGCTGAAACAGCTGAGGCCCCAGGGAAAGATGAGCCATTTATTTGCCTGATAGCGTACAGCTGAAATTGGAAAGAGAGCAGACCAGCCTAGACTGATATAGAAGGCCTGGAAGGAAACAAACCCTATGCCAGGAAAGAGAGACTGACTATACAGGACCACTTCAGCACGAAGCCTCAAGAGGCTGGTCCCACAGACCTCAAGAGGAAGAGTAAGCCTGGAGGGGAAGGAGAGGCCAAGCAGAGATCAACCACCATCTTGCTTCAACACGTGGCAGCTGACTTTGGTGAGAAAGTACCTCTTACGTTGCCTTGAGTTGGACTTTCCATGGCCTTGGGACTGTAAACTTTTACCCCAAATAAATACCCATTATAAAAGCCAACATATTTCTGGTACTTTACATTGGCACTGCTTTGGCAGACTAATACACACACTTTCAGAAATAGCTATAAAAATTATATAGGAATTCTAGATCCAGATCTCTACTAATGAATTTTTAAATCTTGATTAAAATGAATGGTATCATTGAAAACTTAAATTAGCAAAGTTGACAGGCGAAGAAGTAGAAAACCTAAACAAACCAATAAAATAGGAAGAAAATCTAAAAGATATCCCAAAAATAACCTTGGGGAAAGGAGCTGAGAAGGCCACTCACTGCTGGGCAGCAGAGAGTCTATTCTCCATTCAAGCAGGACGGTTCTGGGACTATCCTGGGGTTCTAGTCTCAGGTTTGAGATATAGATTTGCCACCATCTAATCTGGGCAAAATCTTTCACTGCTCAGAGCCTCCATTTTTCTATCTGTAGAATGGGAGGGCTATAGTAGTCTCTAAAATCCCTTCCTAGCCTTATAGTTTAGCGTGTACTTGTGTGTGTGTGAGATTGTGTGAGTGTCTGTGCAAGTGAGTATGAGTGTGAATGTGTGAGCATGAGTGTGAAATTGTGTGTGTGTGTTTATTATAAAACTGCTTTCCAAGCCTAATGGTGCATCAGAATCATCCAGGAAGTGTTTTATTATTTCTTGGCCCAATCCCAAAACCATCTGGAGCTGTGCAGCAGAAATTTGTATATGAACAAAGTACCCTATTAGGTAATAGATTACTTTTATCAATGTTATGGCCAGGCGCTATTCTAAACATTTTCCATATTTTAACTCATTGTACTCACCTTGAGCTTGAGCAGACCCCGCAGTATGTAATAAGCATTAAAAGCGATGCCCTGCTAAACCCCCTCTCAATTAGAGGTGGAGTGGGCATCACCATCCCAGAATCCTCAGGGTTGGGGAATGAACAGTGGACTAGAGTAGACTTACTGTTATTCTCCTATAGACTTATTGTGATCCCAGCAATGAAAGAAACTTTATCATTGATGTGGAGCCAGTGGCCACTGGAGGTTCTGAGGGGAGGGAGAGGGGAAAGTACGTATAATAGGGGACATTTTTGGGATTTGGCAACTGTCCTAAATGACATTGCAATGACAGATACAGGCCATTATATATCTTGTCATAACTTACAAAAATGTGTGGGAGAGGGTATAAACTACAATGTAAACTATAATCCATGTCCAGTGGCAATGCTCCAAATGTGTTCATCAATTGTAAAAAATGTTCCACACTAATGAAGGATGTTGTTAATGTGGAAAAATGTGGGAGGAGTAGGGAGCGGGGCATATGGGAATCCCCTGTCTTTTTTATTTATTTAATTATTTAATTATTTAATTAATTATTTATTTATTTAAATTTTTTTATTTTACCAGGAGGTCTCAGGGATCAAACCCAGGTTCTTCCATATGGTAGACAGATGTCCAACCACTTGAGCCACATCTCCTTCCTCCCCTGTATTTTTTATGTAACATTTATGTAATCTAAGTATCTTTTTAAAAACTTTAAAAAGCATATTAAAAAAAAAAAAAAAAAAAAAAAAAGCGATGGCCTGCCATTTTAGGCGACACCTATGCAGTGGAAGACACAAATGCAAACTGGGCATCAGGATCGCATGGTAATATTTGGTTATATGGTGGTCATCAAGATGTTCCAGAGTGTGAGGCCCTGGATTAACCGCATGGAAAGGTATATAAAAGGTATATAAGAGGGGGCGGATATGGCTCAACTGGTTGGGCGTCCGTCTTCCATATGGAGGGAACTGGGTTCGATCCCCGGGACCTCCCGATAAAATAAAATTAAAAAAAAAAAAAAAAAAAAAAAAAAAAAGGTATATAAGAGGGAAGCGGATGTGGCTCAAGCGATTGGGCTCCCATTTACCAGATGGGAGGTTCAGAGTTCGATTCCCGGGGCCTCCTGGTGAAGGCGAGCTGCCCACGCAGCGAGCTGTCCTGAATGGAGTGCTGGCCCACTCTGGAATGCTGGCGCAGCAAGATGATGTGACAAAAAGAGACACAGCAGACCAGGGAGCTGAGGTGACTCAAGAGATTGAGCCACTCCGGAAGGTCTCAGGATCAGTTCCCAGTGCCACCTAAAGAGAAGACAAGCAGACACAAAAGAACACACAGTGAATGGACACAGAGAGCAGACATGGGGGGGGATTAAATAAATAAATAAATCTTGGGAAAAAAAAAAAAAAAAAGGGTAATGTAGAGCCGCCCCTGGCCCTTACCCTTGGGAACGCAAAGGTATCCCTTAGCAGGAGAGGGTCCAGAAGAGCGTCCCAGGGCTGGGCTCAGCCTCCCCAGGTCCACTCCACTTCCTTCAGACCTTCTTTCCCAGACAGTGTATTCTCTCTAGAACTCACTGCTGAGCTCTGGGGAGGAAACTGCCCAGGATGGCCAGGCAGAGGGGCGGGAGCCCCCAGCTGCCAGTGGGAGAGCCTGCCTGAGGCCCCCTAGTGGCAGCCATCTCCCCAAGACACAAGTGTGACTGTGCTCCACACCCACCTTGAGTGGGCCCCCAGAACCCGCTACTTAACTCCAGGCCCCTGAGCTGGGCCCCGTGTGCTCTGCCCTCCCCGGGCTCCAACCTGGCCAGGCCTGCCCTTGCACTGTCCCCTTGACCACCACCACGTTCTCTCGTCCCTCAGTGCTCCCTTTCCTGCCTCTGTCAAACCACCCCTGTTTTTTGTTGTTGTTGTTTGTTTTTTTAATTTAAAAAATTTGTTTTAAGCAAACCATCCCTATTTTCTTATTAAAAATTTTTGTTTTAAGAAAGCCATCCTTTTTTTAATTTAAAAATTTTGTTTTACAGAACCTAAAAAATTTGTAGGTTTACAGAACAAAATCATGCAGAAACTATACCCCCCTCACACACAGTTTTCCCTATTATTAACATTTTTAAATAAATTTTTTATTAGAGAAGTTGTAGGTTTACAGAAAAATCATGCAGGAAACACCGAGTTCCCAGGCCCCATTATTAACACCATGCATTGATGTGGCGTATTTGTTTCAACTGATGAAAGGACATTGTTATAATTGTACTAATAACTATAGTCCATAGCTTACATTAGGTTTCCTTGTTTATGTTGTTACAGTCCTGATTGTTTTAATTTTTTTATTCTAGGAACATATATACAACCTAAAATTTCCCCTTTTAACCACATTCAAATTTATAATTCATTGGTGTTAATTACGTTGACAGTGTTGTGTCTCCATCACCACCATTCATGACCAAAACTTTCCCATCACCGCAAACAGAAACTTGGTACCCATTAAGCATGAACTCCCCACTCCTTTATCCCCACCCCAGCCCCTGGTAACTTGTATTCTAATATCTGACTCTATGACTTTGCTTATTCTAATTGTTTCATGTCAGTAAGATCATACACTATTTGTTCTTATTGTCAGGGTTCATCCCTGTTGTCACATGTATTAGAACTTCATTCATTTTCATGGCTGACTGATACTCCATTGTATGTATAGACCGCATTTTGTTTATCCATTCATCAGTTGATAGATACTTGAGTAATTGTAAATGATGCTGCTATGAACATTGGTGTGCAAAGATCTGTTCAAGGCCCTGCTTTCAATTATTTGGGTGGGATTGCCCAGGTCATATGGTAGTTCTCTACTAAGCTTTCTGAGGAACTGCCCACTTCTCTGTGTTTTTTTTTTTTTTAAGATTTTATTTATTTATCTATTCCCTCCCCCCACCCCCACGTTGTTTCGCGCTCGCTGGGCTCTCTGTATGTTCTTCTCTGTCTGCTTGTCTTCTCTTTAGGCGGCACCAGGAACCGATCCTGAGACCTTCCAGAGTGGAGAGAGGCTGCTGAATCTCTTGCACCACCTCAGCTCCCTGATTTGCTGTGTTTCTAATTGTCTCTCTTCTGTGTCTCCTTTTGTTGCGTCATCTTGCTGTGCCAGCTCTCCACATGGGCCAGCACTCCTGCGTGGGCCAGCACTCCGCAGTGGCCAGCACCCCGCATGGGCCAGCTCTCCGCGTGGGCCGGCTTGCTTTTCACCAGGAGACTCCAAGAATCGAACCCTGGACCTCCCATATGGTAGATGGGAGCCCAATCACTTGAGCCACATCCGCTTCCCTCTCTGGTTTTTAAATGAGGTCAGACAGCACCTGTGAAACTTCTCCTCACAGCCCCTCCCTCTCTCCACCCAGGTAGATGGACTTGACCCTCCCTGGGTCCCACTGAGCCCTGTGCAGAGACTCTCTTAGGCCCCTGACTCTACGCTGGGCCTACTTGTCTCTGCACCTCTCCCTCTCCCTCTGCCAAACTGCCAACTTCCTTGGGCTTGGGCATGCTGTCTCACTCACGTTCTTATTTCTACAGCCCTGGCTATGACTGGCTATCTGACCTTATGAAGGGGGAATAAAAATTTTTTCCCTTTAAATTTATGGTTTCTTTTATTTTGAAATATGTTTAGATGTACAGAAAAAATTGCAAAAAAAGCACGGAGAGTTCACCCATGCCCTCCACTCGGCATCCCCTAAGGATGGCAACTGATGTAAACATGATACAGTTATTAAAACCAGGAAATCATCTTCCATACAATACAGCTAATTAAACGGGACCTTATTTGAAGTTTAGCAGTTTTTCCCTTAATGGTCCCTTTTCTGTTCCAGAATCCAATCCAGGATCCCACACTCCATTTAGTATCCCCCAATCTACGACAGTTCCTCAGTCTTCCCTTCTCTTTCACAACTTTTACGTTTTTGATAAGCACCGGTCAGTTATTTTATAGGATGTCTCTCAATTGGATTTTTTTTTTTTTAAGAGTTTATTTATTAATTTATCCCCCCTTGCTGCTTGTGCGCACTGTGTCCATTTGCTTTGCGTTTTTCTGTGTCTGCTTGTCTCCCTTTGATGCGTCATCTTGCTGCGTCAGCTCACCCCCCTGCGTGGGCCATCAGCTCACCGCACTGCACAGGACGGCTTGCCTTCACCAGGAGCCTCCGGCAATTGAACTCGGGACCTCCCATATGGTAAATGGGAGCCCAACCAATTGAGCCACAGCCACTTCCCTTAATTGAATTTTGAATGATGTTTTCGTATGACTGGATTGAGGCTGTGCATTTTTGGCAAGAATATCATGCACAAATGATGGGGTGTCTTCTCAGTGCATGTATCGGGCTGTGCATGATGTTGATATGGGTTTTTAATAGGGTTGCCAACCCTGATCTCATTGTTAGTGTTGCCTGCTGGGTACCTCCACTGTAAAGTTATTGTATTTTTCCTTTGTCATTGAAAAATATCTTGGGGAAATACTCCGAGATTATGCAAATATCCTATTTCCCCTCAGATTTCCACCCACAGATTTTTAGCGTCCATCTGTTGATCTTGCCTGCAACATTTATTCTTGGGGTGTCTGCCGAGTGGTGACTTTATATTTCTCTCATTCCTTCTATGTTTATTCATTGGAATTCTTTTGTAAAGAAGCACTGTCCCGGGAAGCGGCTGTGGCTCAATCAGTGGGGCTCCCGTTTACCATATGGGAGGCCCCGGGTCTCCTGGTGAAGGCAAGCCCGCCCGCATGGTGTGGTTAGCTGACCCAGCGAGCACAAGCAGCAAGGGGGGGATAAATGAATAAATAAATAAAATCTTAAAAAAAAAAAAAAAAAAAAAAAAGAAGCACTGTCCCTTCTCCTCTACTTATTTACATATTCAATTATTTATAACATCAGGATGAACTCATGGGTATTTCTTTAATTCTATGGATTATAATTCAACACCATTGTTATTTACTTTTTGTTCAAATTGTTCCAGCTTTGGTCATTGGAAGCTCTTTCCAGTTAGCTCCTGTGTCCTTTTGACGAGTCCCATCCTTTTTCAAGTACGACTTATTTTCTGGCTCTTCAAACTCTGGCTCCAGGCTCATCTTGTATGTTTCTTGCCCCAGGCCTAGAATCAGTCATTTCTCCATGGAGCCCTGGTTCCTTCTATTGGAGAATGGTATTTAGAAACCAAGATCTGGATGGTGGGTGTGCCCGTGGCTACTGGGATGTCAGTGCTCGTAGGCCCTCTCAGCAAACAGAACTAGGAAATATATGCATATATATAGTAATCTAAGATTATGCACATCTATTTCTATTATATATTTATCTCTATATACATTAAAAACCCTGCGTTCACACTGATGCCTCCAGTTCCTGTCCAAAAACCAAGATTCTTTCTAGCCTTCCCCCTTTCCTTATTGTAACTTCTTTCTCCAATGGTGAGAAACCTGTCTCTGATTATCTATGATATATTTACTTATTTTTCAATCCCAGTAGGCACATAAAGAAGTTTCAGAACTGTTAACCCAGATCCTTGTAAGAAACAGATTTAATACCTAGAAAACAGTATTTGCATACAGTTCTTTTGGTCTTTAGCCCTACAGTAGCCAGGCAAAGTACTGTTTTCCAAAGTTACTTATATTAGTTCTTTCCTTCCCTATCCCCTTCAATGTGGTTATGTTAATCATTTGTAACCCAGTTGTTTATTGCATATATCACATTTTTGGTACATTCCCTCCCCTCCATAGCCTGGTTGATTTGAAGCATTTACTTAATTTGGGGTATGTAAAACTTTGCTGTGGTTCTAAGAGTCATGCTATTCAAAAAGGTATCCTCAGGGAAGGATGCCCCTCCTCATCCCTCCATTCCTATCCCATTCCTTCTTCTTTCTACACTTTTCCCAACCCTACTTCCCATAGGCAACAAATCTCTTAATTTCTGAAGTATTCTTCCTGAACTAGAACTGAGAATTTTTTTATTAGGTCACAGAAGAGTTTCTGACATAAGTAATGGCAAGGAGAAGAGTCGGGGTAGAGAAAGGAAAGTCAAGCCACTGGGGCGATGGTTATGGGGAGAGAGAAGAGGGACCCCGGGCTGAGGCAGGAGTGAGAGTGTTGGCACTGGACCACATGCCTTGGAGCTGCTTTTACTCCCACCTGTGGAATTAAGGAAGTGCTTGGAATATTCCAGAACACCTGGGAAACAGTGTGGGCTACTGGCCAGGGCCTGGAGGCCCATGCCTCCTTCCTATGAGATGTGGGCTCTCCAATTCTGCACTTCAGAATTGAGAAGTCCCCCACCCCCGAAAAGAAGCCCTCCTCCCTGTCCCACGAAGTTACTGAGTCCAGGCAGAACTGCACCTCTGACTAGCCCTGTACCTTGGAGAAAATGGCCCTTCTCTTGCATCATGGGTGGTGTCAGCATATGAAAAAGGAAGTGGAAGCAGGCCTGCCTCCCTCTGTGCCCTCTAGGGTTCCCCCTCCCCATTTCCAGCCTCTCTGCCCTGTCCAGGGTCCCCAGTAAGGACTACAAGTACTTACTGGCTCAGAAGAGGAACTTGAAGGTGGGGGCAAGCCCCATTGTTGACAGTTTCAACACTGCCCTACTGCGGGTGGCGGGGAGCATTCCGAGCAGCAGCTGGGAATTTCACAACATGAGCTCCTCTTAGGACTCAGCAAGGTGGGAAGGGGGTGGGAGTGGGATGCCAGGGGAAGCAGGCCTTGCTTGCCAGGCTTTTGAAAAAGGGCATTCTAGAAGGAGAGGGTCCCATCTTCTCCCTTGTCACCCCCTACCCCAAAGCCAGTAGGATTCTGCTGACAAATCACAAGAAACAGCTGATGACTGACTCATCCAATGGAAATGAGCATGCCAAAGGGCCGGGGGACACTGGGGTGCTGTGTTTAACCCCCAGGGCAGCTGATCCCTGCAGCTGAGTCTCCCACCTCCTTTGGGCTCCCAGCACCCAGCGCCTTGGGCAGATCCTGCCTCTAAGAAGCACTCAGCAAGCTCTAGGTGACCACAGGTTCTGCCCAGTGCCTTGAGGGAATCAGGCCCTTCCATGGCTGTCTCCATTGAACGGGAGGGGACACAGGCCAGGAGATGAGAAAGTCACATGGGGGCACTGAGAAGGGAAGGAGCAGCCATGGGAGAGAAGGCATTGTAGGGCGTGCTGGGGAGCAGCTTGGAGCCTGCTGTGCAGGCGGCAGCCCCAGGACACTGGGTTCTGAGCCCTTAAGGAAAGGAGGGTGCAGAGGTGGTGTTGACTGAGAATGTTCATTTGCATCTTGCCTTTGCATCAGTTACAATGTGGGTGGGAGTTGGGAGGGTAGGGTGACTCATTCCTGCCAGCTGGCACAACTGACATGCCCATCATAGCATGGGCCAAGCTGACAGGCATCCGAAAATCCACTTCATGCAGGTCAGCCCTTGCTCAAGGCTAGGAGACGCCGGGTGAGCCACCACTGTGGTCATTGTGCGGTTCAGCCCAGGGGGTTCTTGTGCAATGTCCCCTCTCCGGGGCACGCGCCTCGCACTGGGGGAGGCGGGGCTGTGGTGGCAGCTGGTGTAGACGGACATGGTGCCGTCAAGATTCCTAGAGTCTTGGAGTCTATATCTCTTAAACAAGAACATGTACAGGTAATTGAGTCGTCCCTTGTTGGGGTAAACACATGACTTGGTTTTATTTTTCTTCCAGTAACTGCATCCAAGGCATTGTGTTGTAGGAATTAAGAGCCAGATTCCCCGGGAACATATCCTGGCTTTGCCACCTCCTAGCTGTGTGATTTTAGGCAAGGTGTTTCACTCCTGCATGCCATGAGTTTCCCATCTCTCCATCCCTCCCTGTCCGGCTTCTCCCAAAGATGGTCCAGCCTCCAGCCTCTTCTAAAGCTCCCTCACCCTGCTGGTAGCATTTTAGGGTGAAGTGTCAGCAAAACAGCTCATGCCCAGCTTTTGTTCCTACTACCCACCCCACCCGTGGAGAGCTCACTTTTTTGCCTTGCCCAGGAGGGGGGCGGCAAGCTGCCCCTCCCGCCCTCCTCTCAGCCTTGCCATCTTTCTCAGGTAGCACAGGAGCAGATCGGCAAGTTGGCTGGCTGAGTAGATAGTGAACCGAGGAGCAAAGTAAGTGGACCTCGATCTGGGTGACTTCACTGTCTTTAGAAGGGATTCTCTTAAAGCCCCTCTGTCCTTGGCTTTGGGGAGGGAAAGGAGAGCCCTTCCTGAACGGTTGGCACCCCCTTCTCTCTTCTCAGTCCTCTTATGTTGATGGGTACGGGGGCGGGGGTAGCTTTGCCAGTTCTGAGCTGACACTACCCAGCAAGCCCACCAGGGAGGTGGCTGACCCCCATTCTTGGCAGCTCTCACCAGTGCCTTTTAGAACTTCAGAGTGTTGGGCATTCAGCACTTTCTGTCCTTAGGTTTCAATTTGGGAATATGAAAAAAGTCCCACTCGATACCCTTGTCTTTTTATATAGGTGCCAATTCTCCCCTGCTCTGCCCCCACCCCTGAGCTTCCTCCAAGAAGCGGCCGCAGGGCTAACGGGGGGAGAAATCAGCCTGTGAAGAAAGAGAGTGCATTGGGTGACATCTGGGCCAGCCGTTCACCCCACCCCCACCCCCACCCCACCCCCTCCTTTTGAAGGTGGCTGCTCTTTTAGCTTCCACACCAGGCAGCCAGCAGTGGGACCCGAGCCTAAACCAGGATTCACTATCTGTGCTCTCTGTGGAGGAGTCAGCAACCAAGAGACCCAAGGTAATTGTCAAGGAGGCCGTGGACCTCCAGGGGCTGCTCATGGAAATACCCAAGGTCTGTGGTCCTGACACCAGTGAAAGCTTTTCTGAACTCAGTCCACCAACTCAACAGCCAAAAGGTTGGGGAAGGTGTAGGGCCCAGCAACCTGGCCCTGTGCTCCAGGGTCTAAGCTGTTGGCAAGCAAATTCCAACACGCAGACCTTGCCACGCATTGTCTCCTTTCTCTGGAATGCTCTCACGTTCGTTTTTCTCCTGGCTTCCTCATTTAGCTCCGATGCCCCTTCTTCTGGGGGGCTTCCCTGACCTCCCAACATCCCAGGGTGGGTCCCCATTAGTCCCCCTCCCTGCCCATCACCTTTCTTCACAGCATGCGCCGCCTAAGCTGATGGCTTTTCTTTGTGTGTTCAGTTGGTTCACATGTGCCTTGCCCACCGCGGAGCATGCCTGCTTTAGTCACTTATTTCCTAATGCTCGCACCTTCCCAGCCTCAGAACACGCTGCCCATCAGCGACATCATTGAAATGCTGCTGGACAGCTCGCAGAGGGCTGGTCTTTCACCTTTGTGGGGTTCTTCTCCAGCTGGGGAAGTAGGAAGATATGCTGGGGGGCTTGGTAAGCTGAAGGCTTCGGTCCTGCCGCTGGATTTGGGTTAGAGGATTTCCTCTCTCTTTGCATATCATTTGCATGGCTCAGCCCTGTGCTTCTGCTTCCAGTTTCCTGGCCTGTCCCCAGAGCCACAGAGCTGGACCGCAGCCTCCTAGGGTTCCCGAGGAACGTGGGCGGTCAGCGCTGGGGTCTGTTTGGAAAGGGCGAATTAGTGAAATTCCTGGCGGAAGGAGCATTTGTGGCAAAGACATGCCACAAATATTAGCATGATAGATATTCTGTGTTGAAAGCTTGCTCCGTGCATCTGCTGTGACAGTTATTCTTGACAGCACCCTCTGAGGTAGTACTATCATTATCCCTGTTTTACAGATGGGTAAACTGAGGTTCAGAAAAGTGCTGCCCAAAAAGAGTTTGCCCAAATTCACGTGGCTAGCAAATGACAGAGTCAAGATTTGAGTCCAAGTGTATTGGATGCTGGAGGCCAGGCTTCATCAAGGTCCAAAACTGCCTGTCCTGTCCTGAAAGACCTCGGGAAACCTTCATACTCCACCAAGACGCTGGGCAGGTGCCGCTGGAGGCTCTCAGGATGGTGCTAAGATCCTTTCTTAAATCCCAGCCCAGTGGCCTTCTGATCTGAGCTAAGGCCCCTCTCTGGGCCCTACTCAGTGGGGCAAGGAACAGGGGGACATGCAGGCTCTTTGGATCTCTGGATCATTGCCAGGCCTCATTTGTAGGTTAGAGAAAGGAAAGGAAAATGGCAACTATGGAGGTTAGGGCAGAAGACAGACAGGTGCCTGCGATCTGGGCACCACAAGCCAGGGTGGGGGCAGCTGATGGTGGGAGGGAGCACATGAAGACAGCTTGGGCCAGTGCCTTGGCTGGCCTTTGGACTGCCCAGCTCACCACAGGAGATCCCTGAGGCTTCCCATCAGGAACGGGGCTCCCTGCCCCACTCCTGGGGGATGGGGGTGCACAGGCCTGGAGCATTTGGGAAAGGTCCCCCAGTTGATTCTGATTCTCCCCTGGGGTCCTCCTTCCCCACTCACTGAGATCTGCCCCTCCCCAGGCACTTCCTGGGCTATAGGAGGCAGGCTAGCCCCCATGCCTCTCTGCTGTCATCTCGGGCCTTCCCTTCCTAGAACTCTGTGCTATTCTGCTGCAGGAAGCATTGGGCTGCAGCTCAGATGTGGCACCTCCAGAAGCCTCTCCTGCCCCCCGAGGCAGCTCTCAG
Source organism: Tolypeutes matacus (assembly GCA_026826555.1). NCBI lineage: Eukaryota > Metazoa > Chordata > Mammalia > Cingulata > Chlamyphoridae > Tolypeutes > Tolypeutes matacus. The sequence goes on along the minus strand of JAKSZT010054052.1, from coordinate 5,842,239 downwards.
CCCCCTCCTCTGCGCCCATAGCCCCCTGCTAGAATAGGGCTGATCCCACTGGGCTGACAAGCTGATGCTCTTGGGGCAAGGAGCTAGGACAGGCTGACCGGTGTCTGTCCCCCTTGCAGGCGATGACTCAGGATGCAGCCAGGGGCCACGACGTGCACGGAGGACCGCATCCAGCATGCCCTGGAGCGCTGCTTGCATGGGCTTAGCCTCAGCCGCAGCTCTACCACCTGGCCGGGTAAGTCCAAGGGAGCTGGGCAGGTGTTCTGAGGGCCCCCAGGAAGCCTCTGAGGCTGTGCTCAGCACGGGGCCAGGCAGGGAAGCTGGCAGATCCTGGTTCAAACTCTGGCTTCCTACTCTCTGTGTGATATGGGCAAGCCCCAGAACTTCACCTGGGCAGATGCCTGCAGAGAACCTGATGTAGAGTGGGCCCTCAGAAGATGGCAGTGTCTCCCTTCTCCCCTGATGTCTTCCTCATCCTTCTCAGGGCTGTTTCTTCCTCCTTCAGCAGGTGCTGGAAGTGTGGATAACTCCTTGGAGAAGGTTTTGAACCTTCTTGGAAATGCTGCAACTGCTGATTTCCAAAAAAGCAGCTAGGAATTGGCAGGCAGCTTTCTCTGGAATTCTCCTGTGTACTTGGTTTCTAGTTCTCTCCACAGCCCCAGGTTCTCCTCCCTGTAGAACACGGGAGAATCTAAGCAGAGGCCCAGGGAGCAGGAGGCCTCCCTGTTCCCCAGAACTGCAAAACGGGGGTATCTGCAGGCTGGGGTGGTTGTATCTCTGAAGGCTGGTGCCTAGTTGGGATAATTCCTCATGCTTGTAAAGATGGTTCACATCCCAGATTTCTCACTTGCCTTCCTGACAACCCCCTGAGACAGGCAGGGTAGTCACCATAGACTTCCTGCTCTTTAACACATCTGGTTTCTTCCTACCTCAGGACCTTTGCACTTGCCATTCCCTCTGCCTGGAACTTTTCCCTCAGAACTGCACCTCGCTTGCTCCCTTTCATCCAGGTCTCAAATGTCACCTCCTCTGAGAGACTTTCCCAGGTCTTTGGAATCAGACAGATCCAGATGACAATGGCCTCTCACTGGCTGTACTGCCTTGTGCAAGTCACTTAAGCTCTCAGGAACTCACTTGCCTCATCTGTAAAATGGGAATAACAGGAACCTCCTTCCTGAAAGGGAGTGGGAGCCTCAACTGCGATAATGTACGCATAGCCCTAGCCCACCCTGGTACATGGGGGGTGGTCCCTGACTGGTGGTTTCCTTCCTGCCTGCCCCCTACCCAGGTTTTGATAGGGCCTAAGCTTACAGAATTAGGGGGGAGGGGGGCATCATTATGTAAAACAATACAAAGATACCTGATTTTTGCAAATTTCACGAACACCTATGAACACATGAACACACGGCTAAGGGCCTCCAGGACTTTGAGAGGGACCCGTGCACATGATGGAGCCTGGGGCTTAAACTCTAAGAAATTCAAGGTCAGTCCACTTTACCCCTACTGCTCTCACTCCCCGCCTCTTCCCCACTGACACACACGCAGTCCCCTATGATCACCCTTTTAATTTTTAGGGGTTTACCCTTGCTGACTGCAGGGAAGCAGAGATTGGCAAAGTCAGAAAGCCTGGGGAAGTTCCAAAGCGACGAAGTGCTCATTGTAGCTTTTAAAATATGAATGAGTTTAGCTTCCCCTTCCTGGGCTCCATGGTCAGGCAGGTCTGGGAAGTTCCGTTGCTGTCACAGACTTGGTCTTGCATCCTGGGGTGGAGCTTACCGTGCCTCCTCTCTTTATTTCTTTAGCACCTGTGAGTGCCAGCACCCACTGTGGGGAGGCTGGTGCTCTCCAGAGTCACAGGAAGCAGAATCAAGTCAGATTCATGGCTTCTAATGGGGATTCCAGCCCAAATCTTCAATCCCTGTGTTTTGAGCCTTCTATATATGCAGGAATAAAAACTTGTCATTATATCTTTTATATATATAACAATATATGTGTATGTTATTATTAGAGAAGTTGTGGGTTTACAGAACTATCATGCATAAATTACAGGATTCTCACATACCACCCTATTATTAACACCTTGCATTGCTGTGGTACATTTATTACAGTTGATCAAAGCACATTTTTATCATTGTACTATTAACTGTAATCCATGGTTAAACTTAGGGTTCACTGTGTTGTGCAGTTTCATGGATTTAAAATTTTTTTTTTCTCCTTGTAACATTTATACTACCTAAAATTTGCCCCTTCTAACCACATTTCAAGTATGTAATTCAGTGCCGTTAATTATGTTCACAATGTTGTGCCACCATTACCACTACCCATTGTTATGTCTTGATGGGATGCAGCAGGGTTGAATGCCAGTCTAGCATTTTCTCCAAGACTCTCTTGCTTTAGGAAAGAATGTTCCAGGGTGACCCCAGGAATCCTCCCTTCTTCTCCAAGCCCTGGCTGAGGGTAGCAGAAGAGACCTGAACTGACTACTTGCCCGTTTCTCCTTTTCCAGCTGGGCTGTGTCTGAACTGCTGGAGTCTACAGGAGCTGGTCAGCAGGGATCCAGGCCACTTCCTCATCCTCCTTGAACAGATCCTGCAGAAAACCCGTGAGGTGAGGGCAGGTCAGGGACCAAAGGGCAAAGCTGGGGGCTGCCTCATAGAGTAGAGAAATAGGCTCGCCAAGGAATGATGGTCCTGGGGTACCCAGTCCACTACAGGTGCTTGGCAAAGGTGCTGGGAACCCATGAGTTTTGTTTCAGCAGTGCTTGCTGATAGAAGGTTTCTAGGAAGGGGTGTGGTCCTTTAAAGCCGATCAAGTAACCACGAGCCAGGGTCTTGAGTTTAAGCTGCCTCCTTGGGTAGGCATTGCTTATAAATCACGATATTGATTAGAAAAAAGAGAGGAAGATTTAAGGAATGCCTTTCCTTAGAAAGATCCATGAAAGCAAAGAAATGAAAGAGAAGACTGATTGGGAAGGTTGGAAAGGTAAACTGAGGCCTCCTTTAACAACACTGTGACTGAGAAGAGGAGTGCATTTAATACTGAGATGGGCTGGAGTTCCAGAAGAGTTGTGAATACCAAAAGAGAATTCCAGTTATTTATAAAGAATTATTTTTTAAGTGTTTGTTTTTTTGTTTTTTTTTTTAAATACTTGACAGATTGGGAAAGCATGTGACTTTCTCTGTCAGCTAGCCATCCTATAAGAATAAAGTCTTGGTTTATCAAGACACCCAAGGTGATCATTCTGGCATTATTCACAGCATTTACCTGCTGCTATTATACCCAGATCAACTGTCATGTAGCCAGTGGGGAGGGTTTTGTAGAATGGACTGAGTAGCAGGTGTGGGGGACACATTTTCCAATGAGGGTAAAGAGAAGGAGACGTCTAAATTTGAGCCTGATGAGGTCTCCAGGGACAGCAGAGATGGTGGAGTTTTCTCTACGTCTTCAATCCCCATAAACTGCAGAATGGGCTAGACCACCTTTAGCATTTTGACCAAATAATTCTAAAACATGGGGACACGTGTGTATTGGTGTGGTGGGGGCTCTATCTAAATGACTTCCTGGTCAAGAGATGATTCATGAAGAATGAATGGAGGTTGTAAAGAAAGATGAAAAATATTTAGCCACGGTTATCATAAAATAAATGCAAATTAAAACCATAATGGGATAGCATTTGCCTAGCAAATTAACAAAAATTATAATCAACACAGGGACTGGTATAGTATATTATAAATGACATGATGCTTTGGAAAGCAATTTGGCAATGAATTTCAAAGATCATAAATATGTTTATAATCTTTTATCCATTGATTCTACTTCTTGAACTCTATCCTAGATAAATAACCCAAATTATAGGAAAAAACTATATTTTATATACTGCAACAGTATATAAAATAGAAAATAATCTCAAAGATCTAAATTAAACTAATAAATTATGGATATCTTTCAGAAGGAGTATTTTGCAACTAATAAAGATGAAGGGCATAGTCAAACTTATTATTATTATTATTTTTTAAAGATTTTATTTATTTATTCATTTATCCCCCCCTTGCTGCTTGTGCTCGTCGGGTCAGCCAACCACGCCGCGCAGGCGGGCCTGCCCCCACCAGGAGGCCCCGGGAACCGAACCCGGGGCCTCCCATATGGTAAACGGGAGCCCCACTGATTGAGCCACAGCCGCTTCCCTAGTCAAACTTAATACATAACAAAACTGTATCAGTAAGATTTATTAAATGGTTTAGGGGAAATTAATGAAACATTTGAAATGCTACAGAGTGAGATTCCTCACTCACACCATAAGCCAGATGAAATTGGAGATGGACTCATATTTTTAATTTACAAAAATGAAGAGTCAAAGAAGAAAATATATATGAATATTTATTTGATCTTTGTATTCAAAGCATCTGGAATACGTAAAAGCAAATTCCTTAGAGAAAAAAATTAACACTTGCAATTAATGCACATCAAAAAAATTCCATACATTTAAAAGACAAACAACAAACTGGAAAAAATATTTACAGGTAAATGTATCACCAGGGAAAAAAACGATGGACTTAGAGACTATGTAGCAAGACAGAATACTATAAGTAAAAAACATCAAGAGTGAAAATACACATACTATGATTATAACTTTGTGGAGGAAAATGGAGAGGGAAAGCCTGGTGTAAGGAAAAGTATAAGGAAACAGCTGTGGTTGAGTATGGGGTATTGTGAATGATTTTTTTTTTAAACTTCTGTTTTCCAAAATTTTGCCTTGCCATTATACTACTTTTCACTAGGAAAGAGAGAGTGAGAGTAGGAGGGAAAGAAGAAAAGGAGGAAGGGTGGGGAGGGGAGGAGAGGGGAAGAGGGAGGGAGGGAGGGAGAGAGGGAGGGCCAAAGGAAGACTAGGACACGAAAGTGCTGCTCTGTTCTGCTTCAGGGAGCCCTGCACCCTCTGAATGAGCCTCACCCCTCCTTGCCCGTCCTCTCCACAGGTCCAAGAGAAGGGCACCTACGACCTCCTCGCCCCGCTGGCTTTGCTCTTTTACTCCACCGTCCTCTGTGTAAGTTCCAGGGTGAGCCAGGCAGGTGGAGGTAAAGGGGGGGGGGAGGAACTACCTCTCTGGAGGGCACAGCCCTCACACCTCTGGGGATAAACACAGAGAGAGAAACTGTCAAGCAATGAGACTTGAGACAATGTCTTCTCAGGGCCTCCGTAACTCCATGCAGACGTCGCTGTGCCTGGTATATCTGGGCTCCCATGTAGGAACTGCTATCAGGAGAGATTATGTTGAGAGATTTTATAGTCTACCTCATTTTGTACCCCAATGGTCAAATTCCCTCAGCATGACCACAGCCTTTGTTCACCAGGTTGGTGGCTCCTAACGACTCCAAGTACATAGAGTCAGTCTACCCTCAAAGAATAAACAATGTCTCTAATGAGAATATTTGAGGTAATGTTTAGACATTGAAGCAATGGTTTAGACACTGAAGAATTCCCAAAACGAGTGGCAGCAGTGGAGCTATTTAGAATGATCTCCAAGATAACACCCTTGCAACGAGGCTCTCTCAAGTGTTGAGTCAACTGTGGTATGTTTGGTAAAAATAAGGCTCTTCCAGTAGAGATACAGCTGGGTGCCATTTTACCCACCTGTAACTTTCTCTCTGTGTGTACCTTCTGGTTCTTCTTGACCTTGTCCTGGGGCAAACCTGTTACCAGAGAATGTGTGTCCTTGGTAGAACATTCCAGAAAGGAAGTAGGGTCTGCTCTGGAACATCAGTGAGCTTTCTCTCACCCAGACCTCTCTGCTTACTGCCCCTCTCCATCCCAGACACCACATTTCCCGCCAGACTCAGATCTCCTTCTGAAGGCAGCTAAAACCTACCACCGATTCCTGACCTGGCCTGTTCCTTACTGCAGCATCTGCCAGGAACTGCTCACCTTTATCGATGCTGAACTCAAGGCCCCAGGTAAGTTGAGGCAACTGGTACATGGGGCAGAGGTCACATGGTCAGGATACTTCCAGCTCTCCTGAAACTGTTCTTTGGATATGTCCATTCTCACTGCATACCCTTTAGCTCATCTTTGCCCATGCCCTGGTTCAAAAACCATGGACTCTCCTCTTCATGGTGCACACAGCCTCAGATGGTGGAGTATGCACAAGCTGAAAGCAGTAATCACCAGGGAAAATTCAAGGAGGGATCCTTAGAGGAAGCTGGAGCAGTGTTTTGGGGCAAAGAGACCCTACCACTTGGCTTCTGCCAAGGGATCTGTGAGGCTGCCCTGGTCAGACAGAGAAGTCCCCAGAATATTGACAAGAGGCCCTTGCTTGTTCTTTTTGCCCCAGGAGCAAATAGGGAACTGCACATGTGGGTAGACTTAATTCTGCCCAGAGAAGGTGGCAGAAGCTAGGAATGGAAGGTTGATGGCTGCCATGACAAGCGTGGACCAGGTACTAAGTTTTCATAGGTAGGGTCTGGAAAGGGGGAGTTCTGGAGAAATTGGGGGTGCTATTATTCAGACATTTCTTATGAGATCTAAGAAAACCACTATAGAGCCAGAGAAAACACAGTCAAGAATGAGTTACTGAGAGGTGGTCCAATAGTAGATATTCTCTTAGCGTACTTTATCACATCGGTAGCTCAAAGGAATAAAATCACATGGACATCTCCATAGATGCCACTGAGAGATTCGATACAATTCAACATCCATTCCTGATATTCAGAACTCCTCTAATATAAGGAAACTATGAATATATAGAAATGCCCTTAATAGGATAACTGCCCAAGGTGAAATACAAGGTCATTTCCATTGAAGCCAATAATCTTCCTCATTTTGCTTATAGGTATTTTGCCTATGCAAAAAGACAAAAAGTAAAGAATATTTCCTCTTCTGGAGAAGACAAAATCTTAATCATTTAGAGGTAAAACACTTGCTTATCTGTCAAGACCAAGAGAGAAATCATCTGAAGCACTCTCAGTACTAGTATACAGGTAGCTAAGAGCTTTCCCATATACCAGTAAGAAAATATAATGAGAAAAAAAATGAGTTTATAATAGCACCTAAAAATAGAAATAAAAGAAATGTGAATCACCTACACTTCACTTTACTGAAGGATAAATAATTGAAGACACCTCTTGCTGGACTGAAAACCTCAATATTGTAATGATATCAGGTGTTATAAATAAATGCACTCACCATCAAAATAGAATATAATCAAAATATAATAAATGTAATCACAATCAAAATACCAACAAGATATTTAATTTGACAAAATACAAACTAAGTAAAGCCCATTTGAAAGAATAAATGTCTTAAAATAACATTTATTCATGTATTTATTATATATATTCATTTATTTATTAAAGAAAAATAAGAATAGGGTATTTCCTTTACTAGGTCTTTGAAGGTGCCACAAAGCTAAAATTGATAATAAGAAGAGTACACTAGTGGTATAAGAAAAGATAGATTAATGGAACAAAATGTAATATCCAGAAACAGATTAATAAGATATGTAAAATATGTAAAAGTGGCATTCTTTAGCAGTGATGAAAAATAATGGGTCATTTAATAAATGGTATCAGGATAATTAGCAGACTGTTAAAATTTTGAATTAGAGTTCTAGCTCAAACATAAAAATAACTTTCAGCTGAATTAAAGTTTAAAGTGTGGGAAACAAGACCGTAAAAGTAATAGCAGAGAAACAGGTTAAATGAGCTTGGAATGGAAAAGAGTTGCCGAACATGGCCCCTATGGCAAAAATTGTAAAGGAAAAGACCAACGGATTTAAGAGCATAAAATTTAAAGCTTCTATATGGCAGAACCCACTATAGGTGAAAGTGAAAGATAAATAATAAACTTTAAAAATATTTGCAATGAAAATTCAGATATCACACTCATGAAGAGTTCTTCGGAGTCCATTTAAAAATAGGCAAATACACCAATATAAGTAAAAGGCGTGATCTAAGCACATCAAAAACGCACCATAAGTAGCTGAACAACACCCCTTCACTAGTAATAAAGAAAATGCAAAACTAAACAATAGTGAGAATTTTTTTTTTTTTCCTATCAAATTGGCATGGATAAAAAAGAATGAAAATATTAGTGTTGGTGGGGAAAGGGAGGGGTGCTGTGTTCTTTGCTGCTAACGGCAGTATAAATTGGTACAAACTTTTTGAAGAGCAGTTTGGAAGAAGCATCAAAAAGGAACATATTTCTTCACCCAATGATTCCATTAGTATAAATTTATCCTAGTGAGAAATCATGGATGTGTGCAATGATTTAGCTCCCAGGGTATTCATCAATGCATTCTTTCTGATAATCAACCCACTCCAGCAAACCTAAATATTAAACATGGTTGAATAAAGTGTCATTTTGTGGAATGCCATTCCATCACTAAGCATGATATTATAGAAATATAGTTACTGAAATCACATGAGGTTGAGTCACTCCTTGGGTGAAAAAGCAGGTCCCAAAATACTATGTATGTGGTAATCCCAGTCTTGTTTTGACTTTTAAATCTAAACAGGTCCTATTTAGTACTCATCACATACATTAAACACACACAGAATAGGAGTCCAAAGTCTACACCCCAACTACTCAGGGACCCTAGAAAGCCCAGGACTGAAGCACTATGTATAAACTCCTTTTAAGGGATTGGGGGCTTCCTTCCCCAACCAAACAGCTGCTCTGTCTGCCCGCCAACCAACCCGCTGTCTGTTGTAGCAGAGCACGCACAGGCTTGGATCGGCTAAGCCAAAAGCCTACCTATCACGTGGTCATGGTAGAGACTTGATAGGACAGTTAAGAAAGCAAGCCCTTAGTTGTGAGGTGTTGGACCTGGAAAGGTGCTTGGGCACGTGATGAATAGACAGTCTACCAACCTCAGGTTCCAAGGCCCTCTCACTGAGCAAACCATTTTAAGAACAATCTCTTTCATTCCCTGCTTCCCCACAGCCCCTCAAAACAAACAAGCAAATAGATCTAGGTCTATTCTGGGCTTTTGCTGGTGAGTGGAATTCCTTTGAGAGGTAAAGCTTTCCTTCCTTTCCAGAATTTAGAGAGAAAGGATTTAAAACACAACTGCCTTGGCAGGGCCTTCCATTTGTACGAAAAGTCAGTTTCTGACTCTTTTATAAAATGGATAAGGGAGATCTTGGTGGGGGATGTGGTGTCCCCTGTGGGCAGACAGCTTCCTAGTTTCAAGTAGAACCACCTGGCTCTCCTCAGCCGCATGCACGCTATGCCTTGAGTTATTTTTGTGGGGGGCAGCCCAGGAAGCCTCAGGGTTGAATACTTGCGTTTGCAGATCTGGAGCAGAGGGGCAGGCTGTGGTGAGGCCCAGACCCTGGGACCATGGGACTCTAAGCTCGGGAGACAAGAGCCAGGCAGAGCAGTCTCCAGAAATGGAAATGGGATGGGGGTCGTTTGGCCTCAGTGCAGAGAGGACCCTTTGGACTCTTGTTCCTTATAGCCAAAGCCCTTCTCCTCAACATTACTCCTGGGACTGTGCATTGGGGTCTCCTGTGAGGCTGAGACATCCTGGTGACCAAGGAGAGGCAAATGTCAGGATAGGGAAGCTCAGGCCATGTGGTCCATGCTGGGGGAATCTCTTCCGAGAGGGAAAGCAGAATCCCAAGAGGAAACCATTAACTCCCCCTCTTGTCATAGAATCATTTTCAAACAGTTAAAAACCAACCACTCACACAAATAGAGAGCGAGCCTGTGTCAAAGACCAATTCAACTCCTTAAGGAGGGAACCAGCAGGATGGCAGAGTTGGTTTAAAGGAGGGTACAAGAAATGGATACCATCGATGTGGGAAGAAGACTGCAAAGTGAGATACAAACTGAGTTAATAGCATGTAGGGGGATAAAACCCTAACCTTCGGCATTAGCTTTTCTACCAGCCAAAAAAATCACTTGCAACTTAATCACACAAGTTGAGTCCTAACTTTATAGCATGTGAACCCTAATAAATAGGAAAAAGAAAGTCAAGCAGAGTTACCTTCTCCTCCATGATCTTTGAGTGGGCTTGTTAGAATATGCTTAAGTGTAATTTTGAAAAGGCATGCGGTCAGCTTTTTGCCTTATTTCTGAGTTTCCTCCCTCCTCCTGGTAATTGTTCTTAACACCACGCAGCTGAGGTTGGCAATGTGGGGCAAGGGCTGGGGTGGAAACCAGGGGACTTGAGTTCTCAGAAGAGAGGCTGAATAACTTAGTGGTTCCCAGTACTTGGTTGCAGAACATCTTGGTTTCAAATCCTAGCTCTGCTCCTCACTAGCTGTGGGGCCACAGGCAAGACATTTTATTCCTATGAGACTCGGCTTCATCTGCAAAATGGGATTGATAATGCCTCCCTCTCAGTGCCGTTGGGAGGATTAATGCTAGACGAAGTCGATTTCACACTCTATTAAGTGAGTTTGGTGGACAAACAGCAATCTGGATGACCTGTAACATTTTCCCCAGGCCTAGAATTCTGGGATACTCAATGCTGGAACCTCCAGCGATGGGAATGCATAGGGATGGGTGAGAAAGAGGGCTGGTGCCCACAGAGATGTGATGGGATGAGGCAAGCCATCCACTTTGTTTCTGCAAGGGGTGCTTGGAAGAGGCAGATTGGGCTGGTTTCTAGGTGGTAACTGGCTCCTGGGCCGTTGCTGGGGGCAGTGGGGATTGAGGTGGCACTGGCTTAAGATACTGGTCCTGGCAAGCTCATAGGGAGAAGATGACTGGCAGCCTTTGGGAGCCAGTTGCCTTGAAGATGAGTGAAACAGTTTAGCCTGCTTTGATGTGGCTGGATGGCAGAGGAAACAGGCCAGGTTATCAAACTTGTGGGCCTCCCAGATCTTCCTGACTCCACCCTCTGGGGGTGGCAGGAAACATCTTAGGTTGAGCCCAAATGTTTATTGAATATTTATTTACTCCATGCCCCATGGACTACACAGATCACAATACTTGCCCGCAAGGTATGTATTTGTAATCCTGAGGGGCGACAGGGGGCGTCTTATGTGTGTGAGTTGCTCTGTAATTTCCAAAGCACACAAGCCTCAATGGTGCGTCCCACCCAGACCACACCCCTGAGGGGTGGAGGGACAAGTTTCATGCATGAGAAAACCAAGGTGCAGAGAAGTTCAGTGTTACTTACCCAAGCCATAAAGTGAAGTGTGAGCACAGAAGCATGGGCTCTGGCTTGTCAGAAACCTCTGGTTTGTCCCTTATTAGCTGACCTTGAACAAGTTACTGAAGCCCTCTGAGCCTCCCTGCAAAAACTAGGACTGTGTTTGTTAAGGAGGATGGTGATGGTGATGGTTGCCTTACCGCGTACTTAGAGTGTGTTAAGCACTGCTGAGTGTTGGTCTCAGCTAAACCCTCGGAACTTTTCCCTGGGTAGTTAGTTCTGTTCCCATTTTTCAGCTGATGAAACTGAAAGCTAGAGATTTAAGTAGCTTGCCCACATCACAGAACTAATGAGAGCTCTACCACTTGAACTTTTGTCTGATTCCAAAACCCATATTCTTCCACATTTGCACAAAGCTGTGTTTCTTCCAAGAGCCATAGACGATGACCGTGCCTGAAGGAAATACTCTAGATGTCCCCTGGGGCAATTTCTCCTGCTCCTTTCCCTTTCAGATGCTTAGTGCCTTCCTGCCCTTTGACCTCCTGTCACAAAAGAACAAACCTGGGTTTGGTCAATTTTGCCTATTAATTGGTGGCAGGTTAATTCCGACTATTCATCAGTGGCAATGAGTTTCCCATGGGACATTACTAATCATAGCAGTTTGCATTTTATACTCTGTCTTGTGAAATGAAAGGTTTAGGCCCTTTAAAGAACTGTCAAACATCATTGGCTAGCAAGTGGGGGAGATTTAGGGAAAGGAGTGGGAAGGGAGCTGTTACAGAAGTCACAGGATGTAATCAGTTAAGAACAAATTGGCTGATTTATAACAGAAATACCAAAAGAACAGTGGCTTAAACCCATAGGGGTCAGTTTTTCTCTTAAATTAAAAAAATATATGGAAAGAAGGCAGTTCACGTTGGTATGGTGGCTTCATGGTCTTCTCCAATCTTTGTGTGCCTCCATCCTTAAAAGGAAGCGTCTGTCCTCAGTCACCTTGCGTTCTGCAATGGCTGCTGGAGCTCCGGCCATCATGTCCATAGTCCACTTAACTGAAAGGAGGAAGTGAGGCAGGTTGCGGAAAGGGATATCCCAGAAGCCCTAAACAAACTTCTGCAAGGGAGTTTGAAAAATATGACTTTTCAGCTGAGTATTTTGCCCAGTGTTCCATTAGTAAAGAAGGGTGATAGATTTGGGGTAGACGCCTAGAAGTTTCTGCTATATAAACTTAGTTGTAGGAGTGGCCTGGAAGGCCCCGGGTTGGTCCTGTTGGCTGACGATCAACAAGGTAGGGAGAGGGCTGGTCTGACGGCTGCCCTGCAGAGATGGAGGCCTCATCCCACAGGCATTTCCACATGGTGGGGTGTCTCCTCTTGATTTCCTACTTGCTAGAACCTGACACAGGAGTAACCCAGGCAAGTTTTTTGTTCAGCCCTTCGGCCAGCCTTGGCTAAGAAGGTCAATCACACAAGTTGTTCCATCTGCTGAGGTGACCAAGGAGGGTGTGAGCTGCAGTCAAGGGGAGAGAGGTGTCTGCCCACCCGGGGCTCCCCGGGGCAGCTTCCCAGTAGAGCAAGGGTTCTTAACCAGTGGTCCATGGACCCCCAAGGGGTCCGTGGAAAGATTTCAGGGGGTCCATGAGCTTGGATTGAAAGTTCAAAAAAACATTATTCTTGTGCAGACATGTTGGTGCGGGTGTGATATATTTGTTAAATAATACACAGTATATTGTGGACTCAGTAAAGGGTCTATGGAACAAAAAAGGTTAAGAACCCCTGCAGTAGAGGGAGGAGGGTGGAATTCATGGTGGTCCCAGGGCTGACACCGCTTACCCCCCTCAGCTGGTGGGGCCTCCCTCCGGGTAACATAGTGAAAACAGACCTGTCTGGCTGCAGGATCCTGGGAGTGTTCTGACTTCACAGCGCACAAGCCAGTGGAGAGTTGGCAGTGCAGTTTCCAAGCCTGACTCTGAGGAGGCACTTTGCACAATAGTTTATGGAATCGAAACCTCCCTCCACATTGCAGTCTTTTCTAATGTGTTCCCACACAGAGCCCACCCCACCAATCCATTACTCCCAAATGCACATCCATGCTAAGCAGTGAGGTCCATGATCAGGAGAAGCCATTGAGGGGGATTTGATGGCTACCTTTGGGTGGGAAGTCATGTCTGGTGAGCGTAGGCTCCTCTCCAGAACTGCTGGCATCGTGGATAGTCACCCCCAGCCAACCAGCTCTGGAAACCTCCAGAGAGGCACAGACCTCCCCTAAATGTCCACCATCCTTGTAGCAAAGTAAGGCAAACAGCAGGATTGCATGGAGCCAGCACAGGTAATTCAAAGTAGCCCCTAGCATGAACTGGGTCCCAGGCACAAAATGAGACTATTAAAATATCCTGGGATGAACAGCTATAGCAAAATAAGATGTTAGAGAATATTCCTGGTCACTGAGACTAAAGGAGAAGCGAGAGCTTCAAGGAGAAAGTTGTCAACAGTATCAAACACTCAAAAAAAAACTCAAAGAGAATGAGGATAAAGTCGAGCCATTGGGTTTTGTGTCTGGGGAGCCATCTGGAAGCCTCAGGTGGCTGGACGAGTCAAAGGAAACCTCCTGTCGAGGTGAGCGTGGTCTCATAACCCTCTGCTCCTAGGACTGGGCCAAGCTCTATGGCCTGGATCAATAGAGGCAGAACTGGGGCTGAAGAGATGGCCTCAGTGGGGTGTTACCCCTTAAAACACCATTAAATAGTAAAGAAAAGAGCAGTGGAGCCAGGAGAATATTTTGTGTGTCTGTGTGTCTGACTTGTGGCCAGGGAGACTGGGGGGTATCAGTTTTTTTTTTTTTTTTAAGATTCCATTTATTCATTCATTCATCCCCCCCTTGCTGCGTCAGCCAACCACGCCGCGCGGGCGGGCCCGCCCCCACCAGGAGGCCCGGGGAACCGAACCCGGGTCCTCCCATATGGTAAACGGGAGCCCCACTGAATGAGCCACAGCCGCTTCCCGGGGGTATCAGTTTTTGTCTCCACTACAGTATCATATTGGGGAGTGGGGTGGGAGTGGCGAAGGGAGGTTTTCCCTGTAATGTTCATGAACTGCCACCAGATGGCGTCCCACGACCTAATAGTCATAGCCCCCGTTTCTGGGACTTTTCCTAGCAAACTAGACATAACATTAACTTCTAAACATGTGACAATGACATATAATAAATATCAAACAAAAGACCAAAAACCAAAACAAATTGGGTCCCCAATTAGAATTGCATAAATTTGGTAAGTTTCTGTCATTTAAACAAAATCCCAGCCTTTCTGTTTATGGCTGTCTCTAAGCTCCAGCTTTGGCTTTGAACTCCTCAGCCAGGTCTCCTTCCTGCTCCCAGTCCTGGCCCTGCTCCACCTGTCCCACCGACCCCACCCCCATTTGGTCCGTGAGGAGAGGGAACTTTTATTTCAGCTCCTTACCATGGCTGACAGAGAACTGAGTATTTTTGTTCGTTTGTTTGTTTATTTATTTATTTATTTTTTAACTTTATTTTGTACATTTAATAATTGAAAACATAAGCAATTAAAAACTAAAAAGTAAACACAGATGAATAAATATATACATTTCTCAATTAAATGTAATGGATACATGTAAATTTTTTTGTTGTTTTGTTTTTTGGTTTTTGTTTTTTTTTTTTTTTTTTAATCAAACAATATATTACGCAATATATTTGGTTCATAGTAACGCATTCATACAGTATTTGTCCTTTTGTGTCTGGCTTGCTTCACTCAACATAATGTCCTCCAGGTTCACCCATGTTGCCATATGCTTTATGACTTCATTTCTTCTTACAGCTGCATAATATTCCATCGTGTGAATAGACCACAGTTTGTTTATCCATTCATCTGTTGATGGACACCTGGGTTGTTTCCACCTTTTGGCAATGGTGAATAATGTGGCTATGAACATCGGTGTGCCGATGTCTGTTGGTGTCACTGCTCTCAGTTTTTCTGGGTATATACCCAGTAGTGGTATTGCAGGGTCATGTGGCAAGTCTATATTCAACTTCTTTAGGAACTGCCAAACAGTCCTCCATAGTGGTTGAACCATCCTGCATTCCCACCAACAGTGAAGAAGTGTTCCTATCTCTCCACATCCTCTCCAACACTTGTCTTTTTAATAGTGGCCATTCTGATAGGTGTGAAATGATATCTCATTGTAGTTTTGATTTGCATTTCCCTAATCATGAGTGATGTTGAGCATTTCTTCATGTATTTTTTTGCCATTTGTATTTCTTCTTCAGAGAAATGTCTATTCAAGTCTTTGGCCCATCTTTTAATTGGGTCATTTGTCTTTTTATTGTTGAGTCGTAACATCTCTTTATATATCCTGGATATTAAACCCTTATCAGATATGTGATTTCCAAATATTTTTTCCCATCGAGTTGGCTGCCTTTTCACCCTTCTGATAAAGTCCTGTGAGGTACAAAAGTGTTTAATTTTGAGGAGGTCCCATTTATCTAATTTTTCTTTTGTTGCACATGCTTTGGGTGTGAGGTCCAAGAAACCACCACCTACTACAAGGTCTTGAAGATGTTTCCCTACATTTTCTTCCAGTAGTTTTAATGGTCCTGGCTTTTATATTTAGATCTTTGATCCATTTTGAGTTGATTCTTGTATAGGGGGTGAGATAGGGGTCCTCTTTCATTCTTTTGGTTATAGATATCCAGTTCTCCCAACACCATTTGTTGAAGAGACTTTTTTCCCATCAGCGTGGGCTTGGTAGGTTTGTCAAAAACCAGTTGACGGGGGGCAGATGTGGCTCAACTGGTTGGGCATCCGTCTCCCATATGGAGGGACCTGGGTTCGATCCCCGGGACCTCCCAGTAAAATAAAAAATAAAAACAAAAACAAAAACAAAAAACAAACAAACAAAAAAAACCAGTTGACTGTATAGGTGAGGGTTTATTTCTGGATTCTCAA
Source organism: Tolypeutes matacus (assembly GCA_026826555.1). Lineage (NCBI taxonomy): Eukaryota > Metazoa > Chordata > Mammalia > Cingulata > Chlamyphoridae > Tolypeutes > Tolypeutes matacus. Next base: position 5,826,183 of record JAKSZT010054052.1, on the reverse strand, counting down.
TTCTATTCCACTGATCGATATGTCTATCTTTATGCCAGTACCATGCTGTTTTGACCACTGTAGCTTTGTAATATGTTTCAAGGTCAGGCAGCGAAATTCCTCCCACATTGCTCTTCTTTTTTAGAATGCTTTTGGCTATTCGGGTGCACTTACCCTTCCAGATGAATTTGGTAATTGCCTTCTCTAATTCTGTAAAGTAAGCTGTTGGGATTTTGATTGGTATTGCATTGAATCTATAAATCAGTTTGGGCAAGATTGACATCTTCATGATATTTATTCTTCCAATCCATGAACACGGAATGTCTTTCCATTTGTTTAGGTCTTTTAAAATTTCTTTTAGCATTGTTTTGTAGTTTTCTGCATATAGGTCCTGTACTTTCTTGGTTAAATTAACTCCTAGGTATTTGAGTCTTTTTGTTGCTATTGAAAATGGAATTTTCCTCCTGATTTCCTCCTCAGATTGTTCAGTACTGGTGTACAAAAACATTACTGATTTTTGTGTGTTGATCTTATATCCTGCTACTTTGCTGAACTCATTTATTAGTTCAAGTAGCTTTGTTGTGGATACTTCAGGATTTTCTAAATACAGGATCATGTCATCTGCAAACAGTGAGAGTTTTACTTCCTCTTTTCCTATTTGGATGCCTTTAATTTTTTTGTCTTGTCTAATTGCCCTCGCTAGAACTTCTAGTACAATGTTGAATAACAATGGTGACAGTGGGCATCCTTGTCTTGTTCCTGATCTTAGGGGGAAAGCTTTCAACCTTTCCCCATTGAGTATGATGTTGGCTGTGGGTTTTTCATATATGCCTTTTATCATATTGAGGAATTTTCCTTTTATTCCCAGCTTTTGGTTTTGTTGATTTTCTCTATTGCTTTTCTGTTCTCATTTTCATTTATTTCCACTCTAATCTTTATTATTTCTTTCCTTCTTTTTGCTTTGGGATTGGTTTGCTGGTCTTTCTCTAGTTTCTCAAGTTGTTCAGTTAAATCTTTGAGTTTAGCTCTTTCTTGTTTCTTAATATAGGCATTTAGGGCTATAAATTTCCCTCTCAAGACTGCCTTTGCTGTGTCCCATAAGTTTTGATATGTTGTGTTCTCATTTTCATTTGTCTCAATGTATTTACTGATTTCACTTGCAATTTCTTCTTTGACCCACTGAATATTTAGGAGTGTGTTGTTCAGTCTCCACACATTTGCAAATTTCCTTTTTTCCTGTCTGTTATTGATTTCTAGTTTCATTCCATTATGATCTGAGAAGGTGCTTTGTATAATTTCAATCTTTTTATATTTATTGAGAGCTGTATTGTGACCTAACATGTGGTCTATCCTGGAGAAAGATCCATGGGCACTTGAGAAGAATGTATAACCCGCTGAGTTTGGATGCAGTGTTCTGTATATGTCTGTTAGGTCTAACTTGTTTATCATATTGTTCAAGTTCTCTGTTTCCTTGTTGATCTTCTGTCTAGTTGTTCTATCTAATGATGTGAGAGGGGTGTTGAAGTCTCCGACGATTATTGTAGAAATGTCTATTTCTCCCTTCAGTTTTGCCAGCGTTTGTCTCATATATTTTGGGGCACCCTGGTTAGGTGCGTAGATATTTATGACTGTTATATCTTCCTGGAGGATTGTCCCTTTTATTAATATATAATGGCCCTCCACATCTCTTATCACTTTTTTGCATTTGAAGTCTGTTTTCTCTGATATTAGTATAGCTACCCCTGCTCTTTTCTGTTTACTATTCGCATGGAGTATCTTTTTCCAACCTTTTACTTTCAGCCGGCTTGTATCCTTGTGTCTGAGATGAGTTTCTTGTAAGCAGCATATGGATGGCTCATGTTTTTTTATCCATTCTGTCAGCCTGTATCTTTTCATTGGGGAATTTAATCCATTCACATTCAATGATATTACTGAAAATGCACTATTTATTTCCTCCATTTTATTCTTTGGTTTTCATATGTCATCTTATTTTTGTCTTTCTTTTTACTCTTTTGGTTATCCTTTCTGCTTTTCTTTCTTCTATACTCTCCTCCAAGCCTCTCTCTCTGTCTTTTTCTTTCAGGTTCTAAGGCTTCCTTTAATATTTCCTGCAAAGGTGGATTCTTTTTTGCAAACTCTCTTAGTTTCTGTTTGTTTGTGAATACTTTATATTCACCTTCATATTTGAAGGACAGTTTTGCTGGATAAAGAATTCTCGACTGGCAGTTTTTCTCTTTCAGTTTCCTAATTGTATCATACCACTGTCTTCTCGCCTCCATGGTTTCTGAAGAGAAATCTGCACTAAGTCTTAGTGGACGTCCTTTGTACGTGATCGTTTGCTTCTCTCTTGCTGCTCTGAGAATTTTCTCTTTATCTTTTACATTTGACATTCTGAATAATATGTGTCTTGGAGTAGGTCTATTTGGATTTATTCTTATTGGGGTACGGTGTACTTCTTGGACATGAAAGTTCATTTCTTTCGTGAGAGTTGGGAAATTTTCAGCTATTATTTCCTCAAATACTCTTTCTGCCCCTTTTCCTTTCTCTTCTCCTTCTGGAACTCCCATGACACGTATGTTCTTGCGTTTTGTGTTGTCATTCAACTCTCTGAGCCCCTGCTCAATTTTTTCCATTCTTTTCTCTCTCTGTTCTTTTCTCTCTTCAATTTTAGCTGCTCTGTCTTCAGTATCACTTATTCTTTCTTCTATAGTTTTGAGTCTGCTGTTGTATGCTTCAAATGTATTTTTGACTTCACCTATTGTGTCTTTCATTCCCATGAACTCCATTACTTTTCTGTTCATGATTTCAAATTCTTCTTTACGTTCGCGCAATGACTTCTTGATGTCATTGATCTCTTTAACTATATTCTCTTTCATCTCATTAATTTGATTTTGGAAATGTGTGCTCATCTCACTGATTAGTTCTCTCAAATTCTGCATCTCTTCTGGGACTTTGCTGTATTCCTTTTCTTGGGCCATGTCTTCTATTTTCTTCGTATGGCCCGTAATTTTTTGCTGGTGCTTAGGCATCTGGTTAGTTTGAATTTTACTTAGATGCTCTATCTCTTTCTCTTTTATGGGGTTTTAGTGGTAGGAGGCTGTGAGTTACCACCGCTCTTTGATTTTTGGCTCAACCTTGATTGTTAGGATTGTTCTGCTGGTTGCTCAAAATTGGGCACTGGACCCAGTAATTGGTTGTAGAGTTGTTTCCTAGGGCCTTGGGCAGGGAGGCTATAGAGGGCAGGAAAAGCCTCTCTTACTTATTAATTTTCTTATGTGCACTTCCTTGGTCTGTCAGGAGATGGCGCTCGTTGGCAGCTCTCAATTCAATGCCTGGTCGGAGCGTATTTGTTGTGACACAGGCCAGATCAATGTGATAGAGCTTCCTGTCTGGGGGCTAGGAGCCCTGTGATTCAAACTTTCTGAGACAGTTCTCCAGACTTCTCTCGTAGCGCCTCCCCTTTTACCAGCTAGGAAGTATTTCCACTCTCTTCTGAATCCTCAACAATCAGTCCCTGTTAGTAGAGGAGGAGATTGGGAGGTTTGTATATCTTTAGCCCCTTGCAGGTGCCAAGGCAAACAATGGTGCAGCCCCACCCAGCCTGGAAGGGCTCTCGGGACAGGGCAGACCAAACCTGGGAGTCAAAGCAGGGTCAGCCCCAGGCTCTCTCTCCTCTCCCGTGGTGTCCTCAACAATTAGTCCAGGCTAGAAGAGAGGGAGGTTGTGAGGGTCGGATTTCTCTAGTCCTTCCTAGGCTCCCAGGGCAAACCCCCGTGTGGAAGGGTCCATGGGGCTCTGCAGCCCAAATTTCAGGTCAGAACCTGAGTCAGCCTAAGGCTGTGTCCCTCTCTCTCCCCTTTCCGGGAGAGGCAGATCCCTTTGTCTGTGGTCGCAGGCCCAGGGGCCCGAGAATTCTGAAGAGTGTGGGGGAGGGTGCCGGCAGCAGCAGAAGCTGCTACTTGCAACTCACAGTTCTGTAGTTGCGATTTCCCTCTTCTGTCCCTCTCTCCTCTGGGGGGTGTGCAGCCTTCACCTGCTGTCCTAAACCCTAGAAGATCTTTTTCGGGGCTGTTTCAGCTTGTCCTCTAGCTATTTTTTTGGAGAAGAGATTCCCGTGTCTTACTAGTCTGCCATCTTCCCGGAAGTCCCCCTTCTGAGTATGTTTTTTTTTTTTTTTTTTTAAAGATTTTTTATTTATTTATTCATTTATCCCCCCCTTGCTGCTTGTGCTCGCTGGGTCAGCTAACCACGCCGTGCGGGCAGGCTTGCCTTCACCAGGAAGCCCCGGGAACCGAACCCGGGGCCTCCCATATGGTAAACGGGAGCCCTACTGATTGAGCCACAGCCGCTTCCCTCTGAGTATGTTTTTAAAGGAAATGTTTCCCAGCTACACAACTGAGTTAAGTGGCGGGGGAAAAGGAAGCCTTTTGAAGTCAGAGGAGAGGGGGAGAGATGGATGGATGGGGGTAAGTTGGTGAAGGCCTCAGAGGCCTCCAGTCTAACCTTCCCCTTACAGGGTAAAGTGATAGCCAGGATAGAACTCAGGCTTCAGACCGAGCTCCTGACCCCGAATCCCTGGTTGGGGGATGGGGTGGGGGGTTGGGCAGAGTGGCCAAGAGGGGAGTGGGCAGCCAGAGGACAGTGAGACCCTGGGCGGATTTGGGGGCTGGAGGGTGAGGTCAAAATAGGATTGTATTAGTCAGTGTTCTCTAGGAAAACAGAATCAACAGGCAATACTGTAGATAGTATGAGATTTTATAAAATTCTCCCACGTGACTGTGGGGATGCACAAGTCCAAATTCCGCAGGCAGGCTGTAAACCATGGGCTCCGATGAAAGTCCTTGGTGAGTTTCCAGGAGATGTTGGCTGTCCAAAGTCAAGCTGGGAAATTCTCTCTGAATGCTGAAATCACTTCCTCTTTTAAGGCATTCAACTGATTGGATAAAACGTCACTCATTGATGACTGCAATCTTCTTGGTTGATTGTAGATGTAATCAGCCATCTATGCAGTAAACTTACTGGTGACTAAAGTCCATAAATGTCCTTGTATTACAAATAGCCCAGTGCTTGCTTGACCAGACAACTGGGCACAGTTACCTGGCCAAGTTGACACATTAGCCTGACCATGACAAAGGTGGAGAGGTATTTCTTGTGAGGAATAAATGGAGCAGCCTGTGGAAAGTGCTGGGCAGACAGCAGGTGTCTACATAACAACCCAGGGTTCTCATGAGCCCCATCCGAGGACTTACTGCTCAACTGTCCAGTGCCTGGCTCAGCGTGAGGCACAGGGAGGGACAGATAAACCCACCAACTCTCTTCTTCCACCCTCCCCATCCCCCACCTCTAGGAATCTCCTACCAGCGACTGGTGAGGGCAGAGCAGGGACTGCCCATCAGGAATCACCGCAGCTCCACCGTGTAAGTGACCTGGAGGGGGCTGAGGGGAGGGGGAAGGAAGGGAGGGAAGTGGGAGGTAGCTGGGTGGGCCAGGACCTCCCATCCCACCCCACCCCCCACTCTCCATGCCACTGCCCACATTTCCTTCCATCACTGCACACCCCCACCCAGCCACAGCTGTATTAATAACCATTCTCATTTATTTGGGCTCCCAACACAGGGTTCTAACCAGGGTCCATAAATAAGCAGGAAGCCCCTGGAATTGCTGGTGATGCTTGTGTATAGGTTCATGTTTGGGAGCTGTGGGTCCATACATTTGGAAGATTCTTTTTTTTTTTTTTTTTTTTTTACTATTTTTTTTTTTAGTAGGTACGGGGGATTGAACCCAAGATCTCGTATATGGGAAGCAGGTGCTCAACCACTGAGCTACCTCTGTTCCCCATTGTTTGTCAGATTCTTAAAGGGCCCTGAGACTTGAAAAGGTCAAGAGCCATAATCCTTCCAAGCAGCAAGCATCGGTCCTCACTTTATCCCAACTTTTCAGAAAAGGGAAATGGAGGTTAGAGAGGTCAAGTGCCTTCTCCAAGGTCACACAAGCTAGTCAGTGTCCCAGCCTGGATTCGGACCTCGGTCTTCCTTGAAAGCCCATGCTCTTTACTTGATGTCTTTCTGCCTATTATTAAAACAGCGATTTCAATTTTTTTTTAAAAATCAATACAATATAATAAAAAGTACATTTTACATGATAGCCTGTTACACACACACAATTGAAACAAGTTTCATAAAACGAAACCTGCCCATACCACACAGGTCCTAGTCTATCCTATTTCATGAAACAAAATTCTGGTTGTGACGCCCCAAACCCATTCCATTGCCCACTAAGGGGTCGTGACCTGCAGCTTGGGAGGCACTAGAGGAAGTGGCCATCCTGAGGGCCCTCTGGGAGGTCCCCAAGCACGTGGGCACTGTCCCACCTTGCCACACGGGGTGCCCAGGCACCCCAACCTCTGCTGGCTCAGAGGCTGCAGTCTGCGTGGACCCTCCCTCCTCGTCAGCGCCAGGGTTTCACTTCCCAGTCGTGGCTCTGAGCAGACACTCCTGGAACTTCTTCTGGGTAAAACCAACCAAATGCAAAACCCTGTGGCAGATTTTGGGAGAGACAGAAAGGACATAAAAATGCTGTGCCCCCTGCCAGTTTATGAGTATGGAGACACCTCCAGGGGCTGAGGCAGGCAGACTGGGGGACAACTGCCACGCTTTGGGCACTTCCCGAGCTCCAGGAGCTGTTCTAAGCACCATCTGTTTGTTAATTTACTGAATCCTCATGTTAACTCTATGAGAAAGGTAATTTTCAGATAAGGGACATGGTCTCATTTTCAGTATGGATAAATGGCGAATGAGGAGAGGGCCTTCTGCAGAGAAACTGGGCAAGCCCTCCTGGCAGGCCTTGAGCTAGGACCGGGTGGCCACAGCGCACGTCTGTGGAAGGAACAGATGGACTGGGCCAGGGATACGGGCTCCGTTAAAGGGGTCGCTTACACGAGCTTGACACCGAGCAAAAGCAGGTTCTTTTCCTCCCGATCCACTTTAAACACCAATTCCTGGGACACCAGGGTTTCAAAGAGAGCGTTTGTTTGCGCAAGCAAAGGAGACAGTAGCGTAATGGCCCAAAACTGCCTCCCTGATTTTTAGGATTTTAGGGTTTTTATGGATTCAAATGGGGGAGGGTAGAGTGGTTACCGTCGTAATAGTAAGTACATACGAGGGTGAGCCTAGTTTGAAATAACTGTAAATAAGGGTATGGTCCATCTAGAATTACCATCACAATAGCATATACATGGGTGAGGCTAAGTCTAAAGTAGCCATAAACAGGGGTGAGAACACTAATAGCTTCAGGTATTCATTTTAGCTATTAGTAAATAGAAAAAGCATCTGTGTAATGATCTAGTAATCATAATTATTTGTTAATTCTTCACCATCAGTTACAAGCTCACTCCTTTTTTCTTATAAATGGAGAAATCAAAAAGTAGTCTCTCCTGGGAGGGGGTAGCTCAGTGGTTGAGCGCCAGCCTCGCAAATCCCAGGTCCCAGGTTTAATCCCTGGTACCTCCTAAAAAAAAAAGGAGATTGTTCCCGTCTCCATGCCCCTGACCCCGGAAGCCCAGCTCTGGGACAGAAGTCCACAAAGACTGGAGGAAAGTACCTGTCATGGCACATCTTTCACTGGGTTGAAAAGTAGCACAGACGGGTGGTTGAAACAGTGAGAGAGCAGGTGCCAGCACAAGCTGACCTTTTAGCAATTCATACTAATGAATTTTCAGATAAAATTGCATCATGCAACACGATGGCTAGAATTTGCCTTGAAATAAGGCAGCAATGGAGGAGGTGGCCTCAGCGAAGAATGTGTGACTAGCTATAAAGTGAACGGTGGACCTCTGGTGGTTTGCGATTCTCTTCACGTTTGGATGTTTGGAATTTTCTGTAATAAAGGCTTTAAACAGTGGCACAGCCCCTCACAGGCCATTGCTAGCCCATTTGATGGCTTTGGGCTAGCTAGGAAAGGTGTCCCTTGGAGCCAAGGAGTTAGATACAGCCCTGCCTTGGCACCCTTCCACCGGGCAGATGCCCACTCCAGCACCCACAGCCCGAGGGCATGGGCTGGATGTCAGCTCCGAGTCCCCCCAGGCCATACTGCACAACAGCATATGCCCTGTATTGTCCTGCCTCATTCCAAGAAAAAAAAAATCCCCTCCTGAAACACAATCTCCTTGTGATTCATCTTGCAGCCATTCAGTGGCCCATAGGGGAAAAGAAAATGTTTAAATTAAAATTAAGGTCATTTTTTAAAAAGATTTATTTCACTTACTTATTCCTTCCCACCCCCTCATTGTTTGCACTTGCTGTGCCTGTTTGTATTCCTTGTTTCTTTAGGAGGCACCGGGAACCGAACTTGGGACCTCCAATGTGGGAGGGAGACGCCTAATTGCTTGAGCCACTTCTGTTCTCTGCTTTGTTGTGTCTCTCATTATGTTTTTCTTCTTGTGTCTCTTGTTGCATCATCTCGCTGTCTTCTTTAGGGGGCACCAGGAACCGAACCCGGGACCTCCTATGTGGTAGGTGGGAGCCCAATCGCTTAAGCCACATCTGCTTCCCTCATTTTTGTTTTAAAAAATTAAACTCAATTTTGAAAAGGCCTCTGAAAACACAGGCTAGATACATGTTCAAAAGTGGATCGCCAAGCTGCCCCCTTGACCTGGGGGCCCCCGAGCCCCCAACCTCTCCCCTGGCCTCATGAGGCTGATAGCAGTAAGTGGGAGGTGTGTGGCTGCCCCATAGCCCAGAGCTGGGTCCTCTGTGTCCCCAGCACCGTGCTATTGCTGAACCCCCTGGAGGTGCAGGCCGAGTTCCTCGCCGTGGCCAACAAGCTGAGCACGCCTGGGCACTCGCCCCACAGCACCTATGTTACTCTGCTCCTGCATGCCTTCCAGGCCACCTTTGGGGCCCACTGTGACCTCACGGGCCTGCACAGCAGGCTGCAGGTATGTGCCTGGAGCCCTGGAACTTAGCACTGCCCCTTCCGCCAGGCACTTTTCCAGAGAGGCAGAGCCCCCGCTCCGCTCTGCCTCCATGCTGCAGTCTCGGGGTACACTGGCCTCCCCGAGGAGGGTTCTGTTATGCTGGGTCCTGACTGGGGTGGGGTGGGAGGGCCCTGGACAGTAGGGCTGGGCCTCAGAAGATGGTTTGGGCTGGATGGTATGGGAGTAAGCTTTAGACCAAAGCCATAGAACCTAGAGACCTTGGACAAGTCCCTCCCTTCTCTGGGCTGCAGGGATGAGCTCTGAAATCCCTCCCAACTCTGAAGCATTATGGCTTTGGGTCTTTCTGGCGTAACATTTTTCTGGGAATAGCGGGGGAAGAGGGAGGCCTGGCGCCCTGGCTGGCTATGAATAGAGGTGGGTGATGGGCCAGGGAGAGGGCTGGTAGCCGCTGGAGGACCCAAGGAGCTGGCAAAGGCTCCTAAAAGCAACCCTGACTCCTCCTGGGGTTTCAGGCCAAGACCCTGGCAGAGCTTGAGGACATCTTCACAGAGACCGCAGAGGCACAGGAGCTGGCAGCTGGCATCGGGGATGCAGTGGAGGCCCGGCAGTGGCTCAGGACCAAGCTGCAGGTGGTGGGAGAAAAAGCCGGCTTCCCTGGCATCGTAGGTGAGGCTCTTCGGAGAGTGGCACTCCGCCCGCTTTCCCCTTTGCCTGTTCCAGCTCCTGAGGTGAGCAGTCCAGTTGGCCTGGGGGAGCCGCTCCACAAAGTCATCCAAGGATCCGGGTTTTCTCCACATCTTGTGCCACCATCCCCTAGGATGTCCTTCCTATCTGCAGGGTGGGGTTGGATTGTCACCGTGTTGGCAGCTTGTGGGAAGAGGGAAAGATGGTGCTTTGTTTCTGAGTGGAAGACAAATGCAGAAAATGCACCTGTTGCTTCTGCACAGACCCCCTCGAGCCTGCCTTCGTGGCATGGCCATGCCTTGTCCCCAAAGGAGCCTGGGACATGTCGCCTCTACTGCTCTGTTACCATGGAAGAAGGGAGAACAGGTTTGAGGGAACAGTTAGACGTCCCTGTCACAATATTCTGCACAGACACCTTATGAGATGGTGTCCTTACTCTCCTGCTTGGACATTTTGAGCTGAGGCTGAGGTTGTGACTTGGTAAGAGACATACCGTTCATGTGGCATGCTGCAAAGTAAGGCTCTCTGGCTGGGAGTGAGACAGCCTGGCTGCTCACTCGGCCTCGGCCCATCCAGCTGTGCACCTCCCTTCCCAGCTCAGGGCTCTTCTGTGAGACAAAGGGCCAGGCTGGCTGATCTCCAAGGCCCCTTCTCGGTCTTCACCTCCCGCCTCCCCCTCCCTCCCACCACTGGTTCTTACAGACTCTGAAAAACCTGGCAAGCTGCACACCATCCCCATCCCCGTGGCTAGGTGCTATACCTACAGCTGGAACCAGGACAGCTTTGGTAAGGAGCCGCCTGGGGCCCCCGCAGTGCCCCCCCCAAACTCCCTTCCTGGGCCTGGGCCTGGGCAGTGGCCCCCCACTCCCCACCAGACCCCCACACACACCTGAGCAGGCTCCAAGCAGCCATCCCCAGCTGGCCCCGAGCCCCCTCCCACCCTCTACTCCTGCTCACGTCCATCCTGCGCCCGCTGCCCCCTGAAGGGCAGGCGAGAGGGGTTTCCACGTCCCGGACACCCAGATGCTACCTCTCCTTCTCGGCAGACATCCTGCAGGAAATTCTGCTCAAGGAACAGGAGCTGCTCCAGCCAGGGATGCTCAGGGATGAGGAGGAGGAGGAAGAAGAGGAGGAAGAGGAGGAGGACTTGGACACTGACGGGCATTGTGCCCAGAGGGACTCATTGCTCTCCACCAGCTCCGAGGCCTTCTGCGACTCTGCCCTGTCCCTTGCCTCCTCCCAAGCCTCGGGCCCTGCCCTCTCCCGCCAGTTGCTGACCTCCTTTGTGTCCGGCCTCTCAGATGGCATGGACAGCGGCTATGTGGAAGACAGCGAGGAGAGCTCCTCCGAGTGGCCCAAGGGACCCGGCAGCCAGGAATGCCGGGGCCACCGCAGGCCAGGGCAGAAGTTCAACAGGATCTATAAACTTTTCAAGAGCACCAGCCAGCTGGTACTGCGGAGGGACTCGCGGAGCCTGGAGGGCGGCTCGGATGTGGCCCTCCCCTTGCGGCGGGCGGGGAGCCTCTGCAGCCCCCTGGATATCCTGGAGCCTCCCCCCACCCGGGCCCAGCGCTCCCGCTCCCTGCCCCAGCCCAAGCTCAGCACCCAGCTGCCCAGCTGGCTCCTGGCCCCTGCCTCGCGCCACCAGCGCCGCAGGCCCTTCCTAAGCGGGGACGAGGACCCCAAGGCTTCCACGCTCCGAGTTGTGGTCTTTGGCTCGGATCGGATCTCCGGGAAGGTGGCTCGGGCCTACAGCAACCTGCGGTAAGGGGGCCTCACTCTGCCCTGGGTAGCCGGGCTGCCACGCAGGCAGACGCTGGGATCTGCGGCGCCAGGTCTAATGGGGGTGCCGAGCGGCTCCCTCCTCACCGTCTCCTTCCTGTGCCAGGCGCCTGGAGAACCACCAGCCGCTCCTCACGCGGTTCTTCAAGCTGCAGTTCTTCTATGTGCCCGTGAAGCGAAGCCATGGGGCCGGGTCCAGTGCCTGCCCAGCTCCGTGGAGCCAGACACCCCCACTCCCCACAGACTCCCCGAGGCACCCCAGTGCTGCAGTATGTCCCAAGCTCTGGGCCAAATGGGTGGGGCAGCGGAGTGGGCGAGAGCAGGTTCCAGTTACCTGAAGGGAGGGAAGGTGTCGGAAGCCACCCCAAGCGATGGCCTGTGTTTGTGGGGTGCCTCCTCTATGCCTGGCCCTTATTCCCTGCCCTGTACTTGGTGTGAGATTTGCCCACATGAGGTAAATCCAGAGTTGCCAGGCTTTCCACAGGGCAGGGAGAAACTCAGATTGGGGCCTCAGGGGTCATGCAGGGCCTTGGGTACCTGGGAGTGACTCTTACCTCTCTCGCCCCAGGAGCTGGGTGCAGCCCTGCGGGAGGAGAGCACCAATGACATCTCCCACTACCTCGGCATGCTCGACCCCTGGTACGAGCGCAACGTGCTGGGCCTCATGCACCTGCCCCCTGAGGTCCTGTGCCAGGTGAGCGGCCCCCTGGGGCAGGGGGAGAGGGCCCCCTGGCTGCAGTCACCAGCTATGGAGGTCCAGGGCTCGCTTAGAAAAGAGCAGGGAGGGTGGGGGCCCTGAGGGCAAGGGCTGTGGCATGGAGGGGCCTTGGCAGGGTCCAGGGTAGATTCTGGAGACCTCAGGCTCAGCCCCCTTCTTCAACTGGACCTTGGCCAGTGGTGTCAGGGGCCTCCCTGGAGGCCATGTTTTGGGTGAGGGAGGGAGGGAGGCTGGGCTGCAGGTCATCCCCTGACCATCCCACGTTCTGCCCTCCCTGGCTCTGGCTGCCTCCCTACCTCCCTTCTCTCTTTCTGTCCCACACGTTGTCTTTCTCTCTGTGTGTCTGTCTCTGCCTGGGTCTCTATCTCACTCTCTCCACCTGACCCTCTGGCTCGGCCCCCACCAGTCTCTGAAGTCCGAATCTCGGCCCCTGGAGGGCTCTCCCACCCAGCTGCCTATCCTGGCCGACATGCTGCTCTACTACTGCCGCTTCGCCACCCGCCCGGTGCTGCTGCAGGTCTATCAGACAGAGGTACGGCCGCCCTGCCCGCCCCACGCGGCCTCTCGCCCCCGGACACACTGGTGGGCCTCGGGCAGCCTCCCCGGGCCCCAGCCCACGCCCTGCAGGCCTCCGCCGCGACCCCATGGCAGCCGGCAGCCCAGGGCCCCACCTGGAGGTCCACCCTGATGCACGCGCCCCTGCCCTCTCCAGCTGACCTTCATCACGGGGGAGAAGACAACGGAGATCTTCATCCACTCCCTGGAGCTGGGTCACTCTGCTGCCACACGTGCCATCAAGGCTTCGGGTGGGTACTGCCTGAGCCGGAGTGGGGGGGGGGGCCTGAGGAGGCGGGGCCCAGGGAGGCGGGGTCACAAGGAGGCGGGGCCCTGGGGAAGCAGGATCTGAGGGAGGCGGGGACAAAGGGAGTGGAACCTGGGGGGCGGGGCCAAGGGGAGGAGGGGCCCGAGAGTGGGGCCACGGGGTCTGTGAGGGGCCGGGGAAGCGAGAGGGAGTAAAAGGTCAGTGTGTGCACAGGTCCTGGCAGCAAGCGGCTGGGCATCGATGGCGACCGGGAGGCGGTCCCTCTAACACTACAGATTATCTACAGCAAGGTAAGAACTGTGCTGGGTCCAGGTCCCCTTTGGATCTGCTACGGATCCTTCCTGCATCAGAGCCCCAGAACCAAACAGGACCCCAGACTTGAAGCAGGAAGGCCACAGCAGGCTTCCCTGGATGCTGGGAAAGGGGAGGGCCTGGGCATCCCTCTTCTGGTCCAACGCCTCCCTCCCCCCTTGTGCTTTCCCTCCACCTGAATCTGCTCAGCAGCTTCCACTGTTCTGGCTGCTGGGCTGGGGGGTGAGAGGGAGCAAGGGGCTTGTCAGGGCCCTCAGGGGCACCCAGGCCCAGCAGGTTTGCTGGATTCTGCCTGGGATCTTTCCCTCCCCTGTCTTCGCAGGGCCAGGGAGAGGGCAGGGGCTGAGGGGCTGCTGTGCCTGGCTGGATACACGGAGATGGGATTGGTGTGAGGAGGGGAGGGAGGAGTGGGGCCCGGGAAAAGGTGCACATGCGCTCACCAGAGGGGTACAGACCCAGAGGAGCTTGACTTCACACATGGGGAGCCCCACTTCTTTTTTTCCTGCCTTCATTCCCATATTCCTTCCTTCAACCGCTCAAATGATATTTATTTAGCACCTACCCATGCCAAGCTCTGGGCTGGGCAAGGGGAAATAGCAGTGAGCAGGTAAGACCAGGCCCTCCTTTTAACTATTCTAGAGGAGGGTGACACATGAGAAGCAAGTGAACAAATAAATGGCCAAGATAATTTCAAAGAGTGGTGAGATGACTTGGCAAAAATAGGACCAATGGGATAGTGAATGAGGGAGCTACTTTAAATCAGGTGATCAAGAAATTTGGCAGGAAAGACTGACACTCACTGAGCCCTGATTATGTCCCAGACGTTGTTCTAAGTCCAGGAGTGTTTACCAGACTGAAAAAAAGAACAAACATGGTCTCAGTAGACCCGCTTGCATCCTAGAGGGAGGTAGCCCTTGGTTAGAAGATCCCACAAAATATAAAATTGCTACTGTGACAAACAAGAAGAGATGCATGGTACTGTGAGAACCTATAAGGGGTGGATTCGACCCAGTCAGGAAAGCTAGAGAAGGTTTCCTGAGTAGGGACATTCAGTTACTATTGGGAAGAAAACCAGGCATTAACTAGGCCAAGAAGACAGGGATGCCTGGAAATAGATACAGTATGTGCAAAGGCCCTGGGATGAGGTGGGGAGGGGAGCGTGACCATAAAAGGGCATTGGAAGAAGGCCAGAGGGGCCTGGAACAGAAAGAAGGAGTGGGAACATGACGAGGTAAGGCTAAAGAAATAGATGAAACCAGGATACCAAGGGCCCTGAATGCAATAAGAGGCATTTTGTCTTGTCATAAAAGCAATGGGTATCCATTGAAGGGGTTTCAACTGCAGGTGAGGCTGGGGATGCATGTGACATGATCAGATTTGAGGTTACAGAAGCTTCCTCTAGCAGCTCTGTGGTGAGCAGATTAGAAGGGTCCACAGCTGATGTGGAAGGCAACTTGGAGACCATGGCAGTTGTCCAGGAGAGAATGAGGGCAGCCCCCACTAGAGCAGAAAGAACTGGGAGGTGCCTGGGTGTCATGTGATCAGCAGGGTTTGATGATGGGTTAGAAAAAGAGCCCAAACTCCTGGATTTCAGTCTCTGTGACTGGCTCTGCCATTTGCCAAGGTGGGAATATGGGAGGAAGCCCAGGTTTGTTGGGGAAAGAGCATGAGTTTGGTTTTGGCCATGTTGGTTTTGAGGTGCCCTTGAGAGGTATAAAGAGAAATTCAGAATTGGCAGTTGGATGCATGGGCCCGAATGCAGAGGTAAAGTAGGAAGGTGTATAGGTGGTAATGGGGATGGGGCATGGATGAGATTCCCTAGTGGAAAAGGGATGGTATGAAAGAGGCCTAAGGACCTTCCTCATATAATGGTGGCAAAGGAGGGTGGCCCCTCCAGCCAGAGAGGCCCCAGCCAGAGGCATATCAGGAAGGAGGTCCAGGAAAGTGCTGTCATGATGGCTCAGGGGAGTTATTTAAAAAGGAGAGTAGAGTCAGATACTCTTATAAGGCCAAGGCAGCTGAGGACTGAGAAATGCTCATTGGGTCTGGAAACAGGGAGGTCCCTGATGAGAGGGACATTCGGACAAGAAGCTCAAAGGGGGACTCTGGCCTGGCTGTGGCCTCAGCAGGAGACCATCAAGACCACCCTCCAGGGGCTCTTAGCTGCCATGCCCTTTGACCTGGTCACAAAGATGGCCCATGGGCCTCCCTTGATCTCCAAGGTCCACATGGTGGGAAAGGGGTCCTGGAGAAGCCAGTTAGTGAGAGAGAACGGCCGCAGGAGGTGTACTCGTCAGCCAAAGGGGTGCTGATGCAAAATACCAGAAATCTGTTGGCTTTGATAAAGGGTATTTATTTGGGGTAGAGGCTTACATTTACGAAGCCAATAAAGCATAAGTTACTTCCCTCACCAAAGTCTATTGCCACGTGTTGGAGCAAGATGGCTGCCGACATCTGCGAGGGTTCAGGCTTCCTGGGGCTCGTTTCTCTCCAGGCTCGGCTGCTCTGCTCTCTCCACAAGGCCAGCTGTAGACTATCAGGCGAATGGCTCGTCTCTCTTCCCGGGGCCTCTGCCATGTCTAATTGAGCCTTCTTTCTGCTCCTCTGTGTGCTTACTTCCCGGGCTTCAGCATTAAAACTCCAAACTCCCTTCTCTGTGAGTCCCCACCCACCAAGGAGGCGGGGATGCAACATCCTACTGACATGACCCAATCAAAGCCTTAATCATTATTTAATCAAGTAAAAGTGAAACCTCTGAATCCAATATAATCTAATATACCAGAGGGACAGACCGTTTTACAAACATAATCCAATATTTATTTTTGGAATTCATAAACAATATCAAACTGCCTGGGGAGGTGTGGCCGCCAGCAGCTCCCTGTTGCTGGTGGGTTGGAGTTTCCTCTTGGAAAAGAAGGCAGCAGGGGCTGGGGGCCCTCTGGGCTGAAGGGTCTGGCTCTGCTGCATCTCCAGGGGGCCATCAGTGGACGAAGTCGCTGGAGCAACATGGAGAAGGTGTGTACCTCTGTCAACCTCAACAAGGCCTGCCAGAAGCCAGAGGAGCTAGGTGAGTGGGCAGGGTGGGGGGTCCAGGGGAGAACGGGAGGGAAGGAGCTCAGGGCGTGGCCCGAGCCATCCTTGCCCTTCAGACTCCAGCATGGAGGCCCTGACGCTAACCCTGACCGAAGTGGTGAAGAGGCAGAACCCCAAATCCAAGAAGGGCTTTAACCAGGTAAGGGCTTCCCTCCCCCTCCCAACCACACCCCACCTCAGCCCGAGGGCCCCGGGACTTACTGGAGCATGTGCATGCGTGCATGCGTGTGATTGTGTCTATGAGCGAGAGAGTGAGGATGCGGAGGGGTGCTGACGGACTGTTTGCTGGGGGCAGAGCACATGAGTGGGAGAAAATGAGAGGCAGGCTGAGGGTGTGGTTTGGGGGTGTGTGCACACGTGTGGGGTGTTGTGATGCCCTCAGGAGAAGGTTCTGTGGCTCTAGGAGATTCTAAGGCAGAGGGGGCTCCGTGCCAGGGAACACTTGTTGGTGGTGGGGGTGCTTGCTGCTTCCAGACTCAGGAAAGGGAAGAGGCCAGAGAGGAGGGAGATGGGCAGGTCCACGGGAAGGACCATGGTGGGCAAGGGGCTGGATGGCCGGGCTCCAGGGGCTGTCCTGGCACTTGCCTCCAGATCAGCACATCTCAGATCAAGGTGGACAAGGCGCAGATCCTTGGTTCCAACAGCTGCCCCTTCGCTGTGTGTCTGGACCAGGATGAGAGGAAGATCCTGCAGAGTGTGGTCAGGTAGGAGGGGGGGCGACCCTCCAGCTCTGCTTCTGCCAAGTGGGGTCCCCGGGAAAGGGTCAGCGTCTACCCTCGCGGGGCCTGGAAGCGGCTGGCGGGCCCTGAGGCCTGCTCTTACCCCTTCCCCGCCCCGCAGGTGTGAGGTCTCGCCCTGCTACAAGCCCGAGAAGAGCAGCCTCTGCCCGCCACCCCAGAGGGCCCCCTACCCGCCGGCCCAGGCCACCAGCGACCTCTGCTCCCTCCTCTGCCTGCCCATCATGACCTTCAGCGGAGCTCTGCCCTAGGGCGGCCCTGGCACCAGGCTGGACAGGAAGCCTTGGGCGCAGCAGCCTGCCCTGAGCACCCCCCACCCCACAGTCGGCTGCTCTCCTTATGGAGACCTGGATGGGCCTGCTGGGCCAGGGTCCTGCTGTGGGTCTGGCTGCCGGCAGGGGGCAGTGGGGTAGATGGTTTCCAGGCCCTCGGGGCTCTCCTTGGGAAAGGAACAGACATTGGGGAGATAGAGGCTTGGCCTGCAGCCCATTGGATTCCTCATGTTAGAAGGAGAGAGACAGGTGGGCTGACCTCTGGAGGCCCTGCCCACGAGCATGGGCTTGGGTTCTTTCCAGAAGAAAGGTATGAGGCTCCGAGGCTCTGGGGTGTGATTTAGGCCTCTCCCAACACTTGGCTGGGGTCACCCCTTGTTTTGTCAAAGATTTGGGGAAACTTTTGTGTCTGAGGTTCAGTCCCCTCTACTCTGGGGCCCAGATGGTGGAAATGGTGTTGAATCTTTTTCTTTCCTGACCTTCAGTCAAGCTCCCTCCCTTCCCCCTCCCTCCTCCTCCTCCTCCTCCCTCCTTTCCATCCCTTTCCCCCTCCCCCTTCCCCTTCTCTATCACTCACACATGTAAACACTCTCCTCTCTCCCAAGTCCCCTGGGTCTTCTGAAACCACAGCACTAAGGCTTTACTGTCAGGACCTGGGACAGATTCCCTCTTGAATCTGGATCTTTTCTGAGCTCCTTGGGAGACCTGACAGGCTTAAATTCAGCAGAGGCTCAGTTGTTATCTAGCTAAATGATCAGAAGGAAGTTAATTAGCTTCTTTCCTCAGCACTAAAATGGAGGAAATAAAACCTCAAAGAGCTGAAAGGGAATCACCTACCTATCACCTGGCCGAGCCTCAGCCTCTGAATGCTCCTCCCCTGTCTTGGGCCACAGGGGGGGCTCCAGTTTCTGGGGGGCTCTGCAGTCGCTCCTTTCCAATTCACCGATGAGGCAGAACCAAGGTTGAGGTGGTGAGAAGCCTTTTACCCTCCAAAGGAGGAATCGTCTCTGTCGGGGTGAGGGGTTGTTGCTTGGGTGTCCCCACCCTTTACCCCCCTCTACCAGGTCGACCCCAGTACCCCCTCGCCCCCACCCATCTCACTCCTTGGGCTAGCGCACATAGAAGAGTCATCCATCCCACAGAGTTCACTGGCACCATTGGCTTCTGGGCAAGGTCCCCAAGGAGGAGAGGGTGGAGTGCCTGGCCTCGTGGAGCTTAGTGCCTGGTGGAGGGAAATGGGGTTCACACAAGGGAAATGTTCATCTCAGGGCAGAAGATGAGAGCCTAAAATTTATCTCAAGATGAGAACCAGGTTGGAGTGGTTTGAGAAGTTGAAAGCAAAACGCGGAGGGCAGGATTTGGACTGGTAAAGGAGGGGAAAGTAACCATAGAAGCATACAGTTGTATCCCACATAGAGTCCCTCCTTCCCTTCCTTTTCCTGCGTCATCCTGCTCCACAGGTCCTGAGCTTAGAGGAGCCCATGCAAGTCCTAGCCCAGAGCTCTCATGAGCTGAGAGAAGTACAGGGAGCCAGCTCCTCCCCTGTGCCACCTTTCCTCCTCTCTCCGAACCATCTGTCTTGCACAAGGCTCCAGAAGAGTGATTGGTCACATGCCTTCAATATTTTTTTGTTACATGAGCAGGTTGTCCTACTACATGATCAACAGATGTCCCAGAATAAATGAATGGAACATTATTATCAAATAAAACTTGATTATTCCTGTATTTAATGATCTACAGTTATTTTGCTGTCCGACAATTAACTACTAGTTGGATGGTTTGCATACATCTGTTCACATATAACAGAAATAAGATTCTTG
The DNA here is from genome assembly GCA_026826555.1 of Tolypeutes matacus. NCBI lineage: Eukaryota > Metazoa > Chordata > Mammalia > Cingulata > Chlamyphoridae > Tolypeutes > Tolypeutes matacus. The sequence goes on along the minus strand of JAKSZT010054052.1, from coordinate 5,807,028 downwards.
GGGCATTGTTTTGATTGGCTTTTTGTAATTTCCCACTTTGTGCCAACAGTTTCCCTGAGACCCTCTTCTGTTTAAGCCACATCACATTCACTGACCCATAGAACAAATAATCCCATATGTTAGGACTCAACAGCTAGGGTTTCCTGTCCCACCTTACTTGAGAAATATAGGCTTTTATATCCAGCTGCTTCCTATAACCCAAAGCCCAGGGAGGGGATGGGCCTGAGGTGTGTTTTCTGATGGATGGTGCAGAGAACCTTGCTGTTTAGAGGAAGGGAAATGAGATCAATGATGGTCCTTGGATCATAGGGAGGGAGAGAAGAGGTGAAGGGATGGTGGAGGATACCTGTGACTTGGGAGAGGTGGTGAGCACTGTACTCCCAGAATAGCCATCAGGATGGAGAGAGGAGGAACTGTGAGAGGCTCTCACTCGGCATCAGCTAGCTTTTGCAACCAGTAAACCACCCCTAAACTCAATGGCTTAACAGGATGATCATCTAATCTTGCTCATGCATCTGCAGAATGTCTTGGGTCACCTGCTCTAAGCTGGGCTCAAAGTGGCTTGGCTCCAAGGGGCAGGTTGGTTTAGATCTGCCCGTGTTTCCCTCAAGCTCTTTGTATCAGCATGCTAGCACCAGAGGGGCAAGCAGAGACAGGTGTAGCCACCTAGGGCTCAAGCCTGGAGCTGGCATACTGACTCTTCTGCCAACAATCAGTTGGCCAAAATTGATGAAACACATCAACCCACAGATACAAGAAGCTCAGCAAATCTCACATAGGATTTTTTTTTTTAATTACATAAGAAATGTATTCACCTCTGTAGTATTCTTTCCAAAAGCCCATACCCCAGTCTAAGCATGAACAAAATATCAGAAAAACCTGTATTGAGGGACATTCTATAGGATACCTGACCAGGTATCCTCTAAACTATCAATAACATACGAAACAAGGACAGACTGAGAAAGATTTTGAGGGCAAACTTGAAAACTAAATGCAATGGATTGGATCCTGAGACAGAAAGAGAGCATTCATAGAAAAACTGGAAGAATCCCACTGAAGTCTGGATTTTTTTTTTTTAAATACACACAGAGGAACCTCTTTGTCAAATTTCTAAAAAAAAGGAAACAATCTTAAAGACTGCTAGAGAAAAAATATATATACTTTATCTTCAAAGAAGCAACAATTAAACTGAGAGCTTTCTTCTTAACAGAAGCAATTGAAAGTCAGAAGACAATGAAATAACCTCTTTAAAGTGCTGGGCAAAAAATTGCCAGAGTAGAATTCTATACCCAGAAGTATCAAATTATATATATCTATACTGCTCACAAGAGACACACTTTAAATATAAGAACACATAAAGGTTGAAAGCAAAAGGATAGAAAGGATAAAACCATGCAAACCTGACTGAAAAATCTGGTGGTGGTACATTAATACCAAAGTAGACTTTAAGGCAAGAAGCATTAGTAAAGCTATAGAGAGACTTTTCATAAAGATTAAAGGGCCATTCCAGTGAAAAGATATCACAATCCTAAATATGTCTACACCCAATAATATAACTTTTAAATTACATAAAGCAAAAGTTGCAGAATTAAGAGCCACCACAATGATAGGGGGACATATCTCTCTATAGCTGATAAAAGAAATAGACCAAAAAAATTAGTAGAGATGAAAAAAAGATCTGGTCAACACAATTAACAAGTCTGATCTCATTGAACTAGACAGAACACTGCATCCAACAACAGAATTCATATTATTTTCAAGTATAAGTAGTATATTAGCCAAAATCAACCATAGAAAAAATTAATAGTTGTACCTTGAAGAAAATTTCAGCAAATATCAAATGAATAAAATCAAGCAAGAGTATATTCTCTGACTACACTGAAATTAAGCTATCAATAACAAAAATATTACTACAAAATCCCAACTGCCTGGGAATTAAATAGTACATTTCTCAATAATTCATGGGGTAAGAAAGAAATAAAAATGGCAGCTTGAAAATATTTTCAACTGGTCAATAATGAATATTTGATATGGACACTTATGGGATGCTACAACAGTGTTTAGAAGGAAATTTATTGCCATAAAAAGCATATCCTAGAAATGGGTATAGGCTAAAAAGTAATGATTTAAGTTTACATCTCAAAAACCTAGGGAAGGAGCAGTACATCAATCCTAAGGACAGCAGAAGGAAGGAAATAAGTATAAGAGTAGAAATCAATGAATTAGAAAACCAGCATACTAATTGATAACCCCCCAGCAAGACTGATCACCCCACATGAGGCCTCGCAGTGGAGTTATTCCTACCTCAGGCCCTTAACCTCCAAGGCTTGCTGTCCTGGACGAGGCTTGTTCTCTCACTTTGGGAGGAGGAGATGGACAGGTCTCCCTTATCCAGCTGCTGTTTCCCAGAGAGCCCAAGCCAGCCTCAGATGGGGACCAAAATCAAGCCATGCTGGGGAGCAGGTGTGGCTCAGTGGTTGAGCACCTGCTTCCCATGTATGAGGTCCTGGGTTCAATCCCTGGTACCTCCAAAAAAAAAAAAAAAAAAAAAAATCAAGCCATGCACCAAGGGCCTGGGAATGTGGGCTGAGGGAAAGGTATTCTCCCCAGCCCCACTCCCACTCCCATAATTCCTTCTCTGTACCTGGTGAGAAAGGAGCAGGATCCACATGACCTTCCATTCCCTCTGTTCCCTCAGCTTGCAGCAACGCCCTCTCACACTTGCCCTCCAATGACCTGAGAGGAGCAGGAACCCATGCTTTGTGACCCCTGCCTCCTCACAATGTCCCCAAGCCTCATTTCCTTCCCCTGTGAAAGGGAAACAGCATCCACTTTTCAGAGGTATTGTAGGGTCTGTAGAGGAAACTATGCCTGAGGGGACTGTGGCACTGAGACTGTGGTCCAGGTAGGCCCCTGGATTAGAAGGCTTCCTGAAGGGAGACAAGGGGCTTAGACTTGTTGGTTCTCAGGCAGCTTGGAGCAGCCACAAGGGAGGCAGTGCTCTGGCCCCATCCTCAGCCCTCTCCCTCTGCCCCTGACCAGCAAGGTGTGCCTCCAGACGGACTCTCGCACCGCCCTTGGGGCAGGGAAAGCCTGCAGCCTGCTCAGTCTGCCTCAAGCACACACACAGAAGATGCTAGAGCCTGGTAGGACACGGGGCCCTGGCTGCCTGGCCCCGCTCCCGGACCATACTCTCCAGCCTGGGATGTTAACAGCTCTCCTGGGAAGAGGGCTTCTCCATTCCCCTTTCCCCAAGTCTCTGAGTCCCTTTATTTTTACCCCCAACCCTACCAGTAAAATCAGGGTAAATGAAGCCAGCTCTCCTGGGAAAACGTGCCCTCCCCATCCCTGTGGGGCAAAGAGAGGCAGGTGGCAGGCTCTGTCCCTGCATGGGACAGTGTGTTTTTCCAAGATCCACATGGCAGGCACACCTGTGTCCCGGCTCAGCCCACAGCCCCCAGGAACGCTAAGTGTGTGTTCCGTGGGAGGGCAGCTGTGGCCACAGCAGCCACATGTATGCCTCTCTCTGTACAGGGTGAGTGGGGAGTAACAGTGCCCGTTCCAGGGTTCTCAGAAATCTACAACTGGAAGGCTGTGCCTTTTGGTCATGGAACATGAACAGGGACTCACTGAAGGGGTGGCTAAGCTGGAGCAAGAGGAGATAGTAGCAAACACTTTGGCAGGCACTGTTCTGTGTGCACTATAGGTGCTAACTCACTTAGACCTCGCAACATTCCTAGGGAGTAGGTCCTACTATGTCCCCATTTTCCATATGGGGAAACTGAGGCAGAGAGCCGTTAAGTAACTTGTCCAAGGTCACAGAAACAGTCAAAAGCCTTGGGAAGCAGATGTGGCTCAACCAGCTGGGCACCCGCCTACCACATAGGAGGTCCCGGGTTCAAGTCCTGGTGCCTCCAAAAGAAGATGAGCAGACACAGTAAGAAAAAACAATGAGCTGACAGATGAGGGAACCATGGGGGTGGTGGTGGTGGTGGTGTAAATTAAATAAATAAATAAACTGTTGAAAGGATGCCTGCTTAAAAAAAAAAAAAAAAAAAAAAAAAAAAGGGAAGCCAGGACTCAAGCCAGGCAGGGTCCCCACTCTTCATCACTAAGCCACTCTCTCAACCCCCTCATTGGAGTGCTGGGGAAACTGAGACCTAGAAAAGTAAAGTTCACACAGATATCTGAGAGGGATGGCTTCCTTATCATGGCATTCTAGAGGTTTCAGGACAGAAGCTACACTCTCCTCGCATCCTCAAGAGAAATCCCCATGGTATATCCCTACAATGGAATATTATTCAGCCATGAAAAAGTATGAAGTTCTGATACATGCGACAACATGGATGAACCTTGAAGACATTTGAGGGGAACTCTTTTTTTTTTTTTTTTTTTTTAACTCTATATAGTCCTTAATGTTTGAGTATCTTTACAGTGAAAATATATTCATGAATTATGTGGGTAATTGTTTAAACACTAAATCTTAAATAAAATAAAAAAAGAAAGAAAGAAAATGAATGTTGATGGCTTTTAAAATCACAACTCTCCCTCCCCCAGAGAAAGAAGAAGAATGCCTGTAAGGGCAGTGAGTAGGTATTAAGCATAAACCATCTTCCCTATAACTATCACCCCAGTTAGTCCTAATTCTGCTCACACACACACACGCACACACTGGAATAAAACTGCAGGAAGCATGGGATGGAAAATTCCCAACCCCCATACCAGACATTACTAGTTGCTAACAAATCCCCAGGGGCTGCTGGTGCTGCTGGCCCAGGGACCACAGGTTGTGAGCCACTGGTTTAGAGCCTGACGTCCTGCCTGCTTCCTGGGCCGTGGACGTGAACGCTGGAAGAAGAGGTGCCCGTCAGGTGGGTACCGGCCATGCCAGCTGCCCTGGCCTTCCTGGAGTGGAGAGGAGCAGAGCATGGCCTGGGGCTCAGGCTGGCTCAGCCTGTAGGTCCTCTCCTGTGGTGCTGTGGGAAGTCCCTGGTTCAAGCCCCATCTCCACCAGCTATGTGAGCCTTTGAACTACAATTTATCAACTCCATAATTATGTCTAACTGGAGAGGTGAATGTTACAACGAACTACTCTGTTATACATGTAATAGATTGTTTCCAGTTTATTACCTCTCAGTTGTCTAAGAACGATGGGTCCTATTAATCAGAGCCATTTGTGTTTTGAGAGGGTATCTTTAGTGAGTTTGGGGTATAAAAATAGGGAGGTAAGAGTTAGAATGGTGTTGAACTGCTCCAAATACCTTTTTAAGAGGACTTTGATATGAGTGTGAAAAATCTGGGTGGAAGGAACCAGGAGCTAGTGAGCAGGGGCTGCATGGGGAGAGGAGAGAGAGAGAAACAGAAACTGCACCCCATCCCAACCTGCCCAGTCCAGTGCATGGAGTGAAAGGGGGTGCAGTCTGGACACCAGAAGTACCCATGGAGGATTTTAAATCATGTTACTTACCAGGTTTGCAATGATTAACAGGTCATAAGACCATGAATCAATCAATACCCCTGTGACATAAATTGAAGAAAGGAAGCCTCCAGCCATAACCTACCTGACCAATTGAGCAAGCCATAGCCTATGGGCAGCTCATCCCCTCCCAAGAATAAACAAGGCAGAGCAGGTAAGGACCATCATCCCCCCCAGAGCCCCAGCACCACCAACCCCTCCCACACTCCAAGACCTCCTAGCCTACTCCCCCCTGGCCATTTGGCCCCAGGCTATACTCTGTTTCCCTGCTCATTGATGTACTGTATAAAGTCATATCCACCACCTTCCACGGGTGGACTGAAATCTGTTCTTCAGACCTCCTCCTTTGCGAGAGCTTCCCAATTAACTTTCTGCTTGCAATTGTCACTGTGTCCCAGTGAGCGCCATTTTTCTCTAACAAATAGCTTGCTAAAAGATGTGTAATGTACACTCCCTTCTCCATCCTCCCACTGTCGTCTTCAGTAAAATTTACCTTGCTTATTAGTATTTTCTGTGAGTGCATTCTTTAGAAAACGCCAAGAGATAATGAATTTTCATCTGATACTGAATGGGCCCAGAGAAGAATTCCACAGATAATGGAGCTGGAGGTGATGGTACAGGTGGCCCTGAGTTTCTTGTATCCAAAGTGAAGAATTCTTCCCTGGCTCCAATGCCCTGGTCCTCCAGAGCTCCCCTATCCCCATAGTGGCCCCCCACCCCCACCCCCATGGCTTTGTAATTTTTGTTTTAGCTCTCAGCTGCTTTGTATAGGAAAATAGGTTAAGAGGCAATTTTCTTTTTTTTTTTTTTTTTTTTTTTTTTTTCCTGAAAAGGGGGAGTATGGTTGATTTGCAGAAAAGGAATGGGGTGAGGGGCAGGGGCCCTTCCTGGAAAGAGGAAATAAGGGAACAAAAAAGATAAAGAACTCTAGCCCCAAGGCGAGTTCCTCCAACAAAGCCTCCCAAATGCCCAGGCCCAGATAAAGGAACCTCAGAAGAAATCAGCACTGGCTGTGCCCTGCCCAGAGGGGCCAGCCAGGCATGGGGACCCCTCCCATGGCAAAGGAGGGCACAGGGGAGGAATGGAAATAGATGGTGAGCCTTCTGCTTCTGTGGCTTGGGCGTTGGTCCCTGGAGAGCACCTTTGCTTCCATTAGCTGATGCCTCTTGGGAGCATCAGCTTATGGTGATCTCGGAAATACCACAATATATGCAGGGAACTCTCTCAGTCTTGATGCAGACAAAGTCTTTGGCCTTTGTAGGGGGAAGGATGCTGTTTCTGGGGAATAGCAACACAGCCTGGAAAACTCCACTTAAATGACCCTAAGAGCAGGGTCTGGAGAGAAAGAGGTCACCGGGTTGGTCCAAGCGGCAGTGCCTCCAGTGGCTCAGTGATGGGGGTCAGTCCTCTTTCCTTCGGCAGAGCTGTCCCCCCTCCTCCACTCTCTCCCTCGCCCCTGGCTGGCTATGGGCCGTGTGCCTCAAGAATGAAGGCGCCTCAGCTTCTCTTTGCAGAGGATGTCTCTGGGGCTTTCTTTGGTTCAGTCTCCTCCGCACCACACCCAATGCAATTGCGGAGACGGGGGCTGATGATAAGAGGAGCGTTGTGGCAGCACAAGAGGCCAACATCAGCTTGTGATTTCCTATTCAGTTAGGCCAAAGCTGATAAGGAGAGGGGGCTGCCCTCGATGGCCACACTGCCCAGCTGCTCCTGAGCCCTGGGCCTGCAGGGGCTGAGCTCTGGGCCCTTTATCCTGTCCTGGACATATTCGTTTCATTCATCATTCATTCGTTCGATCGTTTGTTTTATTTATTGAGCCAAGCGCTAACTTAGCACTGTGATAGGTAGAGTCATGAGTAAGAACTAGCACCTGCTCTCCCAAAACTTGCAGCCTATTGGGACAAGGCAGACATGTGATCTCAGAACTCCAATACAAAGAGGCAAGAAAGAATGCGACTCCAGTCGCATGAGGGGGACAGAAAAGAAGCAGATATGGGAGGGAGGCAGAGCCATGGAGTCAGTGATTGAAATTTTTAGATTTTCTTTGTTCAAGTGGCCTCCTCTGCAAAATGAGAGGATGGAACAGAGCCCAGCCAAGCCCCTGTGGTAAAGATCAGTGACTTCGTAGCCCCAAGGCACCTTTGGTTGCAAGTGACAGAAACCCAATTCAAAAAGACTTCATCAAAAAAGAGAGAGAGAGAGAGAATTTATTGGATGCCATAGTTGAGCAGTTCAAGAGTTGAGCTTCAATCCAGGTTTCAGGCACAGCTGAATCCAGGTGCTCAAACACTGCTGTCAGCAATGTCTCCAGAGCCATTCATTCATTGGGCACAATAGGATATGAGCATAGAGTCTGTGAGTTTTTTAAAGGCCTAGAAATGTGTTTGAGGACCCACTGGCCTTCAACAATTTTTGGCTTCAAAATGTGTCTGTGTGTGTGTGTGAAGCAGATGATGAAACTAGCAAATGCTTCATTTTAGAGGTAATCTGCTTCTCCCAACACCTCCACAGTCACTCCCCTGGCTTTGCTCTCCCCTAGTTGCCAAGGTCAGCAGACATGCTCTGGTTCTCTTCATCCGTGTCTTCTCCACAAGCTTTGACACTGCTCACCACAATCTTCTTGACCTTCTCCTCCACCAGCTTTTCCTTCTCCCTCTGACTTGACTGTTCCACTCTTGGAACAGAGTGGACACTCTGCACGCTCTTCTTTCCTGAAGGCTGACTAGGAGTGAGCCAGGAGAAGGGCCGGTAAAGGCAGGAGGTAAGAGAGAGCCTGGATCACTAAGGAACTGCAGTTTTCCATATTTCTAAATGGAGGCGGACTGTGGGGATAAAGCATGAAGATGGACACCAAGAAGGGACCAGAACAAAAAGGGCCTTACAGCTCATGCTAAGGTGCTTGGCCATTCTCTTGAAGGCACTAGCGAGCCCTTGAAGGTTTCAGACGGGTCTAACATATCAGATTTGTGTTTCACTCTCAGAAAGGGTCCTTTGGTTGCTGGTTGGAGGAAGGATTAGAGGGAGACTTCAGGCTGTGGCAATAACTCAACTTAGAAACGATGGTGGCCTCATCAAGCAGTGATGCTGGGGAGATGGAGGAAAGTGGGCGGATTTGTTATGATTGACAGGACTGGGTGCCATTTGGATGTCACAGGCGAGGGAGGGGGAGGTCTCAAGGATGAAGCAGCTTTAGAAAGGGGGATGAGGAGCTTGATTGGCACATGCTGGGTTGGAGGTGCTGGAGGGACACTGGCTGGAGCTGTCCAGGAGGGGGAGGAGTGGAAGACCTGGATCTTGGCAGAGAGGTCAGCGACCCCACCCCCATTGCTGCCCAGTCGATGCCAGAAGGGGTCCTTATCAAAGTGCCCCCTCCAGCCCCTCTGACAGAGATGGGCCACACCAGAGCAGAATAAAGAAGCTCCAGTGACCATGGCTGGCTCCAGATGCTTCTTAGAAAGTGACCTCACAACAGGATGTGTTCTGGGGGGAGCGTTGAGGGCCCTGGGGAAGGGGAAGGAAGAGGAGGGGACAGAGCTGGGCCTGGGAGGAACTGCGCTTTTCTCTGCAGATCTTGAGCCTGTGGCAGAGACTAAAGATACACCAGCAGGGGCTCCCCCAAGACGCCTGGCTCTCTGGGGCTGGTGGTCCCCTCAGACAGGACTGTGGGGAACTGAGCGGCTGCAGCTGAGCCAAGGTATGTTGCTGGCTGGATAGAGGTCTCCAGAGAGGGGTCGGGATGCAGGTCCCAGCAGGAGAGGTGGAGGGGGTGGGGGAGAGGGGTGCTGGAGGGGAGCCAGGGAGGGAATGGAGACACCCTGACGCTTGGGAACACAGGTTTACAACAGCCGACTCAGCCTTTCTGAGAAGGGTTACCCTGGATGTGGTGGCCGTTAGGACCCCTCTGCCAAGTCAAGATTATTCAACCACTTTAGCCAGGTGAAAGGGCAGAGTGGTGTGTGCAGGACTAGGGAGTAAAGACTTGATGGGCACAGAGTTTCTGTTTGGGGTGATGGAAACATTTTGGTCGTGGATGGTGGTGATGGTGGCATGACATTGTGAATGTAATTAATGCCATTGAATTGTATACTTGAAAGTGGTTAGAGTGGAAACTGTTAGGTTGTATATATGTTACCACAATTTAAAAAATTTAAATAATTTTTAAAAGATGGAAGGACAGAGGACTGGTGAACTTACCCCATGAGAAGATGTTTCTTTCTCCTTCTAGAACCCTGTAAACAATCATAGTACTCCTTGTAGGTATCCAGGGGGAGAGTACACTCATCATCGTATTTGATTCTCATGCATCCTCAGGGGTGGGCTGCATAGGGGGTTTCCATATACCACCCTACTATTAACACCTTGCATCGATGCGGTGCATCTGCTACAATTAAGAAAGCACTTTTTTTTAAGGAGGTATCAGGGATTGAACCTGGGATCTTGTATGTGTGAAGCCGGTGTTCAACCACTGAGCCACATAGGCTCCCCTAAGTCATTTTCCTTTGTTTGTTTTTTTATTTATTTGCTTGTTTTTGTGTGTGTGTTTAGGAGGCACTGGGGTTGGAACCTGGACCTCCCATGTGGGAAGCAGGCGCTCAACCGCTGGAGCCACATCTATTTCCCTGCATAGGGGTTTTGTTGCCTATTTTACAGCTCAGGAGATGGAAGCATAGAGAGATGAAGCAAGCTGGCAGAGATGGCAGAGTGGGCAAACAAGGAGCAGGACTCAGGCATGCATCTTCTGGGTCCCTGTCTGTGCCCCTTCGGGGACGCCATTCGTACATCCCTCTCCTGGGGAATTTGGGGACGGTTACGTGGGTCTGGCCTATTCTCTCAGCACATGGAGCTCAATGCTCTTGGTGTACCCGGTACCAAAGTCTGACCCAGACCCACCCCTCTCCTGGGGGAGCTGTACCCAACATAGAAAGTGCAGGCGATGCGCAGAGGAATGGGAGAGAGACCGCCTCTGGGTGGGGATCTGTCGGGCTCAAGGAGAACTTTGCAGAAGAGGGGGGCCCTGAGCTCGTGTGTGTGTGTGTGTGTGTGTGTGTGTGTGTGTGTGGCGGTGGGGGGGGGGGGGTGGGGGGTGGGGGGTGAGGGGTGGGTGTGGGGTAGCCAGAAAGTTGCTAGAGAGCTAGAGAATTCAGGTTGGCTGCTAAGTCATAACGTTCTTAGAGAACTTAACAGGCAAAGGCTTCTTCCTTTTACAAGGCTAAGTGGTTTCCAAACATCTCATTTCTCCTCCACAGTCATCCTTGGTATATGCTATTCTTAAAGGTAGGGAAACTGAGGCACACTGATTTTAAGCCACTAGCCCAAGTGGCTGTCCTTACTCTGTCACTTCCAGAGGGGTTGACAGGAATTCTGGGCTGCAGTCACCGCCTGCCTGTCTGCACGCTGGCCCGTCAGCGTCCTCCTAGACTGCCTGCCCCAGGAACAATGATCTCCCCACCCCTCACCCCCACCGTCCAGGTGTTTCCTTCTAGCCAGGGCAGACTCAGTAAGGAAACAGGCCCTCCCCACTCCACAGGGGACAGCCGGGGAGGGGCGCCCTCACCTGCTAAGCCTCTTGGGAATCTGAAAACCCCAAACAGGCCTCATGGGGATGGGGGATGAGAGATGAGGACTGGGGGTGGGGGACGGGGGAGCGTCTCCGGAACGCTGAGCCCCTCACTCACTCCCTTCTCTCCCTGTGAGTACATGAGATATCTGCTCTAAACCAAAAGGCAGGAAGTGCTGCCTGGTCAGTGTGAATGTCTCCAGGGAGAGTAAAGTTCTGATTACCTGCTCCCAGAAAACTGGGGGCATGAGGCAGCTCTGGAGCGAGGCAGAGAAGGGAGGTAGGCTGATGGAGGGAGGTGAGAGTCAGGTCTCTGGAAGCCCCTTCTCTTGGGTGGGGGAAGGACAGGAGCGAGGCAGAAGTGTGGTCCTGGAAAACCCAGCGTCTCTTCTTCCCAGGTTTTAGTCCTGGAACTGTGGCCATAAGGGATTCTTCTGTTTGAACAGTCTGCTCTAAGAGCTAGGAACCGGGGCTTGGGGCTTGGGGCAGGCAGGAGTTGTAAGAACTGGAATCCTCATGGCTGAAACAGCAGTCTGGGGCCAGGCTTCCTCAAATCCTCCTCTAAATCCTGCTCTTGTCAGTCCTTCCTCCGGTCAGGCAGTCTTCCCCGTGTTACCTCGGAGCAACAGCTGCCACGATACTCCCACTAGCTCCTTTCTGCTGTGGCCCATAGAACCCTGGACATATTTTACCCCAAGGCAGCTGACCCGCTGTGTATTTGCACCTGCTCTGAGGACTGTTCAGTGCTAACGGTCTGTATTTAAGGAAGATTGGCCTCTGAATCCCAATTCATTCATTCATTTGTTCATTCATTCATTCATTCCTCCTTTGTCTCTGATCTCATTCCTCTGTCAAGAACAGTGAAGGGTCTGAGATTTCACCCTACTTGTAAGCTAACAAGTTAGCCTGCCACAGTTTCATGGACGCTGATGAAAGATACGTGATTCCAGAGTCAGAGACAAAGGAGTTTATTACTCACAGCACAATAGGGAGCATGAGGGTCATGTCCAATGGTTCCTCTTGCTCCCCAAGACCCCTGGGGGCAGCATGGGGGTGGACCCAGGTAGAGGCCATGCATCCCAGCAGACCTGAGCTTAGGAAACCGGAAGATTTCCTAAGGGGCTGCAAGCAAACCTGCCCAGCATTTGCTCTGGAAGGACATCATCTTTATTATACTGGACAGCAAATAAATCCACCCTCTGCCCTGGAGAGAGACACTATATCTATCTTCCGTGCTGTACAAACATCCTGGAAAACATGACCCAGGACAAAAACTCTCAAGGGCGTGCAGACAAGACACAACAGAGAACTGTCTCCTGACTTGACCCCTCACTTATTCTGCCCCACCACACTGTTCCTTGAAAGCTCCAGGCACCCTCCCACCTCAGGGCCTTTGCTCTGGCTGTGTCCTTGCTTGGAACATTTTCCCTGCAGATATGGCAGGGCTTGTGCCCTTCCCTCCTTCAGGCATCAAATATCACCTCCTCAGTTAGGCTTCCCTGAGACACCCTTTTAAAAACTGCAACCCACCCCCAACTCTGGAACTTCTCATTCCCCTTCCCAGCTTTATTTTTATAAAGCACTTATCAATGTATAATACACAATTTAATAATTTAGATTGTTTACTGACACCCCTACCACACAACTATTGGAGGGCAACCTTTATGAAAACAGAGATTTTCGGCTATTTTAATTGCCCGCCATACCCCCAGGTCCTAGAACAAAGTCTGACATACAGAAGGTGCCCAATAAATATTCGTTGAATGAATGAATGAATGAATGATTGAATCCATCCATTTATTTGGTCTTCAATCGAAGGCCTATTCTTTCTACTTTGTGTCTATACTATGTGTTTGGTGTATAGTAGGTGCTTAATAGCCAGCTAGGGAATAAATGAAACAATGAATGAATGCAGCTGGCAGGGCAGGCTGAGTGCCCACAGTGTGCAATTCTCCCAGGTTGTGGGGATTCACCCATTGGCCACTTTCTGCAGGTCTAAACCAGCTGCTGGGAATCTTTCTGATTGGAGGCAGAGGCCTGCCCTGGTAGAGTTTTCTGCTGTGACGTCACATTCTTGCCATTACTGGGGGAATTGGGAGAAGACAGGGGAGTGAGGCTGTGTAGACGTGTGGGAGGGCTCCGTGAGACAAGCTCTGGCATGCCGTTTGACCAGTCAGCAACTTACGCACCATTTTATGGTACAAAAATGCCAGTCGGACATTGCAGCCTGGGTTGTCTGAGATCAGCCACCAATGGGAAGGCAAAATGGTGCAGTCACAGGGGAAAACAGGTAGGTGTTTCCTCAAAAAGTTAAACAGAGAATTACCATAGGACCCAGCAATTCACTCCTAGGTGTCTCCCCCAAAGAACTGAAAGCAGGGATTCAAACAGACACTTGTACACCAGAGTTCCTGACAGCATCATTCCCAATAGCCAAAAGGTGGGAAACCCAAGCGTCCGTCAGCGGATGAATGGATAAACAGAATGTGGTACCTACACACAATGGAATGTTATTCAGCCGGAAGAAGGAATGAAGTCCTGATACAAGTTACAGCACGGAAGAAACTTGGAGGCATTATACTCAGTGAAATAAGCCAAATGCAAAAAGACAAGTATTGTATGATTCCACTTACATGAGGTATCGAGAATATGTAAATTCATAGACACAGAAAGTAGAGTAGAAGTTACCAGGATCTGGGATGGATAGGGAGTGGAGAGTTATTGCTTCATGGGTACAGAGTTTCTGTTTGGGATGATGAAAAAGTTCTGGAAATAGTGGTGATTGTTACACATCATGAATGTACTTACTGATAATGAATTGCACTCTTAAAAACTGGCCAAAATGGTAAATTTTAAGTTATGTCATTAAAAAATATATATTAGCACACCACGTGAATGTAGCAAAGCAGTGTCCTTCCAAGACCTCAAGTCCTGCCCCCACCAGTGGAATCTGCCCCCCACCCCTGGCCATGGAACTGTTTTGCAGCTTTCTCCTTCGCCAATCTCCTGAGTGTCAACACAATCACCATTTCTTGTGCCATTTGTCATATCAACCATGCCCAACAGACTTGTTCCTGCTCCCTGGACTGAGAAGTGTTGTGCCTGCCATTCATTCATTCAACGGTATTCGCTGAGGGCCTCCTGGGTGATATAAATCATTCCAGGTAATGGAAACACAGCAGTGAACAAAGCACAGTCCCTGCCCTCATGGAGCTTACATTCTAGTGGAAGCCAAAAGACAATTAGCAAACAGAATATAGTGTGTCAGTGCTATGAAGAAGTAGAGAGATGCACAATAAATGTTTGTCTATCGACTTCTGTGGGCACCCTGGGGACAATTCTAACGCCTTGTTCATATCAGCCATCCTGAAATTAACTCTTTGAGAACTAGGATTTGAGCCACAGTAGAGCTCATGGATTGCAAACTGTCTGCCTCCAAGAGCCCAACAAGTAGCATTAAATGATGAAGCAGACTAACAGGTAGAGCTAGTGCACTGGTCAAAGACCCTGCCCTTGACCTCTGTATTGAGGACACAAGAGGGAGGAGTGGACACCGAGCCCCTGGGGAGCACCTGGCCCTTCTCCAGAGGACTGTGGGCCCAATGTTGCCTGATTCAGGTCTCTTAAATAAAAGATGGAAATCATTATTTTTATGTGACATCTTCTGATTTTTAAATATTAGCCATGGATTCAAATTTTCTAAAACTGTGCTTTCTTCTGGGGAGGAAACTGCTGGACCAAAGGACAGATACTTGTTTTTCATGGTATAGTCATGTGTACCTTTTGGATTTTTACCATATGCATGATTTTTAATGTGAAAAATGAATTCTAACAATATAATTTACACCCACTGTGTGATTCTGTGCAGTGGGTAGCCTTGTCCAGTGTGTTGTGTTCATTGGGTCTGTTTTAATTTCCCGGGTGCTAAAGCAAACACCACACAATGGTTGGCTGAACATCAAGAATTTATTGGCTCATGTTTTCAGAGGCTAGAAGGCTTGCTTCTTTCTGGGATCACTGTCTTCTGACCGGCTGGCAGACTTTGGGGTTCCTTGGCTTTTGGGTCACATGGCAGCATCTTCTCCTTTCTCTTCTGGGTTCCGTTGACCTCCAGCTGCTGGCTGCCCTGGTTGCTTCTCTTCTTTCAGTCTGATTTTCATTCTGCTTCTAAAGGACTCCAGGGGAGCAGATGTGGCTCGAGCCCGCGTCCCACAATGGAGGTCCCGGGTTCAGTTCCTGGTTCCTCCTAAATAAAAAACAGACAATGAGCAAACAACAAGCGCAAACAATGAGCAAATAGAGGAGGGAGCCATTTTCAGTGTAGAGGGGAAATAAAGGACTCCAGTCATCTAGATAAAAGCCCACCCTGATTCAATTGGGCCACACCTTAACTGAAGCAACATCTTGAGGGGATCTTATCTAAAGTCAGGCAACGCCCACAGAACCAGGGGTTGGGACCTGGTGCTAATGGTGGGCCTGGAGTGCATGTGGCTTGTTCCAAGGATCTTGGGTAAGTAGAGCTCTGCAGTGGTCACTAAGAAGTCACAGACTGGTGGGCTGCAGGCTCCTGAGGCAAGAACTGTGCCTCATCCATCTATTTCGAAACTCAGGCTTTGCACAATTCCTGCCACATGGCTGTTGCTCCCTAGATGCTCTTTGATTTATTCAGCCACCTCAGCCACCCAGAGCACTGCCAGGAAGTAGGAAGAGAGCCAGAGGAACCTCTGAGCAGACCAAAGACATGTTCCAGGTCCACGGATGGAAATTTTATTCTCTTTTTCTTAGATCAGTTTCTCAGGCTGGGTTTCCATATTGTACGTATATGACAATGCTATGTGCTCATCTTCCCAGCCTAAGGCAGGTTGCGGTTGGATGAACGAGCACGGACAGCTGGGCAGGGCTGTGGCAACCTAGCAGGTGCCAAAGCAGGCACCCCATCTGAGCAGATGGAGCACAGCATTCATCTATGGGTGAAGGCATTATGAAAACTCACAGCCCCTGGCTAGATAAATTACAAAAAGGCCAATGGAGAGGGGAGCTGGGCTGTAGCCCCCATGTACCACCCGCTCTGTGCAAGGTCCAGCCTGCACTGCCTCACTTGGCAGCCCTGACCAAGAGCACTCACACTCGAGAAGTCAAAAGGTAGGAGCGTTCAGCATAGGTTGGAAGCTTTCTTCGCCTACCAACACTCCTATGTCGTGGCACATACCTTGAGTTCCCATCAAGAGGCATCGAGAAAATGTTGAGCATGACTCTGTTTCAGAAGGTGTGCTTTTGTGCTCGAGAAGGCAAGCTTCAGTTACCTAAGAAATTCATTTACATGGAGCAGGTCCTTCCCAAAGGGGAGACAATCAAGATGTGATTGCACTTGGAGAAGGAGCTGGGTTCTGCTTGTTTCCATTTCCAGTCTTGGGGTGAGCTTGTCCCCTGAGGGCTATCCCCCACTCTGGCATGGTCAGCAGCTCCAAAGGAGAGGAAACAAATGACCGAGTCCTCTGCCCTGCTGGAGGAGCCAGGGGCTTTCAGAAAACACCAGCCATGTGAGCCCAGCACTTGAAGGTGTTTAACTTCTTCCCGTCCCTAAGCCCAGGCTTCCAAGCTCACCCATATTTATCTTGTCCACTACTGGAACATCCCTCTGCCTTCGGGAAGTGGGGAAGATGTTGTTACCTGCAGCTGCCCTCGAAGCATTAGTGTGGAGAGGATAAAGGTGCAAGGAAGGAGCTCAGGCCTCAGAGGCTGAACCAGACAGACTTCAAACCAGCTGGGGGTCGGGGTTGGCAGACAGTCTTGTTGGTAGCATCAACTACCGGGACTTGAATTTTATCTGTTTCCATACCTGTCTCCCATCGTGCCTTCCCCATGTATAATCCAGGTCAAGGGCTGTTCCTCTTTGCACCCCCAGTTCCTGCACAAATGAACACTGAATAAAGGTTTGATGAACGAATGAATGACTAAATAAGGTTTCCTGACGGTGATGGTCAAAGCTTCTCAGAATTTTATTTGCAATTGAAAATCAGCCCATAAAACCCCTCCACTTACACAGTAACTCCTAGCATTGTGCCCGAACACAATAGGTGCTCAATAAAAACATCTGTTGAGTGAATATACTCCTTTATTAGTCTGAATCTTTGTGATTTTCTTTTCCTTTGAGGCTACTTGATGCTCGTTATTACCTAAGTCCACCAGGACATAAATTTGACTGTGTGTCCATTTTATTTCACTAGGGCACAGGGTGTTCTGGGAGGTGGGGAAGGGAGTGAAGGAGGTGACCATGACCCCACAGCCCAGGATGAAACCTCAGCTCTGGCCCTGGCTCCGAAACTCAGTGACCGTGTGACTTTCAGCACACACATCACCTTCGCTCATTCACCAGATATTTGTCCATGATATTTATTCATTGTCTGCTAGGGGCTGGGCATGCCTTAGTGAGCAAGACACACCAGCTTTTGTGGGGCTTACATGCTATCCAGTAGCCAAGAAGGCAAATAATTGCACAGGGTAATTTCAAACACTGATAAATGCTGCACATAAAATAAAAACATGTGCTGAAGCATGACTGGGGGCAGGAGGGCTATTTTAGAAAGAGAAGGAGGTCAGTAAAGGCTCCTCTGAGGAGGGGACATCTAAAATGGGACCTGAATGTTGAGAAGGAGCCAGGTGTGGGGACAGCTGGTGGAGGGATGTTGCGGGCAGATGTTGGTAATGGCCTTGAGGTGTGGTCACGCTTGGCAGGTTGGAGGAACCCAGAGAGCTGTGAGCTGAGAGGATGGTAAGTGAGAGATGAATTGGAGAGGTGGGCGGCCCCAAATCAGGCAAGCCTTGTGGGGCAGGACAGGGAGCTGAAGTTGACTCTGAGAACGAGGGGAAACCAGGGGAGCGCATTAACGGGGGAATGGATTGTAAGAAGAAAGAGCAGAAGCCTTCCCATCCTCCAGGCAAGAGGGGATAGTGGTTTGGACCAGGTGAGGGCAGAGGGGCTGGAGAAAAGGTAACGAAAACAAAAGAGGTTATTATCATCATTCTCTGCGCCCACACAGCTACTAGAGACTGGGGACCTTGACTTCCTGGGTCCCATTTGGGGAGCTTCTCTTGGTCTCCTCACTCTGCTGGATTTGGGGGCAGGACCATTACAAAACCCCAATTTTGTAACTGGGATCCAAATACAGTTCACACATCACAGTTGGTTGATAATGTCCCTTTTAATCAGTCGGTTCCCTCCCCATCCATTTATCTCCCTGGCACCCCTCCCCTTCCCCACCTTCCTTGCAATTTATTTGTTAAAGAAAACAGGTCATTTGTCCTCTAGAGTTTCTCAGAGCCTAGATTTTGAAGATTACATCCTAGTAGTGTGCTTCATCATGCCCTGGATTTCCTATAAATTGGTAATTGGATATAGAGGATATTTATCAACCAGCTACCCTCTGAAAAAGCTATACCAATTTCTGTTCTCATCAAGAGTGAATGACAGAGCATATAATTGTCCCATATCCTCACTAAAATTGGATATTATCTTTTCTAATCTGCCAATGGTATCTCACATTTTGATGCTCCTTTTTGTGCTTATCAATAAGGCTGAAATTATTCATAGTATATTCATATTATATTACAATTTTAATACATTGATGAATTCCATTATTTGATATTTACCTATTTATAGGTGAGCCCGATCTATTTTTTTAAGCTGTTATTGGCATCAAGGTTAAGCTAGCCTTCTCAAATATACTGAGACTCTTTCCTGCTTTCGCTGTGCTTTGGAACAGTTTAAACAGCACAAACATTTCTTTACCCTGCAAGCTTGAAATAATTTATCAGAGGAAGCATCTGAGCCAGACACTGCTTTTTAAACAGCTAATTCTCTGCAGCTTTCTCTGCTTCCTCACTGGTCACTATATAAACAGTTGTTCTAGTTCTCCTAGAACCTCTGAGTCATTTGCATTTCTCTAGGAAACCATGTCTGATGTAGGTGAGACAGGTTTTCTTTTTTTTTTTCCACATCTATTTATATGTTCCATTTATCACACTCCCTTTGCGCGCATGCGCTCTCTCTCTCTCTCTCTCTCTCTCTCTCTCTCTCTCGATGAGTATTCCCAGGAATATGTTTATTGTTTTCGTCAAAGAACAAGCGCTTGGATTTGTTCAGAGTACATCTGCTCTCGGGGTCTCTGGTTTGCAGCTCTAGGGAGCAGACTTTGGGGGCACCCCATGCTGGGGCCACTGTGTGGCAGCCTGGGGACATCATTGAGAGCAGGGACTCTGGAACCAGATGATCTGAGTTCAAATCCCCATTCCTGTATGTAATTACTAGCCACTTGACCTTGAATAGTTATTTAACTTCTCTGTGCTACAGTTTCCCACTCTGTAGAAGAGGAGGAAAATAGTACCTGCCTCAGAAGGTTGATATTGGATGAGTGCCTACACCTAGTAAGCACCACACACATTTTTTTTTTTTTTTTAATTTCTCCCCACCTCCTTGTTGTTTGCACTTGCTGTGTCTGTTTGTCTTCTTGTTTCTTTAGGAGGCACCAGGAACCGAACCTGGGACTTCTGATGTGGGAGGGAGGCGCCTAATCACTTGAGCCACCTCTGTTCCCTGTTTTGTTGTGTCTCTCATTATGTTTTTCTTCTTGTTTCTCTTGTTGTGTCAGCTTGGCATGCCTGCCTGTTACACCAGCTCACTGTCTTCTTTAGGAGGCACTGGGAACTGAACCAGGGACTTCCCATGTGGTACGCAGGAGCTCAATCGCTTGAGCCACATCTGCTTCCCATATATTTCTTAAATAAATCTGGACTCCCTGCCAGCGTGTTAGAAGCCTCGGTGCCCCCAGGAGCTTCTCCATCCCCCAACCATACTTTCTGTGCCTCCCCACCCCCCACGCTGATGGCCTCTTATTTTGCAGAACCACCTCTGTGCAGAAAGGACACGCACTCTGCTCTGCACCCAGCCACCCGAGACAACCACATCCTCCTTGCATGTCCCGTGGGCTTCCATGGAGAGCTCAGGTCAGTCTGGGGGAAGAAGGAGGGGGTCGATGGGCCCCTGTTGTGGATGAGAATGCCCCCAGGGCTGGCAGGACCACATCCACATGGCCATGCTGCGAGACCCCAATTCAGCTGTCCATGTGTGAGAATATCTTGAGAGGAGGACCTCCACCCATGCCTGTGAAACCCCAGCTGCTTGCAGAACACTGAGCTGTACAATGAGAATAATGACAACAGTAACCAAGATGTATCACAAAGACTTGGCGATACACTGCACAATGTGTTCATTTAACAAAAACTTACATAGCACTACAATGTGTCAAGTACTAAGAAAAGCACTTGGCAAATATTGTCATTTAGCCCTCACAATAACCCCATAAGTTAGGTAACATTATCACTCACATTTGACAGAAGGAGAAACTGAGGCACAGAGCGGGCAGGTATTTTTCCACCGACCCCTTGTGTGATGGAATCAGGATTTGAACTGGGCAGTCTAGCTCCAGCATCCAGGGTCTTAATGATTTCACCATGGATTGCCTCATACAAACGTCAGAAGGGTTCTGTGAGGTAGGGATCTCAGTACTACTGCTCTCATTTTACTTTACAGAGGCTCAGAGAGGTTAGTTAATTTGCCCAAAGCCACAGAGCCAGGACTGGAACCCAGGTCTGTCTGATTCCAAAGCCCAAGCTCTTCACACCTGTCTCATCCAGACACAGCAAGGACTGACATTTCCCCCCAAGGTGTATATCACTTAATGGTCACCCAGCAAGTCGGAGACCCCTCCTCAGACCACCAGGCATAGACTCTAATGCCCTTGAGAATCCCTGAACTGGGGAAGGGGAGGGGACACCCCAAGGCAGGGACAGCTATCAGGTTGTCATCATCCCTTTCCACTCCCCATTCTCCCTCAGACAGCCCCATCCAATCAGAAGTAGCTCCAACCTCCTCGGCAGCCCCAGTGAATCCTAGTGCTGCAATATTCTGGGTTGTCTTTAACCAGGTGGGTTCGGTCGGGGAGGAAAGGCGTCGGGGAAGCACTGTGAAAATCTCCTAACGAGTTCAAACCAAATTCATTTGCGTTCACTTTAACAATAAATATCTACAGCACTGTGTTTTAGGAAGAGATGTATGGATGAGGGGGTCTTTGCAGATAAGCAATAGAAACTGTATGTGGCTCATTTAATTTTTTTGTAAGAAAAGTGGACAGCATTGAAGGAAAAACTGAAGCACCAGACACCACAAAGGGCAGGTCTGGCCACCCAGGATGGGAAGAGGTAGGCAGTGTCCTTGGAGAATGCGCCAGGCATTTTTCCCTCTTCAGTCCCTCTGCACAAGGTTCATCTGGGGGGAGAGAGCCCATCAGCCAGCTTGGTCCTGGTCCCTCTCCATGGGCCCACCAAGGCTGTATCAAGGAGGGTAAGGCTGCTGGGCGGGCAAAGCCATGGACATCCACCTCCAGATGCAGCATGACCCCAAATGCTGAGTGACAGGAAACTTCCCAAACTCAGGATGCTGGCCCTGGAAGATCCAAAGGGGAGTTTTCCCATCACAAACAGAACTGCAGTTTTGTCTTGCCTGTCTTCCCCAAACGACGGTTGTTTTTACCTTTTATCACCTCCCCACAGCCCTTAGACTCCTCCCACCGCAGGAGGGGCAGCTGGAAAGTAAGATGTTTATTTCTTGGGTTGCAAAAAGATTGATGATGCGTCAAGGGCACCAAGGCTATTGTTATCTTGACAACTCTGCAAACAGGACCAAGGTCGCAGATGTTTTTAAACTATCAGAGCCTTCCTACCAAATGGCGGGGGGTGGGGCATGGAATGGGAAAGGAGTGTGAGCCGTGTTACTCCAGCTGATGGTGTAGGGGGTGCTGAGCCCTTGAGCCTTTGAGCAACAGGTCTGACTGGTGGGCCCCAAGTCTGTTAGATGCCAAGACAGAAGCTGCGTGCACACCAAGGGATTCTTAGACAAGTACTTGCCCCCGTGTAGCAGTTTGACAGTTTGATATAGTTATGAATTCAAAAAATAGATATTGGATTATGCTTGTAAACTGGTCTGTTCATCTGGGCATGATTAAGTTATAATTAGGGCATTGACTGGGCCACATCAGCCCCTTGGTGGGTGGGGTCTCAAAGATAAAAGAACAAAGATAAAAGGCAAAGGACAGAGTTGAGTTTTGAGTTGGAATTTTGATGCTGGAGCCTGGGGAGGTAAGCAGATGGAGGAGCTTGGTCATGAGGAAGGAGAGAAGGCCCCGGGATAGAGATGAGCCATTCACCTGAGAGTCTACAGCTGGCCTTGTGGAGGAAACAGAGTTGCTGAGCCTGGAGAGAAACGGAGCCCTGGGAAGAGAGGAACCCAAGAAGCCTGAACCCTGCAGATGTCAGCAGCCATCTTGCTCCAACATGTGGCCATAGACTTTGGTGAGGGAAGTAACTTATGCTTTATGGCCTGGTAACTGTAAGCTTCTACCCCAAATAAATACTCTTTATCAAAGCCAACAGATTTTTGGCATTTTGCATCAGCACCCCTTTGGCTGACTAATACACCCCTGATTAGAAGGGAAGTCAGTGAGGTCTAAATCATCCATGCGTGGGAACCTATTGGCTCCCTGGAGGATGGACACCCACTCAGGGGTCAAGGTCAGGAGAAGGTCACTGTTTCAGTTGCTAGGAAACACAATATACCAGAAATGTGGTGGCTTTTACAATGAGGATTTATTTGCTGGCAGTCTTACAGTTCTGAGGCTGTGAAAATGTTCAGACCATGGCATTATCAGGTGATGCTCTCTCCCCAAAGGCCAGCCATCCTGGACTCCTCTGTCACATGGCAAGGCACATGGCGGCATCTACTGGCCTCTTCCTTTTCTTCTGGGTTTTGTTGCTTCAGCATCTGGCTTCCTCTAGCTTTCTCACTCTCTCTGTATTCATCCCATTTATAAAGGACTCCAGTAAGAGGATTAAGACCCACTCTGGGCCATGCCTTACTGAAGTAACCTGATCAAAAAGTCCCACCCACAATCAGTTCACACCCACAGGAATGGATTAACTCTAAGAACATAATTTTCTGGGGTCCATCCAGCTTCAAACTGTCATGGTAGCCCTCTGAAATGGAAATGAGTAAGCACTTTGTGTACTGGATAACATTCACCTGTACAGAATTCACCTGCCTCAGTAATCCCAACTCACATCAACAAACCAGATTCTTCTCAATTGCCAATGTAGCCTGGGGTTAGGGATTTTATAAAGGGAGTGGGCCAGGAAAGTTGGTTGAAGCCTTTCCATCTCCATCCCAGCAAGGGGGTGCTGATTCTGACACCCAGAGAGTAGAAAAGGGCAACCTACCTCAACACCATGGCTTGAGGGAAGTGTCCTTGGGGATGATGAATCCAATTCCTTTTGTGATAATTTTGTGTGTACCAAGTGCCCTGAGGGTCTCTGTAACCCCTTCATCTGGGTGGACACCCCCTCCTTCTACCCACCCCACAGCTGGAGAAGGCTGAACAAATGTTGAGCTTGATTATTCCCCCAGCTTACCCTGCATGATATGGGTAGAGGATAACTTGAGGAAGACACAGACTGGTCTGACTGCAAAATCTTAGAAGATTTCACCCATGTCGTAATGACTGGCCAGACCCAAAGGGAGTTAGGACCTTGGTGTCTACCACCCAGCTCCAAGGGTTACATTTCCAAAGTTAAATCTGTTGCAAAACAAACAACAACAACCAAACCAGCTTTCTCCAATTGCATTCTTGGGAATCCCTTGCCCACCACCATGACAGCCAGGAGTGCTGGCAAGGAGGAGCCGTTCTGACCCTGTGGCCCTTGCCCCTAATTCAGGGATGACTGCCTTCTGTGAACTCTGGCACCTGACTCCCTGCTTGACTAACAGAGCAGTTACCCTGAATTCCAGGCTTTTCAGCTAAGACAGTAGTTCTCACCCTAGCCAAAGGTTAGAATCTCCTGGGGAGTATAAAAAAAATTTTTTTTTGTTGTTTATTGCACCTTGTGTTTGTTTGCTAGGGCTGCTGCAACAAAAGACCACAAACATGGTAGCTCAAAGCAACAGAAATTTATTCTCTCTCAGTTCTGGAGACCAGAAGTCAGAAGGTGGCTGAAAGTTTTAGGAGCGAGTCCTTCCTCGCTTCTTCCAGCTCTGGTGGTGCCTGGCATTCCTTGGCTTGTGGAAGCATCACTCCAGCCTCTTCCCTGGTTCTCTGTGTCTGTGTGTCTCAAGCCTCCCTCTCCTTTGTCTTATAAGGACACTGATCATTGGATTTAGGGCACACCCTAAATACAGGCTGATTTCATCGGAGGGCTACAATTAATGACACCTGCAATTAGTGTAACTAATTACACTAATAACTACTTACAGCCTCACATTCTGAGGCTCCAAGTGGATGTGAATTGGGGGGGGGCACTAGTCAACCCATTATGGGCCCCACCTGCAAAGATTCTGATTTAATTGGTTGTGGGGGTGGGAGAACCTGTGAATTGATAGTTTTTAAAGCTTCCCAGGTGGTTCTAATATGCAGCCAAGGTTGGGAACCACTGAACTAGGGGAAAGGTGAAACATCCTAAGAGAGCAGGAGAAGGCAGGGGTTTGACTCTGTCTAGGGAAAAAAGATTGCGTGGCAATGGAGACTATGAGTGCAAGTCCCAGGACAGCTTCGAATGTTCTAGAATCGAGGAGCAGGCTCTGGACTGTGGCGCTACAGCGAAGGTGGCCCAGGAAATCTTTGTGGTGGCTTTCAAGAATACAGAGTTTAGCCTTTAGCTGCCTTTATCTGAGATCTTCACCACCAATGGCAAGTTATGTCCCAGCCAACCCTGCGTCTTCCTCATTCTCTGGAACCCAGTAACCCTTGTGCCCTCACAGTCTTAGGGAATCCAACTCCCCAAGCTTGGGTCGGGTCAGTTCCCTCTTTAAAAGCATCAGCCAGTCTTCCTCCCCACCCCTTTTGGACAATTCAACTTGATTGTCTCAACCACCTAGACCAGGGGCTCAAATTTAAGTGCCTCCAGGGGCCAGGTAGATGAAGTCAAGGCATGAAACAAGGAGAGTGGGAAACTAAAGAGCTAGAGAAGCCATGCCCTGTCTCAGCTGCTCCCGAGTCCCTGTTGTGTGGGAGAAGAATGTGTGGCCAGTGTCATTACATTTTCAGACTTTCAACATGTGTCAGAAATCTAAACTTTTGTGCAAAAGCTCCTGATTTTTAAATGTTGACAGCTAATTTGATTTTCTTTCAAGACATTGTGCAAACCCAAACAAAACATGTCTGCAAGCCAGATGTGAACCAAGACCTGAGAGTTTTTTCTGGCTGCTCAGACTTTCAAAAGCAAAGCTTATTTGGGTTGTCTCCTGGGGCTACTGGCAACTTCTCTATTTGTCTCTGAAACATAAAAATTTACTTCCATTGCAAAATAGAGGAACCCAGGGCTCTGAACACAAAGGCTTGCCTGTCCTTCCATGGGTGGTGGTGGGGCGGAGATCATAGTTACAAGTCTTTTGTTCTGTACACAGAAGAAAGAAAGAAAAAAAGGAAGGGAGGAAGGAAAGAAGGAAGGGAGGTGAGGGAAGGAGGGAGAGAAGGGACACCAATTATTTAAAAAAAATAACTCCCCTTGCATTCACTCGTTAAATCTTCATGCAAGGTGAAGAAGGGTAGATGGAAGGACAGACTGTGGCCAGCCTTCATGTCAGGCTAAATTATCTCCTTGCCAGTTTGGGGAGATGCTGCATTGCCCAGCAGAGTAGTCAGGTGGGTCGATATGGGCTGTGTCCACCCCCAGCCTGGAGGAGATCCAGAATCAGGCCTTTACCTGGCCCAGGGGGACAAGTGAGAGGCAGGAGAAAAGCAGGGGCCTTAGAGCTACTGGTGGCCCCAGCAGACTGCACAGGCCCACCCCAGAGTCGTGGAGGGGCCAGTCAGTGGGCTCCAGGGCATGGGGTGCCTTGGCCTGAAAAAATGTTGATCCCTGGACTGCAACCTTCTGGTTTCTTTCTTTATTATTGTTATCATACCTACTTCCAAAGGAATCAGAGGCAATTAAGATATATGTCAAATAGGACATAAATTAAGAGCACCAAAGAGGAGCAAATAAGAGAGGTCCCTGTCACTTGAGATGAGGTGATTTTTGAGGCCAGTCCCTGATTTGACTGTAAGTTTCCTGACAATCAAGGCAAAAGGGGAACGAACCCCTGACGCACATGGTTTGTGTTGCTGGAGGATCAGAGAATATGCCCTTGCCTATAAGGACAGGCTCTTGGTTGGGGCTAATCACAAAGAGGAATTTATTGGGTGGGGAGTGTTTCCCACACTTCCTGTTTTAGCCTGGTTCCTCTAAGAAGCAGACACCAAGACAGGATCAAATGTGCAAGGATTGAATGTGTGGCAGAAAATGGAGAGGGAAATGGTGAAGCCTGGGAGAATGTTGACCTTGATACAAGTCTGATGCCAGAAGGAAGGAGAAAGAGAAGAAAGATTGGGTTGACATGTCTTAAATTGACCAGTAGTCCGAGAAAGGCCCAGCGAGGCAACTGGGGAATCCTTGATCCAAGGTCAGCCATCGAAGTCCTGTGTCTCCTGGAGAAGGGCCTGCTTTAGAATTTCTGCTGCCCTCTGTGTTGGCTGGGAAGTGTGGACTCAGAGCACAGCAGCTGCAGACCTTGGTCAATTAAACTCCAACACGGCCTCACGCCTACCACACTTTCCAAACTTCAGTTGCTTATTCTTATACGACCTTTGTCTGTTTGTCAAGTCAACATACCACCCGTCTTGGTATTTATCTGATATATTTATTTAGGTTGACTTTAAAGTAACTCCCTTTATCAATTTTAGCTTCACCCTAACCACTGTCATGATATCACAGGTTGAGGAGCTAACTGTATATTTTCCGTCTAATGTACACTAAGAGACGTGCACACCCACTCAAAACTTAAGATTATCTGTGTGCCACCTAAAATCATCCTGCATCCCAGCAGTGGCATATGGGCCGCACATTGGGCACTGCCACTTTTACCAAGAACTCAGAAATATCAATCACAAGGCTGCATCCCAGCACTGACTAGTATACTGGCTGCCTCACTGCCAGCTCTGAGTGGACTACTTGGGGTGCCTCCTGAGGCTTGTAGAAGGGCCTGGAGCTGGGGGTGAGGGTAGGGCCATATGGGCTGGGTGCCAAAGCTCCTGGCTGAAATTCCTACCCCTGTTCCCCAGATGTGGAGCTGGACCTCCTGAGGAGTGTGCAGGCAGTACTCCGGGAGCTCAGTGCCCAGGCTCCAGCCCTGCAGAGCAACCAAGGTAAGCGCCAGCATGGGTGTGCCCTGCACCCACCACCCCACCCCAGCCAGCTCTCTGTGCCCCCTTCTTGCTGGAGATGCCTAGGGTAGAAGGAAGGACCAAGAAGACTTCTCAGCCCCCTTCTTCGACCCTCCCAATGTGTTTCAGAGTGCATTGGGATATGCCTCCCTCTTTCTTGGCCACCTTCCCCAACTCCGCTCCCAAACCAAATTCCCCACAGCACTCCAGGCCCAGAGAGTTTCCAGAAATGTGGCACTGACCTGCAAGCATTGCCGATCCATAATTTACACGTACATACCGTCTCCTTTCCCTGGATCCCAGCACACTCTGGGAGCTACTTGAAGAGCAGGGACTGGCCCTGCCAGTGCCCCACCTCCCTTTCTTTATGCCCTAAGAATTCACTCTTCACAAAGGGCCTGCCAATCAGAATTCACTTACATGGAAGAAACCAGCCCATGTGCACCTGAGCTAGGTGCCTGGCAAGGGGGTCAGACCTGTGGTTGCTTAGAGATGTGGTCTGGGGCTCCAGGGCCCAGGGCCCGGCTCAGAGGGTCACTGCTAAGAATCCCCCCCGCCCGCTCCCCACTGCTGGCCTTCTCTTTCTCTTGCCCAGGCATGTGGAGATGGTCCCTGCACAAGAAGATCGAGCGAGATCCTGGCAAGAGTCCAGCTCTGGTCCGCATTCTGCTTAGAGAATTGGAGAAGGTGGGTGCTCGGGCTTTGGGGGTGGGGGGGTGGAGAGGGGCCAGTGGGCTGGGGGCTTGGTCCCATCAGAGCTGTGTCTCCCAAACTTTGGTCACTTGGGGACCACCTTCATGATTTTTTACCATATATCTCCTGCCTGTACTTTTATATACACAATATTTTCTTTTAAATTGATTCACATTGTTTTACCTGAATTAATGTATTTCAAAAAGAAACTCTGTAATGCAACCATAAATGGAAACTCAGTATCACCTGTCATAAATGGAAGACAACTATGAGCAAAAATACATAACAATGAACATTTTTTTAATGATCCCTGTGCCTCCTAAAATTATCTTCCATACCACCAGCCTTCTGTGTGCAAAGGTTTGGAAGTCACTGCCCTCCAGGGGGTCTGAGGATTTGCCTGTCATTT
Source organism: Tolypeutes matacus (assembly GCA_026826555.1). NCBI lineage: Eukaryota > Metazoa > Chordata > Mammalia > Cingulata > Chlamyphoridae > Tolypeutes > Tolypeutes matacus. The sequence goes on along the minus strand of JAKSZT010054052.1, from coordinate 5,778,589 downwards.
GCTGGCAGCTCCTGCACTGGGTCAACACCACCCCTCCCCCACAGGGTCCCTGCCCTCCCCCACCAGGCCCCCAAAGCAGGCTCCCACACCCGTGCTCCCGTCCCGCCCCACCCCTACCCCGCCCAGGCAGACCACTGCCCCCTGTCCCTCTCCTTGGCATGATGGGACACTGCCTTCCACCCCCGGCCTTCTGCCCCCACCTGCCCCCACTGTCTCCTGCTAGGAGGTTGCGAAGTCCCCAGCCTGATAAATGGCATGAGAACTCCTGTCTTGCAGGCAGAAAGCGAGGACCTCCGGCACATCATCATCCCCTTGCTGCACACGCTAATGTACGTGCTCACGAAGGTGAGCTGGGGGCTGGGGGATCAAGGTGCTGGTAGTGACCCAGGTGTGGCTGCACTGGAAAGCCAATCCCTGCCAGTGTGAGCCCAGAGAAACTCTTGGATTGCCTGCCCCAAGCTGGCCTCTAGGCACGAGCTACACCGTTTCCCTAAAGCATGAAGAGACCGAATTGGGGAGGCCTTGGGGGGATGTCCCGGCAATGCGGAGGGTGTGCATGGGGAGCCTCGAATGCCAGGATGAGGTCCTAGGGTTTGCTCGTATGTGCATCACTGGTCTCTACACAAAGAGGGGATGTGGTTTAAAAAAAAAAGAAGCGTCTTGGAAGAGTAATCAGGAGCTGTGGTTAGTCAATGGGTGGGCTTGAGCACTGGAAGAGCCCTGCTCGGGGCTGCTGGAAGATCCAGGAAAGGACTCGCCGCTGGTATGGGCAGAGAGCCTGGAGAAAGGGGAGCCTCTGGGACCTTGCGGAGTTTCCAATGCCTGTAGGATGCAAGGAGGAGCAAGGGGTGGGGGGGGGGGGGCTCTGCAAGCGTAACTTCAAGGTTTTGAACCTGGAGAACAGCAGAAATGTGTGGTCCAGACAGAGCAGAGAGGTTGAGAGGGGAGTGGGTTTGTTGGCAGAAAACGCGATGAGATGAATCCCCATCCGGGTAAGTTGGAGTGGAGCCTCGTATTTGTTTTGTGGGCTGCCGTACAAATAATGGCAGGCCAGGTGGCTTAAAACAACAGAAATTGATTCTCTCACAGTTCGGGAGGCCCAAAGTCCAAAATTGTAAGGAGTCGGCAAAGGTTGGTTCCGTCTGGAGGCTCTGAAGGAGAAACCGTCCTGTGCCCCGCTTCTGGCTTCCTTGGCGTTCCTTGGCTTTAGATGCATCACCCCAGGCTCTGCCTCTGTTTTCACATTGTCTTCTCTGCACATCTATGTGTTCTTTTCTGTCTGTTCTAAGGACTATTTCATTGGATTTAGGGCCCACCCGATAGGATGTCATCTTGATCCTTAACTTAATTACAGCTGCAAAGACCCTACAAATTCACATTCTGAGGTTCCAGGTGGACATGAATTTTGGGGGCCCGTTATGCAGTCCACCACAGGCATCTAAGAGATGTCTTACAGGCGCTAGGAGAAGAGGCCGGAAGGTGTAGATTTAGGAGTCCTTAATGCACATGAGTATGGAGCTAAGTGTGAGACCAGGCCTGGTTGCCAGGCCCAACCTTCCTCCTCACCCACTCCACCCCACCCACCCAGCGCCCTTCATGATCAGGGCTCTGGGCACGCCAACTCCTCCTTCTCACCCAGGCCACGGGCATCTCTGAGGAGCTCTACCGAAGAACCTACGCCCTCTGCACGAAGTTGCTGACCTTGCCCACCCCCTACTGCACAGTCGCCTTGGAATGCGCCATACGGCTGAAGACAGAGACGGCCATGCCGGGTAAGAGCTGTTGGCATCTTTGGCTCCCACACTACAACTCTGGCGCCACCCAAGAGGCCGCCTTTTGTTCCATGATGCAGAGGAGCACAAAAAGTCTTAGCATCTTCTGTGGGAAGGTGGGGGGTGGGAGTCAGAGGCTCAGGGACTGGTTGGCTGACGTGGTTTGCTTTGCAGGGACGTTGTACCAAAGGATGGTCATTGCTGAACAGAACTTGATGAGTGACCTGTATCCGTACCAGGAGAGGTGAGTGCCTGGGAAAAGCTGCTGCCTTCAGCCCCTCAGGGTGTTGGGAGCCATGTGACTCCTCCCTGACAGCAGAACAAATAGAAGGCTGCGTAGATAGGACCCCTGGCAGGGAGGTCCATCCATGACATTTGTCCAAAAGTGGAATGCCTTTTCAAAGGTTGGTTGGGACATGCCCTTTTCTGGCGACCACTGAAAGCGGGGTGGAGCTTTTTCCTTGGTAGATTTGGAGCTAACCTGCTCAGAGGCAGGTGGACGTGGCCCCTGGGCCACTCTGGAGTTCTGATGTTTATCCTCCAGCTTGCCCTTCAAACTAGCTTGCAGCATCAAACCAGCCAGAATATTCTAGAAGGAGCTCAGAATATCTACATTGGAGGGGGTTCAGGCCTCAGTCTGATAAGGAAAGGGCTTTCATCTGCATGTGCTGAACCCTTCGGATAAGACTATTCATGCTGGGGAGATGGGTTGATGGGGTTTGGGGTGTAGTCCTCCCTCCTCTGCAGGTCCATCTGCTGACTTGGCCTCAAAAGGCCCAGCTTGAGTTTGAGGCTTGAAACTCTGTGTCCAGGAAGGGTGTGGGGAGGTGAAGGGAGTCCAGAGAAATTAGGATTGGAAAAAAATTAACTTGGAGAGGTTGGGAGAAGGTGTGAAGTTAGTTTTCTAGTGGGATAAGGATGCTAGAGAAGATGGAACTCACTGGCCTTCAGAGATCTAGTATCATTAGGAAGGATTTCAGGTCACTCCTAGCGGGTGACCTGGTCACTGGGCCAGGATACTGCAGGAGGGTGAACATGTCCTTTCACAGAAGGGCAGGATTGGGGCTGGAACTTACCCAGATCCAGGGCTGGGCCCTCTTTCCTGTGAAAGGACCTTGGACCACAGCTGAGCACCAGCTGCCCATCTGGAAGGACATTGCATACTCTTATTTGCCACAGTCCCCACCACTCCCTATTGTAACCCTCCTATAGGCTTTTGTTTTTTTTTTTGTTTTTTTTTTTTTGTTTGTTTTTCATAATACCTTTATTTGGCTTTGTTATTAGAGTGATGTTAGCTTTATATAATATGATTAGTCTTATTCCTTCCTTTTCAATGTTTGGAAGACTTTGAGCAAAATTGTTATTAGATCTTCTTTAAATGATTGGTATAATTCACCTATGAAACCATCTGGACCTGGACTTTTCGTTTTGGAGAGGTTTTTTTCCTTCATTTTTAATGAAGCTTTAGATTACATAAATGTTACATCAAAAATATAGGTGATTCCCATATATTCCACTCCCTCCCCTTCCCACACTTTCCCCCATTAACAACATCATTCATTAGTGTGGTATACTTGTTACAATTGATGAACACATATTGAATCATTGCTATTAACGATGGTCTATAGTTTAGATTTTGATTTACACTTTGCACTTCAACAATTTTATAGATTTTGACAAAATGTAAAATTACCTGTATCCATCATTGCAATGTAATGCAGAACAATTACAATGTACCAAAAATGCCCCTTTTTACACCTATTCTTCCACTCAGAACATCTGGTGACTACTGCCTTTATATCAATGTTACAAGTTCTTCCATTATGATAATAATAATTCTACTTTATTCCATATTTGCATTCCCCTCATTATGTTTGTTCATTCTTCAATCTTGAGGATTTTGGGACGGTGATCTGTTTTTGACTAAGAGAGTGCATAGATCTGATGGAGCAGATGGATGGAGTCATCTGGCTTGTAGTTGCAGATACTCTGTGTTTTGGGGATGGGTGTTGTCATAATCATTTTGTTAGTTGTCCTGGGTGAGTCCAATGAACTGGAGAATAGGTGTTGACTGCACCTTTGCTGAAATTCGGAGCTCAACCCACAATGGAATATTACTCAGCTGTTAGAAGGAATAAAGTGCTAACACATGGAACAACATGGATGAATCTTGAAGACCTTATTTTGAGTGAAGCAAGCCAGGCATTGAAGGATGAGCAGTAAATGACCTTGCTGATATGAATTAAATTGAGCAGTCTCCGAGAACCACTGTCCGAAAGATAGGCATAATTCTTTCTAATTCCAGTCTGAGAAATCTATCCTAGACAAATGAAATCATGTCCGGGCAATGATTCCTGGGGCAAGTTCATGGCAGCAAAAACGCTCCGGCTGGGGCGGGGACGCAGGTCCCGAGACCCGTGCCTCACTCGCTCCGCCGCCCACCCGCACGGCGAGGCAGATACTCAGTCCCAAGCTGCACTCCCGGAACTGGCGCAGCTTCACGCCGAAACACGTGCCCCAGGACAGCGTCGCCCCGGCTCCAAAACACCCCGTTGACTCTAGGCTTTCAAATTTGAGGATTCTGTTTTAGGAGGAACTAGATAACGAAGGCTGCAGGGTTCTAAGGGTGCCCATAAAGTAACCTTCTCCCAGCAGCTATCTGCATCAGTTCTGTCTCCTCCCCGCCCCCCCCCCCGACCCTGCTCTGCCCTCAGAGTGTTCCTCTTCGTGGATCCTGAGCTGGTGTCCCCCTCCGTGTGCAGTGCCCTGCTGTTGGAGATCCAGGCAGCCCAGGAGCAGCAGACGCCAGAGGCCTGCATGTGCCACGTGGTCACCCACGCACTGCAGGCTGCTCTGGGGGACACCTGCCAAGCGGGGGTGCTGCACCGGAAGCTGCAGGTAACTGCTTGGCCCCCATCACAGCCCAGACCCCTGCCTTGTGCTTGCTCTACTCTTCTCCCTGTTCTCCCTTTTCATATCACCTGTGTTCAAAAGTCAATATACATTCACTAAGGGAAATCTGGGAAACAAAACAAAACAAAAACAAAAACACAGATAAACCAAAGAAAAAAATTAAAATCACCCCTAAGCCCTTGATCCAAACATACTAGCAATGAACATTTTGTTATATATCCTTAATAATGACAAGGTTAATCATAACAGCTACTGTTTATTGAGTGTCTGTTGTGTTCCAGACACTGTGTTCAACTCTTTACATGTATCATGTTTTTAGAATTCTCATCTATCTGTGAAATGGATACAATGATTCTCCATTTACAGCTGGGGAAACTAAGGCACAGAGAAGTTAATAACTGACTCATGATCATACTGACCAAAGTGACTGACAAGGATTTGAACCCAGATCTATCTGACGTCAAGCTTACGTTCAACAGTTGCCTTCCAGCCCTATTCCTCCTTTTTCACAAAGTAAAATACCAAATGCTGTGTCTAGTTTTATTCCTAGCCTTTGATTTCCTAGCCTTTGACTCAGCCTCAGCCCCTCAAAAAAGATCCAAGAGATCTAGTAGGTTGGAGATTCTCTTGCTGTGGGTTGGCCCCAGATGCTTGGGCAGTGAGCACACCACTGTGACCATTTTGTGGGGTGGAGAAGATTTCTGGAAGTCTGGGTTGGAACATGGCTAAGGTTCTGAGCTGTGGAGCTGCCACTACAGGAGGGGGCAGTGCCCAGGAGAAGGCACCTCGAGGGCTCTGCTATCTACCCCCTGCTTGATTTGCCCCAGGAAGGGGAGGGTCAGTCCTTTTTTTCCAGACCTGCTTTGCCCATCAAAATGCACTGGATGGGGAAGCGGCTGTGGCTCAATCAGTAGGGCTCCCGTTTACCATATGGGAGGCCCCGGGTTCGGTTCCCGGGGCCTCCTGGTGAAGGCAAGCCCGCCCGCGCGGCGTGATTGGCTGACCCAGCGAGCACAGGCAGCAAGGGGGGGATAAATGAATAAATAAATAAAATCTTAAAAAAAAAAAAAAAATGCACTGGATGCATTTTTCTTTTTTTTTTTTCCCTATCCCTTTCCTACTTGGAATTCTCCACATCCTAGATCCAACATTTGAATCCTTCCTTTGGTGGGTCAGGTGCCTTTCACGTGCAATTATGTCTCTTCCTAAACCACGTTCGTGGGTTTCTATTATTCCTTTTCTCAAAAAGCACCATCTGCTTCTTTAGAATTCTGCTCCTTTGGGGTTGCCCACTGGCTTGGATCTGTTGAAGGTTCTTGACTTGCCCATATCTCACATCCTTGACTTCCTCTCCTTTTGTACCACTCCCTTTGAGGGGATTCCCAGCACACAAATACATTGTGGAGGGTACTTCCAGCCCTCAAGAGCTCACATCTAGGGCGCCATCTTGGTTTTAACTTCTCCATTGTGGGATATTGTTCTCTCTTCCTGCAGTTGGCCATGGCTCTTGAGGCGGGGGTAGCTTCCCTGGCCCAGAGTTTGCCAGCAGCCCCTCCCCTCCCTCAGTAAACTCTGGTGATTATTTCTGGCTCATAAAACAGGGCATATTGATGGCACTATTTTGGCACAACCAAATAAAGCGTAAGAGTATCGATTTTTGTTACTGCATGATGTGGAAAACAGATAATCCCAAATCACTCCATCCTCGAGTTGGAGATAGCTGGAATTCAGGGATAGGTTAGGACTGAGCTTAGGGTCAGGAACGGAGGTCAGGAAATGGGGGGTGGGGTTCAGAACTGGATAAATTAACAGGTCTTTTGGAAACATTACCATGGAAAAAAGAAATGCTGAAAGTAAAAGCTGTATTTTTTAGGTGTAGTCAAAATGCTATGTCCACCCCTACCCTAGGCCAATCACCTCACTTTCTCCAGAGCCCCTTACTCTGAGTTTCGATTTTAGTGTATAAAGAATTGGGGGAGAGGGTAGGAGGGCAAGCAGGGGAAAATATAGGGAATGCATCACTGATCATAAATTGGAGACCCTCAGAGGCTTAGCAGTAGAGGAGCATTCTCATTTTCCTCATTTAATCATTCCATGGAGCTCCAGGAATTGCTTTCCCCATCTCAGCTCATGACCACTGCTCAGGTAGAAAATCTTGGGTTCATCCTTGACTCCTTCCCGTTGGTTCCACCTTCAAAATAAGTACAGACTCCAACCACTTCTCTCCATTTCAGCTGCCATCACCCTGGTCTAAGCTACTGCCATCTCTCATTGCAACAGCTTCCTGTTCTCCTGCTTCTGCTCAAGCCCCTTCCCATCTTTCCTTTTCTCAATTCTGCAGCCACTAAAGTATGAGTCAGATCACATCTCTTGTCTGTTCAAGCACTCCTGTGGCTCCTCATCTGTCATAGATCAGGTTCCCTGGGAACGAGATTCTGGTCTGGAGATTTGTGTGTGGGGACTAATCGGGGAGCCCTCTCAGGATCAACACCCGTGAGGCATGACTGGCTGCAGGACTGGGCAGGAGGCTGGTTCTGTGGGAAACTATGGAGATGTGACAGCCTTCAAAGTTGACCCACATTAGAATGAGGGGGTCAGGCTGTTAAACCTCCACATCCTTCTCCCAGATATCCACATGGCTCACTCCTTCACTTCCTTCAGGTCTGTACTTAAAAGTCTCCTTTTCAGTGAGGCTTCCCTGAAATTCCCTAAAATTTCAGCCCCTCCCCCAAATATCGTAGCCCCTTTCCCTGCTTTATTTTTCTCTTCAGCATTTATTGCTATCTATCATTCTATACATTTTACTTATTTGTTATCTGCCCCTACACACGCAGACACACACACATTATAATGTAAGTTCCATGAGGACAGGAGTTTTTGTCTGTTTGGTTCACGGCTGTCCCAAAGTGCCTGGGACATAGTGAGTGCTCATGTATATTTGTTAATTAATGAATTTGTAAAATGAAACAAGATGGGATGGTCTCTATGGCCCCATCCAACTCCGATTCCATATCCATCTAATTGTTCCTGTTCATTCATTTGCTTGTTTGGCAAATGTTTATTTGACCCCTCCCTATCAGAATGACCCACTGCCCCTTGGCCCAGGGAGTTGGAACCATGCCGCCGTCACCCCCCAGCAAACCCTTAGCACAGAACAGAGATTAGAGCAAACTCCAGTGTGTTGGGCCACATCACTTGTTTTGGTCCCTGAGATGGAATTCATCCGTGGTGGGGGAGAGAGAGAAGACAGAGAACCTGATCCAAGACAGTCCTTTGCAGGACATCAGAGCTGCACCACTGGAGGCAGGAGGCCATGGTGCTAAAGAGCATCCAATGACATAGTGAGAAACTTGTTTCTTTTCCATTTCCTTCCAAACCTTCTGCTTTCTTTAAGGAGATAGGCTCTGCTTGGTGCTATGTCCCTAACCTCTCGAACACTTACTAATCGCCCTTTCTAAACAGAGAAAGTGAGCCTCAAACTCAAACCTTAGCGGGCAAAAGTCCCTAGCTTGAATTTACTAATAGTGCTTTGTGATCACTATATTCATTTTCTTTATTTTCTATGTATGACAAGTGACACTGCTTCTTTCATTTTGAGTAGCAATATAAAGTTGCCTTTTGAACTAATTTTGAGTGAAAAAAGTGAGCTGATTTAAAGAAAACTGTTGAGTATACAATAGTACAGGTGGTATGGTAAGGTAGTATAGGAATAACAGAAGCTAAGGAAATATTCATTTGACAAATATCTATTGAGCACTTACTATGTGCCAGGAACTGTTCTAAGTGCCAAGGATGCAGCTATCAACAAAGCAGGAAACAAACAAACAAAAAACAATAACCGTGCCTTCCTGGAGTTGACATTCTAGTGGGGCCAGAGCACTGAGTCAAATGGCAGGTGATGCTCAAAGGAGGGCGGAGGACAGCAGCCATCCCTGCCCCTCTGGGTTCTAGACGTTGCAGGGCACCAGCTGTCTCCCAATACCTGGCTGTCAGGCCTTGAGGGGCAGAGGGGATCCCCAGTTGTAGGCAGCATCAGATAACAGCTGTGGCGGGGCAGGAGTGGGGACCTTCCACAGGGAGGCTCCGGCCGACTCCCCCCTGGGCAGCGGGGAGGTGCCACGCTGGGCTGTCCATGCCCCTGCGGACTTGGCATAGGTGCTGGGGTGGGTGGACGCTGGGCCAGGACCCAGGCTCTGACGCCCCTCCCCGACAGGCCAGCCCCCGCAGCGCCCTGGAGCGGTATTTCCACGCCGTGGTGGCAGCCGTGGAGCAGCTAGCTGGTGAACAGAGCCCCAGCCGGGCGGGACACCTGGAGAGGCTGGAGGAGATTTACTGCTCGCTGCTGGGGCCGGCGGCCGCCGCCAGGGGTCGCTGCGGCGGTAAGCGGCTCACGGACGCGTGGGGGTGGCCACGAGGTCCCGCCCTGATCATCGGAGGGGGCGGCGGGTCCTGCGGCTGGAGGACCGGCAGGGGGCGCCAGAGAGCAGCGCAGGCTGCGGGGTTGCACTGAGAAGGGGTGGGCGGCGCGGCGGCTCCTAGGAGAGTGGGGACTGAGAGGGCAGCCCAGGGACTTGGCGCGCCCGGGCTAAGAAAGAGGGTGGGAGGAGGGAGAGGGCAGTTTTCAAAAGTCAAGGAGTGGAGGTCAGATGTAGCTCCAGTGGCTCAGCGTCTGCTGCCCATATATGAGGTCCCAGGTTCGACCCGCGGTACCTCCTTAAAAACAACAACAACAAAAAACAGGGAGTCCAAGTCAGGTCAGCAGATTGTCTGACTCCACCAAAATCTCACACCTTTGGTTATAAGTAGGGAGGGCTGCAAAATGGGGGGGGTGTGCCTAGCCAAGGAGGCTACAATTTTTCTCGTTTTGAGTACCAACAGCAAACAACTGTAGAGCCCCTTCTATCCCCTAGGTGTTGGGCTAAGCGCTTTACATGTATAAAAATATATTTCCTCTATTAAGTCAATTAATCCTCACAGTAAACTTATGAGACAGAAACCACTGTTGTCCCCATTTTTACAGATGAGAAAACCGAGTTGGAAAGGTTAAAAATCTTGCCCAGGATCACCCAGCTAGTGAGTGGCAGGGCCAAAATTCAAACCGGTTCTCCACCACTATCACAGGTTTTGATTATCTAAGGGTCATCTAAGATAGCAGATGAGTCAACATCATTTATATTTGGTCTCATTGATTTTTATGCAGCACACTTCCTTTCCAGTTGTCTTTTCATAAGCTAGTGCCACCCTGATGGAAAGTGAGCCTCATGGGAACTGGAATATCCTAAAGAGCCTAGAGGAGTGTCCCGGAATCTATATTTTCTGGATATTACAGTATGGTTCCCATTTGAGTCCAGCTTCATGGTAGTCCAAAGCACCCATGGAATTTGTCAGAGTGTGTATCCCTGACTGTGCAGCCCCAGTTCCACGGCACCAGGCTAAGGTCAGAAGCCGCTGGCAGGTTTTGAGCTTGGCAGCCCAGCTATCCTCTCCCCAGGGAGGGCAGATGCTGCAGGAGTCATGGTAAGGCAGGCAGGACCGCCCCTGCCTAAAGATTCCCTCCATCTTCTCAGCTTTCTGTGCTTTTGTTTCATTTTAATATTCTAAACTGTTCCTGATCACCCCATGGAAATGGTTCTTCAAGAAGCCTCTCTCCTCCTGGAGCTGGACAGACCCTGGGCAAATCTGGGCTCTGCTCCCGTGGGCACCAGCAGTAACTCTGCATGGTGCAGACGAGACCCAGTCTGGGCTACCCCCACCCCCACCATACAAGTCACATCCAGGGTCACCTGTCTCCCGCCTGGACTTGCTCTGTGCATCTTAATGACCACCAGCTCACCTCTTGAGCAGGGGCAGCATAGATAGTTGTCATGAACAGATGTCGTGGCTAAGAGCAGGGACTCTGGAGCCAGGCTGCCTTGGCTTAAATTCTGGCTCTGACATTTACTGCCTGACCTTGGATCAGTTACTTAACCTCTGTGACCCTGGCTCCTCCACTGTCAATTGATAATAATAGCACCTGCCATGCAGGGTTGCTGGCAGGATCCAGTGAGATGATTATAATGTGTGCGAGGTGAGTGGAGTAGAAAAAGTGCCTGGCGGGTCGCAGGTGTTCAGTAAACATCATAAGGAAGTTTGCAATCTCGCTAGGGATAGAGCCATTTCCGTGCAGGAAATACATGGATACATGTGAACTGTAGCACCCGGGGTGCAAACAATAAGTTCTGCCCAGGTGGAAGGGACCGCTGTGTCTTCTTCCAGAAGGAGTCAGACTCCCATGCCCCATCCTGCTGCCCTGAGCACTTTGCCACTGAGTTCTCTTCAGCATCACTGGCAGGAACAAACTAATTGGGTGTGTCATGTGTGCATGATACTGGAAGAGGCCCTTAGATAAACAGGGGCTTTTTCCTCCTGTGTGCATGTAAAAGAACATTTAGGGAACCCTGTGTGACTTCATTACAGGGTTGGGGGCAGTGGGGAGCAGCACTGGGAGAAGAGGCTGGAAATGACAGTGCAAGCTGGTTTGCAAAGGGTCCTGTATGCTGGGCTAAGAAGTTTGTAGTGAATGGAGCTGCTGAGATTTCTTGGGCAGGGAGGGGACAGCTGCAGTGTCAGGCTCTGGATGGACAGGTGGGGGCCAGGATGGAAAGGAAAGGAAGCCAGTGGGAAAGGAACTCTCAGCAAGACCCGGTCTAGGAGGCGAGGGTCTATGTCACCTGCTCTAGGCACCTGTACAGGAGTAGAGGAAGGTGGTGCAGGCAGAGGAGGATCCCACAGTCCTCTGCTCCGTGGTCTCCACAGCCTGCTCCTCTCTTCAGGTGACCCCCTTGCAGACGGGCCGCCGAGCATCCCCCTGCCCAGCCCTCACATCACCTTCCACCTGTGGACAGATGAGGAGCAGCTCTGTAAGTGCCTTTGACCTCTGCAGGAAGAGGCTCCACTGCAGGAAGGGGGGGTGGGGCTGGAAGTGGTGGTGACCTGTGTGTGTCTGGGTGTGTGCCTCATCCTCTTTTTCCTTGAGTTGGTCCCCATGTCTGGAAAGATGCATTTCTCTATGTCAGAATAGCTTCATGCATTAGCCACTGGCTTTGTGTGCCTTGAAAGTGCCACATGCCCATACTGATGCCAACACAATGTCCCCAAGAAAGAGGCAGGCACAAAAAAAGTTATGGTTCCCAGAGCTGGAAGGGGCCTTCCAGAGAGACCCACTGCCCCCAACACTTCACCTCGACACTAGTGTTCCCTGTCCCACTGCCCCCTGCTCTTCTCAAGGGAGAGAGGGATGCAGGTAGGCTGTAGTGGGAAGCACTGGACAGGTGAACTGGGTTCCAGTCCTGGCACTTCCTTTCCTTTGCTGGGTGACCTTACATGGACTCGGCTCTCTCTCTCTGGACTTTAGGTTCCTCATCTGTAATAAAAGGCAGGAGGGAGCAGGTGTAACTCAGTGGCTGAGTGCCTGCTTCCTATGTACGAGATCTAAGTTCAATCTTTGGCACCTCCTTAAAAAAAAAAAAAAAAAATGCAAGGGGAATAGAAAAGCCTGAAAGTTTTTCCCAGGGCTAATAGTTTGGTATCTCTGTCCCAGAGGAAGCTATGGGGAGCAGGCTGGGAGGATGTTGGCAAGTGTATATGAAAGGCTCCAGGGTCAGCTACATATGAGAAATACTGGGCTAAGCAGATTTTTATTACTGCAGGACTTCTCAGGGCCTTTAATCTGTTTGCTAAGGGGACTCAACAAGAGGTGGCAGGAATGTGCAGGATTCTCAAACATCGTTGACCACAGGACCTTTGTGTCTTTTGTGGAGCATCTTGAGGGGCTTCTGTTTAGCTGAATGGTGTCTGGGAAACGTGGAACTGCAGGCTTTCCTGGGGGGTGGCTCTGCCAGCCTCACGACCTTCGCTTCCCTGACAGTGCCCTTGTTCTCGGCATCCCAGGGAAGGAACTGGTTCTCTTCCTCCGCCCACGATCCCAGATGCGCCTCAGTGCTGACTTGGAGGCTCTGGATCTGCAGGGCCTCCTGCCGGGCCGGCAGCTGGCCCGGGTGTCAGTGCTGTCCACAGACAGTGGCATCGAGCGAGACCTTCCCTCGGGGACCGACGAGCCGCCTGTTCCCAGCAGCCCCGAGATGGAGCCAACCGGGCTGCAGCGCAAAGGCGGCATCAAGAAGCGGGCGTGGCCCCCCGACCTGCTGATACCTGGCGGCTGGGACGGGGCCCGGGGACTGCACCGGAGGACAGGCGGGCCCGGTGGGGATGGGGAACTGCTGCCGGGGGTCTCCCGGCTACACACGGCCCGGGTGCTGGTGCTGGGGGACGACAGGATGCTGGGGCGCCTGGCCCAGGCCTACCACAACCTCAGGTAGGGCCCCGAGGGGGCACGGGTGGGCCTGGCATGGGTTGATGAAAGATCGAGAAATGCAAAGAGAGGATCCAGAGGCCAGGGTGGGTTGGGGACCGACGCTGCGCACCACTGCTCTCGCGCTCCTACTGTGTGCCGGGCGCTGGGCTCCCTGCTTCACGCTTGTGAGCTTCGTTGAGCTTCATGACCTGCGCCCTCATTATCTGCCAGGCAATATTACTGCGCCCATTTTATAAAACAGAGGGTCAGAGAGGCCCACAGCCAAGAGCTAATAAGGGGCAGAGTCGGGAGGTGGAGCCAAGTCTGTTTAAAGCCCAAACCCCTGGTCTTAACAACCGCCCCTGCCCCCGGCTTTGCTGTCCGTTGCCAGGAAACGAGAGACCCAGAAGTTTTGCCTCACTCCGCGGCTCAGCCTGCAGTTCTACTACATCCGGGTGCTGGCGCCCAAGGTGAATAGGCAGGGGGGAGAAGGTGGGAGAGGAACGCAGGGAGGGGATGCAGGCAGGTCAGGAGGCGAGAGGGCTGGGGGCTGCGTGGGGACGCTCCCGCAGCCGACAACCCTGTGGCTCCAGGGAAAGCGTCACCCACCCTCAGAAGGTGGAGCTGGGAGACACCTTGGGGTTTTCTGTTCCAGTAGCCACGAACCGGTGCCCCATGGGCTGAGACACGTTCTCTCACGGTGGCCTTTTTGTTTTGTTTTGCTTTTCTAAAGGAATTAGTAGCAAGATTCTCCAGACGTGGGGCTCACACATCTCTCTGTCTCTGTCTCTCTGTCTCTCTCTCTCTCTCTCTCTCTCACACACACACACACACACACACACACACACTTCCTGGGATCGCATGAAAGAACGTTTCAGGCCGCGGAAGCCCATTCAGCTATTGGGGAAACCTACGCACACTTGCAGTTTTCTCTCTGCTTTTTATCTGGGGGCCTTTAAGTCAAAACAACACTTCCTCCGCACTCTTCAGGCAGATTGTTTTCTCTTTGTTCTGGGCAGGCAGGTGACCCCAGTGAGAGGTAATTCAGCTTCATCTGAGGTATAAAGCAGAACAGGAACTTCGCTTCACGGTGCAGAAATTGGGGCCTGGAGAGGTTCAGGAATGTGACCACATCCACTCAGCTAGTTTGCCCAGAACTGGAGCTGAGGCCATTGGCTTTTGGGGACCCGCCAACCAGGAAGGGGGTGCCTGAGAGAGGGCCTAAGGAGCCTCCCCGTTCTGCTTATCAACCCCCCCACCCCCACCCCAGGAGCCCTCGGCATCCAGGCAGCCCGGGCTGGGAGAGCTGGCCGCGTTTCTGGGCCGCGCAGACCCGTGGTACGAGAGCATCGTCAACACCCTCTGCCCCGCCATCCACAAGCTGGCCGCCATGGTAGGGACAGCGGGGGCGGCGCGGCGGGAGGAGGGCCTGAGGTCTGCGCAGACGGGGCCATGGAAGGGCCCCAAGCAGGCAGGCAGGGTGGCATGGGATGGGAGGGGTGTGCTTTCAGATATTGCCCTTGACCGTTGACCTCAGGAGTCAGTTCCGGGGATTCCGGAAGAGGAGCCCTAACCAGTTAGTGGTTTTGACTTCATTCATTCCCGGTGGTGCCAGGCACCCACTTTGGACGGGACCACTGTGGAAAGGATGAAGTCAAATATCCTTTCACATATTTGTGGGCCAATTCTATTTCTTCTTTTGTGAATTTCCTATGCTAGTTTTCTATGATTGTAATAGCTAATGTTCGCTGAGCACTTACTATGTGCCAGCTGCTGTTTTAAGCACTTACCGGACTCTAGAGCATGTTCTCCTAACCACAAACCATACTGCCACTCTCTACTCCTGGCTGGGTGGGGAGAAGCTCATTTTATACTGATTTGAAAAGGTTGTTTATATAATAAGAGACTCTTACTCTTTTTGTTATTATATAGTGTGGACATTTTTTCCACTTTGCCATTTGCCTTTCAATATCATCAATAGTGTTTATTGACTTACAGAGGTTTCATATTTTTATAGTCTTTTCTTCTTTGTGGTTTTTGCCTCTGGGGTCTTGCGTTGAAGGCTTTTTCCACACCAAGATTAAATAAAAATTCACTGATATTTTATCCTAGAACTTTTATTATTGAAAATTTTTTTACATTTAAGTAATGAACCCATCTGCAGTTAATTTTAGTGTTTAGTGTGAAGTATGTAATTCTATTTGTTTCCCAAGCATTTAGCCAGTTGTCCGAAAGCTATTTATTGCAGAGACCATCTTGCCCCACCAATTTGAAATGCCACTTTTATCACTTACTAAATTCTTACATCTGTTTGATTTATTTCTGGGTACTTGTTCTTTTTCATTGGTCTATTCATTCCTGTACAAATTAACACTCATATTTTAATTTCTGGCGGAGTAAGCCTATCCCATTACTCTTCTTTTTGAAAACTTTCCAGGCTATGCTTCTTTATTTATCTTTCCAGATAAGCTTTAGAATTTCATTGTCAAGTTGTTTTTTTTAATCCCATTGGGATTTTGATTGAAATTTGGAGGAGAATTACAGTTATCCCTTCCACATCTTGGGGGTTAGGGGTGCAGTACCCCCAAATCTAGAAAATCCATGTAAAAATTTTTTTACCCTCCCTTCATACTAGAGAAGTCTGAATTTTTTTCTTTTCCTTTTATGTTTACAGTACCTTATTGTAAAATTTGGGTTAACTATTATATAATACTCTACATATATTTTATGCATTTCTGCATTTCTACACTTTTTCTGTATCATCTGCTGATCTTTGCATGTTGTCTGCAGCTTCTGCAAAACTCCCCCAAAATTCCCATTTAGTTTCTTATGCCAACCTGTGATATATTGAAACCACTATGGGGAAAGTCCCCATGTGGAAGGGATAACTGTAGTATCTTTAGCATATTGTTTCCCTCTCTGGGAGCATGGTGTAGCTCTTCATTTATTAAATCTTCTGGTATATTCCTCAGTATGGTTGCAGTTTTCATAATACAGCTTTTGCTCATTTATTTCTAAGCTTATTCCTCATGTTTAATATTTTTTTCTGGCTGTTATGAATGGTATTTTCCCCATTATATCTGGTTAGTAGTTATTGCTAGTATAAAAAGAAGCTATTGATTTTTACATATTCATTTTTTAACTTGCTTCCTTACTGAACTCTCAGTTTTCTTGCTTGCTTGATTGGGATATATGCCTTATATTTTTCTTTGAGATAAAGGTATTTTGGGGGCATGTTTTCTGGATTATTGCTTATCCGCAAAGTGTCTTTGTATATATGCAAAAGACAGTTGGGCTAGGTATTAAAATACTTAAAAACCTAGAGGCTATTAGAGGAGGAAAATCTGATGCAGCCCTCACTGTGTTCCATTGTTGGTAGTTTAACCCCTTGTCAGGACACATACGGGACTTTGGTTTCTTCCCCCTCCCACTCCCTTTACAATGAACAATTTGTATGGCCCTTACACTTACTCTAAAAGCATTTTCCACAAGAAGAGATGGGAGACGTTATAAGCAAATGACAGCATTTTTATAATGAGTTTGTAGTTCTTCAGTGTGACCTTTTTAAAGGGAGCAATATTTCAATAGACCAGAGGTGAGAGTCAGAGAAGAGTTATAGGATTAGGTATGAGTTGGATGAGGTAAACGCTAAGCTTCTTTTGAACTCTGGTGCTATGATTCTATATAGGCATTCTGTTGTGTTTGTCTTTTAAAAAAAAAAACCAATCATTATGCTTTAAAATTTTTTTTTAATTAAAAAAAAATTTTAAGGAGGTTCTAGGGATTGAACCTGGGCCTCCTACACGGGAAGCAGGCACTCAACCACTGAGCTACACCGACTCCCCAATCATTATGCTTTATATTCATATGTGGTCGGGGATGCCTAGAGGACATGGCACTAGTCCTTTCCAAATAACATGTAAATGTTAGTTTATTAATAGATTCAGGGCCCACCAGAGCTGAAAGAAACTTCAGATCATCTGGTTCAACCTCTCGTTTCCTGCCTAGACGGAAACTCAGGCTTCAAAGAGTTGAGTCATTTGCCCAGGGTCACCTGGCTAGTAAGTGGCTGATCCAAACCCAGGACCCAGACCAGGCTGTTTCATCATTCGTTATACTCTCAAACATCTTGTCTCCCCCAGGCATCTACAGTGCCTTAACACATAGAGGTGTTCAGTATGGCTTTGTGGAATTGAACTGAATCAGGGCCTCTGATTTCCACTCTGGATTAGGAGTGGAAATTGAGTGGTAGGAAAGGTATGGAGTGTGTTGAAGGACGAGTTGGATTAGTGCATCACATAGGGTATGTGAAGATTTTGGAGTTTCTCTGTTAAGAATATGACACCAAACACAGTGGAGGAGAAGTGACTGAAGACATTTTCTTTCTCCCTCACAGCCTCTCTCCCTGCACACATCCCAGAATGTGGACCCCTTCATCCTGGATGTCATCACCTACTATGTTCGCATGGGCACCCAACCCATCTATTTCCAGATCTACACAGTCAAGGTAAGTTCTCCCCCCAGCGCTGCAGGCCACCATGTCAGTCTGCTGAACTTTAGGACTCCATGGCCTAAATACCCTGGCTCTGGGGAAACACGAGGTCCCAGGGTACAAATAAAAGTCACTCTTGGTTGTTAACTTTATCTTCT
This sequence comes from Tolypeutes matacus, assembly GCA_026826555.1. Taxonomy (NCBI): domain Eukaryota; kingdom Metazoa; phylum Chordata; class Mammalia; order Cingulata; family Chlamyphoridae; genus Tolypeutes; species Tolypeutes matacus. The sequence goes on along the minus strand of JAKSZT010054052.1, from coordinate 5,760,922 downwards.
TACTCTCTGGATGAATCAGATAATTATAAGACTCAAATCCATGCAGAAGTAGATCTTTATGTGGAAGGGTTTTCCTTGGCCCTTAACCTCTTGAAATGGGCTGCTGTGGAGGACTGGGAATCAGGACTGGCTGCTATGGATGTTTCGCCAGGAATTGCTTTACCTCAGAAATCTGAAACTCCAGTCTCTGAACACAAACTCCCACCCCACAAGGCTCTCTCACCTGCTATCCACCACACCCCTCTTCCACCTTGTAGAGAACTCCAGGTTCTTCCATTTCCTCACTATCCATCAGCTGCCTGCCGCCTTTCTTCCTTTCCTGTCCAGTCAGTTTCTCATCTGAACCACTCTCTCACCTCACCCCTCAATTCCTTTGTATCCCTTCCCTACTGTGTCCCTTCCAGCAAAACCCAGCCCAGAGCAGTGCCATGGCATGCCTTACATTTTCCTAAGTTTGGGCTTCTGAGCACCATCTGGAAAAGAAATCCTGGGGCTTGACATCTCTACCCATTTATGTTACCCAGCCTCAGCTGGACCCACAGTGCTCCCTTGGCAAGCTCACTCTGCCTCTGGAATAACAGCTGTTCCAACCTTCACCACCTTCCTCAAGCCCTTGGCTTTCAGCAAATCCCTGTCTACCTCTTCCACTGGAAAAAACATTGAGGCTGTCAGGTCTCCTTAAACATCCTGTCCACGCCTAGAAATACATCCCCATCCTTCTCATCTCCACAAACTCCTGTCCAGTGGACCTCGTCCAGTTCAGGACAAACTCTTTCTTCTATTCCTTGACCTCATCTTGGTCCTGACCCCTTCAGCCACCCCCTCTCTCCTTGTTCCTCCCCATCATTCTGCCTTTATAACCTAAACAGCCTTTAAGTCTATGAAGTTCCCCTTTATTTTCCAATGGAGGGTATGCACAGCAGGGGGCTTGGGAGGGGAGAGCCCAAGGATCAGACTTTTTCCAGGTCTCACTCTTATTTCCCACTTAATTTTCAAGCTCCATACCTTTGCTGGCATTCGTTGGGGGAAGAGAATTCAGCTTTTGAAATCCTTTGGTTCCCAAGATTATCTGGCTCTTGTTGGCTGATACAGGCAGAAAGGAAGTCTCTTGGAAGGCTTCTTCCCTCTCTTCTCTAAGATAGACCAGCATCTCCTGGCCATTGTCTCTTTCTTAGTGCCCTTACTGGAAGCGGCCAACATACTCCTACATCTTGGCTTCATTCTGCCCAATCTCTTGAAGCACCAGCCTCAGTGGGCACATAATCTGAGCCCCAAGGTAAAGAAGGTAGCAGTTTAACCAGCTGAGATTTCCAAATTCCCAGCCAGGGATGGAAGGATTCCCACTGCTCTCCACCCCACTTGGACTCAGCCAATCCTTCATTTTAGCATCTTTACTTGCAAAACTCCACTCCTGGTTCCAGGTTTATATTGGTGAGAACTCTTAGTTAAAAGTGACAGAAATCTTAAAAACTGGCTTAACCATCCCAAAAAGCAGAGTTTATCTATAACTGTAAGCCAGACAGTTCCTTCCATCTGCCCCATGGGCTCTAAGCCCTTTCTCAATCGGAAGCAGACTGGGCATCACCATCCCAAAATCCTCAAGATTGAGGAACGAACAAACATAAAAGGGAAATGTAACTCTGGACTAAAGAAGACTTGTTATTATGCCAGTAATGGAAGAACTTGTAACATTGATATAAGGACAGTGGTCACCAGAGGTTCAGAGGGGAGGGAAAGGGAAGAATAGGTGTAACATGGGGCATTTTTGGAATATTGAAATTGTTCTGCATGACATTGCAATGACAGATACAGGCCATTATATATTCTGTCAAAACCTATAAAATTGTGCGATGCCAAGTATAAACCATTATGTAAACTCTAGACCATGGTTAGTAGCAATGCTTCAATATGTGTTCATCAATTGTAACAAATGTACCACACTAATGAAAGATGTTGTTAATGGGGAAAAGTGTGGGAGGGGGAAGGAGTGGAGTATATGGGAATCCCCTATATTTCCAATGTAACATTTTTGTAATCTAAAGCTTCTTTAAAAACAAAGGAGAAAAACTGGCTTAAGAAAAGAAGGAGCTCTATTGACTCACTCTGCTGAAAAGTTCAGGGTATATGTGTCTTCAGAAAAACTGGATTTGATAGCTCAAGCAGTGTTTCATCAGGACTTCTCTCTCCCTCTCTCTCTCCCTCTCTCTCATCCCTCTCTCATCCCTCTCTCTCATCCCTTTCCTCATCCCTCTCTCTCATCCCTCTCTCATCCCTCTTCTCTGCAGTACTCCAAACTGCCTTCCCTCTCAGGCAGTCTTTTATCTCTGGTGGCAAGATGGCCACCTGTAGTTCCAGGTCTACATTTTTCTAGTTCAGCAACCCTGGTGTAAGGACGGCTTCACTTTCCCAATAATCCCAGCAAAAGTCCCAAGATTGAAGCAAGTGCTTTGCCCTACACCAATCTCTGTGAGCAAAGAGATGGATCACATGTCCACCCGGGAGCCAGGGCTGTGGGGCAGCCCTCACCATGTCCATTTCCTTTTGTCTCACTTGATTCTCAAGCCACAGCACTCTCTTCTTAAACTATTCTTGCCAAGGACCTCCTAACCGCCAGGGCCCAAGTACGTTCCTTGGTCCCATATTACTGGCCCTCTCCATTCATTTGACACTGTGGACCACTACAGTTTTTTTCTCTTGGTCTGTACAATTAAATATATGATATCTCTGTTTGTGTTGCAGTTGTAAAAATGAAAGCACACATCTCCCCCTTCTTGAAGCCCGCCTCTCCCTAGGCCTCTGGGACCTTCCCTCCAGGTTCTCCTCTGGCCTCTCTGACTTCCCTCCCCTGGCACCCTCATAGGTGCTTCTTTGCCCAGCCAGCCCTTCATTCTCTCTGGCTCCTGCACATGCCCTGGTGCTCCCACCTCTGAGCCTCTGTTCCTGATGTGCCCTGTGCCTGGGATGTCCGTCTCTCTCCACCTCGTATCTGCTCGGTCACCCTCTTCAGTGGTCACGTCCTACAGGAGAACTGCCCTGACCTCTGTTCCTCCCACCCCTACTGGATTGGGTGCTTCTCCTCTGTGAGCCTGTGATGCCCTGAGCACAGCTCTAGCATTCCATCTTCCACTGCATTATTCCTGCATGTGTGTGTGGCGCCCCCTCAAAATGATGGGTCCCTTGAGATAAGGAACTGTGCTTTGTTCACCTTTGAATCTCCTGCTGTTAACATGATAAATGGTGTGTGTGCGTGTGTGTGTGTAAATCAGAGAATGAGTCAGTATAAACTGGGGATTACAGATTGGCCAGGGTGGAGTGGGTGTACGGTGAGAGGCCGTATTCTTTAAAAAGTTCACTGGTTTTGCACCCTGGGCCCTCTGCTTGGTAGCTATGTGATCATAGGCACCTCTCTGAAATTAGTTTTACCCACATTTAAAATGGAAATAATAATCCTGATCTACCATCGGGCTTTGGGGAAAATTCAAATAGATTGGGAAATATAGAAAAGAGATGGGGAAAATGAGGGACAAGAGGGGGGCACACAAAAGATCCTAATATAGAAGCGAGGAACTTGGATTAATACCCCCCACCCCCCACATCTGCTGCTTGTGGCCCTGGGCAAGTAACGTCCCATCTCTGAGCCTCAGTGTCCAGGTCCCCAAAATGAGACTAATGACACCTACCCACTAAGGCAGTTGTGAGAGTTAAATGAGATAATGCATGTCAGGGGCTGGCAGGGGTCTGACGCAGAATAAGAGCTCAACCAAAGGGGCTCTCGGTCCCTTGTTCCTTCTGCCACCTTTGTGCTCCCATTCACCAAAGGACTGACCCACCCATATCCCTACAGCAAACTGTTGTGATATAGTGTCAGACATAGATATGTGCTTTAGTTTGCTAAAAGCTGATGGGAAGGGGGCGGATGTGGCTTAAATGGTTGGGTGTCCGTCTCCCATATGGAGGGACCTGAGTTCGATCCCTGGGACTGCCTGGTAAAAATAAAGAAAAATATAGAAGGTGTGCAGTCCGCCAGGCCTTGCGAGCAGGTGAGCCTCCCAGGCCCCATGTGCAGGTGCACCACCAGGCCCCACCAAGCCACGCAGCAAGATGACATAATAGGAGAGTGACGCAAGGGAGAGCCAAGACGAGACATGCCAAAAAATCAGGAACTAAGGTGGCACAGGCAGTAGGATGCCTCTCTCCCACATTGGAGGCTCCCAGGATCGAATCCTGGTGAAGACAGGAGAAGGATGAGAAGAGTGGGCAGGAAACAGGCACAGAGAATTGCCCAGCGAATGGACACAAAAACAGCAAAAATGGGGGTGGGGAGGGGGCGCTTAAAATGGATAAAAGTAAATAAATAAATAAATCTTTAAAAAAAAAACTGATGGGAGCAATGTACTAGAAATGTGTTGGCTTTTATATTGAGAATTTATTAGGTTAAAAGCCTACAGTTCTGAGGCTGTGGAAATGTCCAAATCAAGGCATCATCAAGAGATGCTTGGAAGTGGATGTGGCTCAAGCAGTTGGGTGCCCACCTACCACATGGGAGGTCCCCAGTACCTCCTAAAGAAGATGAGCAAGACAGCGAGCTGATGCAACAGGCTGGCGCGGTGAGCTGACGCAACGAGATGATGCAATGAGGAAACATAGTGAGAGCCACAACAAAGGAGGGAGCGGATGTGATTGGGTGCCTCCCTCCCACATGGGAGGTCCTGGGCTCAGTTCCCGGTGCCTCCTGAAAAAAAAAAAAAAAAACGATGATGAGCTGATACAGCACACAATGAACAGACACAGAAAGCTGACAGCGAGTGCAAACAACAAGGTGGGGGGAGAAATAAATAAAATAAATCTTTAAAAAAAAAAGAGAGAGAGATGCTGCAAGTTGTAGCTGTGGGTGATCAGGCACACGGCAGGGCATAATGGCGCCTCTGCCGGTCTCTGCCTTCTCCTCCAGGCTTACTTTCTCCCCAAGCTCAGCTGTGGGCAATCAGACACATGGCTTGCCTCTCCCTTCTCCTCCTGACCTCATCTCTTCCAGCCTCTTGGTGGCCTTTCTCCAGGCCTCTGTGCTCCGGGACCTCTCTCTCAACTTCTTGGGGTTTCTCTGTCTCAGCACTTTTTCCTGTGTTTCTGTATCTGCAGCTTTTTCCCTCTCCTGTTTATAAAGGGCTCCAGCAAGAGGAGACCAAGATCTACCCTGGGTTATGCCTCCCTGAAGTAATCCAGTCAAAGAGTCCCACACCCACAGGAGTGGATTGGCTTTAAGAGCATGATCTTTTCTGGGATCCACAAAAAGCTTCAAACCGTCACAGTATGTTACCCTGGAAATCAGTTGGAGTAGCCTTGCCTTAAAAATCTAAATTAAAATTTGCTTGACTCCCCATTCTGTGTTCATAGTACTGTGTCCCACCCCCACCCTGAGATTTCTGTGAGCTCCTGAGACTACTACTCTGGGCCCCTCCTAGCTCTAGGTCTCTGCCTTGCTGAATTCTTGTTCTCCTCTCTGTGGTAGGTCTTTTTTTTTTTTTTTTCAATCTCCTTCCTGGGGTTTTGACCTAAACGAGGAATTTTGCAACCTTTCTTGCTTTTAAAAGTACAAAACAAAATGACACAAAACAAATGAAAAAAAAAAAAGCAAAAAAACTTCCAAGGTGGTGGAGGGAATAAACTTCTCAGTTGTGCAAATAGCTAAAATGAAATATTACACTTCCGCCAATGCCCTTCAGCCAGAGGCCACCAGGAGCACCCCCGTTTGGGTTTGCGGGCTGCTGCAACGAGGGAGGATGTGCACCTGGGGGAACCATGCAGCGTCTCAGCAAAAGGACTTATTATAGGATTGGGGCTCATGAGGGATTTGTGGGCAGGTTAAAAACTTTGCTCTGAATTGGATGCTGTCAGAAAGTAGAAGGAATTCTATGATTGGGTATCTCAATAATTCTAAATAAAAGGCTAAAGCTGTGATGGAGAAGAAGCAGCCACTCATATCTGCCAGACCAGGAGGAGGGGGGTATTGTTTGCACAATATTTGTGTATGGACGGTGACTTATTTTGTCTTATTTTCATCTTGACCCATCGTGGTCACATAGTCTTTGCCTGATGTGGATGTTCTGTGAAATTCTTTTTCCGGCCAACAGGAGAACACCAAGGCCGAGCTGCCAGTGGCAGGCCAGCACCTGGCATTCAGGAGCTGCTCTTCTTCTCTTTCTCATATCTCTGTCCTCAAAAATCCTTTTGGGGAAGCGGCTGTGGCTCAATCAGTAGGGCTCCCGTTTACCATATGGGAGGCCCCAGGTTCGGTTCCTGGGGCCTCTTGGTGAAGGCAAGCCCGCCCGCACGGCGTGGTTAGCTGACCCAGCGAGCACAAGCAGCAAGGGGGGGATAAATGAATAAATAAATAAAATCTTAAAAAAACAAAAAAAAAACAAAAAAACTTTTGTCCTCAAAAACTCTTCCCTGTTGTTCCCACATCCTTTCTCTTCCCCGTCACACCTTGCCTCTCCTTTCTTCTCTGCCCCTTTCTCCTCAGGAGCCACTCCTCCCCCACAAATCTCCACAGTGATCCACCGAGAGCAAATCAGCTCTCACAAGCCTTGCCCTCACTCAGTTTCGGGCTTCTCTTTGCCTATCAAAGGGTTGTGTACGGTTTCCTCGCTGGCCTTTGCCCTTTCATCCTTCCCCATCTGTGTCTACAGGAGATTTTATGACACCCTCTGCCCTCATTTCTGTGAATTGTCCCCTGCTGACCTACTGCTTTGGACAGTAATGGTTATAGGTAGTTTGGGTTATCAATAATAGTTTTTTCTACTCTTTATATGTTATGTTGCTAAAGAAATAGATTCAGATCCAGGTGATCACTTTATGCAGCCCAGAATCTAGCATTGGCAAGATGGGGCTGGGGGGGCACCTGCCCTGCTTCTCGGCAGTCTTCCAACTGTCTGTGTCCTTGGGCTGCAGCGGGGGATGGGGAAGCAGAAGCTGCTGCTGCCTAAGGAGTCAGCCTTCTCCAAAGCGCCTCCCTCTCCCTTGCCTCCTCCTCCCCCCACCCTTCCCTTCTGCCCCCCCTCCTTCCTTCCTTTGATCCCTCCCTCCCTCTCCCTACTTCCCCCTTCTTCTCTCCCATCCTCTCCTTCTCCCCTCCCTTCTCCTGCTCTGACCCTCCCTTTTTCCCTCCCTGCTTCCTCCAGATCTTCTTCAGTGACCTAAGCCAAGACTCTGCAGAGGACGTTTTCCTCACTGAGCTGAAGGTGAAGATCCAAGATTCTAAATCCCCCAAAGGTGAGCACCGGGCTCCCCTTTTCCAAAGCTCATCCTGACTCGGGTTCCCCCAAGCCCCTTTTCCAGAGGGTTCTCCCCTCCCTCATCTAATGGCAGTGCCCCTTCTCCATCTCACCTCCCTGCCCAATACCAGGGCTGCAGTGCCTGGGCTCCCTGCAAGCTCCACGTCCCTCATCCAGACTGAAAGACGCCTCTGAGGTGCTGCCTTCCCATCTAGGGAGAGAGGCTGGAAAATCCAGCATCTCAGCTGTGGCCCTCAGTGAGAGGGGGAGCCAGCACGGGGAGGTGGGAACCTCCAATCCCATACCTTTGGCCTCTTCTCATCTTCCCTCAGATGGTTTTTCACCCAAGAAGAGAGGTGTGACTGAGGGCCCAGGGGCTGAGCTCTCCATTTGCTACCAGAAGGTCAGTGCTGGGGTCAGAGTATACGGGTCAGGAGGTGCCGCCAGTAGAAGCAGGGGGTAGGAAATTTCTGCCACTCATCTCCAAGCTGCCCCCAGGGTTTCCCAGAAAGGATGAACAGTTAAGATTAACCTTGTGTCAATCTCCTTGAAAAGGAGGTGATCTGATTTCAGGGACAAGAAGGATGGCCTCTTGCTCAAAAAATATCTTCATTAGCTGATCAGATGCTTGAACTCAGAGCATTGGGGGAATATTCCTTTGGGTCTGGGAGCCTGAAGATCCTGCCTGGGCCTAGAAATACTGTAAACCTCGATCAGCTGACCCCTTATTGCATGCACACTGACACCCACAAGACTCTTAGGGCAGGGGCAGGAAGCAGGGGGGGTGCACGGGGAGGGGGATGTCCTGAAGAGCCCCATCTGTTCCTGCACCTCCTCCTCAGGCCCTGCTCAGCCGCCGAGCACAAGAGGTCACCGTTTCCCTGCGGGCCACTGGGCTGGTCCTAAAGGCCATTCCGGCCAGTGACGCTGAAGGTGAGGGGCTGGAAGAGCAGAGCAGAGAGACCGGGAAGGGACAAGACAGGGCCAGCAGGAGGGAGAGAGGGCGAAGGGGGTTGAGTCACTGCAATCACAGAAGGCAGTTCAGCTCTGTCCATGCGAGGCCTTCGAAGCTGGGTGCCAGAACTGCCCAGTGTGAAACATGGGCCCAGCCCTCAGTTTGCTCACCACCTAGTTACAGATAACCTGGGGAATGGAATGGCTTCCTACGGAGCAAGGCCTGGCCCTCTGCACTCTGAGAAGTCTCAAGCTAAAAGGTACATGGGCCTGGGAAGGGGCTGCAGCTGGCCCCTGCCTCTGAATTGGGCCTGCAGAGCTAGTTGCATTGTGTTTGGAAAATTTTGATTTTGAATGTCATTCCATGGAGTAGGTGGAATGGCAAAAGACAGTTCACAAAAGACAGAGTTAGTCCTAACTAGCTAAATCTGCCTGGGCCCTGGGGGCATTTGGGATTTATGACAGTCTCCTGGAACAATAAAAAGGCTAGTAACATGGGTTACTGACTCCTGCACACATTTGCCAGGGCCCAGGCAGTGTTGTAAGCATGTTACGCATATTAACCCTTTTAATCCTATGAGAGAGGTTTTAGTAGTATTAACAGCCTTTTACTGAAGGGGAAACCGAGGCAAAGAGAATCATTTACCCAAGGTGACATTGTGACATTGTGACATTCAGAGCTGGGATTCGAATCCAGGCTGCCCCACACAAGAGCCCGTGCCCTTCACTACTGCCCCACACTTGTGGCTCTGCTATTATGGCCAAATTTCAGTGGACCACACCTAAGGGCTGGTACCCACAGATGCTGGTGGAAGATCATTTCGGAGCAAATAGAAGAAAGTCCACCCAGGCAGGAACCTACCTTGACTACCACTTTATCCCCAGTGGCCAGCATATGTCCTGGCACAGAATAGGATATAACATTAACTGAATGAATGAAGTGCAACTTGACACTATAAAAAATTAAATTAAAATTTAAAAACTTAAAAAATATGAAGAAATAAACTTGAATATTCCAGAAAAAGTACAGAATGAAAATGCCCATTAGCCAGGCTGGAATCCTATGATCCCTCCTCTCCCATCCATCTAGCATGCTTCTGTCGTTAAAATCCTTTGGGGTTGGCTAGCACCCCCATTAGGACACCTCTCTGTCTATCATGTGTTTGTGTTCTTCATGGGCTCCTAAATTATTTTGGCATCTGGCCCAAAGAAGGAACTCAAGAAATAGTCACAGACTTTATCAATTCCAAACAGGCGAGATGAATTTGTGGATGATGTATGAAACGCTATCACAACAAGACATTCATTACTTGTAGATCTTTAACATCATAAAGGAGGCATGTAATTCTGGCAATAGCTTGTAACCTAGAGGTGGTTTTAGAGCCGTGGATCCAGAGTGCAGATTCTAGAACCGATCTGAAAGGGCATAAGTCCCAGTTTTGCCACTTACAATCTATGTGACCCTGGGCAAATTACCTGTGACTGCTCTACTTCTTTTTTCATTTCGAAAAACGAGATGATAAAAGCTAATAATTTAAAGGCACATAGTAAACCATAAATGTTAGCTCTTATTGTTAAAATTGGGGAAGCAGATGTGGCTCAAGCGGTTGAGCAACTGCTTCCCACATGGGAGGTCCCAGGTTCAATCCCTGGCCCCAGTACCTAAAAAAATAAATAAATAAAATTGTATTACTTTTATTTCCTTCACGAGTCTCTTACCTGGCCCATCCTCACTCTAACTCATGTGCGTCCTCCAAATTTCCCATCACAAAACCCAGTCAGAACTGGTAAGGTGGTGCCAGAAACCCTCTCAGAGGCAGAGGTAGGGAGGAGCTCTCCGTGGTTGGCAGGGAGAGGGTTAGACTGGGACAATAACAATTTTTGACATGTTATACGCTATTAGGAAAGTCAGAATGCAGTGAAGAAAGGGTAGTGGGTGCAGACTTGGGTTGGTGGTGGCTGCTATGCCCGAGGATGCAGAAACTTTGTGGATTCACCAGGGAAGGGAAATGGAGGAATGGGAAGGAAGTGAAAATTGGCTAGGACCAAGTGGAATCAGGAAGGGGGGCCTAAGCAGGGCATGGAAGGGGGGCTGAGATGGGGGCTCAAAATGGGTTCATGGAGGTGTTCTTAGGACCTAGAACTTCAAACTCCCCTGCTTCCCTGGAGGCCTGTTCACAGCCCTCCCCCACCCCCATCTCATTCTTCCCAGTTTCAGGGCCCACCCACCTCCCTCCCTCCACTGCTCCTGTCAGAGACCACACGTGCCTGAATGTCAGCGTGACAGAGGTTGTCAAATCCTCCAACCTGGCAGGAAGGTCCTTCTCTGTGAGTACTGGGTGGAATGGGGAACGGGGACCGTCAGCTGGGAAGCGGTATATTCAGATAGGGTGGCTGGCTCGGAGCCACTCTGGGGGGAAGAGGGTTAAGGGAAGGGCAAATGACTTCTGAACCTTTCTGAGCCTTTGCTCAGAATCTGCTTTCCAGTCAGTCCATTTGAAATATTGAACACTGACAGGTATAATTAAGGCACTGGAAGGCTTAAGCCTCTGCCCTCTACCAGCTGACCATTTAATTGAGGACCTATGAAGTTATCCAGGTAACTACCAAATGCACTCACGTTCTGTCATCCCCCTGCACAACCCCGTGGCTAGTCTAACAGCAATATCCCAGCCTGTTCTTTCAACTTTCATTGTCCCTGCTGCTGCCCTCTGCCCTTGTTGATACTCCCAGACATAAAACACATCCATTTTCTCCCTCTATGACAGCCTCGCTGGCCTTCACTTCCCTCACTCAGCTTGGTCTTGGATCCCCGTGGTTACCCCTGCCCTTGAACCTGTTCTCATTGGCATCCCTAATCCCCATGCCCCACCCACCAGGCTGGTGCTCCCCTCTAGATCCCACTACCTACTCAGACTGGAAGCTCAGGCGGCTGAGTGCTCCTGAGAGACAGTCATGACCTCCTACCTCAATGGGGTCCTCGGCATCACTCAGCACTTTTCTTTTTGCTTCTCCCCCAGGTCTTTCTCCATCTGCTTTCAGGTCTCTTTTCTCCAGCTTAGACCTTTGGATTTCTCCTGCTCCTTCCTCTTGGCCTATAAAGCTGCTCAGGTCTTTTGCATCCTGAAAAAAAATTTCTACCAGAATGCGACGATCCCTCTAGCTACCACTTTTATCTCCTTCCTTCCCTTCTCAGTCAGACTTCTTGGAAGAATTTCCAGTTCCTTACCAAAGACTTCTCCTCAGCGCCGTCTGCCTTCAGCCCACCTCCCTGTGGCGAGGTCACCCCCAAATTGTCAAGAACAATGGTCACTTTAGCCCTCGTGTTATGGGCTGCACGATGCATTGATATTGTTCATAGTTTCTTTTTCCTCCCGTTTGACATACATTTTTAAAGCAATTTTTTTTTAGATATATTCATATACCATACAATCCATCCAAAGTGTACATTCAGTGGCTTTTGGTATAATCAGAGTTGTGCGTTCATCACTGCAATTGACACAACATTTTAACCTATAAAAAAATGTCTACTGGGAAGCGGCTGTGGCTCAATCAGTAGGGCTCCCGTTTACCATATGGGAGGCCCCGGGTTCGGTTCCCGGGGCCTCCTGGTGAAGGCAAGCCTGCCCACGCAGAGTGGTTGGCTGACCCAGCGAGCACAAGCAGCAAGGGGGGGATGAATGAATAAATAAATAAAATCTTTAAAAAAAAAAAAAAAAAAAAAAAAAAAAAAAATGTCTACTTATTTAGTTTTGGAAATACAAAAAAGCACAACTAGAAAAGTAAGTCACTTGTAATCCCATTGCCTAAAGAGAATGACTATTAATTTTTTGAGGTGTGAACACCCAGCCTCTTTTTCTACATTTTTTAAAATATAATTGCTAGTTATGGTGCATACTGGTAATGTGGTGTTTTAACAATATAGTATGAACATATTGTTCATGTTATTAAGTAGGTTTCGTGTCATTAAATATATTTCATTAAATATTTATTACATAATGGCTGCATATGACTGTATAATGAACTGATTTCTTACAGTATATTTAAGTGAGCTCTAATTTTTCACTATTTTAAGTAACACTGTGAGGAATATTTAGGGGAAAATATTTGCCTAACATCATAGCTATTCCTTTTTAAAAAATGCCTAGAAGTGAAATGGTCAGTCAAATGGCGTGGGTATTGTAGGACTTTTGATGTGTTTTGCCAAATTGTCCTCCAGAGAGTTGATATCAAGTTCCACTCTCCCAGTAGTGTTTAAGAGTGCCCATTTTGCTGCAGAGTAAACACATTATTTTTTTTCATCTTTACGAATTTGATCGTCAAAATTTCATTCTTTCAATTTGCACTTCTTTGATTACCAATTACTGAGGTTGAATAATTTCTTATATTTATTGATCATTTTTCTTTCTTCATTTGTGTATTTACTATTCATATTCTTATCCCATATTAATATTGTGGTATCCTTATTTTATATGACATATATATTGGAAATACTTCTCCCAGTTGGTCTTTTAATGTTGTTTATGATTTTTTTTAACCTAAAAAAGTTTTATATTTTGATATAGCAAAACCTACCAATTGTTTTATTGATGGTGTGTGCCTCTGGTACGATTTTCCAAATGACAATATTTTACATTACATTATGTCTGATTCTTTTTTAAATGCCATATTTCATGAATTTAAGACATACCACAATTTTACATACCACTAAAAAAGAAACAATGCTGCCAAAACTATGAACAATGCTTTCTTATCATGTCGGTTACAAAATACTCCACAATTTCAGAGATGTTAAATTATGAAAAAAATTTATTTTAAGGTCAATGAAAATGACATCTTCTATTTTAATAGTATGTTGATCCTTTTCTTTATTGTTGTGTTAATGTTTATTACTTTTATTTCTTTACTCATTTCATACATTTTATTTATGTAATTCCATTATCTATAATTATTGGGAATCTAATCCTTTTTTTTAGTGGGTCCACTGACCCTATGGTAGCTGAATTCCTTGTACGTTTCCTAAATTGTGAGCTCATTTTTATTAAGGCTTTATTTGTGGGAAATCTGGGTGGAAAAATTGTCCTGGGTGGAAGAATTTGTATTTACTCTTGCCAGGTGCCCTAGTGATCTTATGAGCCCAGGACCATATTTTGCGTCTATTTCTTGACTCAGAAATTCCCAGACCATGCAGTTAGTGCAAATGTGTACCCACTTCCACACAAGGACAAGCCTGTGACTAAGGTCTTCAGGGAAGCTTTTATTCCTTCAACGCATAGCACAGGCCAGAGCAGAAAAGCTTCTCTGTGGCCTCCCATTGCTGGCGGGTGGATTTTTTTCTAATCTTGAAGGTAGCCTTCAAGAGTCCTTGAAGGTGGTATCAATTTCAAATCCCTGCCTCATAATTGTCTCCCATCCCTCCTTGGCTAATGAAACACAAAGTCCTTGAATACTGTGATCATCAAATTCCTCTGGGCAGTCAAAACATCTGACCTATACAATTTCTACTATCTTTTCATTATCTAGTACATAATCACTTTTTTAATATCCTGTGGCAACTAAAGAAAATGTGTTTTCTATCTATAGAATGCAAAGTATGATGTTTAATTATTAAATCAAATATATTATTCTATTATACAAATGTATTTTTTGTCCACTTCATCTATGCAAAATTGAGAGTTTTGTCAATATTCCCATGTTTTGTTTTGTTTTTTCCTTTATCAGGGAATTTGTGGGTTTATAGATAATCATGCATAAAATACAGGATTCCTATACACCACCCCACCACCAACACCTTGCATGGGTGTGGAACATTTGTTACAATTAATAGTACATTTTTATAATTGTACTATTAATTAAAGTTCATGGTTTTACTTAGGTCTCACTGTTTGTGTAGTGTAGTTCCATGTATTTTTTAAAATTTTGTTTTCTGTTACCATATACAATCTAACATTCCTCCTTTTAATCATACTCAGATATATATTTCAGTGCTGTTAATTGCAGTCACAATGTTTTGCTACCGTCACCACCATCCATTACCAAAATATTTCCATAATTCCAAATAGAATCTTGTACATTTTAAGCCTTAATTTTCCATTCCCTATTCCCATTTCATCCCCTGGTAACCTATATTCTGGATTCTGACTCCATGAGTTTGCTTATTCTAATTATTTCAAATCAGTGAGATCATACAATATTTACCCTTTTGTGTCTGGTTTATTTCACTCAACATGATGTCTTCAAGGTTCATCCATGTTATTGCATACATCAGGAGTTCATTCCTTTTTACAGCTGAATAATATTCTATTGTATGTATATACCACATTTTATTTATCCATTCATCCGTTAATGAACACTTGGGTTGCTTCCATCTTTTGGCAACTGTGTATAACGTTTCTATGAACATCGGTGTGCACATATCTGTTTGAGTCCCTGCTTTCAATTCTTTGGAGTATATACCTGGTAGAGGGATTGGAGGGTCATATGGTAATTCTATACTTAGTTTTCTGAGGAACTGCCAAACTGTCTTCCACAGTCGCTATACCATTTTACATTCCCACCAGCAAGGAATGAGTATTCCTATTTCTCCACATCCTCTCCAACATTTGTTATTTTCCATTTTTTTAAATAGCAGCCATTGAATTGGGTGTGAAATGGTATCTCGTGGTTTTGATTTACATTTCCCTACTGGCTAATGACATTGAGCATCTCTTCATGTGCTTTCTGGCCATTCATGCATCTTCTTTGGAGACATGTCTATTCAAGTCTTTTGCCCATTTTTAAATTGGGTTGTCTTTTTGTTGTGAAGTTGAATGACTTCTTTATATATTCTGGATATTAAATCTTTATCCTCACTATGGTTTTGATTTTGTTATTTCTATCTCGGTTTGTTTGAACCTGAATTTTCTACTACTTTCCAATATTGCCGTTGTGAAATATGATGCCTTCTATGTCTGGTGTCTCTCTCTCTCTCTCTCTCTCTCTCTCTCTCTCTCTCTGTGGAAGCTTTAGGCTCTGTTTTATACAGAGGGTTCTGGAATGTCACAGGAATATGCTTTGGTGAGATCTTTTTTCATTCATGTTGGACATCTGATGGACATTTCCAGTTTGGAGACTTACATCATTTGGTTCTGGTATATTTTCTAATATGATTTTAAAAATAACTCACTTCCCTTTATTTCTTTGCTACCTCCTTCTGCAACTTTATTAAAATAGTCAGATGTCAGGCTTCCTAGACTATCACTCTAATTTTCTAATCTTTTCTCTCCTGTTCTTCTCTTTGGCTTTTCTTCTACTTTGGAGGAGTTTTCTTCAAATTCATTTACTGAATGCTTAAACTTGAAGAACTCTTTCTTGTTTTCTCAATTATTCATTTTTAATAGCATTCTATTCTTGCTTCATGGATGTAGTATCTTTTTTTATCTCTCTGAAGATGTTAATTACAGTTTACTTGACATTTTCTTTTACTCCCTGCATTATATATATTTCTTGCAAATTCCTATTTTCTGTGTTCTTGTTTTGGTCTCCCCTCCCCATTTTTAATGTTAGAGGTTGCCTCTAAATATTTGGTATTCGTTGGCTGTCTGTTCAAATTCAATAGTGAGATACTAAAAAGCTAAGCCAGTGGTGGGCTTTTCAGTGGGCGGTCAGATGGCCTGCTGCCTTTTCCACGGGGGTACTCAAATGCAGTAACTGCAAGGCTCTTGGCTAAGACAGTTTCGTTTTTCCCAGAGATGGGCCCTTCAAGCTCCTGCTTTGGGTCAGGGGAGGAGATATAGGCTTGGCACCTGGCATTCTGGAGCTGGGCAAGGGGCCAGGGCTGTCGCTATTCAGTGAGCAAACTTGCACGTGCTCCACCTATTTGGAGTACAGGTCTTTACTCCATTCTTCTCCAATTGTGCTATCACCGAGTCGAATCGCTCTAGTTCAATGTCTTCTGGTCTCTGTGACAGGTTCATTGCATGGTTTCCCATGGTGGGAGTCAGAACTTGAGGGATCTAACTCTACCTCATTCCAATTTCCAGTTTTCCAACAATTCACCTATTTCAGGCTCATCTTATCCCCCCGCCCCCACCTGTGGAATCTGGTGCCTCCAATTCATGAGCCTTTCCAGAGTTTCTATCCTAATGTTTGACCTTCCTCTTCTATGATCAGTTATCTATTGCCATTTCTCTATCCTCTTCTCCATACTCAATTATTGTCATGTAGGGCTTTAGGTGCCTAAACTCTGGTTTCATTAAAAATGCACCTCCTTGTTTTGAGGTGAATTACAAGAGGAAAAGAGTGAGAAAATAGGTACTCTGCTATTCTGAAATCAGAAATCCTCATCTTTTTATGTAAAAAACATTTTTATAATATTTTAGAGTTGCCTTTTGCAAATAGCATATAATTGGATTTTGTTCTGACTCAATCTGAAAATCTTAAAAAAAAAAAAAAAATGAGAATTTAATCCATCCATACTTACTTTATGTGCTATTTGATCTTACTCTGTCATTTTATAGATAGATAATATGATATGATATGATATGACAGTGTGGCAAATTGTGAAAGTTGACAAATCCGAGTATCTGAGTAGGGGGTATATTGGAGTTCTCTGTATTATTTTTGTATTATGTTTGCAACTTTCCTATACATTTGAAATAATTTCAGAATAAAGAAAGAAAAAAACAAAATATGTATAATCAAAAATATACTGATATGTTAATACCTCCAATGAAGTTGGTTTCTAGCTCTGAAATTGACATTTTCCTTATTTTATATTCTTTTCAAGATTGGGAGGTGGTGAACTGAGCTCTCTGAGTGTTCTCTGAGTCTTTAAACTCCCTACACCTGGAATTCTGTGACTACTTTCTTATGGTACTTCTACATGTCTTCTTTCCCTGGACTCTCTTTCCTAAATCAGTTCCTTAAATAGATCCTGTTCTAAACTTCTATCTATGGCTCACTTCTTTTCTCATTCCCTGGGTATCATATCCACTTAGGAGGATTCAGTCCAATTTGTCAAGGACTCTGAAATCTATATCTCCTGCTCTGACATTTACTCCTGAGGTTCAGACTCCTGCATTCAGCTATGTTAGCATGAACTAGATGTCCCACACTCTCCAAACTCAAGATATTCAAAGCCAAAGCCAGTATCTTGTAACAGTTAAGAGCTTTCTAGAGCCAGACTGTTCACATCTTGGGCCTGCTGTTTGCCAGCTATGTCACTTTAGATAAGCTCTTTGTGCCTCAGTTTCCCTCTCTGTAAAATGGGTATAACTGCACCTATATCATCTGGTTGTTGGGAGGATTAAATGAGTGTTACCTGTAAAACTCTTAGAACAGTACTTGGCCAAGCAAGAGCCATATATCCGTTAGCAATTGTTATTTCATACCCTTCTTCCCATGTCTTTTCTCTCATTTAATGGTATACTCATTAACCTGCTTCCCCGCCCCCCACCCCCCAGAAACCCTGGGAGTCATGCCACATGTCTCTTCTTCCCTACTTCCCATGTCCTGCTGGTTTTCTCTCTCAAACACTTCTCAAATTTCTCCCATCCTCTCCATTCTTCTTTGAGTCCAGTCAGGTTGACCAGCCGTCCCAGATTTCCCAGGACCAAGTGGTTTCCTAGGATGTGGTAAATCCAAGAGAGTCCCAGGCAAATCAGAACGAGTTGGTCACCCCCAGGTGCAGGCCCTCATCCATCCCCTTTTCCTGGACAAATGCAATAGCTGGTATTCCTGACTCCACTCCCAGTCTCCTTAAGTCCACTTTCCACCCCTGTGCCCAAGTGATCTTTCTAAAATAGAACTCTGCCAAGTCATTTCCCAGTCTCTGTGGCAGAAGGGCCACAAGTTTTTCTAAGCTCTTTGGTGTCATACAGCGTGGCTCCTCTTCCTCTCTGTCGGCATCTCCAGCCCCTCCTGAGACCCTGACACCATGGTATCTGGAAGCTTTCATATTCCAGCAGTCGTGCCTCTGTGCCTTTGCTCAGGCTGTTCTCCCAGCCTGCAACCCCATCCCCCTCTGTCTAACTCCTGCTCATCCTGCAAGATGAAACTCAGCAGATGTTTGAGTCATCTAGTCCATCTTCCACCTCGAGAGGATCTCTTCCCGGAACCGGAGGCTCACTTTTTTTTTGAGGCAGCCTGTCCAGTGTAGGAGAGCTCTGATTGGCAGAGAGATTTACTGTATTGATCAGAAATCTGCCTCCTCGTAGAGCAGCCCAGTATTTAAGATTTGAGCTCCAAGTAACCCACTTACCCTTACGTTGTGTTTCCTCTTTTGGAGGCAGTTCCTTACAATGGTTTCTGTTTTTTAATGAACTCTTTGAAAAACCACCTGGTCACAGACTTTGAAAACCTAAATGTATCACCCCAGTACGAGTTCCCTTTTATCCCTACACTGACTTGCTAGGGGGAAATTCTGGTAGTCGGTGCTTTCCTCTTAGAACCCAGGCAAGCCAGTGTGCGTGTTCTGTCCAAATGGATCTGATGATAAACACTGAGCAGCTGGGGGCAGTTCATGGAGCTGGAGTGAAGGTATTCCACAGCTCGGCAAGGCATGGTGGCTGGATTGGTGAGTTTAAGGATCAGCAAATGTAGTATTTTGACTGGAGTAGAAATTCCATATAGAAAAGTAGTGGGAAGAAGGCAGGAACAATAAAATTGGGTTGGATTCCTAGCCACCAACAGAGAACGAGGGCAGTTAGCAGCATTTTGCCCATACCCTCTGAGACTGTGACTCTGCAAATTCTGCATCTGGTATAATTGTGGACTGAGATCCAAGACCCCTGTTGTCCTTAAGGGCCAGAGCCAAGCAGGTAGGGTGTGTCTTAGTAGTACAGACCACAAAGGGGAAATGAGAGGCCTTTGGCTACACTACAGGGAAGCGGGAGGAGTGATTTTTTTGATTACCTGGGCTGGGTCATGGAGGCACCTACAACTGCCTGATGCAGTAGAAAGAGCACGAGTCGGGGAGCCCAGCACCGCTCCATGGTGAGACCTTCAACAGATCACAGCCAACCCCGTGGCACCTCAGACTCCCCACACATGGGAACTTGACAGTCCCTCAGCCTTACCAGCCAGAGTCAGTTCAGGTGGGGTCCCGTGAACTGTCATGAACTGGATGCCACTGGCTTTCCCTCTTGCCCCTAGCCCATGCCGCACTTCAGCCTCCCTGCATAGTCTCTCTGGGTATTTCCAGAAGGTCACAGAGGACACCCCTGTGCCCACAGCCAGCTGGTGAGCTGTCTGGTCAGTGTCCGCTAGGTTCTACTGCCCTGCTTCCCCCAGCCACGACTGCCCACCATGGCTGAGAGCTCTGGAGCACCAAAGCTGCCCCAGGGGAGGACTGTCCCCTCTCCACTGTGTGTTACCCTCTGTCATGGAGTCCCTGTTATCTTACAGAGGTTCTGGGAAATCTTTCTGTCTTTACTCCCAGCCCACCTGGTCAGACACGGACATGAGTCTACAGATAGGGTGGGGATAGGAGGCGGGTTAAGGTGGGAGAAAAACTGAGGAGAGAAAGAATCCATGGTGAATTCCTCTTCCCCTTGACAAGTGAGGCCTCGTTGCTGAGTCCGTTACTTCTGCCTGGCTCCTTCTTAGAAGGATAGAAATAATAATAATCAGCAAACATGAATACAGCACTTACCATGCCTCAGGCACTGCTCCAAACACAGCATAGACTGTCTCATTTGATCTTCACAATAGTCCTACAGGGTAGTTACAATTATTACCATATTTTGTAAATAGATGAAAAACTAAAGCACAGAGAGATTGAGCAATACGTCCAAGGTCACAGCTGATAAAGAGGCAGAGCCAGGATCAGAACCCAGGTGGTATGGCTTTAGCCTGTGCACTTGAACTCCCTCCTGGGACACTCTCCTACACTCTGCCCGTAGACTCCTGGCTAGCCTGCCCTGCCTGTACACCCCCTCCCACCAAAAACAAAGTTTAGCAGAAATGCCCAGCTGTGCTTGGCCTCCCCAGCTTAGGTGCCTGCTGGCACCTCTGCCACTGCAAGTGAATGGGGGCATTAGCTCAGAGGTTCTCGGCCCTGGCTTTGCCTGGAGCTGTGAGCAAAATGCCCGTGCCTGCGCTGTGCTCCAGACCAAGTAACTCAGAATCTCTCGTTTCATTGTTTTAAAGGTGAGTCTTCTGAGCAGCCAGGGTTGAGAACACTTGAATGCTCTAAGGTTTCCAGCTACTCAAGTGACCTGTGCTAGTAAAATCCCAGAGCTGCTGTCTGCCTGTGCAATGGGTCAATGACCCAAAAAGGCCATCTGAAAACTCCGCCTGGAACCCAAATTCTCTGCTGGATGGGAAGGGCCTCCCTGCAGCAGCCCTCTCAGCTTGGGGGTCAGAGGGTGGCCTGGGACTGCTTTTCTTTGGCCCTGGGTGCTTTTTTGGAGAAATTGAGCAGGGCTTTGGGATGTGGAAGGCAGGTACACTTTGCCCCAGGTTATCCCTGCAAAGGCTGGGTTACTTCCACCTGTAATGGACTAATTCCACAGTACGAGCTGAAGCAGCTGCCCTGGACACAGGCAGGTTTGAAGCCTGGGAGTACTTGGCTGCTTTCTAGACCCTCTTTCTCTGCCCCAGATAAATAATTTTATATGTAATCTAAACCCTGGGGTAAGGACTTATAAAATGACTGTAATGTGCCCAAATTCTGCACATAGGAGATGCTCAGAAAACTGTCTTGGATAAGCCAACACCTAAATCCCAGGTAACCTGATAACCACACAAGCACTAGCCACAGCATTTCAGTTTCTGTTCGAAATTAAGATGGATAGATTGGGAGAAGAGCTGCAGAAAGGATGAGAGACCCCGGGGCAAGGGCAGCCTAGAAGCAGTTTCTGCAGCACTGTCACTGCTCAGCGGCGCTTACAGGAAGAGAGCTGCATACCCCACGTGCTAGTCTGAAGATGTGCCAGATTCCAGGGTGGGCAGATGGGCTGGGCCATCCGCTGAATGAAGGTGGCACTCACATGAGCTGTCTCTTTGTTGCAGACGGTGACAAACACCTTCCGGACGGTCGACATCCGGATCCAGAGCCAGGACCAGAGGCTGCTGACGCTGTCGCTGGACAAGGACAACCGGCGCACCTTCAAGGACGTGGTCAGGTGAGCCAGGCCCCGCCACCCCCAGAGTTCCAGCCAGCTCCTGCCAGGTCCTGCTTGGAGACCTTAGCAGAGGCACAGCCTGAAACCTGAAACCTTTAAACCACGTGCCCCTACTGGGGGTGGACTTAAGTCACTGCCCTGGACTGAAGTCCAGGAAGAAGAGGCAAGTGAACGGCTGGTGCTGATATTAAAATCCTCCCCAGACTCCTATACATCCGCTCTGCCTGTGGCCCACTTAATGTGACCCTTTCTGCTGGTTTCACCTGGGCAGGTGTATTTGCATAAGGACGACAGATGCACAGTGAGACTAAATCCAGGCATCCCATCTCCTCCTCTCCCGGTGTTAGCCCCAAGCCCAGGGGTGCTTTCTCTGCCCAACTCCCACTTCCCTCTATGGGGCCCCCTCCGTTGTCCCCCTACAATGAAAGGTCTACCTTTAAAACGCCCTTGGCATGGGGTCGGATGTGGCTCAACTGGTTGGGCGTCCGTCTCCCATATGGAGGGACCTGGGTTTGATCCCCGGGACCTCCCGGTAAAAAAAAAAAAAAACGCCCTTGGCAGAGCTGACCCCTCAGAGATTTGTCGCCTGAGCTGTTGGCCTCTCTCCACCCACAGATTTGAGGTTGCTCCCTGCCCAGAGCCATCTTCCCGGGCCCACAAGTCCAAGGCGCCATGGCTCAGTTCACTCCAGCAGGAGATGGAGACGACCAAAGCCAAGTCCAAACCCCTCCTGATGCCCATCAACACGTTTTCTGGCATCGTCCAGTGAGGAGCTGCATCCCAATACCACGGGCCCAAAAGGAAGAATACACTACGGAGCCCAGCCCTCCCACTCCACCCCCTCCCACCAGCAGCCAACACTCACCCTGGCTCCTCGGGGCAGCTTCTGGCCTGACCAGGAGGCGGCAAGTGCCTGAGAGCGCAGGGAGCCTGGCTGCGGGTGTCCAAGAGTACACACACACAGTCCACTGCTAATACAAATGTCCACTCCTTCATGTGTTTTCAGTTCCCACCTCTCCCACTGTTTCCTCCCACTCAAGCTCCCGTCCCATCTCTTAAAACCAAGATTAGAGCTGCTGTTTTAGCCAGGCCTCGGGGAAAGAGGGTCTGGTCCCTTCCCTCTCTTGGGCCATTGTCCCCCACATCCACTCCCAGGCAGGGGTTTCTTCTAGTTGAGAGGAAAATGTCAGATTTATTAAATGTACACTAAAGTGCTACTGCCTCCATCTGATAGCCAGCGATACTTTAATAGAAATCAGGGGGCAGTACTTCAGGTAACCTAGTGAACCCACTTAGGCCAGGTAAGAGGCAGTTTTGTGAAGCATTAACTGGTGTGTCCTGCTTCTCCTGCTCTCGTTAAACTGGACACACTTCCTGACGAGCACCATCCCCGAATGGAGGTGGGAATGTGGGGTCATTTCAGAAGCTTCAGGCATCATATTCTTGGCTTTTGAGTTCGAAAATTTACATGCAGTTGTAAAACAGGAAAGACCAACAACCCAAATCCAGTTCCCCTACCCCCAAGACCAGGTACGGGGTGGGGGAGAACATCACATGGAGAACATAAAGGCTTGGGTTGAGTCTACCCCTATGGCCTGGGTGGAGTCCCAGGGGATATTGGGGTGGTGGTGGAAGATTCCCTTTTGAGGATCCAAGAGTAGAGAGGCAGGCAGCTCACATTGGGCCTCATTGCCCCAGTGGGGGTGGGGGGGAGCCCCAGAGAACATTCTCTGTGAGTAGGAGTATAAGTGTAAGGGAGGCTGTCTGGGGTTGCCTTGGCAGATGGGCCCTAGGGCAGCCTTAGAGTCCCTATGCCCCCATGGGGCATGGGAGGTTCCCAGGCAGTTGAAAGCAGACAAGCCCAATGGGACTCCAGTTATGGCAAAGGAGTGCAGCTGTGGGCAGCAGTGTGGACTGTGGGAACTGAAGGCCAGCTGGGGAACATGGGCACCTCGATGGAGCCACAAAGGGGTGCACCATGGCAGAGTGGATACCAGCCCAGAGTAGATCAAGATGAAAGAGTGGATGAGCCTGATGTCCTCCACTGAAGGCGCCCCCAGGGAGGAGAGAGCGTGGGGACGAGCCTCACCATGACCGAGCTGGCTTTAAATCTGAAATGGCTGTGACATCGCTGAACTGGAGTGAGTTTACCTGGAAGTGGCTAGACTTTTTTTCTGCCATTGTGGATATGAACAGACTCATATCAATTTGGGCATTCACAATTATAAGATGCTTTAGGGAAACACGTGCAGAGTTTACCCATTGTTAGAGTTAGGGGAGGGCTCTGGGTCTCCTCTCAACGTCCTGCCAGCTTACAATGAAAGCAAGCTGTGAACCAAATTCCACTACACAGGCAGAAATGGGTTGGAAAGTAGCCCCCTCCCCTGAATAATCATACAGCCTGATCTGTAAGCTCAAAGAAAACCCAGATTACTGTCTTTTTAGGTGCTTTCACCAAATCTTGGATGAAAAGTTCACTCAGGGAAAATGTTTCAATATTCTAGAGGTAGGACTCAGCTTTACTAGTCAGATTTTGGGAAGCAGGAGTCTGAATCATTGGCTGGACACTGGATCATTTTGGAGTAAAGGCTACAGCACCATTCCAAAGGGGTTAGCCCACTGGAATCTCCAGATTCTTATACTCTGTCCATGCAAGGGAGGAAAAGCCTCCAAAAAGTAAATAAGCAATCCACTCAACTTGGATGCCACTAATTTCACCAGTAAAAAACCATTTCCAAATCCATTGTACTAATTAGTGAAGCCACTTCTGTTGATCTAAGATGAAGGTGGCTGAAGTGTTTGTATTAGCTGCCTATGGAGTGTGGCCTTTTGGTTAAATGCCATCCCTGGTGTGTATACACCCCCCAGGATTAAAACTACCCAGTATATGCAAACTGTGGTGGAGGCTGTGAGATGCTGCCCCGAACCCCCTTTCCCAATGAAGGATTTATTCTCCTAGCTGCTGGAGTACCACTGGAAGAAGCCCTCAGCTGTCAGCCCTCTTTGGGGATTGTCTCCAGTAAAGAGCACCACTCAGACTCATGCCTCTTCCGCGGCAGTTGGCATCCAGTGAAACAGTTCTAGGCCGTGGGGACAAAATAACCTGTCTTTCTGGAGCTTTGATTCTGATGGAGACAGACAATAAATAAGGTATATATGTGAAATAGAAGCCAGTGTTTTTGATAGTGCTAAGTGCTATGGAGAACTATAAGGCAAGGGAGGGGAGTGTGTGGGTGTGTGTGTGTGGGGGTGCAATTCTAGTTGGGGTGGCCAGGGACGGTCACTGGGGATAATAGGATATTCACTGACCTTAAGAAGATGAGGGAGGGAGCCCCATGGGCACCCTTTATTCCATTCCCTCTTCCTTCCCTACATCACCCCCTACTTTTACCGGCCTGAAGCAGTTCAGAGATTTGAGCCGAGGGTATAGGGGCGCCGCGGGGCAGCCAGCGGCTCGGCTTGGAGCGCCCCTCGCGCCCCCGCGCACGCCGGGGCAGGTGGGCGCGCGCCAGGAAGCGGCAGGTGCGGCCCGCAGGTGCGCCGGCCCCACCCCCGCCGCGCCTCCCCTCGGGGCGGGGCCACTTCCGGGCCGGCGGCCGGACGTGTGGGCGGGCGGGGGGGGGGGGCGGCCGTTGACCCGGTGTCGGTGGCGCCGCCCGAGGGAGGCCAGAGGCGCGTCCGGCTCGCTCGGCGCCCCCGGCCCTCGAGCGCCCTCCCGGGGACATGGGGCCGCGTAGGCCCCGGCCGCCGCCGCCGCCGCCCTCCCCGGCCCCCTGAACGGCTCCGCGTGGCTGGGGGGGTGCGCCGCGTCCAGTTCCGCCCGCCGCGCCTGTCGGAGCGGAGCAGCCATGAGCGCCAACCCCCAGTGGGACATCCGCAGGGCGCTGGGGGTGGCCAGGCTCTTCCACCTGGTGTGTGGCGCCCGGGATGCCTGCGTGACCCCCTTCCTGACCCTCTACCTGAGGCAGCTGGGTCTGGCCGCGCCCTGGGTGGGCGTCCTCATGGGGACCAAGCACCTGCTTGCCGCCTTCTGGGCTCCCTTCTGCGCCTTCCTGGCGAAAAGCTACCAGAAGAGGAGAGCGCTTCTGATCGGCTCGCTGCTGGGCTCGGTGGGAGCCAGCCTGTCCATGGTCCTGGTCCCACCTTCGGAAAAAGATCTGGTGATCCGTTCCTGTAATGGGAGCAGCAGCGGGACCGCCACTGTGGTGCTGCCAGGGGTCCCACTACCTGTGAACATCACTCCCACGCCAGAGCCTGCTCCCCACCCCGGAGGGGGGACTCGCAGCCTCCCAGCCCAGAGGAGCGCTGGAATGGTGGAAGCCTCTGGCTCCAATAAAGACCCTGGTGGGGGTGACCAGGAACCCCTGAGCCATCTGCCCAGCTCCTTACTCCGCTCAGCTGAAGGAGCCAGGACCACGTCCCAAGTTCTGCTCCAGCCTGTTACTTCCGGGGTGCAAGGCAACTCCCGGGAAAGTGCTGTTGAGGCAGTCAGTACTGCCCTCCCTTTGCTTTCTGGGGGCCCAGAGCTGGGAAGTCCAGCCGACTTGTCAGGAGCCCAGGCCCTCGACCTCTCCTTGGAAGGGTTGCGACGGACTTTCGTCCTTTCCTTGGCATCCGTGGTGTTCTGGGAGCTGCTGACAGCCCCCCTGCAGCAGGTGGCAGATGACAGCCTTTACGAATACCTGGATTTTGTGGATGCCACCGACCGCTACCGAAGCCTGTGGGTCTGGGGGTTGCTTGGCACGTCGGCAGGCGTGTGTGGCATCGCAGCCCTGGCGGGGCAGCTGGACTGCTCCCTGATGACGAGTCGCCCCCGGGGCGTGGTGCACTTCTATGGCTACTCACTGATCGGCATGCTGGCCTCGCTGGTGAGCATCGCCTTTCCTGTCCCCGTCTGCAGGCGGCGGGAGCCCAGCCACAGGACTGTCAAGGCGCTGTCGCTCATCGGGGGCGACCCCCGCCTCATTCTCCTGGCCTTCACTGTCTTCTTGATAGGGGCCACCACCAGCACGGTGCAGAACTTTCTGTTCTGGCACATGGAGGACCGCGGCAGCAGCGAGCTGGTTATGGGCTTCTCGGTGGCCCTCGGCCTGCTGGGAGAAATTCTCCTTTACCCGCTGAAAACAAAGTTGCTTAAGAAACTATCCAGGGCGGGCACGGTGGGGCTGGGCCTGGGCTGCCTCGCGGGGCAGCTGCTCTACTACTCTTTCCTCTGGAGCTGGTGGTCCGTCCTCCCCGTGCAGATCTTGGGCGCCATCAGCAACGGGGCTCTGTGGTGGGCAGTGGGGGCCTCCATCGAGGACATGGCCACCCCTGGAACGGAGAGGGCTCTGAGCGCCATGTTCCGCTGCCACTTTTACGGGGGCGGGTTGAGCCTGGGGGGCTTCGTGGGGGGCTTCGTGGGGCTGCGCTTCGGCCTGCCTGTACTTTACCGGGCCAGCTGTGTGGCCCTGCTGCTCTGGCTGGCCTTGCTTCTGACCATCCAGTCATGGCTGCCCCAAGAGCGGAAGATCAACTACTCAAAGCTGCTGGCCACGGAGGCGAGCGACACCAGCGACTCCGAGGAGGGGACCGAACGGGACTGGCTGGTGAAGGCCATGAGGGAGGAGCACTCAGGCTGGAAGGGGTGAGAGGAAGCCACAGTCGCGCCGATCTGGGAAGGAGCCCAAGGGCTGGACAAAACGCCATCCGCCGAGGACAAGAGCCTGCCTCGGACTGCTGGGAGCCTCGGAAGAGAGGCAGCAGGGCTGTGCCGAATGCCCGGCGGGAGCATCTCGTGGCGTGGTTTTCTTTACTTTTATAGTAAAAGGAGAGTTTACCTTTTGCTGTTCGATCTTTTTTAAATAATGAAAGAAGAATATGTGGTTTTTTTTTTTTTTTTTTTTAATTCTCTTTGTTTTCACTCTGTTTGGATGTATAAGGTTTGCTAGAGCTTCCGTGGTCTTTACTGGGTGCCCTTGCCTTTGGCAATGGCCGAAATGATTGAATTGAAGTGGCAGTGGCCACCAGGCGGTTGGGGAGCTGTAGGATTCAGTTGGCAGAGAGGACGGCTGACCTAGATGAGTCATGTCCAGCCCCTGGGTCATTAAAGGCATTAGACTGATTCTATTAAAGCTGTACTGTGGGCAGGTAAGAACAGCCATGAAACTTCTCTCTCCCCCCACTGATATACCCGTAACCACCCTCACACCAGGTACTTCTGTTTCCAACGAGAGAAAACAATGGGGAATGTAACATGTGCTGGGGAGAGTGGACGTCAGTAGGTTCCCATTCTTACTCTCAGAGGCGTGTGTGTCACCAGGAACCGGATCCTTAGAATCAGTATGTTTACATTAGACCAAGCACAGCTTCACGTCCTTTGGACTCATATTTTACACACTGCGCCTCACAAGAGTGCATGGAGATTTCAGCGTATGCTTTGATTAGGGTGCAGCAGGCCACCGCCGTTGGCAGGGTTCTTGAGGAAGCTAGTGCTGTGCTTTGCCAACCCCCCAGAGCCCTCCCCACCCCCCAGGGAAGGTCCTTTATTCCAGAGGCCAGTCGCCAGTGCCCAATTCTTCCACCTTGTAATCAGTTAAACATAGGATGTTGGATTTAGAAGGAGCCTCATTTTACAAGTGAAGAAAATGTCTCATAGCTGGAGAAGGGAAGCAGACACCTGAGTACCTACTGGGTCAGACACAGTGCCTGGGTCTTTATATTTATTATTCATTCTCACAACTTCCTAATGGACAGATTAGTTGCTAGGAAGTTTTTGGTTACAAATAACCAAAAGGGAAAAAAAATCACCTCTGCCTTAAACAATTGGGGATTCATTTCTCTCACATAACAAGTCTAGGTGTAGGCTGTCCAGAGCTGGTACAGCTGCTCAACGGTGCTTGCCGGGGGGCCTAAAATCTTCTCTCTCTCTGCATCAGCCTCAGCTTGTAAACCTCCATTCCATATTTGTACTCTCTTAAGATGGCTACTGCACTGCCAGACCTCTTTTCCCTGTTCCAGGCAGGATGAAGAGGGACAATGGGACAAAGGGAGAAACAGAAATGAGTCCCTCTATCAGGAAACCAAAAGCCTTCGCAGAAACCTTCAGCAGACTTGTGAGTGAACTGTCACATGGCCACCCTAACCGCAAGGGAGTCTGGGCGGTGGGCATATTTTCAGCTGGGCACATTTACACCCCAAGCAAAATCAGGCTTACGTTAGGTAAAAGAGGAGGCTGGATATTGGGTCATGAACTAACAGTGTCTGCCACAGCATCAGAAGTGGAATTCTCATCTTGGTCTGTCTCATTCTAAAGCCTATGTTCCTTTTACTGCCGCAACCCAGCTTCCCCACAGAAATCACTTTAGCAATTTGACCCCTGCAACAACCCTATGAATAAATCCAATTTGTTATCTACATTTTACAAAAGAGAAAACAGAGTCTTGGAAAAGTCACACCTTGGGTCACTGACAGAAACATCATCAGAGCCCTGATGTCACCTCAAATTTAGTGCATTTCCTGCTAACCCAGTTTTTCCAAACCTGACTGTCCATCTAAACCACTTGAGGAACATGTCCAAAAAGAAAGATTCCTGGGTTCCATCAGAACCTCTCCATTGGGACCCAGAGATCTGTATTTTTAATTTAGTCTCCAGGTGGTTCTCTTGTGGCTGACCAAGTGCTCGTCTGCTTGCTTATCCCTTCCAACCCTGTATGTCTCATCACTTCTTTGCCAAATGCTTCTGATGTGCAGCAAAGAAAATAATAGCTACCTTATGCTTACCCTATGCTAGACACTCTTCTAAACACTTTACATCTATTAGCTCATTTAATCCTCCAAACGACCTTAGGCTGTAATCACCATTAGCACCTCCAATTTACAGATGACAAAGCTGATGACTAGGTAACTTGCTTAAGGTCACACAGCTAACAGATGACAGCGTTTGGAATTCAGCCTGGCTGCTCCAAAGCCTGAGATTTTAATCGCTATGCTCTATGGCTAGGAAATTGGAGAAAAGAGGGGGAAATTAACTATTAAGATTTAAAGCAGCTATTACTTGAAAATTACTGACTAGTAGATAGTATTTATTATGTAGATAAAACATACAATAATACGAAAAATGCAAACACATGTATGTCCTAATTAACAAAAGGGTGAGCAATAGGACTTGGCTGAAGAAAAGAGTTAAATTCCTAAGTGTGGTTTGGCCTGAAGAAGAGGAAGAAGGAAAAGGAAGAGGAGCAGGAGGGGAGAGGGAAGGATAAAAGGAGGGAGAAAGCTGAGTGACAGAATGGTTCAAGGATCTAAGACTTTTATGGGATGGATACTGAGAAAATTGTGTTTGGGCTATTTATTGTTTGACTACCATCTATTTGTACAGAACCAGGCTTCCTGCCGTGGGGATCACAAAGATGAAAAAAAGATGTAGTCAGTACGCTCGAGAAGCTAATATTCTAACAGGGAGACCTACCTACGCACATGCACACACAGGAAGCCCAGGACAGTGTGATAAATGCCACCCAAAAGCATTTCAGGAGTTTAGGAAAGGGAAAGATCGTTTCTGACTCAAGAACTCAAGGAAGGTTTCATGCAGGAGATTACCTTTAAGCTAAGCCCTCGAGGCTAGGTAAGCTTTTAACAGGTAGAGAGAGGGCGGTAACTCGGGAGGACATTCCAGGCAGAGGGAACAGCATGAGCAAAGCTTCAGAGGTGGGAAAAAGCCTAGCATATATTTGGAGAAGAGCAAGAAATATAGTTTGGCCAGAGCAAAGTGTGGGACAGAGCTGGAGGCTTTTGTTGCCAACAAAAAGTTGGCAGGCTTTTGTTGTTGAGGGCAAGGTTTTGGAAGGATTTCCTGGGACCAGGTCCTGAAGTTCTGGTCAGGGTCATGACAGGCAAGGACCATACTGAGCCTTTTTTTTTTTTTTTTTAAGTTTACTTATTTATTCCCTGCCCCCCCCCCCCCCGTTTGCGCTTGCTGTGTCTGTTCATTGTGTGCTTGTCTTCTTTTTGGAGGTACCAGAACCAAAACTGGGACCTCCCATGTGGGAGGGAGGCACCTAATCACTTGAGCCACCTCCGCTCCCTACTTTGTTGTGTCTCTCATTGTGTTTTCCTCCTTGTGTCTCTTTGTTGTGTCATCTTGTTGTGTCAGCTTGCTGTCTTGCCTGTCTTCTTTAGGAGGCACTGGGAACCAAACCCAGGACCCCCTATGTGGTAGGTGGAAGCTCAATCGCTTAAGCCACATCCACTTCCTGAGCCTTTTTTTTTTTTTTTTTAAGATGTATGGTTGACATATAATGAAGTGCACATTTTTTTAAATGGTACTGGGTCCACAGAATGAGGCTGGAACCTCGTATGTGGGAAGCCAGTGCTCAACCACTGAGCCACATCCGCTCCCTAAACTGTATATCTTTAAATTGAAGAGTTTGGTAAGTTTTTTTTTTTTTTTTTTTTTACCGGGAGGTCCCAGGGATCGAACCCGGGTCCCTCCATATGGGAGACGGATGCCCAACCAGTTGAGCCACAGCCGACCCCCGAGTTTGGTAAGTTTTGACATGCATACACCTGTTAAACCATCTCCTCAATCAAGACACTGAACTCATCTATCATCCCCCAAATTTCCTCCTGCCCCTTTGTAATCCCTGCCTTCCTCCTTCCCTCTACTCTAGGCAACCACCAATCTGCTTTCTGTCACTATAGATTAGTTGGCAGGCTTTTTGTTGTTGTTGTTGTTATGTACTCTTTTGTTTCCTGACTTCTTTCACTCAAGACAGTTTTCTTGAGGGTCACCATGTTGAGTGTAGCTATAGTTCATTTCTTTAATTGCTGAGTAGTATTCCACTATATGGACACGCCACAGTCAGTATGTCCATTTACCTGTTGATGGACATTGGATTGTTTTCAGTTTGGGGCTTTTATAACTAAAGCTTCTGTGACTATTCTTGTTCAAGTCTTTGTGTAGACATGCACTTTCATCTCTACAGGGTAAACACCTAGGAGCAGAATGGCCAGAGCATATGTAAGTTTTCCAAAGTGGTGGCACCATTTCACATTCCCACTCGCAGGTCATGAGCATTCCAGTCACTGTTTATCCTCACCAGCACGTGATAAAGTCAGCCTTTTTTATTTTAGCCATTCTAATAGGTGTGCAGTTTTAAGTGCCTTTCGCTAATAATTATGTTGAGCATCTTTTCATTGTCCTGTGCTTTTGAAAATTAATCAGCAGCAAAGAAGTGAGCAAGAACAAAACAGCCTCAGGTGACCTTCAGATCACATTGCCTTTGAGCATGGTGCTTTAAAGAAAAAGCCAAAAAAGACATGATGACCTTCTGTCCTGGATAGTTTCACATACGCACAGGCCTCAAGACAGAGAACTGAGCCAGATGATTCTCCTTGAGAATTCTGTTCCATGCACCAGGACACGGCCTCTGTGGGAAAATGCTGAGATCACTGACTGCTTTCAAAGTATATACAGTTTTGGAAGGTGCTCTTTGTTTAAACAAAGTGGTCCCTCCTGTTCTGTTTGCTGCCACTGCAAGAGTGTCCAACACTGTACATGTAAACAAGAGGCTTCCTGACAGGTAAATCCTGATAGGAATCCCAGGCCTATTCCTGACCATGATCTTCTTCTTTATGTCTCCTATATTACCCCTGTGACCCTGCCAGATAGACAGTTGTTCCAGAGAACAGTGTTTTGTTTATTTGTGTGTGTGTTTTGTTTTTGTTTTTTAACATTTTGGGAGTCATCGTCCCCTTTAATAATCTGATGACCGCCACAAACACTCTCTCCTTCCAAGATGCACATATGCACACCAAATTTTTCATGCTCAGTCACATTCCATGGATCCCTACAACATCCATTCACAGGCCTTAGGTTAATTAAATCTGCTCAACAGGGATTTTTCCGCCAAATATCTTGCCAATGATCCAAATTTGGAAAATTCCTTTGCAATTTTGTCTTCCTTTTACTCCATGATCAGTGTCTTTTCTATCAAAGCTTCCCCCCATTTTTTTTTTTTTTCTTCTTCTCCTTGTTCGGTCCTTTAGTCTTTTGTCTTTAGGCCAGTGATGCACTGGAGTGAGATCTGCAGAAGTCAGAGGCTGTGCTAGAGGAAGTGAGTTCAGAGAGGAGGTACAGGGGAGACACTGGGGAAGATCCTTAAGGAAAGCACAAAAAACACAGGGGTTCGAACTTTCTTCTCATCAACATTCCATCCATGAGTATGTGCCAAGCAAGACTATGATAGTTTCAGTGTGGGACTAAGCTTCAGGAATATAGAGGTTTGAACCATTGAATCTGGTTCCTGCCAGATTCTGCATCTCTCGGCCCCTTTCCCCTTCTTCCTTCCAAACAGTACCCGATGCCTCCCATGTGTTCCCCAGGTAACTGATGCCACCCCCAGTGGTTTTTAAGCCATTTAGCACATTTCACTCCTCTGGCCACAACCACGCATGGGAACGAAGCTCTTCCACCAGAATAACCCTCAGTGGAAATTCTTTCTTGGAATATGGGGGCCAGTGGTGCATGCAATGCCTATTTGTGCAGATGTGAAGCCTTGAACTGCATTTTGCTGCTAGCCTGGGAACAACGCTGACTATTGAGAATGGAAGGTCCTAACAGAAAACCTACACACAAACAGAACCAGACAGGACATCTAAATGTCAGGTGAGATGTTCAAAGAGCAAGGATTACAAAAAGTCTAGAGTGAGAGTGATTGCTGAGTGTTGGGATGTTCTGAAGGGAGGAAAAAAAAATGCTCGTGGGGATTATGAAATGGACCCACAGACTGAAGGAAAGACTGGGTTGGAAAGAGACTTCAAGTTGTAACTTTTACTCTGTTAACTACTCTAACAGTACGTCAGTTAAGCTCGATAAAGTCAGAAGTAACTGAAGTTCTCAGCTCCTACCCTGACATTGAGTCTTGATTCCAGCTAAGAGGAGAGTAAATATTGAATGAGTCATTAACCTTTATGCTCAGATTTACTTAGACCATAATTTCCAAAGGGAGTTTTGTCAAGGGTGGAGGGGGAGGAGTTTTTAAAAAGGATTCTGTGGCCAAACAACGCTGGGAAATGATGTCAACTGGCAATTTACCATGCACGTTAGCATATTAAAGGCTCTGAAAAGCCCTGTAATAAAGAAACCTGTTTACCTCTGACCTACAAGTCCCCTGATATATTTGGTATCACAACCTTCTTCCAAGTAACACCAATTACTAACTTGAACTTGTGTTCTGTAGAAGGCACCAACATCAGCAGTTTCCTGTGTCTGTGTGACTCTTTTTTTTTTTTTTTTAGGAAGTATCTGGGATTGAACCCAGGACCTCAGACATGGGAAACAGGTGTTCAACCACTGAGCTACATCTGCTCCCCAATGAAAGTTGTTTTATTCTTCTGTTTGTTTCTTTTTTTTTAGGAGGTACCAGGGATTGAACCTTGTACATGGGAAGCAGATGCTCAACCACTTGAGCTACATCTGCTCCCCTCTGTGTGACCTTTTTAACTTAGAAGAGTTGGGTCTCAATGACAGGCTTGGGTTCCCACACACCCAGACTGGCAAGAATCCTGGGCATCAAGCTAACAACATGACAAAGCTTATCTCAATAAGTCAGAGCACCAACTTCAAGAGGTAGGTGTGACAGTTTAAAGCTTTTCGTGAATCCCAGAAAGGACCATAGTCTTGGAGTTAATCCTTTCCTGTGGGTATGGGACCCTGTGTTTGGGTTGAATTCAGTTGGGGACCTTTTATTGGAGTACTTCAGTGAGGCATGACCCAGGGTGGGTTTTGGCCTTCTTGCTGGAGTCTTTTATAAATGGGAGAAATATACAGAGACACAGAGAGAAAGAGAGCTGCTATTTTACCCTGCCATGTGACAGAGGATTCCAGGGTCACCTGCAGAGACAGAAAGACAGAGAAACCCTGAGATGCTGAGAGAGAGGCCGGAGGCTGGAATCAGCAGAGCAGCCGAAGCTGAAGCAATGAGAAGCGGGGAGAGCCACATGCTTGATCGCCCGCAGCTAGGTTCGGAGAGAAAGCCTCTTTAGATGATGAGGCCATGTGCCTGATCACCCATAGCTGCAACTTGGTGATTCAGTATCTCTCGATGGTGCCATGACTTGGACATTTTCACAGCCTTGGAACTGTAAGCTTCTACCCTAATAGTCCCCATTGTAAAAGCCAACCCATTTCTGGCATTTTGCATTGGCAGCCTTTAGCAAACGAAGACAGTAGGTATCACTATGGACTTATTTTACAGGTGGGATTTAAGAGCTCATAAAGGTTACAATTCAAAACCAAGTCTGTTCACCCCCAATCTCTACGTTAAATTAATTACTAGCAAGGGATCGGTGATCAGAGGTAGGGGCATGACAGGGACAAAACACTAAGTTTGTCTGCCTATGGATTCCATATGGAGATTCAGGGAAAATAAGGTCAGAGACGGATGGAACCAGACAGTGGAGCCCCAAATGTCAACCTGAGGAAAAGGGAGCTCCCGCTGTTTGAACCAGGCCTGCGGTCTGTGTGCCTAAGGCTCTGTGTACAGTAACACTGGTAATTCTCACAACAATCCTCATGCTCATTTGACATCAGGGGAAACTGAGGCTCGGAGAGGCTAACTTAGCTGCCCAGGGTCACGGCTATTAGATGGTGAGTCCTTGGCTTGGACCCAGAACTGACCACAGCCCTGGGACCTTCCTCTATTACCAAGATGCCTCCAGGAAGTGAAGATTTTAGTAAACAGCGGGGAGCCACTGAAAGTTTTCGACTCTCTCTGTGGTTGCCCTGTGAACCATGGGCCCACACTGGAGCAGGGACTGCGGTCTGGGAGGTCTGTTCTGGACAGACCACTGCCGCTGTCCAGACAGGAAGGGACTGCATGCCAAAAAATTATGCGGCACAAATGACAAGATAGGTGAAGATGTTTCAGAGGCGAGATCAATACTACAGCCCTTGGTCATTGAGAGGATAATGAGGCAGGGGGTTAAAGAAGAAGGAGATCAGGGACCACGGAGGATCTGGCAGTTTTGAAGCTATATGATGAGGGGGACCATCTGTAGAACTGCTAGAGAGAGCCCAAAAGCCCATGAAACTGAGGCACGTTAGTACAGGAAATGAGGGAGGGCGACTGGTCAGAACATGGTGGCAAAACAGCACCTGGAAACCCCCTGAGGGGAGGCAGCTGCCTGAGAACACAGCTGTAACCCTCACAGCCAAAAGGCCCACCAAGACCCTGGTCACAAGGTCCCATTTGAAACTCCCGAGCTCAAAAGAAGCCCCAGATAACTCCAGACAGAAAGGCCTCCCTATTGATCCCCTGAAAGCTGAAGGGTGAAGGTAGAAGGGCAACCAATCAGGACAGCAAGTAGCTGAGACCCCTCCTTAATATGGGGAAGGGGGTGAGGGAAAGGCCTTCAGAAGGCACCCTGGGGCTCTACTTTGCACATCTCATCCTGTAGCATGCCCACACCCATGTCTTGGGTGTGCACTCTCTTTCTCATTTCTCAATAAACTCTTTTTACTGACCTCATTTTTCTGGCGCACCTCTGAATTCTTTCTTGCCACGTAGCCAAGAACCTAGAAACCCAGCTTCTGGTAACAAAACCTTCCATCCAAAACCTGGAAACCAATGTATGGATCATAAGAGTTATGGAAAACACAGTAAAAGCCTTGCCCTGCCGCCTGCTGGTCCCCTTTACAATTACTGAGTGACACTGAGACCAGAGGCACGGCTGTGCAGAGATACACGCGATGTAGAACCGACATTGGCAATATCCAGCTATGGAACTTTAATCTCTCTGCGAGCCTGGCTGGAAGATGACTTGGAGATCTGAGAAGGGACAGGGATGAAGTCCCTTCTGTAGCTGGGAGTCTGTGGCCTTCGACAGCAAAGCGATGTGCTGAGGTGTCTTCGCCTACGGAAGAGGTTATCATATGATCCCTTGGGCAAGTTGCTTGCCCCACTGGGTCTCAGTTTCCATGTCTGGACAGTGAGAACCTGGCCTCCTGGATCCACCAAATCTGTGCCCTTGTACCATGACATGGCTCCCCCTTTGGGCCATGGACACTCAGCCCCAGCCCCTCCCACCGGCAGAATGGCAGGGCATTCCAGAACCCAGGAGATGCCAGGGCATGGCATAAATGTGTATTTCCTTTCCCCGGTTTGGTGTGCAGAGTGGCCACAGGCTACCCTTCTGCCCTCCTCAAAGCCACCTCAAGGAGGTGGTGGGAGGAAGTGAAGACGGTCCTCAGCTGGTTTTGTTGGCGTGGCATGGCAGAACAGACACATCAAACTAGGCTAGGAAGGAAAAGAGGATTTATTCATCAGCAGAAGACCGGAGATATACAGTATCAAATCAGCCTCCCCAAACTGCAGAAACTCTAATATTTTAATGCCAAGAGGATGCTTATGAATGATTGGGGTGGAGCAGGGCACAGGCTCCTTCATTACAAACATTAAGGGGTTGGACATGGTGGGGTGGGTACCAAACCAGGGTGAGTTACAATCATCATCAGAGATCAAGGCTCTGGGATAGGAAAGTACAGGGTAGAGGTCAGTCACAAGGTTTTCCAAGGCTGGAGTGGTTGGCTCAGTCTAGAATTACCTTCACAATAGTCAGCACACACGGGGGACAGGCTAAGTTTAAATATGGGTGAGCCCTGTTTAGAATGACCATCACAAAAGCAGGTCTAGGCTAAGTCCAGCCAGTATCAGCAATTTCAGATTTTAACCTTTTGCTATTTTTTTATAATACAAAGGCATCTATATAATTCTTAACCCTCGTTCTGTACAATGCCTCAATATTAAAGCTATACTGGGATTTTGGGTTTTTCTAGTACTACAGAATCAGAAGGGGACTCTTTGGGGGCAGGAATTGCGTGCCTGTGGGCGGGGGCTCCGGAGTGGGGCTCTGTTGTGGAAAGCACCAGCATTTTCCATTCCTTCCACTCAGCGTTGACCCTCATAGGCCACGGCCTGGGAAACCCACAGTCCCCACATTTGAGAGGGGCGGAGACATCCTCTGGGAACTCAGAAGCCATTTCTGTCTCCCTAGTGGGGCAAGAGGGAGATTAACTGGGGGCTGAAGAGAGTTTCCTAAAGCAAACCGAAACAGGAGTGGGGTGGAAGGGATTAGACCAGTGGTTTGGAAGCTTTCCAGCAGGGGGCACCAAACACACTGGGAAAACTCCCTGTCCGGCTTCCTAGGGCCAGCCCAGTCCTGTCCACTTCCCAAGGCTCCAGCTCAGAGCAAGGCTGGCTCCCTGAAGTCCCTTTGGTTGTCAGAGCTACAGAAAAAACCCTTGGGAAGCGGATATGGCTCAGGTGACTGAGCTCCTGACCACCACATGGGAGGTCCGTGATTTGGTTCCCAGTGCCTCCTAAAGAAGACAGTGAGCTGGCGTGACGGGCAGGCACAGTAATCTGACACAACAAGAGACACAAGAGGAAAAACATAATGAGAGACACAACAAAGCAGGGAACAGAGGTGACTCAAGCGATTAGGCGCCTCCCTCCCACATCGGAGGTCCTGGGTTCAGTTCCCGGCTTCCTAAAAAAAAAGACACAGCACACAGCAAGTGCAAACAAGTAGGAGGTGGGAGAAATAAATTAAATCTTAAAAAAAAAAACCCGAGGACCAGGTGCCAAATACAGGCCTCCCTCCTATGGCATTGCTGAGCTGGCTTTGTGGGGGAGACAGGAAGTGGTCCCCAAAAGGAGCCTGGGAAAAGGGGAGGCAGCAAGCACTTTTCCTGGAACTGGCCAGGTAAGATGTACAGGCACCACCAGCCCTGATGGCCCAGAGCAGCCCCGAAAGTTTCTTCCTAAGGACCTAGGCTACCCTGGGCTCATATGAAAGAAACAGGAGAAAGGACTTGAGTTTCCCAGGGCTGATAAGGGGCCACATGGGGTCACCATTTCTTAGATCCTCACCAGCTGCTCCTCCACTACCTCCCTCCAACCCTAGCAGCCCAGGTTTCACCAATTTATGTATGGATGCCTGCAGGGAGGGCCTCAAAAGTGCTCACAAATAAGTGTAATCTCACCAGGCATTCACTGGTTGAGCTATCAATGGGCAAAGACAGGATATGTCACCAGAGACCTTCATGAAATCCCAAGACCCTCTGATATTGCCGCATAGCAATGTCTCCATTTCTCTTGGAAAGCAGATGACACCAGCAGATGCCTGTTTCTATTCTTGGCAAGTTACCTCAAAATCCGTGTGCCCTTTCCCCAGAAAAGAGACTACACTCCCAGGAAGGAGAGAATCTAAATCTAACATCTGCTCTTGCTGAAAGCTTCTTTCTAGTTTTTTTTTTTTTTTTTTTTTTTTAATTAGACATATTATTTATGGAGTTAATTTGAGCAGTTTTTGATTCATGAATCAGGCAGCATCCAAACCATGTATGGAAAGGAGCTCCACTGAGGGGTGAAGAGGGCAAGCTTATCCAGGGCAGATGTGGGTGCATGTGAGGAAATGTTCTGTCTGACTGGTGTTAGGTTTCCCATTTTACATAGGGGGGGCTTACAAAGTGAGGCGCAGATATACACGGGTTAGTAAGCTATGCTTGTCCATTCTGATAAACTCTCTCTACTAGGCTGAAAGTGGTTTATCACCAGGTGTTACTTATCTGTGATCCTATAGGGTAAGTCCGGTTGTCCCACTTTTCTTGGACAGCCCCTGCAGGTAAATTGTTTTTTGTCTTCCGGAAAGTCCTTTCTTGGAAAGGGGTCCCTCCCAGCAATGCCCAACGCAGGTGACCATTTTATTTTACTCAACAGTTTCTGTTAGAGAATAGAAAGAAACTTGGCCCTCGGCGTCCTGGTCAGAGAGTTCTGATCAGATGTCACCAATGAACCTGTCTTCAATGGTGTTAGAGAATTGGGAATGGACACCACCATTTCTATCTAAGGAGGTTGTAAGCGGGACCTGAATGCCTTCCCCCTTCACAACAGCTGCCCCACCTTGCTCTCAGAGCTTGGCTGTGAGCAGCAAACAACCCTCCAATCCTCTTTGTGTCCATCCCTGAGACTAGTGACCCATTCCATCTTGGGGACTCAGGATGTTTCAACATTTGGAGAAATCCTGCCTTCCACAGAGAGCCACAGGCAACATGGGTAATCTCTGAATTTAGTTAGTGTTGTCTTGGATAAGGACTAAAGGAGCATTTAGAAAACAAAACAATTAAAACAGCAACAACAAAACTTTTCTTTGTCGATTGGTGCCCAGAAATTTTTGTCTCATTGCAACCAAAGGAATTTTAGTAAGGGTGACCTCAGAGAAAAAAGCACCAGGCACCATTACTAGATGCAAACTGGGACCCTCCACCCACCCCATGACCACAACAAATGGGAACAAGTGCTGGGATTTACAGACTGGAAAGAGACAGGTCTAATGGAGGAAAGATTTGTCTTTGCTTGAGTTTGACTCTTGGAACTGAGGCTCTTGGGGTTTGGGAGCAGATCCTTTAGAGCCCTGATTCTTTAGAGCTAAGATAGGTTGAGATTCCATTGGAGGGGGATGGGAGCCAGGCGCTGTCTCCTTCATTCAGCAAAGCAGCTGCTCCCCACCCCCTCCACCTTCCAAAAGCTTTGGCAGGGCTCAAGCAATTAATTGGGAGTGTGGGGGGTAGAGAAGAGTTCTTCTTTATCAGGAGAGGAGCATCAACTGGAAAACGAAGCAGTTTCAGGAGGCTCGCAGTTCTACTAGACTTCTCTCCAGGTCTATGAGCAAGAATGAGGCTTTGCATTTTCAAAAGCCCTTTCTTCTCAAGGTTTTCTCATTATGATTTGTGACCTCCGATTTCAACTACAATCTTAACCAAGGTTAAATCAAAGCATTTAATGAAGAAGATAGCTTAGAGTTAATATTTCCAAAATAGCCTTTGCCCATTTTTCTCTTCAGTTTCCTGTCTTTTTCCTTGTTAGGTTTCAGAAGTATCTTGTATATTCTAGTTATTAATCCTCTGTTGATTTTTGTGTTGGAAATATCCTTCCCCAGTCTGTCACCCATCTGTTAACTCTGTCTCTGGCATCTTTTTTTTTTTTTTAATCAGAAATCCTTAATTTTGATGTGATCAAATTCATTAGTTTTTTTCTCTTACAATGTGTTTTCAGCATCTTATTTAAGAATGTCTCTGTCACCCCCATTCCCCCACTCCCATGTTAAAAAGATATCATCCTATATTTTTCACTTTCAGGCT
This sequence comes from Tolypeutes matacus, assembly GCA_026826555.1. Classification (NCBI taxonomy): domain Eukaryota; kingdom Metazoa; phylum Chordata; class Mammalia; order Cingulata; family Chlamyphoridae; genus Tolypeutes; species Tolypeutes matacus. The sequence continues at coordinate 5,720,405 of JAKSZT010054052.1, read as the reverse complement.
TATAGTTTTAATTTCTCACATTTAGGCCTTTAATCCATTTGGACTTCATTTCATATATGCTTAAGTATATTACAACTCTATTTTTCCCTTAAATTATTTTTCACCTTAATTTTTTTTTTCTAATGTTAAAATTGTTATACTGGATTTCTGTCTTTTCTACCTTTTTAAATGTGCCTGGATTTTTAAAAACTTTTATTTTTCAATTTTGTATAAAGTATCTCTTGTAAGCAATATACTATTGAGGGAAATGGATGTGGCTCAAGCAACTGGGCTCCTGTCTACCATATAGGAGGTCCAGGGTTTGACTCCTGTGGCCTCCTGGTGAAAGGCAAGCTGGCCCATACAGGAGTACTGTCCTGTGCAGATATTGGTGCAGCAAGATGACGCAACAAAAAGAGACACAGAGAAGAGACAATAAGAGATGCAGCAGACCAGGGAGCTGAGGTGGTGCAAGAGATTGAGGGCCTCTCTCCCACTCCGAAAGGTCCCAGGACCGGTTCCCGATGCCGCCTAAAGAGAAGACAAGCAGACACAGAAGAACACACAGAGAGTAGAAAGTGAGTACAAAACAATGAGGGGAGGGAGGAGAAATAAATAAAATAAATCTTTAAAAACACACACATATATATATATATATATATACACACACACTATTGGATCTTATTTTTATATCCAGAGAGTCTCTGTATTTTGATTAGTGAGTTTATCACATCTATATTTTAGTTATTAATATTACTTTAGGACTTATTCTCTATCTCAATTGGGATTTTGTATTTACTATCATTTCTTTCTACTCCTTTCCATTTTCTTTTTAATAGTTGAACATTTTTTTCCTTCAATCGACAGGAATGAATTTTCTACTTTCCATTGACTAGATCAAATTTCTTCTGCAGAAAATAATACATTCTATTTATATTCATCTCATGGTTAACCCTAACTTATTAAGACCCTTACTTGTGTTTATTTTTCCCCTTGTCAGTTTCTGAAGCTTAACAAACATGTATATGTTTCCTTAAACAGAGCAAGTACTTTACCATCTACCATAACCTTCAGGTCTTTCCTCTTGTCAACAGTTCCCCCCACCCTCCTTCCCCAGTCATGTTTTTAATATAGAGCTTATTTCTAGATTGTCTGTAATATACTTATGGGGAAGTTTTCTAATATAAGTAACTATATACGTTTCCAAGTTGTATCCTCCACTTTATTTTGTACAACTCATTGGTTCTTTCTGGATTCATTTTCCATCTTATTGGGTTTTGCCCTTTTAAAAATGCTTTCAAGAGATATCAACTTCTGGAATGGTGGCGTGAGTGAGGAGTGAACAGCTCCCCACAAAAACAAAACGACTAAAAGCAACTATTTCAGAACTCTGGAAATGTACCAAAGCCACACAATAAGCTGAAAATCATCTAGCCAAGAGAAACTACTGAGCTTTGATAAGACAGTGGGGTCTGTGGCATTTAACTTGGGGTGATTCCCATTCTCCCTCCCTCCCCAGCTAAGACTGAGCTCTTTTGGAGCTCTGCTAAAAGCCCCATCTCTAGAGAACAGTCAATATTTTGTCTAAACTAGCAGCTACCTGGAAAACCTCCATTCCCAAAGTGTTGTGGCTATTTTATTTGACTCAGAGCTCAGCTTGGTATAAGGAGCCCTATACCAAGGCATTACCAAAAACAATAATAACCTTCTGGCACTATCTCAGCTGCCTAAGGCTGTGTGATTTCAGTTGGGGCAAACAAGAGTGTGGCCAAGAACAATAATTTAACTTTAAAAGGAAATCCTGGAAAACTAGATGACCTCAGGGAACTTTGGAAAGCTCCAGCATATTGCTAGGGATCTAGAAAACTGCACACATATGCATGCTTATAAAAGATATTGGAAAGGAGAAGGCCCCAGTTACTTACCTCTGGCTGACCTTGAGGCCTTGGGCAAGCAAGAAGTGAAAACTAAGGCTGTCTTGTGAACTGTGTGAAGTTTGAAGGCATGCCTCCACCCACGAATCCCCTTGGCAAAGGGTAGAAGATATACAGGCAAGGCACTTAGGGAAATTTTCAGACCGAACATTGGCTGACCGCTAAATTTTACTGACCCAGGAGTGAACCCTAAGAAACTGGGCTTAAAAATAAAATGTTAAACAAAAAAAAAACTAGCAGAGGCTGAACACTGCAGAGCATACAAAATATACAGAATTAGTCCAGAAAAGTCATTAAATAAATAAACAAAAAACAATAACAAATGGAAGTGGGGAGTGAGGGAGAATTGGAATCTGAAACCAAGTTGTTGCAACTTACTATCTAAAATGTCCAGTTTAAAAAAAAATTGAGAAATGCAAAGAAACAGGAAAGTATGCCACATGCCACATACACAGGAAAACAAGCAGTCAACAGAAAATATCCCGGAGGGGACAGAGATATTGGGTTTAGTAAACAAAGACTTTAAATCAGCTATTATAAACACTTTGCAAATATTCAAGAACTAAAGAATACCATGTCTAAAGAATTAAAAGAAAGTATTACATCAATGCCTTACCACATAGAGAATATCAATAAAGAAGCAGAAATTACCTAAAAAAAGCCAAATAGAAATTATGGGGGAGGAAAGTACAGTAACTGAAATGAAAACTTCACTAAAGGGACACAACAATAAATTCAAGAAGGCAGAAGAAAGAATCAGCAAACTTAAAGATAGATCAATATAGGTTATTCAGTCTGAGGAACAGAATGGAAAGGGAATGAAGAAAAATGAACAGACATCTCTGAGATCTGTGAGATACCATCAAGCATACTAACATACAAACAGTGAGAGTCCCAGTAGGAGGAGAGAAAAAGAAGCAGAATGAATATTGGAAGAAAAACGTTAATCTACACATTCAAGAAGCTTAAAAAAACACAAAAACTCCAAATAGAATAAATCAGAGGATCCCTATACCTAAACACATCACAGTCAGTGTGATGAAAGTCATAGAGAAAATCTAGAAAGCAGCAAGGGGGAAACATTTAGCCTGTAAAAAGGAAGCCTCAGTAAGATTAACAGCTGACTTCTCATAAAAGACCATGGAGGCCAGAAGACAGTGAGATGACATCTTCAAAGGGTTGAAAGAAAAAACCTGTCAATCAAGAAATCTATATCCAGCAAAATTCTTCTTCAAAAACGAAGACATTTCCAAATAAACAAAAACTGAGAAAACCAATCACTAGTAGAATAGCCCTTTAAGAAATAGTAAAAGGAGTCCTTCCAACTGAAATGGAAGGACACTAGACAGTAACTTGAATCCACATAAAGAAATAAAGCGCACCGGTAAAGGTAACTACATAGGTAAATAAAAAAGACAGCATAGTCACATTTTCATCTGTAAACTTTTCCTTCTCCTATCTGATTTTAAAACAACTGCATAAAGCAATAATTATAAGACTGTGTTGATGCACTTATAATACATAAAGATGTAATTTGTATGATAATAATAGCACAAAGGAGGGGGAGAGAATGGAGGTATATTGGAGCAAAAATCTTATAGACTATTGAAATTAATATTAATCCAAACTAGATTATTTTAAGTTAAAATGCTAATTGTAATCTACAGGGCAATCACTAAGGAAATACATTTTAAAACAGTTTTGAAGAAGGTCTTGATATGGTACTTTTTTTTTGAGGACTTATGTACCTGATAATATTTTTATTTCATGCATTCATTGTAATAGTTGTTTGGCCACATACAGAATTCTAGGTTTCAAAAAGTTCCTGTACTTTTCAACACTTTGCAAATATTATCCCATTGTTATCTTCCATCCAGTTTGATGTTGAGAAGTCTGATATTAATACATTTATTGCTTCTTGTAGGTGATCTGCCTTTTCTCTCTGGAAGCGTTAAGAATTTTCCCTTTTAATAACAACAACAACAAAAATAACATATCTAGGAATCAACTTAACAAAAAATGTACAAAGCCTATATGAAGAAAACTCAAAAACCCTGCTGAAGAACAAAACAAAGACTTGAACAAACAAAAAAGCAAACCATGTTTTTCAGTACGTAGATTCAGCATCACAAAGATGTCAATTTTCTCTAAGTTAATTTATACAATTTAATATAATCCCAATACAAATATTAACTTGGTTTTGTCGTCGCTGCTGTATGGTTGGTTGTTTTGTTTGGAACTAGGAAAGCTGATTCTGAAGTTTATTTGGGAAAATAAACAATAGCTAGGAAGCCTGAAAAAGAAGCAGAGTGAGCTGGGACGAGCCCTAAAGTATATTTTAAAGCATTTAAACTCTTAATAGGGAAAGGTGCATGAATAGACAGGCCAACTGAGCAGAAAATATCTCTGAAGAAAACATGGATTTGTCCAAAAATGGTTTGGGAAGAGCTGAGCAGGCAAGAGAAGGGGGTGGGGGGTCGGGGGTGTGGGGTGTGAGAAGCTGACTCCATACTTTACAGCATACCACAGGATAAACTCCAAATGGGTCAAAGATAAAAATGTAAAATATGAAACCAGAAAAGTATTTGAAGAAAACAGGGGAGAATTCCTTTAAAACCTTGCAAAAGAGAAAGGCTCTCTAACTGTGACTAAAAAATCTAGGAGCATAAAACAAAAGATTAATGCATTTGACTCCATAAACTACAAAACACACATATACACCATAAACCAAAGACACAATAAACTGGGGGAAATATTTGCAACTCATTCCATGTATAAACAGCTTTTCTATCTAAAAAATAACAATAACTCCTATAAATCTATGAGGAAAAGATCAACAAACCCACAGATTGATGGACAAAGGATATTACAGATAGTTCATAGAAAAGGAAATACAAGTGGATTGACCCAGCAATCCCACTTCTTGGAATTTATCCTATAGATATATTCCTGCCCAGTGTGAAATTATATTTACACAAGGTTATTCACTGCAAAAAGAAATCAGAAATAACTTAAATGTCCATCAATGAGAGACCAGTTAAATAAATTATGGTATATACACATAACAGAATAATGGGATATTATGCAATTCAAAGAATGAGACAGCTCTTTATGAATTAATATGGAAAGATCCCTAATATATATTACTAGTAAAAAAGAAAGTAAGGGGCAGAACAGTGTTTAGATGCTCTCTTTTGTGTAGAAAGGGAGAAAAACAAGAATTTATTCACGTCTGCTTGTATTTGCACAAAAACACTTTGGAAAATACACAAAAAATAATAAAAAGCAGCTATCTGTGGGGAAAGAGTAGAAAGTAGGTGGATGAATAAAGGGGTGGAAGTGAGACTTTTCACTGAACGCCCCTTTTTCTGGATTTTAGTACCATGAGAATGAATTATCTATTCAAAATATGGAATTTAAAAGAAAATAAATTCTATCTGTACTTGATAGTTTTAAATTTCACTGTAATATGTCTAGGCCTGTATGTTTTTTCTCTTTCTTAGATATTAGCTTTTTCAACCTGAAGTCTCATTAGCTTGGAAATTCTCGGTCATTATGTCTTCGAATATTTCATCCCCTCCAGTTTTTAATTTCTTAGGAAATTTGTATAATTTCTTAGATTTGTTATTTTTATCTCAATCCACTGTAGCTTAACTTCTCCCTACCCCTCCACCGAGATGGCTCCCTCGTCGTTTGCTTGTTGTTTTTGCTCGCTGTTTGTGCTCATTGTCTGCTCATTGGTTTGTTTTTTTTTTTTTTTGCTCGTTGTCTGTTGTTTTTTTTTATTCTTTAGGAGGCACCAGGAACCGAACCCAGGACCTCCCATGTAGGAGGTGGGTGCTCAACTGCTTAAGCCACATCTGCTCCTTGCTCATTTTTTTGTTTTTGTTTTTGCTCGTCTGCTTGTTGTTTGCTCATTGTTTTTGCTTGTTGTTCTTGCTCATTGTCTGCTTGTTGTTTGTCTCCTTTAGGAGGCACCGGAAACTGGACCTGGGACCGCCCATTTAGGAGTCAGGCACTCAACTGCTTGAGCCACATCCGTTCCCCTGTAGCTTAGCTTTTGTTCTCTATTTCCTTCTGATGCTTTCTGTGAGAGATCCTAAAGAAGGTTGTCAACTCATTCCTAGTTGACTCTCTCCATTCTGCCATTCAGTGCATCCACTGAGTTCTTTATTTCACTCAGTTTTCATATCCAATATGCCCATTTTGTTTGTTCTTTTCCATTCATGCTTGCTTCTGTTTTGGATTTCCAGCATCCTTTCTCACCTCTCCAAGGACATTTGTTAGGCTTATTTTAAATTCTTATTCCACTGATCTATTGACTCTGTTTCCTTTGATACAGGTTGTTTATTCCATTATTTTTCTTTTATATAAAACATCTTATCAGTTCTCCTTATGAGCTCACATGTCCTTGGGGCCACTACCTACCTTGGCTGGTAATATGTATGTGGGCAGTCAGAGATTCTCTGGTGTTGCAGTCTGAACAAGACCACTTCCCTTTGGCCTGTGCCAGCCAGACAATACTATTCCTCAGTTAACTTTCCAGAACCTCCTCCTGAGACACTGTTCTTTTCCAGGGGCTGCCTCCCTCTCTTAAAACTGCCAGGCCCATAGAGGAGAGGGAAGTTCAGGTTTGTGCATTTGTGTCTGCTCCAGTGCTGCCTCTTCTCACCCCGTGCTCTGGCAATAAGTTGGCACTGAGCTTCTGCTGCTGTTTTCTTACTACCCTGCACCTCCATCCATGGTACCTGGCCCTCTTCTGCTCTGGACTGCATTTCACACACACACACACACATCTAGTCACTTTGCTGCCCCCCCCCCCCGGTTCTTCACAGATTTGTGTTTGGTTCAAGTATCCAACCACTTAACTCTGCAGCATCTCAGGGGCCAGAAGCCAACAGCCTCCCCTGATCTGCAATCTTGTGGGAAACCTGAAGTCAGTTTCATTTCTAATCCTGGCCTTGCTGTTGCTGAAAGTGATGTTTAATCTCCAAGCCTCCATTTTTTTCTTCTATATAACGAGAAGTTTGGAATAGATGTTCTCGGGTTGTTCTAGCTCTAAAATCTGGTGGTTTTGTGTGGTAAATGAAGAGGTGGCAGGTAAAAGACATTGAGATATTTTAAGACTACTCAGTTACCTAGGCGATAAAAGTGATAATGGGGAAATACCCAACAAGAGAAGGTTATTAGCAAGAATGGATGTCACGTTTAGAAGGTGGAATGTCAATCAAGGGGGTTTAGGAGAAGAGAGCGGACATTGGCAGAGGCTTACAAGATAAGGAGAAAACCACTGATTGAAGAAAATTTGGAGGATAACCAGCAAGTCTTGGGAATAACAAAAAAGGATTAACCACCATGGGTATGGATGCAATATTTTTCTTTTTGACTTATTATTAAATATTTAAGACATTCCCAAAGATACAAAGAATAAAATAATGAAAACTTGCATTCCCAATGCCCCATTTCAAATATTACATATTACAATATATTGTAACTTCCATATAACTCTCTCCAATCATATCCCTTTCCCTCCCCCACCACTTAGAGGTAGCCATTATCCTGAATTTGTTGTTTATTGTTCCCAGTAATTCTTTATACTTTTACTACATAGGTATATATTCAGGGCCAATATTTTGTAAAAAAATTTAAAAATCAGATTTGATGTTTGGACACTAAGAAGTTTGACTATTGAGATACTTACTTGAGGTAAAGCAAAGTGACATTGCTAAAGATATCCGAAGCAAAGAGAATAATAAATGGATGGAGTAATGTGGGTCAGAGACCGAGAAGCTTCCTCTCACTCACTCAGGCTTCTCCACTCTTCAGAAGTGACGAGGTCACTGGCAGAAGCTCCATTGGGTGGACAGGGGGCAGCGGCCAGCTTCCCCCCACAGGAAGAGAGGCCACTCTTCTGGAACATAGAAGCACCGGTACGGAAAGGGGATATTTCCTTTACTGCCTAGCAAAGCTGTTAGTTCAGGCCAGGACGGGTACTCTTCTCAGAAATTCAGCATTGGGAAACGGGGCATCAGAACAGAACAGGGAGCCATTTAATCTTTCCCGGACAAGCTGCCGAGTGGGCTGGGGCTCGGGACCAGTCTCTGAGACCAGAGTAGCCTGTGGCTGGCCAGTGAAATAAATTCGACCAGGGCTCTCCCTCAGCCTTTCCCTGTAGGTGGTCATTGAAACTGCCTCTGAAGGGACCTGTTGACCTCACCTCAGCAAAATGCCAAGATGAACAGCGAATCATCCTGTGAAAAGGTGGCTGGGTTGGGTAAGGCCACAATTGTCCTGCACAAGTCTATTAATGAAAATTCGCCTGGGCCATCTTTAGACAGCCTGACCCTGCAGAGAACAGAACAGAGCCCTAAACCCTGCCCATAGCAAGCAGATTAAAATGTGTCCCCGTCAACATTCAATATAATTTTGGGGGAAATAGAATTTTTATAATTTTTTAAAAAATTTATTTATTCATTTATTCCCCCCCCCCCCCACTGCTTGTGCTCGCTGGGCCAGCCAACCACGCCATGCGGGCGGGCCCGCCCCCACCAGGAGGCCCCGGGAACCGAACCCTGGGCCTCCCATATGGTAAACGGGAGCCCCACTGATTGAGCCACAGCCGCTTCCTGGAATTTTTATAATTTTGCTTTTGAAATTATTTGTCTATGAGTAACTCATTTAACTCACAATTTGTTTTGCTTTTTTTTTCCTCAAAAAGCTGTGCACAATTGGGAATTCTTGAGAATTTCAAATGTATGAAATGCTTTATGCATGCGAAAGTTAACAATTCACCAAGTTTCCGTTAATGTTACTTTTGTACACATCTGAGCAGTTCTTATTTTTTATTTTGTGTTTTCCTTTTTTTATTTTAGCATCAACCATCATTTTCAAGGCTTCAAACATTTTTTGCAGGTCCCTGAAAAGCTCATAGGCCCTACGCCCTCGCCCAAAGGATAAGGGGCCCAGTTGGAAGGTTTGATAGGAGGCACCTCTGGCTTCGAGCACTGCCTGGCTCCTTTGTGCCAGCTTCTGTGCCTCGGCTCTGGTCACTCATGGCGGCAGTGAAGATGATGCACTCAAGACAACACTCCCAGATCGCATCTCCAGAGTTTATCTGTTTATTGTCTGTTTCCTCCCCCTAACCACCAGAAGAGTGGGAGTGCTTGTTTTATTCACTGCTGAATCCCCAGCCTAGGCACATCACATCTGCTCAACCTAAGTATCTGTTGAATGTATGGTTACCTCTGGGAAACGGGATTGGGTGGTGGGCAAAAAGGGGCTCTAGCTCTCTCTATCTTGTTTGAACAAATTATAATGAGAATACATTCGCTTATGACCCTGGTTAACTTCAAAATAACATAATTTCTAAAAGAAGCAAATGGGTTGGAATATATCATTTTGAGTGTGGAAGACTTTCCTAAGCAAAATGCAAAACCCAGAAAAATTGGGCTATATAACTCTTTTAAATTTCTAAGACAAAAGATGCCATAAACAAAATGGGGGAAAAAATAGGCTGGGAGAAAATATTGGCATATGTAAGTTGGACAGTATTGATCATAAAGGAAAACTATTGTATGGAAGGAGGGTATTGAGTTTAGTAGAAGTCGAATGGCTGAAGTCAATGGATTCAGAGGAGACACAGGGAGAAACACAGCAGATAAGGAGCAGATGGCTGCAGAGCCTTGCCATTCTTTGACCACAAGAGGGACTAAGCCAGAACACAATTGCTATTTGAGCAAATGGAGCTGTGCACGTGCCTCTCCAAATTGCCCCCATCACAGGTTCCCTCCCGTGGTGGTTTGAAGCTGTGTGTACCCCAGAAAAACACGTTTTTAAATATAATCCATTCCTGTGGGTGTAAATCCATTGTAAGTAGGAACTTTTAATGAGGTTACTTCAGTTAAGGTGTGACCCACCTCTTTCAGGATGGGACTTAATCCTATTACTGGAGGCCTTTATAAATCGAATGAATACAGAGAGAGAAAACCACCAAAGCAAGACACTGAAAGCAATGAAACCTGTAAGAGAAAAAAGAGACCAGCAGGCACCTCCGTGTGCCTCAGGTGACAGAGCCTTTTGTCTAGGAAGGTCCAGGAACCCAGGGCTACTCTGGACAGCCTCAAGGACCAGCTGTGCCTCCATCCTATCCTGACTGGTACCAGGCACTCAAGCAGATGCCCCCACAGCCCCATCCCACCCCACCCCCAATTCAAAGCGCTCAGACCCCTTGTCAGGGCAGCAGGGGCACCCCAGCCTTCCCCCAACATTGGGCCTTCCTAGTTGGGTGACCGGTGGGTGAGATGCTTACTCTCTCTCTGAGCCTCTGTCTTCTGGTCTGTAAAATGGAGCATAACGTGAAAATAGCACTGGCCTTGAGAAGGTTGTTTTGAGGATTACAGGCATTGGGGTTGACTACTATTACAATTATTCATTCAAATGTTAATTAAGCACCTCCCATGTGTCAGAATTGTGCCAGACTCTCCTGCTAAATCCTGAGAGAAACATGCCCTTCCAGGAACTTACAGTTATCGTTCTGCTGCTAGATCTGCTCCTCAGGGCGCTCCCATGGAGAAGCCACCTGCGGTTTAGGACTTTGGGGTGGGGGTGTGAGGGGATGAGTTGGGCTGTGTCTTGGTGCCTCTGCTGGGTCCGCTGGGCTGGCTGGAAGGGGCAGGATGCGTATTTACGGCGTCAGGGGTTTCCTAAACGGCTGGCTCCAGAGAGGAAGTTGGGTGCGGAAGATGATTAGGGGGAGGTGGCAGAGGGGAGGCAGCGCCCCCACCACGTCTCCTCCTGCTCGCGACCCCCGGAGTTAGAGCAGCAGGCGGCCAGCAGGGGGCGCCGGAGCACCGGCGACGCCGCGGAAGGGGGCTGAGTTCCCGCTGGGACCCCCGCCCCGACGTCCCTTCCCAGACAGAGGGGACCGAGGCCCGGGAAGGCGCTGAGAGAATGGAGGGGAGCTCGGAGCCTGTCCCTGAGCTCCCGGTTGCGGCCGTTGCCTCCCGTCCAGGGCCCAGCTTGGAGCGCGGGAGACCCCATAGCCGCCGCCTCTCACGCACGGCCTCAGAGTTAGACCTTGGACCTTCAGGCCAAAAGAATTTATGCATATCCCCTGACCGGATCAAGGAAGGCAGCCATTACAAAGGAAACATTTATAATATGTGAAATCTGCCTGTTTTGACATTTCTTTATATTTTAAAAGTCCTGGAACCTCAAAAAAAATGGCACTGTCCTTGGATCTGTTAACCCCGCCCCTCCCCAGAGGTGCTTTGCTTTTCATATCCCTGGTGGCGGTGTCTCTTCAACCCCAGGCTGCTTGCCTATCCTCACACACATATCCTTCCCCTACCACAAAGTTCTCAACTTCAGGCCTCCCTCCTGCACTTGCCCCACAGGCCCCAGGCTTCTCTGTCCTCCCTGCCTCAGCCAAGCACCTCCTTGGTCATCAGGCAGAGGTCCAGTGCCCTCCCTTGCCCCTCGCACATGACCTGTACCTGGGAGGGAGTCCTCAGGAGCAAGGGACACCTCTCTACTGAAACCGGGCTTCTCAGCCAGGACACCCAGGCCCTCTTCCCTGCCTGGGGCGCCATGGCAACCAGCATCTAACCAGGCCTCACTTCCTCCCAGGGCTCCTGAGGGGTGAGGGCAGGAGCAGAGACCGGGACCCCAACAAAAGTGGGGTCAGTGGGGAAACAGGGGTCAGAGGGCAAAGCCTGGATTCCGTGTGTGGTCCACAGAACCAGGTGACCCGTTGCTAGGTAGCCAGATCCAGCACCACCCTAAGACATCATCCTGAGCTTTAGATCCTCAGCCTCCACCCATCTTGGGCAGAGTCTCTCAAATACCTGACCTCTGTGGGACCCCAAAAGCAGGAGGAGGGGAGAGGGAAGAGCCGAACCACCACCCTGAGCCACCTGTGGCTCTGCCACCCACTGTTTCGCTGTGAGGATTCAGTTGCCTGGGCCGTGGGGTCACCGCAGCCATGAGTCTGGGCATCATGGAAGAGGAAGATCTGGCCGAGTACTTCCGGCTGCAATATGGCGAGCGGCTGCTGCAACTGCTGCAGTAAGTGTCTGCGGGCTGGTCCTGTCCTGCAAGCTCTGTGCCTCGGGCCACCCAACACCCACCTTCCCACTCCCAACCTGTCCCCTTCTATATCTATAACCCAGCGCTCCAAGTCACCTTGCCCTCATCACCCAGATCACACCCCTACCACCTATCCCAGCAAGTTCCCTGAGTGCCAGCATGCCCCTCTCTCCTTCACACCCCATTCCTTTCACTCAGATGCGGGGAGACAACCTCCTGCTCTCCCTAGAGGTATCTGTATCCACGGTTTACTGTCTGGTCCCAGCCTGCCCCTGTGTCCAGAATCCACAGTCCCCTCTTGTATATGTCTTGGGCAGGAAGTTCCCATCGATCGATGAGCAGTCGGAGTCTCCATCCATCAGGCTGCTGGAGAAGAAGAAGGAGGCCAAGGTCATGCACCAGGCCATGGAGAAGAAGAAGGAGGTGTGTGTGTGTGTGGGGGGGGGGTGACGAGGGGTACAGAGAGGGCCACAGGTGGGGTGAGCTGGGCCCTTCCGTTTTGTGGGTGGAGGTGGCTAGAACCAGGAGTCCCAGCTGGTGACTCTGGTCTCTTCCCTCTGGTGGAGCTCAGAAATGATCTGCATCTCTGTGGGAGCCAGTGCCCTGGGATGCCCTGCCCCAAGGCAGGTGTCGGGTGGAGAGGAGAAAGCCGTGCCCCGAGCCCCCTAGGCCTGGAGATGGAGGCTCTGAAGGAAAGGATGCTATGGCCTGCCTCGGTACCCATGCCGAGGGCCCTCCTGACCCCTCTGCTTCCCCCACCCTTCCCCCAGAGCTTTAAACGCAGGATGGAAGCCCTGAATCTACGCTGGGAAGAACTGGGCATCAAGGAGGCCCAGCTGAAGGCTCATATCCAGAAATTTGAGCAGTTCATCCAGGTATGGAGGGACTGTGGGAACCCCACTCTACAGTCCGGCAAATTGCCCCTCTCTCGCCTCCTCGCTTTTGCTGATGCCCTCACCCCAGTTTAGATGCCTCCTGGATGCTTCAGTAATGCCTGGTGCTTCCCCTTTGTGCCTCTGCTTATCGCCCTGTTTGTAATTTCCTGTTTACCTGTCAGTCTCTGACCCCTCTAGCCTGCTGTTTCCTGTTTCCTTGCCAGTGCCTGGTACATACAGTGAATGAATGAATGATGTGCCAGGAGCAGGGCTGGGTACTCAGGGATACAAGAGTGAATAAGGCAAAGGTTTAGTCTCCCCACTCACCCCGCCCCTCCATATCAAGCACCAGAGTTCATTCCCAGACCTTAGTCGGTCCTCAGAGGAGCAATTTAATCATCGTAAAATCCAGATCTATCCCAGACCCACTTCAGCCAGCACTTAAGGAGTCCTCCAGGGCCTGGCTCCGGAGGGGTCATTGCCACGCTTTGTTACAGAGCAGTCCTGCACTTAAGTGTCTTCCGCTGTGCCCCGGGCCTGAACCAGATGGGAAGAGAAGTTGATGGGCTAGGCCTGTTCTCCAGAGGGCCAGAGAAAACTCGTGGAATGGTTGAGCAGGAGATTTGGGGGTGCTAGAGAACCAGCATTACGGAAATCCTGGAGAGCTTACTCCAAGTACAGAGGCTGGGGCCTATCTCCTTGCTTTCAGCAGGTCTGAGGTCAGGCCTAGGCATCTGCATTTTCACAGAGCTCCCCAGGGGATTCTGAGACACAGTTGGATTTGAAAACCATGGGCTTAGGGCCGCTCAGTCCTCTCCTGGGTGTATGGGGTGGAGTCAAATCTTCTGTGCATCTTCCTGCGTTCCCCAAATGCCACCACCACATACGCCTTCCTACATGGAATCAAGAGAGGCCCTGAAGGAACCACGAGTGAAGTGTGAGGGGTGGGTGGATTTGCCTCCTGCATCTAGGGGAGGGACTGCAGAAGGAAGGAGAAGGTGAGGCTGGACTGATTACAGTGGCTGAACCTTGTGTTAACTTCCTGGGCATCAAATTGCCTGCGCATCTGCTCCTACCCAGCCTGATAATGCCTGAACCCCCAGGAACCCGCTGTCTGGAAGAACATACATCCCCCTACCCCCAGGCCCTGTGGACCAGGCCCATCTCCTGCTCATCTCTTATAGCTCAAGCACTATTGCTCCAACTGCTGGAAGGAAGAGAGGCGCTCTGCCACTCGTTTATATATTTGGAGAAACCGAGGCACCAAGTAGCAAGGGGGCAGAAAATTGGGGCCTCCCAGCTCTGGGCCCAGAAATTGGCCCCAGCACTAAGAACAGAAACCACAGACACTGTCAGAAGGGCTCCTCTTCCCACTTCCGGGTTTTCTCAGCCTTTTCTGGGGTCACATTCTCTCCAGATACTGAGTTCAGTGGAGGGTGGGCCTCCCCGCCCTTTCCTACAGGATCAGAATCATTTCCCATCTAGCCCCCCCAAGGCCTCTTGACTTTGAGGAAACCTTTGTATTCACAGCCTCCTGAACCCCAACTCAGTCCACAGAAATCCCCTCAACCAGCTTCAAATAACTTGGGAGATCCTTTTCCTTCACACCCCCTCCCCGACAGGGTGGCCCAGAGTGTCCTGGGCCTGTCCTTAGTGTGTTCTGGGCTCTGCAAACAGGGCCTCGTGTGGGGCAGGCGGCACAGGGCACCAGCAGGCTGTGGACTCAGTGCCAAGTGGGGGCTCTGGCCTTGACGGGCCGCAGGGAGGGCTTGGTGGGAGGTGGGGTGGGAACCTGCCTGACCGCACTCCCCACCCCACCCCACCCCCGGCTCCAGGAGAATGACCAGAAGCGGATCCGGGCCCTGAAAAAAGCCAACAAGGAGCGGGAGCTCAAGAGACAACGCATGCGGGAGGTGGCCAAGGCCAAGCAGGAGATGGCGGCCCTGCGGCTGGAGCACCAGCGCCTGAGTGCCAAGCTGCAGGACTACTCCATCTTCAACAAGTACCTGGAGAAGGTGGTAGAGAACTCGGAGGTGAGTCCTGGGACAGTGGGAGGGGGCGGGGGGTGGGGAAGTTTCTACCCCGGCCTCAAGGCCTCTTTCACAGGGCCCGGGGCTATGGGTGGGGGCAGCTTGAGCCAACTGGGGGTTCAGGACTCTGGGTGGGGGCTCTGCAGAGATGTCCACCCTGCTCTGAGGAGATGCAGCTGGAAAAGGCCCCTAGCCTCCAGCACCTGGAGCCTTTTGAATATTGGGGTTGGTGCCCATCAGGTCCAACCATGGCCACAGACCTGTGCCCCAAAACAGACCCTTAGGACACCTACTGCCATTGACACACACTGTCTGCCTTCCCCTGGGCAAAGCAAGATGGCGTCTCTGCAGTGAGCCAGGGCTGCCTTCCTTCCTGCACTCAGAAGCAGGAAGAGACCATGTAGATGCCAGCCTTAATCCAGACCAGACCCTTTACTTGCTTCCTTCCCCTTCCAGAATCCCCTGCCTACCCTGAGCACACATCTCAGGCTGGGAGGCCCTGGATACCCCTGTGGAATTTCCCCCACAAGGAAGCTTTTGTTTCACCAGGTGAAGCTTGAATATGGGGAGAAAGAGCTGCTCTTGGCTGGGTATTGGTTAGAAAGTTTGTCAGAAGTTTCCAACTTCACCTGATGCTTTTATTTTAAAAATGTATTATTTTTTATTTTATTAGAGGAGTTGTAAGTTTACAGAAAAATCATGCAGAACATACAGAGTTCCCATATACCGTTCTATTATTAACACCTTGCATTAGTGTGGCATCTTTGTTACAATTGATGAAAGAATATTATTATAATTGAACTATTAACATAGTGTTGTACCACCCTATAGGTTTCTTTTTAAATATTTGTTCTAGTAGCATTCATACAAGCTAAAACTCCCCCCTTTTAACCATGTTAAAATGCTTTTAATTACTTTATTTTGCTCGCCCTTAGATAGCACCTACTTCATACCAGGCACTGTTCTAAGAACTGTACCTAGGTACTTCCGAGTATGCCTCCCAGCAACCCCATCAGGAAGGGACTAGTATTATCCCCATTTTACAGATTAGGAGACTTGCTCCTTGTTTTAGTTTGCTAGGCTGTTCCAAGCAGATACCATGAAATGGGTTGGCTTTAAACAATGGGAATTTATTAGCTTACAGTGTGAGGCCATGAGAATATCCAAATCAAGGATATTTGATGCTTTTTTTCCCAAAGACCAGCTGCCAGTGAACCTTAGTGTGGCAAGGCACATGGTGGCGTCTGCTGCTCTCTCCCTTCTCTTGCTTTCAACCTCTTGCCTCCGTGGCTTTTCTCTCTCTCCAGGGCTTCTCTCCCTCCCTCTCCCTCCCCTCCCCCTTTCCCTCCCTCTCCATCCCTCTCTCTCTCTCTCTTTCTTTCTCTCTATCTCTCTCTCTGTATTAATTCCGTTTATGAAGGACTCTAGTAAGATGATTAAGACCCATCCTAAATGAGCTGGGCCACCTTAACTGAAGTAGCCTCATCAAAAGGTCCTACTTATGGGAGGGGGGCGGACGTGGCTCAAATGGTTGGACATTTGTCTCCCATATGGAGGGACCTGGACCTCTTAGTAAAAAAAAAAAAAAAAAAGGTCCTACTTAGAACAGGTCCACACCCACAGGAAAGGATTAGCTTTAAGAACATGATTTTCTGGGGTACATGCAGTTCCAAACCACTACACTCCCCTGCCCTACCTGAAATATTTTCTTTTTCATTCATTTACTCCCCACACATGCATTAAGCATCTGCACTGTTTTAAGCCCCAGCATCCCTCTCTGTGTACTGCCCCAGCTCTCCTGGTGCTGGGGGAACCTTCCAGAAGGCACTGTCTAGACCGACAGTCTCTACAGCAGCACTTTCAATTCACTTATTCACCCTCTGGCCACCACCACCTTCTCCAGAGTCACCAGTGGCCAAACCTGCAGTCCTCGTTTCTGTCCGTATCCTGGTGTCAGCCACTGTGGCCACCCGTTTTTCGGGACACTCTGCCCTTGGCGTCCTTGGGAAGAGCTTGGCCTCTCTGGCCAGCTCCACAGAGTGGCCACCTCCTGTGTGATGGCCCAGATCTGCCTCTCCCTCAGGGCCAGCGGGGGGTTCCCAGGAGACCCGTCCCTAGTCCCTATCCTCCACACCCTCTCCCGTCAGGCCTGGCCTAGGGAGGACCGGCACAGTTTGCAAAGGGAGAATGCGGCTGCAGCCTCCCTCCCCGGGGGCAGCTGAGACAGGGGAATGGGCACCACAAGTCCTCGGGGCACCGTCTTGTGGCATCTGTGAGTGTTATCTGTGTGAATGTCTGGGTGTGGGCCATGGGTTTATGATAGCTACATGTGTGCTTGTGAGGTGTCACCTAAAGGCTAGCATTTTATTGTGTGTTGTGTTGTGTATCTATCTGTTGGGGGAATGAAGTTTTGAGCAAAAGCGTCAGCTTTGCCTGCATCAGGATGCTGCCTCCATCTATATCTGCTTCCTCTCTGCAGTGGTTTCTTTGGCTTCCTTGAGTGTACTGGGGAGAGGAAGGGAGAGAAACCCGAAAAACAGCCGCCCTGCAGCAGAGTGAAAAGCCTCTCCGCCTGAGCACAGAGGATGCACCGGCACTGGGCTAAGTGCTTTCCCGGGTACCTCCTTGGTGTTCTGGTTAGCCTCAGAGGAAAGTGAGCCTAAGAGGAGGAAAAAAAAGGCAGAGGGGCTCAGTGACCAGCTAGGGGCTTCTCAGCTTGTAAGGGGTCCTCTGTGGGCCCTACAGTGCCCCCGAATTCTGCTCATCCCAAGGGCATCCTGTTGGCAGAGAGCGTCTCAGCCCCACTCTCACCGCATGCCCTGCAGCATTCAGCCCTCAGTGTTGACGCTCCTCCTGGAAACAGACCTTGGTCCTTGCCTGAGACTTGCCTGAGACTCTACGCCCCTCCTTCTCGGCCTCCTCTTCCTTGCTCTGCCCCCCTCCCCCCTTAAATGTTGTGTTCCTCCAGTCTTTGTCCCAGACCCTGCACTTTTTCCCTCTGAGGAATTCCCGGGGTCTCCGCTGCTGCTCCTACCCCCACCCAGTACTGCCCATCCCCCTTACTCCCCCCACCCATGTCAGTAGTTGTGCACCCCATTCCCCCATTCTCCCCACCCAGATACTCCCGAGGGATGTGACTGGCAGCAGCCGTGGCTCCAGGTGGTGGCGCCCCTGGTGCAGGGAGACAGAGGATGCAAAGCTTTACAAAGTCCCCTGGTGATTCCCGTAGAGAACCATTCATGAAATTTATGCTGCCCCTGGCATGGCCTGTGCTGGTGAATGGCATGGCCACCCACCCACAGCCTGCCTGGGACTGGGCCTCGGCCTTGACTCCTCCCTCTTGATGACCCCTGTCCCAGCCATCAGCAGAGCTAGTGGTTTGTGCCTCTGAAGAATGTCTGGAATCCATCCCCTTCCCCTTCTCTCATCCGGACCACCAATGCGCTTCATCTGGAGGTCAACTTCGCATTTGCCTGGACGGAACTTTCCACATTCTACTGTCAGCATGATTGATCTGTCTCTATATCTATCAATCGTTTATTCATCATCTATCTATCATCTATCATTTATCTATCCATGACTTACTTATCTATCATCTATATTTATCATTTATCTACCATCTATCTAGCATCTAACATTTATCTATCTAGCATCTAGCATCTACCATTTATCTATCTTCCTCCCTTCCTTCTTTCCATCCTTCCATCCCCCCCTCCTTCCTTCTTTCCCTCTCTTTCTTTATTTTTCAAAATATTTAAAGCATACTGAAAAGTATTGATAAATACATAACAGCACCCAAGTACTCATCACATCATTTTGTTAGACCCTGACAGTTTGCCCTATTTGCCTAGATTCTTTTTTTCCTTAAGAAATACAACTACAAGTAACTGAAACCCCTTGTCTGCCCTTTCCAAATCCTATTCTTCCCCTCTCTTCAGAGGTAACCAATATCCTGCTTGTCACATTTCTCATTCTCATGCTTGTTTTTACTCTTTCATAATGTATTACATATCCATAAACTATAGTTTATATATGTCTATCTGCAACTTGCTTTTTCTAATAAACCATATGGTTTTTTAATTTTATTATGGAAAATTTCAAACATGTACAAAAGTAGGAACACCCATTACTCATCACCTAGTTCCAGCAATTATGAACTCATAATCATATCCCCCACACCTTCCCACCTCCACCATTTTGAAGCAAATGATATTTTTTTCATCCATGAGTATTTCAGTATATATCTCTAAAAGACAAGGTCTCTCTTTAAACGTAACCACAATACCGTTATCAAACCTAATAGTGATTTGACAATAATTCCTTAAGAGCAAATATCCAGCCAACGTTAAAATTGCCTCAATTATCTCATAAATGCTTTTGGTATATTGGTTTGTTCCAATCAGGGTCCCAGGCTGCGTTTGGTTGATATGTTTCTTAAGTATAATGATGAACAAAAAGCCAGACAGAAAACATATAAGGGGAGCAGGTGTAGCTTAGTGGTTGAGCGCCTGCTTCCCATGTATGAGATCCCAGGTTCAATCCCTGGTCCCTCCTTAAAAAAAAAAAAAAAAAAAAAAAAAAACATGAAATTAATCTATGATGAGAGACATCAGAATAGTGGTTCCCTCAGTGGTGGGGGGTGGGGGCACTGGAAATGTTCTCTCATCCCTTCTTCATTATTAGCTAGAATACTACTATAAAGAACTTCTACAAAAAGATTTTTTTTCTTCATCAACTATTTGATTGCCATGTGGATCTTAAAGGAAAAGCTTATTAAATGCCGGAGTCTTTATTTCCAGTTTGCAGAATAACGGGTTGGTTCTCCAGCAGCCTCCAAAAGTGACCTGTAATGTTTTCAGTATCACTATGAACTCGTGGGCTTTTAAACACATTTGATATGTTTCCATCCTTCACATTCATTCTTTTTTTTTTTTTTTTTTTTTTGCATTTGCTTACATAAATGTTATTTTATATATATATATTTTTTTTATTTTTTTTATTTTTTTTAAAGATTTTATTTATTCATTCATTTATCCCCCCCTTGCTGCTTGTGCTCACTGGGTCAGCCAACCACGCCGTGCAGGCGGGCTTGCGCTCACCAGGAGGCCCCGGGAACCGAACCCGGGGCCCCCCATATAGTAAACGGGAGCCCTACTGATTGAGCCACAGCCGCTTCCCTATATATATATATTTTAAAAGATGCTTAGATTACATAAATGTTACACAAAAATTACAGGGATTCCCATGTTCCCCACCTCCCACACCTCCCATAACATACCACATAAACATCTTTCATTAGTGTGTCTCATCACCTGCAATGGATATACACATCCTGGGGCTTTGCCACTAAGTATGGACCATAGTTCACATTGTAGACCACACTCTCTCCCACACAGTTCTGCATGGTATATGCTGATGTAAAATGGCCTATATCTGTCGTTGTAATGTCACTCAGGATAATTCCCAAGTCCTGAAAAAGCCCCTGTATTACAACTGCTTTTCCCTTTCCTGCCCTGAAAGCGTCTAGTGGCCACTGGCTACACCTCACTGTTATAATTTCTTCCATTGCTTGAATCACAATATGTCTACAACAGAATACCATTAAGTCCACTCTAGTCCATAGCTGTACCCCCAATCCTGCAGAGTCTGGGATGGTGATGTCCACTCCACCTCCGAGTGAGAGGGGGCTTATATCCCATGGATACGGTGGATGGGATTATCCTGCCTGCAGCTGCAGGCTCTCTTCATTCCCCGGGATGGGTAGATAATCACTCAATTAATGAGGGAATACTGAATTCCCAGCCTGGAGAGCTCTGCCACATTCTCCAAGGGAGCAGCAACAATCCCCTGAGTGCAGGGGCAGTGTCTGGCAAAAGAAGATGGTCCACTGATGGGTTCTTGTTATTGATGACTAGTCTTTGCTCTTGTAATTGAAACTTCAAACTCATTCTGACTGATGTTCAAATTGCCCCATCTCTGGAAGGTCGGAACCTCTTCAAGTTGGTACCTGAGTCCCTTTGACACCACCCTAAAGTGAACTCTGATCTAGTCCACTCGTTTTAACTGCTGTATGGCATTGCATTATGTGCCGAGTGAACTTTCTGGAATGTGGACATGAAGCTCCCACTCTGCTTCTTACAATCTTTCAATGGATCAAGTCCACACTCCTTCACAGGGTTTACAGGGCATGATTTTACTCCTCCAGGCCCCCTCCTTCCCCATCTTGAACTCAGGCCCTTCGTGCTAAACTACCTTGAGAGTCCTGAAGGCACCTCACACCCCTCCCCATTCAACTTTACCCTCTACCTGTAATCCTGCCCCACCTTCTCCCGCTTGCTGCTTCTATTCATACCTCCTGTCTTCTCTTAACCACCCTTTCCCCCAGGAAACTTTCTCTGGCTCTTCCCCTATTCTCCAAGGCTGGGTTGGGGTTGGCCTCCCCCACTGAGGCATATCTGTGGAACAGATAGCAGATCAGTTCCCAGGACACCAACCCACCACTGGAAATATCATGAGATGGAGACCATGCTCAGGGAGTGTCCCCTGGGTGGCCGGAAGGCACTCTTTGGTAAGCCCTGGGGAGACAAGCTGGGGAATACAGGAGCCAGTGCTCATGCTGCGTTCTAAAGAGTGAGGGGCTGCTGATTAGGGCCAGCGTGGGATGATTCTGGACCAGGCCAGGGCAGGCGAGCTGTTCCACTGGCACCCTTTCCAGCCCCAGCTCCTCCTCTCATGAAATGTTGAACAAATACCACAGAGCCCTTGTGTTTGAAGGAGCGCCAAAGTATTACCCGACATGTGCAGTCCAGCCCTGCCCCGAATTATAGATAGGCCTGCCCAGGGCCGGCCTGCCAGGCTGGGGGTTAGGGGCCAGGCTCGGCTGCACGTGGCCCTTGAGGGGCCGGCAGTGCAGTGACCCCAGCCGGGCCCCGCAGTTCGAGGAGATCCACGAGGTGATTGCGCGCTACAAGACCCTGGTGAGCATGCACCACGACCTTATGATGTCGGCGCAGGAAGGCCAGGAGAAGATCGAGCACGCCAAGGCGCGGTTGGCGCGCTACATGGAGGAGAAGGACGACGAGATCCTGCAGCACAACAACGAGCTGGCCAGGCTGCAGATGCGCTTCGACCGCGCCCGCAGCGATGTCATCATCTGGGTGAGGGTCCCCCGGGCGCAGCGGAGGGTTGGGAGGGGGAGCGCTTCTGGGGGTGAGATGAGTAAGGCCCCCTGCCCTCGTTGAGGCCCCCTTGCTCACGCGCGCCTTCCCCCCTACCCCAGGAGTCGCGCTGGGCGCACATCCAGAACACCGCGGCCAAGAAGACCCTCTTGCTTGGCACCATTAAGATGGCCACCCTGAACCTCTTCCAGATTGTGAGCAAGCAGCTGAAGGAATCGACCTACGTGTCCCTGGAGGACACGCACAAACAGCTGGACATGGTAGGCGGAGAGGTGGGCACCTGGGGCGGCTGGGCCAGCGAGGCCCTGGGTTCTGGGAATGGAGTTAGGAGCAGGATGGAGCAGAGGCTCTCATCACCGGTCCCTGAGGGATGGTGCCCATTGCTCGGCCCCTCCCTCAGAGCGTCTGGTTCTGTAGGTCTGGGGTGAGAACCAGTGAGTTTGCCTTTCCAACAAGTTCCCAGGTGATGCTGCTTGCTGGTATGGGTTCCAGCTTGGAGAACCTCCCCATTAGGGCTAAGGCCCTATTGAACCCAATCCGATGAAATCATAACTGATTTCATCAGTTGTACCCAACAGTATAGTGTCTGAGGCCAACTCTTTTTTTTGTTTTTTCTTTTTTTTAAAGAAAATTAGGAAGTTTACAGATGGACAAGTCATATTAGTACCCATCTGAGACACACTCTTTGAAGTAACTGAAAGGAAATTGAAAAAATTATGTAACTTTTTTGCTGTATGAGTCAAAGTTATTTAATGCCCTGTCCATGTGCCACCCCAAATCATCTCACTTATGACCAAATGGACACACAATCCCACATGCTGGGAAACTCTGCACTAGCAAATTCATTAGCTGTGCTGCTTCTGACTTGCAGAAAACCATGACTGATTAACTATTTGTTCCTTGTACAAAAGTCTTTAGCTCTGCTGTGTAACACCAGGAAGTGATCTCCCCAAAGGCTAGGAGTTTTGTATTTTGTTCCCTGCTGTATCCAGTGCCTAGAACAATGTCTGGCACATAGTAGGTACTCAACAAATGTTTGGTGAATGAATATGAAACACAAACCCATGAAAGAAATTGACTGAATTAGCTGAGAGGCACTTCTACTTAAAAAAAAAAAAAAAAAAAGGTGAAGCTCATGAAATGTAAAGGATTTCATTCACCCACCAGGCAGAATGAAGAATTCCCCGAAAACAAATAATCAGCCTGCATCTTAGGGTACATAGGTGTGTTCTGGATTCTCCCCTGTGATAAATATTCGGTGGGGTATTTGCAGTCCAAAGAAGGAGATTTATAAGAAACCTTCTTCTGAAGTAGCAATTCTCAAACTTTTTGGTATCAGGATCGCTTTGCACCCTTAAAATTTATCGAAGACCCCCAAAAAGCTTTTTGGTTATAAGGGTTATATCTGTTGATATAAACCATATTAAAAATTAAAATGGAAAATGTAACTACATTTCACTCATTTTATAGTGACAATTTTTAAAAAAACCATCATATGTTGTATTAGTCAGCCAAAGGGGTGCTGATGCAAAATACCATAAATCTGTTGGCTTTTATAAAGAGTATTTATTTGGGATAGAAGCTTATAGTTACCAGACCATAAAGCATAAGTTACTTTCCCTCACCAAAGTCTGTTGCCATGTGTTGGAGCAAGATGGCTGCCGATGTTCAGCCTTCCTGTTCCTCTTAAGGCTCTGTGGTCCCAGCTTCTTACAACATCAGTTGTAGGCCAGTAGGCTGTTTAGGCTTTGTCTCTCTCCCTGGGGCTTGATTCTCTCTGGGCTTAGGCTTGCTTCTTTCTGCAAGGTCAGCTGTAGACTATCAGGCGAATGGCTCTTTCTTTCTGGGGCCTCTGCCATGTCTATGGAGTTGTCTCTATTCCTTTGTGTTCATCTCCTGTGTGTCTACTTCTCAGGGCTTCAGCTCAAAAACTCCCACCTCCCTTCTCTGCAGTGCCGTTTCTCTGTGAGTCCCCGCCCACCAAGGGGACAGGGACTCAACGTACTACTGATGTGGCCCAATCAAAGCCTTAATCATTATTTAATCAAGTAAAAGTGAAACCTCTGAATCCAACATGATCTAATATGCCCAGAGAGATAGATCCGTTTAGAAACATAATCCAATATCTATTTTTGGAATTCATAAACAATACCAAACTGCTACATATGTCAACATAAGTAGCATTGTTTTTTGAAAAGTAACTGTATTTCCAAAAAATATTTTCTCTGAAAAGTGGCACCAGTCTAACTTCTGCCAGTTTCTTTTCTTTCTTTTTTTTTTTTTTTACATAAACAATAAGTGTTTAGTAAACATCATGATCTTACAGAACAAACATGCACAACATCATACAGGGCTCCCATACATCACCCCACCACAAATACTTTTCATTGTTGTGAAACATTTGTTAACAAATTATGAAAGAGCATCGTCAAAGTATTACTACTAACCATAGTCTGTATCTTACTCCCCTATATATTTTTTAAAGGATTTATTTATTTACTTTTATCCATTTTTACACACACACCCTCCGTTTTTGCTGTTTCTGTGTCCATTCGCTGGGCCACTCTCTGTGTCCGTTTCCTGCCCTCTCTTCTCATCCTTCTCCTGTCTTCACTGGGATTTGATCCTCGGAACCTCCGATGTGGGAGAGAGGCATCCTACCACCTGCACCACCTTAGTACCTGGTTTTTCAGTGCGTCTAGTCTTGGCTCTCCCCTGTTATGTCATCATCTTGCTGTGTGACTCCTGCCAGTCTCTTTAACATCTGGCTCAATAGCAGGTAGCTGGATTCTCATGGCTGCTTCTCCGTTCACTCGGTTGTCCTATCACACACCACCTAAACCCACTCTGGTAAACTCCACTGTACACTCGTGAGGAAACAAGAGTGGAAAAGGTAAGTAAAGCCTAAATATTATAAAAGAGCTTTGGCCTCATAGATACCCCACTCCCCAGAAATGGTCTTGGGGACTCCTGGAGGTCCCCAGGCCCCCGTTGCTATAGTAAGGAACAGTGTGGCAGGAAGTGTGGCCTCCAGCTCCTTGACCCCCACTCTTGCCTTCCCTGCTTAGACCACAGCTTCTGGTCTGTCTACTCCAAATTTTATGCTTTCTGACTCTCTCCCAACTTTGATTTGCTTTTTACAGGACTGCTTTATATTGTCCAAATGTTATTTTAAAATGTCCTTCATCATCCCAGTAGGATATGTGCCTACTGACAATACATGTGATCATGTAGCCTAGAAAATTAAAAATAAGAACCTGGGAAAATAGAAGTTAAAATCAGAGTTCAGGGTTAGAGGGAGAGAACTTCATACTGTGGGTTCTTGGATTACAAGGGCTAGCAACAGGGGCAATAGTTGGCTTTGAGCTTCCTAGCAGCCAAAGTGAAAAGCACGACATAATTCTTGTTCCCAAGAGAAGAAAGCATAAGGTTTTCACAAAAGAAGCGAACCTTTTCCCAGCCCTTAGTTCTAACTGAAATTTCCTGATGGGTTTCAGAGATACTCAATGAATAATGCTCTTAATAACATCCGTATAACAAATGCAGGCTCAGGTCTCGTAAGTCAGAAATAAGAATGTGGTACCACAGTATGACTTAGGAAAAAAGATTCTGCACAAGGCCAAAACAATTTGAATTCAATATACAGTGTCACGAGAAGTTCAGGATTATCCCTGACTCAAACCAAACTCTCTGGAGCAACATTTTCCAAATGTTTGGCAAATCCTAGACTCCCAAGAGATTAGCAAGTATTCGTGAGGGGAATAAAAGGACTCCATGGACCAATAAATTTAGAAAGCCCTATATTAAAGTTAAGAGGTTTGTTTTTTGTTTTGTTTTGTTTTTAAATATAGGACTTTGCTGAGTTCTGTACCCTGAGCATCTCCAAGCAGACAGTTTCTAAAACTTATTTGGCCCCAGAACCCTTTTTTGATGTATATGAACATGTATTATAAGGACAGAGTTTGCGAAGTGCTGAACTTGTTTCCTCTCTAGCCCTGGGGCAGCTGCTTTAATGTACTGATTTTTTATTTCCTCATTTGCAAAGCAGGAATTATGTTGGTAAAGGAAGATTATATTGACTGACAGTGTTTTTGAGAGTTTTGGACAAAGTCTGTGTAGTTCCATTTCTAGGAACTTCCTTGAAAAGGAGAAATTTTAGAACACAGATCTTGGAGAGGCCATTTCAATCAACATTTTCTCCTTCTTCCCCACTCCCCCACCCCGCCTTTTTTTTTTTTTTTTTTTTTTTTTTTTTGAGGTGCCAGAGCTGGGGACTGAACCCGGGACCTCATATGTGGGAAGCTGGCACTCAATCACTGGGCCACATCGGCTACCCTGAGTTGGTTTTTTTCATTTTTTGTTTTCAGGAGGCACTGGGAACCGAACCCGGGACCTTCCCTGTAGGAAGCAGGCGCTCCACCGCTTGAGCCACATCTGCTCCCCAACTGTTCTTCTTCCCTTTTTAAAGATGAATAAACTGAGTCCCAGAAAGATGAAGTGATGTCCCCAGGTTCTGGGTTTCAAGTAAATGCAGACTTTTAAGTTGAGGAGGGCTGCCTGCCCCTAGACTGATGGCTCCCTGCAGTCTGCTCATGACCCTTTTTCTTTCTTCTCCCTTCTGTCAGAGGTCAGCGCTTACTTCACTGCATCTGCCTGTAGGCATTCCCAGCTCCATTCCCATTTATTGCTTCTAGTCTCTAAACCTGACCCTCGATTGCAACAGGAATCATTTCCTAACAAGGGAATGTGGTCTCCTCAAGAAGTCAGTCACAGGAAAGTGAGAAACTCCTTACCTTACAAGAGATGTCCCTTGGGACTGGGGTACCCTGTCGCTGCGTGGGGTTAACGCTGGTCCCCTTGCCCCGTTAGATCCAGCAGTTTATCCAAGACCTGTCAGACATCTGGGCAGAGGTGAAGAAGAAGGAACAACAGCAAGTCCGCGTTTAAGGAGATAGCCGTGGGTCCAGAACGGTCTGAGACAGAGACAGAGAGAAAAACTTCCTGGAGGGCTTCCAGTCTAGGCCACTAAGAAACCCTGCGCCTTTCTGCCCGCAAACACCCTGCCATTTCCCCCTCAGGTCTCAGTCCATCCCAGCCCTGAAAACATTAAATTTTATGAGAAGTTTTTTGTAAAGTTATCTCTGTTTTTGGTGGTTTATTCACGGGAAGAAGCACCCCCTCTCAAAGCTGGTCACTGAGGCTGCCCAGAGGCTAGAAACCAATTCTTAGGTGTGGAATCTCCACAGTAAGTGTTTGGGTGGGCAACAGACTACTGGGGTTAATACATAGGACCCTTCTTTCCTCTATCACGTCAAAGATTTAAAAAAAAAAAAAAGGTTGGTGCTTCTACAGTGGGCACAAACACTCACTCAAACTGTGAAGGCAGCTTTCCAGGACATAGTTCCAAAGGTGGTGAGTTAAGAATTCTTTCCTGATCTGCGGGACAAGCCTTGCTTTCCCACTGGCTGGGGACCCTAAATCAGGCAACACGATATCAGCAATGCTAATGAAGAAATAGCAGGCAGGCTCTTCTAACCGGGGAGGGGCTGAGGGACCCACTGACCTGCAGAAAGACAGCTTCTAGGCTTGGGAGCATCTTGACAGGCTGGAAACGAAGGATGAAAACCAGCAAAACTAAACTGAACAGAAGTAAATGTAAAGTCTTGTGCTTCATTTCAACAACTCAGTTGCACTTTCTAAATCATCAGTGGCAAAAACCAAGTTAAAGACCCATGGGACATTAGCGATACAGAAAGCTGAGTCTCTGGAGCTGAATCATGAAAACCATCACTATCCCTGTCTTAACGAGCAGGGCATTTGCCCGAGGATACTGGCTGTAGGATTCAAACTCAGATCTGCCTGTCCCAAAACCTGTACCCTCTCCATTGGCCTAGGCTGCATCTCAGAAGGCCTGAACAAGGCTCCTTATTTCCTCCCAGATGCCTGATCCCTACAGGGGCAGACATGGCTACAGACATGCTAGAATCCTGGTTTGGGCTGCTGTCGGCCAGGTCACCTTTTTGTATAACCTTAGGCCATTGCGGGAGCTGGTTAAGAAGTCCCTGTAAGGCTTTTGTCTTTACATCTGATGCTGGAGCTTGAAGTCCACGGGGACTGTAGCTGGGAAAGAAATATGGATATAATGTGGGGGAGATAAGAACAAGCTGGCTTCTGTAGCTTCTGAACTACAGAAGCTGGGGTGTCTTGCAGAAGCCAGCACCTGTCGTCACAGAGCTGAACACATAGCTGGCCCGGAAGTCAGAGAAGCTGAAGGAGGAGCCAAGAGAAGTGAAGCCCTTGCAGGCCTGGCCAGGCCCTCACACCAGTGAGGTGAGTCAGCAGGGCACTTCTGTAGGAGCTGCAGAATGGCTTCTGCCTCCCTTCAAATCTCCCACAAGGGTCTCTCTGTGGCCCACCCTAATTGGAAACTGACAGGAAAAGGAATTCTGGGCAATGCAGTTCATGCTGGCCAAGGCAACACGTTACAGGGCCACCATGCCATCAACATCTCCAGGTTACAGATGAAGTGGAGACCTAGCATCCTTCAGAAGAGAGGAATGGGCTCTGGGAGGTCACAGCAAGGCTGGCTGGAGGGGTTAGAGGGCAGTGGTCAGCTCACAAACCCAGATGGACAATATTTCCAGGTGGTGCTCAGAAGGCAATGGCTAGAGCAGGGGTTAGGACCTTCCAGAAACAAGTTTGTGGGTGAAGCGCATGCCTCGAAAATAGCTTCCGCTGACTGTCAAGCCTACTGGGCGGTGTCCTGGGAGGTAGGAGACACAGTCCCCTCAACCCCCCAAAACACACATCCCCCCATCTTCTGCTGTCTCTGTGAGGTGTTTGGAAAGTCCAGCTGGTAAAGATTAACATGCTTTCTGGTGGGTGAGTATCCTATCAGCCCCACTCCAAGGTCTTGTGCCAGACAGCCAGAGGCACGCCCCTCTCCCTTCCTTCCTTCCCTTCTCCCTCTCCTGGCTCCACCGCCTTGGAGTGTCAAGTTTCTTGCTTGACCCAAATGGGGAATAACAAAGGCTCACACTTAGAATTCCTGTGATTGCAGTGCAAGCGCATCTTCACACACTAGTGTTTACTTTATACACATGTGTATAACCCACTCTAGTATTGTTGCATTTTGAAGGTTTAAAAAGGGGCCCAGCCCTGGGGCAGAAGACATTCTGTGGGTTTAGGCAGATTTCTTCATTACAAGGGAAGCTACAAATCCACAAACTCATTTCCAAGCCCACAGAAAGGGGGAGAGCAAAGCCAGAAGGCTACAGAGATTCTCAGGAGCCGGAGTAGGAGGCCTTCCAGCCAGGAGTAGGAGAGGGCAGCCGTCAGGAAAAGACCCTCACCCTGTCTCCCCACACACCCATCCCCGCCCCTTCTCAGCAGAGGATACCCCCACCACGCCATAGTCTACCAGCTTGGGCCCTGTACCCACATAACCCCAAGACTGCCCAATCAAGAAAGATTTGGGTTCCCAGATAAATGAGATCATGCCCTGAGAATGAGAAGATGAAATTAAGGCTGTGCCTGGAGGTTTCCCAGCAAGAGAAGATACCAGCTCATTAAAGCAGAAATAATGGATCGGTTTCAGAAACAGATTGCCTCTTATCAGCAAGGCAGGAAGTAGAATGCTGGGTGCCTTATGTGCTGAGGGAAGCCCTTCAGGGCTTCGCCTTCAATGCTAGGACACCCTGTTCCCCATCAAAACCTGTTGGCACTTCTTGAGAGAAAGAAGGGAAGGGATGGAGGAAGGGGCAGTGCATGTGAAAGAGCCAGGCCTACAAGCAGCCAAGTGGATGGACACCACCATGGGTGTCTAAAGGGCGCTGGTGAGGACAGGACTAGAACCAAGCGGTGAAAGCTCTTCAGGGTGATCGTGACCTCTCTTGGGGTGGCTGAAGAGCCCTTGCTTCTGTGGGATCTGCTATAGGCTCTTGGGACCAGGCCCTTCCCTCACACAATCGTATCCTCAAAGGCCCTTTCCCAGACTCCACGTGGGGTGTCCCCACTTCTTAATGTGCACAGCTTTCAGTCAGCTGGAAGGTCTCCGGAACCTTCCATGCCTCATTCTAAACCATCGTAGGGGCTGATGACTCAGGCATCTGAGTGAACTCTGTTGCCATACTTTCGAATATCTACTGAAAGTCCCCTATGTGCAGGGCAGGGTGCTGAGGCCAAGCCAGGTTCACCGGAGACACCTGCCTCAGGCAGCTTCTTTCTCCTGAGAGAGGGTACATTCTGAGGTGGGACAGTAGTGAGACTGTAGGCTTCACCTCAGCTTCCTCACCAAAATGGTGTGAGGAAGTCACAGCTGTGTAGCGTGGTCCAGTGCCATCCATGGACTCAGGAACATTGAAAGCCAGGCTCGGAAACACCTAGAGTGTGGTGAACTAACCATTTCAGGAAAGTTATGAGGAAAAGAGCTGAATCTAGGAATCATCCAGCAGAACCTCAGCCAGCTGCGTAGCAACGTGAAATGGAGGGTATTAGATTTCTATTCTGCCTAACAACTTACCACAGACTTCAGACTTTTAAACCAATACCTATTTTTTTTAAGGATAACTATTATTATTTAGAAGAGGAAAATAAATCATAAATTGCAAATTCAAAAATTCTAACAAAGAGCAAAAATACCGCACCAAACCCAAAAAATGACCTAATATTTTTAACTGCCTGAAAAATCTCTATAATCCTTTTTTTTCTACATTTTTTGGCCAAATATGCTTTGATTAGTTCTTTTTTTGATTAAGATTTTGTATAGCTATAGAGAGAAGGGAAAGATAATTTAGTCTTTCTTTTAGTGTGGTTGATGGAAATTTTTTTTCCAAATATGTGTAACATAGGATCACAAACAGATTACTCACTGTTTGTAATCTTGCTATAGGTTTGTGTCCAAGAATATAGGAATTTGGATAAATTCTATTTCATGAGGTACCCATTAAGAAAGAAATATATCTAAATATATAAATGTTGCATTTATAATTATATATGCTTTTTTTTGCCAATTTATTTTTTATTTTTTATTGTAGCAACATGTGTACAACTCAGAAGTTCCCATTTTAACCACATTTGAGTGTACAGTTCAGAACCAACACCTGTTTATTCTCCCACAGTTCTGTCGACCAGTGGACTCAGCTGGTTCTCTGCTCAGGATCCCACAAGGTTGAGATCAAGATGTTGGTTTTGCTGGACTCTTTTCTGGGGAAGGGCAGCGGACTTTCTGGTTTTGGAGCGGAATCCAATGCCTGGCAGCTGTAAGACTGAAGCCCCCAACTCCCTGCTGGCTGTCAGCCGGGGCCACCCTCTGCTCCTAAAGACCAACTGTATTCCTTATCCGATGGTCCCCTCCATCTAAGGCAGCAATGGCAGGCCAAGTCCTGTCACACTTCCAACCTCTCTGACTCTCTCCCACTACCAGCCAGAGAAGACTCTCTGCTTTTTCTTTTTTTAAAGATTTATTTTATTTATTTCCCTCCCCTCCCCTCCCTTCCCTTCCCCTCCCCTCCCCTCCCTTCCCCTCCCCTCCCCTCCCTTCCCCTCCCCTCCCCTCCCCTCCCCTC
>JAKSZT010054052.1:5654060-5688357 GCA_026826555.1 Tolypeutes matacus | reverse complement strand
CTGCCTCCCTCCCTCCCTGCCCCCCCGCCCCCCCCCCTCCCCTCCCCCCCGCGTCCCTCCCCTCCCTTCCCCTCCCCTCCCCTCCCCTCTCCTGTTGTTTGTGCTCGCTGTCTGCTCTCTGTGTCCATTCGTTGTGCACTCACTGTATCTGCTCTTCTTCTCTTTAGGAGGCATCAGGAACCGAACCCGGGACCTCCCATGTGGACTACCTCTGCTCCCTGCTTTGTTGTGTCTCTCATTGTGTTTCTTCTTTGTGTCTCCTTGTTGCATCATCTTGTTGCATTAGCTCACTGCACCAGCCCATCAGGTCAGTTTGCTGTCTTTTTTTTTTTTTTTTTTTTTAAAGATTTATTTATTTATTTCTCTCCACCCCACCCCATTCCCGCCTCGTTATCTGCTCTCTGTGTCCATTCACTGTGTGTTCTTCTGTGTCTGCTTGTCTTCTCTTTAGGTGGCTCCAGGAACCGATCCTGGGACCTTCTGGAGTAGGAGAGAGGTGCTCAATTTCTTGTACCACCTCAGCTCCCTGGTCTGCTACGTCTCTTATTGACTCTCTTCTGTGTCTCTTTTTGTTGCATCATCTTACTGTGCCAGCTCTCTGCACAGGCCAGCACTCCTGTGCGGGTCAGCTTTCCGCGCGGGCCAGCTTGCCTTCACCAGGAGGCCCTGGGAATCGAACCCTGGACCTCCTATATGGTAGATGGGAACCCAATCGCTTGAGCCACATCTGCTTCCTAGTTTACTGTCTTGCTTATCTTCTCTAGGAGGCACCGGGAATCGAACCCAAGGCCTCCCATGTGATAGGCGGGTGCCCAACTGCTTGAGCCTTATCCGCTTCCCAGACTCTCTGCTTTTAAGGAGAGTTTAAAGGGACTGGTGTGATTAGATTACCCCCCAACCCTAGACAGTCTTCCTTTTGCCACCAGAAGGTGAAGGTATGGAGACCAGCTTAAAAGTCTGTGGGAAAGAATAAAAAAATAATAGTAATAATAAAATAATAAAAAGTCTGTGGACCACACTGGTCAGGAAAGGATGTCAGAGCAGCCTGAGAAGGAAGGGGAGGAAGGGGAGAGATGGGAGGATGGAGCCTGATGAGGGTGGCCAAAGGCCAAGACGCGACAGCGATGAAAAGAAATCATGTCAGATGTGCACCTGATCTGACATTTAGCAGCTGTGGGCTTATCACAGTAGGCTTATCTGCCTGGGGCTTATGGACCCTTAGGGATCAATAAATGGG
This sequence comes from Tolypeutes matacus, assembly GCA_026826555.1. Taxonomy (NCBI): domain Eukaryota; kingdom Metazoa; phylum Chordata; class Mammalia; order Cingulata; family Chlamyphoridae; genus Tolypeutes; species Tolypeutes matacus. The sequence continues at coordinate 5,687,120 of JAKSZT010054052.1, read as the reverse complement.
CTTCAATCAGTTGGGCAATCCCTTGATGTTTTTATGAAGTGTTTATATACTTTCATGTATGTATTTTTCATGACTGAACAGGGTGAGGGTGGGATTGGGGACAGGAGAAATTCCATAGCATTCAGCAGATTCTCCCAGGAATCGTAGACTCCAACAAGATTAGGAATTAATACTTGTTTTAAATAACAGCTTTATTGAGCTATAATTCACATACCATACAATTCACTTACTTAAAGTGTACAATTCAATGCTTTTAGTACAGTGTTGTGCAACCATCTACACATTCAATTTTAGAACCTCTTCATTATTCCATAAAGAAACCCTATACCCATTAGCTGTTGCTCTCAACCCCTCCCCCTAGCCCCAGGCCCCAGAAAGAATCTACTTCCTGTCTCTATGGATTTGCCTTTTCTGGGCATTTAATATAAATGACATCATATAATATGTGGACTTTTTTGACTGGCTTCTTTCACTTAGCATAATGTTTTCAAGACTCATCCATGTTGTACCATGTATCAATCAGCACTTCATTCCTTCATATGACTGAATAATATTCTACTGGTATAGTCCAGTAATATTCCATTAGTAAACTCCAGCAATATTCCATTGGTACATTCCAACAAATTAAACCACACTTTGTTTACTCATTGATAGACTCTGGGTTTTTTTCTCCTTTTTTTACTATTATGAATAATGCTGCTATAAACATCCAGGTATTATTAGTATTTGTGTAGACACATTTTCATTTTGCTGGGTCATGTGGGAACTTTTGAGGAACTGTCAGAAATTTAGAAGTACTGTGTTTTAAGGTATTCTGGGTATGCTTTCATTTCAGGAGTTAATGGCAAATTAGTAAAAAGGAAGGCCAGTCCAGCAAGGAATAGTCAGAAGGAAAATGAGGATTTGATGAAACAAGGACTGAGGGCAGTTCAAGATTGTTGAGTTCGCTACCTAATGGCACAGCTGCCCGGATTCAAATGGAAGGGGCCTGAACCGTGAATTAGAGACCAGGCTGTCAACACAGCCCCAGGATAGCTAGCTGTGTGAAGTAAATATTCATTTCACAGCCTCCCCCACAAACATGCCCCATGACCCACTCCCAGTCTACTCCCCCACCCACTCCCTCACACCCAGGCATCAGAACCCATCTGTCCATTAATAAGTAATGGTGAGGATTTTTTAGTGCCACCTATATGCCAAGCACTGAAGGAAGCAAAGAGAACACAGCAATAAATAAGTAATATGGGTCCTGCCTCTTGGTGCTTCTGGTCTCTTGGGAAAGAGGGACATTAAGCCGATAGTAATAAATAAATACTTATCACTGCAATAGCTGTCCAGAAGGAGTGGGTGCCGTGGGCTCATATAGGGGTTGGGGGTGAAAACCGTCCAGGCTTCTGAGGAAGTGATGGGGGGCTTAGGCAGAGACCTAGAGAATAAATAGGTATTGGGCCCCGCCCTGAACAAGATGGCAGAGTGAGATGCTTCAGGGCTCCGTCCCCCACAGAAACTTTGAACAACCAGCAAAAACTGGCCGCAAAATCTTTCTCAGGGCTCTTGAAAACAGTTAAAGGACTGCAGAAACAGGACGAGCTGTGAATCAAGAAAAAGGCCACTTAAAAGCGGTGGGATTTCCGGCACGCTGGCTGGCCCCTCCTCATCCCCTCGCCAACTCCACGCAGAGCTGGCCCGCATTCCCAGTGCAGATCCCTGGTTCCGGCTCTGGAGGGAACAGAGTGGCCTTCCCAAACCTACTGGGAACGTGCGTGTCTGGTCCATCTGACAGGTGGTGGCCTGAAGGACTCGCCGTCCCAGAACTTGCCCTGTGTGTAGAAGGCCACAGAACACTGCGGGAGGGCAGTCAAGTGGCTGCCTGAGGCAGGGGATTGCTGCTGGAGGACACACAGTGCAGTGTCCCTGACTGAGGAGACTGTTTTCTAGGGAAAAGGGGACATTTGTAAACATGTAAATTGGGTAATTCCTCAGGCCACGTGCTCCTGCCCAAGACCAGTCGCCTGCACAGAAAGGATCATGGAGGTCCCTAACTTTGCCTGGAGCTCTTTTCATACAACCCATTTTAAGGATAAGCTGAAGGAGAGCACTTGCACAGGTCAACCTGCCCAGGCTGGAAGAGGTTTCTTTTTTCCTTTTTTTTTTTTTTTTTTTTCCTGAATGCCAGGGAAAACTCAGTCCTCACACTTTCTGGATACAAACTTAAGGAACAGATGCCACAGAGTCTGCATTTCAGTGATAACACATTAAAATATCAAAAGGTAAAGGTTTCAACAAAAGGTTATAAAACACAAAAAGAGGAGCAGATTAGCTCAAGTGGATGAGCACCTGCTTCCCATATAAGAGGTCGTGGTACCTCCTAAAAATAAATAAATAAATAAAAAGAAACAGGAACTGATGGCCTAGGCAAAGGAGATTAAAGCATTAGCAACCTTCAATGAGGAGGATCAGACCTAGCACATACCAGACAAAGACCTTTAAAAAATGGTCCTAAATTTGCTCAAAGAGCTAAAGGACAACATATACAAAAAACTAAAGGAAATCAGGAAAATGATAGATGAACATGAAAAGAATATCAACAGATGGAAATTATGAAAAGGTGAAGCCCACAGTAGCAGAAATGAAAATTTTCCTGGAGGAGTTCAACAGCAAATTGGAACTGACAAAAGAGTCAGTAGCTTGAAAATAAGACTTTTGAAATCATTCAGTCTGGGGAGCAGAAAGAGAAAGAATGAAAACAAGTCAACAGAGCCTGAGGATCTTGAGGGACACCAAGCATACTATACACATTGTGGGAATCCCAGAAGGAGAAGAAAGAAAGGGACAGAGACGATATTCATAGAAATAATAGCTGAAAATTTCCCAAATTTAACTAAAGACATGAATACATACATCTGTATTAGTCAGGGTTCTCTAGGGAAACAGAATCAACAGGAGATATTTATCAATAGTAGGAGGTTTTATAAGAGTCTCTCACTGACCGTAGGGGTGTACAAGTCCAGGTCCCGCAGGTGGGCTGCAAACCAGGGGCTCCAATGAAAATCCAATGAAGGTCCTTGATGAGTTTCTGGGAGACGTTGGCTATCCAAAGATGAGCTGGGAAATTCTCTTTGAATGCTGAAATCACTTCCCCTTTTAAGGCATTCAACTGATTGAATAAAACATCACTCATTGCCGATGGCAATCTCCGTGATTGATGTAGATGTGATCAGCTATGTATGCAGTAAACTCTCTGATAACTAAAGCCTATAAATGTCCTTGTATTACAATTAGCCCAGTGCTTGTTTGACTAAACAACTGGGAACAATTGCCTGGCCAAGTTGACACATAAGCCTAACCATCACAGTCCACCCCTTGTCAACTCGGCAACCATACACATTACCTTAAACCATACTTAGTCTCTAAGTAAAAACAATAAAAAACATGCATATATATATATATATTTCTGCCTAACAATGTTCAACTCTCCTGTGTACAATCAGAAACACATTAATTCCCTATAGAATAGGGTGCAAGTCCTTGGGTAATATTCACTCTTAAAATTGACATCCTTAAATATTATGACATGAAACTAGTACAATTTGTCATATGATAAGGGAAAAGGTTGGGAAGAAAACAAAGATATTCGTTTGGGGTACATATACAATCATACTATTAACAAAACAAGAATGAATGACTCATGACAATTACAGTCCTCGTTTCTGTTACTGGTCACGTGGACGAAGTTCATATTTATTGCTACCTTCTTCCACTACCCATTCCATGTTCCTGTTACCCTCAGCAAGCACTTCAGCTGGCCATGGTTCTTTGCCTGGTAGGGTGACCCAAACACTCTGTAGCAGTTTGGCATTATTTATGAATTCCAAAAATAGATATTGGATTATGTTTGTAAACTGGTCTTTTCCTCTGGGCGTATTAGAGTGTTTTGAATTCAGAGGTTTTACTTTTACTTGATTAAATAATGATGAAGGCTTTGATTGGGCCACATCAGTGGGTGGGGACTCAGAGATGACATGGCAAAGGACAGAGTTGGAGTTCTGATGCTGAGTTTTAATGCTGGAGCCCGGGAAAGTAAGCACACAGAGAAGCCAGGCCGTGAGGAAGGGGAGAAGGCCCCAGGAAGAGAGGAGCTGTTCGCCTGATAGCCTACAGCTGGCCTTGTGGAGAGACGCAAGCCTATGTTGGCAGCCATTTTGCTCCAACACGTGGCAACAAACTTTGGTGAAGGAAGTATCTTATGCTTTATGGCCTGGTAACTGTAAGCTTCTACCCCAAATAAATACCCTTTTATAAATGCCAACAGATTTCTAGTAATTTGCATCAGCACCCCTTTGGCTGACTAATGCACACTCATTCCTAAAGATTCTGGGCCATTGTTAGTCCTACTTGGACTGGGTTGTTGCAATTTTCCATTGACTTTAGTCACAGGGCATGGCAGTACTAGGAGATGCCCTAGAGGATCTCCTGTATTCCAGGCAAACTCTTCTTTACCCCCATTATGTAATTGCAGTCCTATTTCTGCTTGATAGTCAGGATCAATCACCTCAGCCAGTACAGTAATTCCCTTCTTTGCCTGTTAATTCAGAGGTAAGAGGAGCCCAAAGCGGCCAGGTGACAGTCTTAACTTCCAGTTCAGTGGTATCATTGTTGAGTTCCCTGATGGCAGCATTCCTCCTTTTGGGACTAAAATCTGTAGACCAGCAGAGCTTAAGGTTCCAGGGACAGAAAGCAAAAATTTTCCTAGTGGGTCACTAGGGGTTAATAGTAAGTGGTGCCACTCCCATTTCCACTCCTTGATTCCTGGACTCATGAATCCTGGTTATGGGAGAAACAGCACCATTTAGAGCATACTCAGCCTCCAGGAGAACATTGTCCCAGCCCTGCAAGGTATTGCCACCTAGTTGGTGCCATAATTGAGTCTTCAAAAGGCCATTCCACTGTTCTATCAATCCAGCTGCTTCAGGGTGATGGGGAGCATGGTAAGACCAGTGAATCCCATGGTCATGTGCCCATTCCCACACATCATTTGCTATGAAATGGGTTCCTTGATCAGAAGCAGTGCTTTGTGGAATGCCATGGCAGTAGATAAGACATTCGTAAGTCCATGGATGGTAGTTTTGGAAGAAGCATTGCATGCAGGAAATGCAAACCCATATCCGTAGTATGTCTCTATTCCAGTTAAAAAAAATCGCTGCCCCTTTCTATGGTGGAAATGGTCCAATGTAGTCAACCTGCCACCAGGTAGCAGGCCGGTCACCTTGAGGAATGGTGCCATATCGGGGGCTGAGTGTGGGTCTCTGCTGCTGGCACAGTGGGCACTCAGCAGTGGCTGTAGCCAAGTCCGTCTTGGTGAGGGAAAGTCCATGTTGCAGAGCCCATGTATAACCTCCATCCTTTCCTTAATGGCCATTTTGTTCATGAGCCCATTGGGCAATTACAAGAGTGGCTGGGGAAAGAGGCTGAGTGTTAGCCACAGAGCGGGTCAAGTTATTCACTTGGTTATTAAAATCTTCCTCTGCTGAAGTCACCCTCTGGTGAGCATTCACGTGGGACATAAATATTTTCATGTTGTTGCCCACTCAGAAAGGTCTATCCACATATCTCTTCCCAAGACCTCTTTGTCACCCATTTTCCAATCATGTTCCTTCCAAGTCCCTGACTATCCAGCCAAACCATAGGCGACAGCCCATGAATCAGTGTACAAACACACCTCTGGCCATTTCTTTTTCCAAGCAAAATGAACAACTAGGTGCACTACTCAAAGTTCTGCCCACTGGGAGGATTTGCTGTCGCCACTATCCTTCAGGGATGTCCCAGAAAAGGGCTGCAGTGCCTCAGCTGTCCACTTTCGGGTGGTACCTGCATATCATGTAGAACCATCTGTAAACCAGGCCCGAGTTTTCTCATCCTCAATCAACTGATTGTAAGGGACACCCCAAGAGGCCAAAGCTGTGGGGTGGGAAAGAGAAGGTAACACGGCAGGGGTGGTGACCATTGGCATTTGGGCCACTTCCTCATGTAACTTACTTGTGCCTTTAGGACCCGCTCGAGCCCTATCTCGTATATACCACTTCCACTTTATTATGGAGTGCTGCTGTGCACGTCCAACTTTATGGTTTGGTGGGTCAGACAATACCCAGCTCATGATAGGCAATTCAGGTCTCATGGTAACTTGATGGCCCATGGATAAGCGTTCAGTCTCTACTAAGGCCCAGTAGCAGGTCAAAAGCTGCTTCTAGAAAGGGGAGTAGTTATCTGCAGAGGATGGCAAGGCTTTGTTCCAAAATCCTAATGGTCTGTGTTATGATTCCCCTATAAGGGCCTGCCAAAGGCTCCAGACAGCATCTCTATTTGCCACTGAAACTTCCAGCACCATTGGATCTGCTGGATCACGTGGCCCAAGTGGTAGTGCAGCTTGCACAGCAGCCTGGACCTGTCACAGAGCCTCCTCTTGTTCCGGTCTCCAATCAAAACTAGCAGCTTTTCTGGTCACTCAGTAAATGGGCCAGAGTAGCACACCCAAATGAGGAATGTGTTGTCTCCAAAATCCTAAGAGATCAACTAAGCATTGTGCTCCTTTTTTGGTCATAAGAGGGGTCAGGTGCATCAGCTTATCCTTCACTTTAGAAGGGATATCTTGACATGCCCCATACCACTGAACACCTAGAAATTTCACTGAGGTGGAAGGCCCCTGTATTTTTGTTGGATTTATCTCCCATCCTCTCTCACACGTAATGCCTAGAGTCTTTGCTACTTCTTGCTCACTAGGTCCTATCAACATGATATCATAAATATAATGGACCAGTGTGATGTCTTGTGGGAAGGAGAGACCATCAAAGTCCCTGCGGACAATATTATGACTTAGGGCTGGAATTAAAGGAGCCCTATGAGACAGACAGTGAAGGTATACTGCAAACTGTTTCTGGTGGTCCTTACTAATGGCAATTGAGAAAAAAGCATTTTCCAGATCAACAGCTGCATACCAGGTACCAGGGGATGTGTTGATTTGCTCAAGCAATGATACCACATCTGGGACAGCAGCTGCAATTGGAATCACCACTTGGTTAAGTTTATGATAATCTACTGTCATCCTCCAAGATCCATCTATTTTCTGCACAGGCCAAATAGGACAGTTAAATGGGGATGTGGTGGGAATCACCATTCCTGCATCCTTCAAATCCTTGATGGAGGGAAGCGGCTGTGGCTCAATCAGTGGGGCTCCCGTTTGCCATGTGGGGGGCCCTGGGTTCGGTTCCTGGGACCTCCTGGTGGGGGCGGGCCCGCCCGCACGGCGTGGTTGGCTGGCCTGGCGAGCGCGAGCAGCAGGGGGGGGATAAATGAATAAATAAATAAAATCTTAAAAAAAAAAAAAAAAAAAAAAAATCCTTGATGGTGGCACTAATCTCTGCAATCCTTCTAGTAACCCAGTATTGCCTTTGACTTACTATTTTGTTAGGTAAGGGCAGTTCTAGTGGCTTCCATTTGGCCTTTCCAACCATAATAACCCTCACTCCACAAGTCAGGAATCCAATGTGGGGATTCTGCCAGTTACTGAGTATGTCTATGGCAATTATGTATTCTGGAACTGGGGAAATAACCACAGAATGGGTCTGGAGAACCACTGGACCCACTGTGAGATGGACCTGAGCTAAAACTCCATCAATCACCTGACCTCCATAAGCCCCTACTCTGACTAGTGGGCCACAGTGATGTTTGGGTCTCCTGGAATTCATGTCACTTCTGAGTCATTATCTAATAATCCCCAAAATGTCTGATCATTTCCTTTTCCCCAATGCACAGTTACTCTGGTAAAAGGCACAGTTACACCTTTCCTTGGGGAAAGGTGGGAGGAAGATTAACAGTATAAATTTTTGGCAGTTTAACAGGATCCTTCCCCAAGGGGACCTGGCCTTCTCCTCATTCAAGGGGCTCTGGGTCTGTAAACTGTCTCAAGTCTGAGAATTGATTAAGGAGCCATGATTCTCTGTGTCTGTAACTTGAGTTAGGGTTTTGTTCACTCGACCTAGAACTCTTCAGCTTATGCAGATCCAGAAGAAATTTAATAGACTGCCCATCTATTTCACTTCTAGGTACCCCATGATCTATTGGCCAATGCCATAACTCTATGGGACTCAGACTATTTTGAGTGCTGCTTTGAGTCTGCCTTTCATTGTGGTAGCCACACCCACCTGGTCTTTGGTAATTAACTACCTATACTTGACTTTTACCGGACCAAGATCCTCTCATCCCCATAATGTTTAAGGATTCCAATTCCATTACAGCCCTCCCAACAGTAATATCTGGACTACAAAGAAGAGCAACCGCGGAACTCTTCAGGGATGATGGAGTTAGTCTTACAAATTTATTCCTCACAGTCCTGGTTAAAGGTGTGTCCTCTGGACATTCCTGGGGTGGCTGGGCAGGTCTCAAATGGTAAATCCATTCTAGCATTCCAATCTCTCTTAGCCTTTGAATTCCTTCTTCTACTGTATACCAGGGCAAATCCGGCATCTCAACCTCAGACATGCTAGGCCATCTTTTGGTCCATGTTTCAGTCAGCCACCCAAACAAACTGTTGGAGCCCTTTCTAACCCCTTGAGCTATAGCATTGAATCCACAATTTCTGCTTAGTGGGCTCATATCAATAAACTCAGCATGATCCAACTTTTTATTCTTTCCCCTATTATCCCATACCTTTAGTATCCATTCCCACATGTATTCCCCTGATTTCTGTCTATATAAGTTGGAAAACTCATGCAGTTTTTTCAGAGTATAGCTTACTTCCTCATGAGTCATATTTTATATTTCACCTTTGGGGGCTTGTGATTTTAGTCTAGTAATAGGTCTCGAAGAGAAGAAGGGGGGTGGGGGTGGGTAAGGAGAAGGATTAGAAATGTCTTGCAAGCTACTGACCTCAGGGCATTCCTTTGCATTTTCTTCTGGTGAGACAGGATTAATCTCTTCAGGCAGGGGTTGGAAGGCAGATTACTCAGGGCAGGCTGGAGCCTGGGCAGCACAGGTTGGTGTTTGGCTGGTACCTGCCTCAGGGCTGGGAGGAGATCCAGACTCCCGGGGCAGGCCAGAGGCTGGTCAGTGCAGGTTTCATTTCGGCAGGTACCCACCTCAGGCTGGATGGAAGTCTGGACTCCCTGGGGCAGGCTGGAGGCTGGGTGGTACAAGGTTGACAAGGTGTGGTCTACACAGGGTGGGCCATTGCAGGCTTTTCTGGTAAAGTCTCAGCAGAATTTAGGGTTCCAATGTCCCCACCAATATTATCATCATCCCATATGTCTCCATCTCTATCCTTAGGGTTCCACTCCTTTCCAATCAATGCCTTCACTTTAATTGCAGAAACCCTGCTGGGTTGAGATTTTAGTTTCCTTTGTAACTCTGCTACTCATACAATGAGAGTCTGAGTTTGGTTCTCAGATATCTCAAGCCTGAGGCTGCAGGAGACAAGATTTTCTTTCAGAGCACACATAGAAACTTTCACATCATTCATGCAGCATGTAAGTTGCAAATTTGAAGCCTTTAGCTCATCATTTTCTTTTGTAACTGTATCCAGAGTATCTAGGAGGAGCCAGCCAACATCATTATACCTTTTGACTCCACAAAACTCTGTTAAGATGTTGAAAACACTCTCACCCAGATCCTTGCTTCTTTTAAGTGTGGAAGTAGGGAAATCCAGTGATGATATTTTGCATATCTCCATTGCCAAATCACACCACGGATGTTAGGAACCTCTTCATTATTGGAAAGGGAGTCATTAGTACCTTTAAGTCCAATTGAGTAGAGAGCCAATTGCAAAACTCCTAGAACCACCTCAGACATCCCATGTTTAAGACTCTGTTCCTTAAGAGCCACTCCTGGTACCAAGCTATATTAGTCACGGTTCTCTAGGGAAACAGAATCAACAGGAGATATCTGTAAATAGTATGATATTTTATGAGTCTCTCGCTTGACCATGGGGATGCATAAGTCCAGGTTCCACATGCAGGCTGCAAACCAGGATCTCTGATGAAAGTCCAATAAAGGTCCTTGATGAGTTTCTGGGAGACGTTGGTTATCCAAAGAAGAGCTGGGAAATTCTCTCTGAATGCTGAAATCACTTCCCCTTTTAAGGCATTCAACTGATTGGATAAAGCATCACTCATTGCTGATGCCAATCTTCCTGGGTGATGTAGAAGTAATCAGCCATCTATGCAGTAAACTCACTGATAACTAAAGCCCATAAATGTCCTTGCATTACAATTAGCCCAGTGCTTGTTTGACCAAACACCTGGGCACAATTACCTGGCTGAGTTGACACATTAGCCTAACCACCACAACATCCAAGATGCTCAACCAACTCCAAACAGGATAAACCCAAATACATCCATGATATGGCATATTATAATCAGACTGTCAAATACCAAAAGATAGAGAATTCTCAAAGTTGCAATAGAAGAGCACTGGGTCTCATACAAGGGAGCCTTAATAAGATTAAATGCCAATTTTTTACCAAAAAAATACATGGAGGCAAGAAAGCATTGGGATGACATATGACATATTTAAAGTGCTGAAAGCAAAAAGCTGCTACCCAAGACTTCTATATCCAACAAAGCTGTCTTTCAAAAATGAGGGAAATATTAAGACATTTCCAGATAAACAAAAGTTGAGGGAGTTCCTCACTACTAGACCGGTCCTACAGGAGATGCCAATAGAGAGGTCTGCCAGTTGAAAGGACTGAACAATAGAAGAAGATCTAAGCCACATGAAGAAATAAAGATCTCTGTTGAGATTAATAAGAGGAGTAAATGTAAATTCCAGTACTATTGTACTTTTGGTTTGTAACTCCACTTTTCACTTCCTACAGGATCTAAAAGGCAAATGTGTAAAATATAATGATAAATCAGTGATTTTTTTTAAAGATTTATTTATTTACTTTATCCATTTTAACCCCCCTCTTCCCCATTTGCTGTTTTGTGTCCATTCGCTGGGCAATTCTCTGTGTCTGTTTCCTGCCATCTCTTTTCCTCCTCCTCCTCCAGTCTTCACCAGGATTCGATCCTGGAAATCTCCGATGTAGGAGAGAGGTGCTCTGCCACCTGCGCCACCTAGGTTCATGGTTTTTGGAGCTTTTGGAGCATCTCGTCTTGTCTCTCCCCTGCGTCTCTCTCCTGTTACATCATCATGCGCCTTCTATATATATTTTTTCATTTTACCGGGAGGTCCCAGAGATTGAACCCAGGTCCCTCCATATGACAGACGGACGCCCAACCATTTGAGCCACATCCGCCTCCCAATCAGTGATTTTTGAACTCACAAGGTATAAACATAAAAGTGGGGGTATGGTGGATTATAGGAACACAGATTGTATATACATTGAAGTTAAGTTGGTATCAAAGCAAATGAGATTGTTACAGATTTAGGATGTTAAATTTAAGCCTTGTGATAACTACAAAGAAAATATCAAAGTTATGCAAGCTCATGGAGACAGAATTTAGAGTACAGTTTGTCAGGGGCAGGGGACAGGGGAATTAAAGCATAATGGGTATAGGGTTTCTGTTTGGCATAATAGGAAGGTTCTAGTAATGGATGGTGATGAGGGTACAATATTGTGAATGTGATTAATCCCATGGAATGGTGTGCTTGGGAATGGTTGAGATGGGAAAGTTTATACTGTATAGATGTTCCCACAATTTAAAAAAAAGAAAGAGCGACTAAAGAGACGATGACAATGACATGCAATTCATGATCCTGGATGGGATCTAGCAAGGGAGGAGAAAAGGCTCAAAGGGACATTATTGGAACATATGAAAAAATTGGACTATAGACTGTCAGCTTTACATAAATATTAAATTGCTTGAACTTGATAACTGCACTTAAGATGGTTACATAAGTGAATATCCTTGCTCTTAGGAAATGTACATGGCAGTATTAAATATTCAAGGAGCATAATATTTACAACCTATACTCTAGTGTTCAATAAATAGGTTGATAAATTGAGACATGGATGGATGGATGGATGGATAGATGGATGGATGGATGGATGATAGATAGAATGATATAATATATGTGGCAAAAAGTTAAAAATAGGTAGATCTGGGTATTGGCAGGGGTATACAATAATACAACTGTATGGGGGTTATATTATTTTTGTAACTATTCTGTAAGTTTGAAAGTATTTCAAAATAAAAAGTTTAAGAAAATAAAAATAAATTAAAAAAAGAAGAATGAATGGGAGTTTTTCAGCCAGACAATGGTGAGGAGGAAAAGGGAGAGGAGGGAGAGGGGGAAGGAGGCCGCCTGAACACAACAAAACAGGAAGGCCCTGCACCTGACAGGAAAGGTCAGAAGGCCAGTGTGGCTGGAGCAGAGGGGCTAAGGGTGAGGACAGGGAGATAGGCAGGGATAGAGGATGCGGGTCCTCTGGGGAAGGTCTTGTCAAGGATTCTGTGTTTTATTTAAGGGGATGGGAGGGCACTGGAGGATTCTTTTACAGAAAAAGATAAAGACCAAGTGACCAAAGATTGAGTTCTGTGTAGAAGTTTGTTTATTTGTTTTTTCGTTCATTATTGCCAGGCTCAGAAATCTAATTTGGCCCTGAATCCGGGATCTGGGGAGTGAGGTTTAGGAGCGGGGAGAAGGAGTCATCTTGAAAAGCTGGAAAAACCCCGCACCTTTCTCTGTCCTGGGTTAGAAAGGCCAGTCTTTGCGTGCCACGGATTGGCTGGCCATACTTGGGCTTATATCCAGTCAGGGGGTGCAGGGCGGGATGGAGGTGGCTTCTGCCCCACAGGTGCAGCACTTGCCATGGGGGAATGGGGCAGTTTGATGCCAAGTTAGGTGCCTGATTCGGGAGGATGGCAGGCAGTTGTCGTTCTAGCAGAAGTCAGGTCTGAGGCAGGCTATCCAGCATGCCTCGGAAAAGATCATTCTGGATCCTGCATGGAGAATGAATTAAATTGGGGCAAGATACAGTGGTCACCAGAGGTTCTGTGGGGAGGGAGAGGGAAGAATAGGTGTAACATGGGGCATTTGGGGGACTTTGGAATTGTTCAACATGACATTATAATGGCAGATATAAGCCATTATACATTTTGTCAAAACCTCTAAAATTGTGCGGTGCAAAGTGTAAACCACAAATGTAAACTATAGGCTATGGTTAGCAGCAATGCTTCAATGTGTTCATCAGTTGTAACAAATGTACCACACTAATGAAAGATATTGTTAATGGGGAAAAGTATGGGAGGGGGAGAGAGTGGGGTATATGGGAATCCCCTATATCTTTGATGTAACACTTACGTAATCTAAAGCTTCTTTAAAAATAAAGACTGTATATGTGAAAAAAACAAATTGGAGCAAGAATGGAAGGAGGCTGGAGTGGACGCAGGGAGACCATTTTGTTAAAGGATTAAAAAAAAGAAAAAGTAAAAGTAAAATCTTGCCTCTCAGACAAATATAAAATGATCGCACATTAAAGATTTTACTTAAGTCAGAAATTGAGGGAGCCAGTATGATTTAAAGGCCAATTCAAAGGAGAAACCAAAGAAACAGGCACATATGTAGGATAATGAGGAATGTTGAAATTAATTTGCTAATAGATGCAAAAATCCCCTCCACAGGCAGAAATCAATTGCATCTTTTTTTTTTTTTTTTTTTTAAAGATTTTATTTATTTATTCATTTATCCCCCCCTTGCTGCTTGTGCTCGCTGGGTCAGCTAACCACACCGTGCGGGCGGGCTTGCCTTCACCAGGAGGCCCCGGGAACCGAACCCGGGGGCCTCCCATATGGTAAATGGGAGCCCTACTGATTGAGCCACAGCCGCTTCCCAATTGCATCTTCACTATAAAAAAAAAAATTCATTTTCATTTCTACAAACAGGAGTCCTTTGCATCGCCTCCATGAGTTAACTTCTGTCTCTACAGAGCTGCAAAATGGTCAAAGAGGCTAAAAGATGCAAACCCCTATCAATCAGATGACCCCAAAGGGATCCCATTCAAAGGAAACCCAAGTGATACTTTTGCCTATCTCAAAGTCTTTCCCAAATTTTCCCGACAATCTGGAGGCCGTCGTGGTGGGCCAGGCAAACCTGGACTTATGCAGGGGAACAAGGTATAAAACAGATCCAAGTGGGTCTGGGGTCAGTGCTGGTTGAATTGGGGTGGTAGGGATCCAATGATCCCCCTTGCCTCTGATAAGCAGATTTTTTTCCCACTTTTTTTCCTTTATTTTTAAAGGAGCTTTAGATTACATAAATGTCACACAGAAAATATGGGGGATTCCCATAAACCCCTCCCCCTCCCACACTTTCCCGCATTTGAGACAACCACAGAATCCCAGGGGCTCTGGAGAAGCCAGGTGGCAAACTTCTGGTCTTGGTTGTCCCGTAAGTGCCTGCTACTTCACATTCTGTGCTACCTGCAATTTCTAGTTCCCTAAATCTTACTCTCAATTGTTTATACTTCCTGCTAATATTTAGAAAGGTGTATGGGGGACACATTACCCCTGCTGCCAGGATTGTCTGCTTTCTGGGTCACATCCTGTTATCCCTCTTCTTTTAGCACATCCTTATTTAATCTCTATTAAATAGGTCGCTTTGAAAGCTTACCGTGTACCAGGTATGGCACCAAACATTGTAAATCCAGTATCTCATTTATCCTCCCAACAATCCTTCGATGTAGATATTGCCATAAATCTCATTTGATAGACAAAGCTCATTCAGAGGTTTAACCTTGACTTTTTGTTTAATTTTATTTTTCTTCTTTTTTATTGCTATTTTTAAACCTTGACTTTTAAAATTATTATTTAATATATTAAAATTAAGGTTAAAAAAAAAAAACACTAGTTTTTCCTTAGTTTTGGCTTACAAATTTTATTCTATTTGTATCCAGCCTATTTTAGCTATCACTTTTTAAAGGATTTGGGGGAAGCGGCTGTGGCTCAATCAGTGGGGCTCCCGTTTACCATATGGGAGGCCCCGGGTTCGGTTCCCGGGGCCTCCTGGTGAGGGCGGGCCCGCCCGCTCGGCGTGGTTGGCTGACCCAGCGAGCGCAAGCAGCGGGGCGGGGATGAATGAATAAATAAATAAAATCAAAAAAAAAAAAAAAAAAAAAAGCTTGATTCTTCTTTAAAAAAATAAAAAATAAAAAAAAAAATAAAGGATTTGGAATGTTTGATCCCAATTAGAAACAAAGTTAAACTCCTTTAAACATTTTAAATTGCTTTTTTTTTTCTTTTGCATTTAAGGTATTTTTAAAAATTTTTTATTTAAAACATACTTAGGTTACAGAAATATTACACAAAAAATATAGGGATTCCCATATATCCCACCTCCCACACCTTCCACAACCTCCCACAAAAACAGCTTTCATTAGTGTGGCACATTAATTGCAACTGATAAACACATCCTGGGGCTTAGCATGGACCATAGTTCACATTGTAGACCACACTCTCTCCCACACAATTCTGCATGTTATGTGATGATATAAAATGGCCTATATCTGTCACTGCAATGTCACTCAGGACAATTCCCAAGTCCCAAAAAAGCCCCCGTATTACAACTGCTTTTCCCTCTCCCTGCCCCCAGAGCCTCTAGTGGCCACTGCCTCCACATCAGTGTTGTAATTTCTTCCAATGCTTGAATCACAATATGTCTGTAGTAGAATACTATAGAATACTATTACAAGTATATAGTAATAGTAAGTAAGAGTCCATAGTTCTTCCCCCAATCCTGAGGAGACTGGGATGGTGATGTCCACTCCACCTCCAAGTGAGAGGGGGCTTATATCCCATGGGGAAGATGGATGGGACTACCCTGCCTGCAGCTGCAGACTCTCTCCATTCCCTGGGACAGCCGTTGCCCACCATCATCTCTCCACCAGTTGTCCTGGGTGAGTTAAATTGCATTTTAAGATGTATTGCCTTCACTTTCCTTTTATGTACTTTACTGGTCTGACTTAACAAACAAAACATATGCCAGTATT
Organism: Tolypeutes matacus; assembly: GCA_026826555.1. Lineage (NCBI taxonomy): Eukaryota > Metazoa > Chordata > Mammalia > Cingulata > Chlamyphoridae > Tolypeutes > Tolypeutes matacus. The sequence continues at coordinate 5,671,141 of JAKSZT010054052.1, read as the reverse complement.
TAAATTTGAATTATTCATCGAGTAAATTAAACTTATAAATATGGTGAACTTTGAGTTCCCTTGAACGTTCCAATACTATGTATAAGTTTAGGAAATTTCTGGTTTAAAATCATAAGTCTGAATCAATTATATACTTAACTAATTTTTAACCGGAATTTCAATATTTTCCCTCTAGGCCAAATTTTATTAAACTTTATAAATACATAAAATACCAAATGTGCAAAGATTCTATTAAAAATATTAATACCATAGTTTGGATTCCCTTAAGCTTTCTGAAGTTAGTTTTAAATCTTCCTGGGGTTAAATGGTGCTCACTCACCAAGGAAACTGTAATAGTTCACAGTTTTGGTGGTTGCTTTCTGGACAATCCTGAGATTACCTAACAACCATTCTGATCTGTTTCAATGACCTCATAACTCAAAGGAGAAGTCATACTGTATGTTACACCTCTGCAGAGGAGGTTCTGCCACTTGATTGGATTTTGCATATCTTTGGCTTTTAAGATTGGGAGAGCCATTTCTATCTAGCGCTAAAGATCTTTGAACTAGATGGAATCCTGCTCTCTTTCATATTCTACTTTCTCTTTGGACTACACAGGTCTTAGAAATGTTTGGTCAAAGGATGGCTTAGGACTCAGCTATTTTCCATCTAGCAGTGGAACCTCAGGTGTCTGTCAGCAGTGGGAACGGATTTGGAGGTCATCAGTTCCTTCCCAGGTCCATGACGTCACCCCCCTACCACCACAGCCTGCGAGGCCAGCCAGTTCTTAGGACAGGAAATAGGGAGATTTCCTCTGGGAGTCCTACAGTGGATTCTCTCCTGCCCTGAAGGGTCACCAGTCACACAGATGGGACCAGAAGAACATGGAGGCAGCAGAACTGCAGTCAGATATGACCCCAGGGAGGCATAGAGGTGCCCGGGCACTTCAGTATTCATTTTCTCTTTTGAATCACAACAAGCCTGTTGGGCAGGTAGGGAAGGTGGCTTTGTTCCCATTTCATTCATTCGTTTGTTCAACAAAGATTTAATTGCCCAAGTATTATGGGTGAGGTCATTGCCTTCAAGGAGTCTACAAAAGGAGACTCCATCAAAAGAGGAGTATTGATAAAGGATGGTGGGAGATAAATCGAGGAAGAGATGTCTACCTGGTAGAAGGCAATCAGATAATCAGAGAAGGCTTCCTGGAGGAGGGGGCATTTGACATTCTTTCATGATTACGGTAGCAGTTTGAGATTACTTATAAATTCCAAAAAAAGATACTGATCATGTTTGTAAACTGGTCTGTTCCTCTGGGCATAGTACCCTTTGATTTAAATTCAAAGGCTTTATGTTTACTTGATTAAATCAAGATTAGGGCTTTGATTTGACCACATCATTAGGGTGTGCAGGGTTGAGTCCCCACTCCCTTGGTGGGCTATATAAATGGACACTCAGTCAAGAACACAGAAGAAATACACAGAGGAAGAGAGAGCTCCATAGACACAGAAGAGGAGAGAATGATCTTGCGGCCCCGGGAAGAGAGATAAGCCATTCATCTGATAGTTTGCAGCTGAAGAGAACAGAGCAGCCTACAGCTGAGATAGGAAGAAGCTGGGCCCAGAGAGCCTTAAGAGAAAGAGAAAGGCTGAACCCTTGCAGACATTGCCCGCCATCTTGCTTCGACACATCGCAAATGACTTTGGGTGAGAAATCAACCTTGACTTTGACTCTTTAGGGCCTTGTAACTGTAAGCTTCTACCTCAAATAAATACCCTTTATAAAAGCCAAGAGTTCTGGTACTTTGCATCAGCACCCCTTTTGGCTGACTAATACAATTACTGATTAGGTATTTTTGGGAGGTGATGAACAATAAAATAAAAAATAAAAAAATAGTAAGGTAATTTCAGATTGTGAGGAGCTAGCATTTATTCAGTGCTAACTACCTGCAGATGCTGTTCTAACTTGCCTTATGTATATGAACTCAAACCTGCTGGGACATTAGTTGGAGAATCCTCCTAGCCCTTCCATGAAGGAAACTGTTTAGTTATCCCTCACTTCATAACAAACCATCCCAAGGCTTGGTGGCTTTAAACAACCATTTTATTTTCCCATTATTTGGTGGGTCTGGAACCCAGGCCAAGGGTCATCAGGGACAGCTCATCTCTGTGCCCAAGGGTTGGCTGGGGCATTTGGCTGGGGCTAAAGGATCAAGATGGTCTTTTACTCACACATCTGGGGTGCTGGGGCACTTCGGTTGGCCTTGATGTGACCTCTCTCCAGCAGGCTAGCCCAGACTTCAGAATGCAAAATCAGGAGCTGTAAGTGACGTAACATCACTTCCACCACCTTCAATTGGCCAAAGAATAGCACAGAGGTAGCCCAGATTCATGTGACAGAGAAATCTTGTTACTCTTCATGGTAAGAGTGATAAAGTCATCTTGCAAAGAGGACATGCAGAATTGTTGTAGCCATCTTTGGAAACAAGATCCCACAGACACAGAGTTTAAATAACTTCCTCGAGGTCACACAGCTAATAAGTGGGCTGTAGGCATCAGGAAGGTAGGGGGTCCGATGTGCAGAAATGTGGAGAAGACATTTCAGATAAAAACAATGCATGAAAACCTAGTGTGTACTTGTTTGGTTTGCTGGAGAAGTGGGTGGACAAGAATGAGACAAAAAAGGTTGGCTGAGGCCAGACCATGGATGACCTTGAACACTAGACTTGGTTCTGTAGAGAGTGGGGAGCCACAGAAGGTTTTTGAGCAGGCGAGTGGCTTGATCAGGACTGTGCTTTAGGAAGATTGATCCAACAGCTCTGTCTGCTGGATGAATGGGGGCAGCCGAGTGAATTAGGAGATCCCTCAGGAGAAAAGCTGGTCTGCCCCATGTAGTACGTGTGGGAATAGAAGGGTGAGCATCCCAGGGGTGGATGTGAAACAACTTGGCAACTTGGTGTTTTTAAGATGTGGAAACGGAGGCTCTGAGAGGTTAATGTGCCGAGATCTCTTAGCAGAGTGTCTTAGTTTCCCAGGGCTTCTGGAACAAAATACCACAAACTGGGTGTCTAAAAACAACAGAAATTCATTGTCTCACAGCAGCCCACAAGGCCAGCATCAAGGTGTCTGCAGGGCTGTGCTTCCTTGAAACCTGTAGGGGAGAATCTGCTCCAGGCCTCTCTCCTGGCTTTGTCAGTGGCCTGCTCATCCACGTCATGTTCTGCCTCAGTCCTCACATGGCGCCCTCCCCGCCCCGGTCTATCTGTGTTCCTCTCCCCTTCTTATAAGGACCCCAGTCATACAGGATTAAGGGCCCACCCTACTCTGGTACGACCTTATTTGAACTTCCCTAATTCCATCCATAATGACCCTATTTCCAATAAGGGCACATTCTGAGGTACTGGGAGTTAGAACTTCAACATAGCTTTTTTGGGGGATACAGCTCAATCCATAACACAGAGCAAATGGCTAAGTTCAAAACAGAGCTCAGTGAGTAAAGGAGTAAGGGGAGTAAGGGTCTTGAGATCCCTACCCACTCAATTTCAAAGGGAGTGCTTGTGGTGAGGAGCCCTAAAAACGGGACTCCAGCGACTTGCTTACAGCACATTGGCATCATCAGCATGGTGGGAGTGTCAATCTTGTGAATTTCCCAGTGAGGAGATTTTAGTCAGTTTGAGCCAACAGGAAGTGCCAGCTCTGAAGGTAACCTGAATTCTTCCTTCTGTGAGGAGCTCACACACAAAGAAGAGTCTGTGTGAGAGCCTGGTCCACCTGAAGGCTGGGTCCACCTGAGGGCCTGGTCCACTTGAGAGCCTGATCCTCCTTCTACTCCTGAAGGCTGGGTCCACCTGAGGGCCTGGTCTTCCTTCTGCTCCTGAAGGCTGGGCCCACCTGAGGGCCTGATCCTCCTTCTGCTCCTGAAGGCTGGGTCCACCTGAGGGCCTGATCCTCCTTCTGCTCCTGAAGGCTGGGTCCACCTGAGGGCCCGGTCCTCCTTCTGCTCCTGAAGGCTGGGTCCACCTGAGGGCCTGATCCTCCTTCTGCTCCTGAAGGCTGAGTCCACCTGAGGGCCTGGTCCTTTCAAGGGCCTGGTCCATGTAAGGGCCTGGCCCACATGACAGCCTGGTCTATCTGGGGCTGGGTCCATGTGAGGGCCAGGTCCACATGTGAGGGCCGGGTTCATGTGAGGGCCGAGTGCACTTGAGGGCCTGGTTCATGTGAGGACTGGATGCACATGAGGGCTGGGCCCACATAAGGGTCAGATTCATGTGAGGGCCAGGTCCACCTGAGGGTCCCACGGGTCCACCTGAGGGCCTGGTCCATGTGGAGTTTGACTGGGGCTGGGTGTTGAGGGGGCAATAGAAGTTTGAATGTTGCCTCCTCCACACACACCCTAAGTTGCTTTGAGGGTATTTGTGAGAAAGCAAGAAAGAAAAAGGCAGCCGGGAAGTGAGAAGAGAGGACGTGATATGCAATTCTTTCAAAGCTTAGTTTGAAAAGATACTATGTTAAAAAAACAAAAAGTTTAAGACTGGTTGATCTCATTATTAGCATCTCTGGCTGAAATGAGGCTCTCTCCCCACCCCCCCAAAAATATTCTAGTTGCTCCTTGGGATTTGTATCTTCTATTCTTCAGATATACTTCGTGCAGGGAGAGCTCATTTTGGCTTTTTCCAAAAAATTGGACTCTAAATTTAGAACTGGCCTCAAAACTTCTGATCTTTGAGCTCAACTTGTCTGGCTTGGCCCAGCCTGAAACAGCACTTCTTATCACCACAACTCTTTTGGCTCCTATTTGAGTCCCCAGTTGTCTTAGAAACATGAATTGGTATGGCTGGTCACGGCCAAGAAATATGAGCCAGAGAGCCCCAATCTACCAGGCTAGGAACTTGGCCCTGCTCTTTTCTTGTAAATAATGTTCTCTAAGCAGAAAACATTTCCCCCTTCATTTTCTGAGAGCTGGTCCCCTTGGGCCTGTTCCAAATTCCATCAGTCTTCCTTCCATCTGTTGCAAGTTTCTCCCCTGACTTCTCATCCTTGAAATCACCAGAAAAAGAAGGAAGCATTCCTTGCTCTGTGCTTCCTCGGTCCAGCTGCTTGCCATCTGGACTCAGGCTTATTAACCCCTGACCTTCAGCCATAACCCTTCCCTGTACCTTCCTCCACATAGCCATGTCGAGAGAAAGAGCCAAGAGTTAAGGGACCTCCCAGTCCCCACTGGGTGGTCCCTCATGTGCATAGTCCTAACCAAGGACATCTTCTCCCTCAGCACCCAGCAGCTTCCATTCAATGTGCCAGAGCTGGTTCTGAGTTCCAGGCTCTGCCCCTCACCTTTATATGTCTTTGGGCAAGTCATTTAACCTTTCTAGCTGGACCTCTGTTGTCTCGTCTATAAAATGAAGAGGCTGGGGAGCGGATGTGTCTCAAGTGGTTGAGCACCTGCTTCTCACATGAGAGCTCCCAGGTTCGGTCCCCAGTGCCTCCTAAAAACAAACAACAAGCAAACACAAAAAAACCAACTCAGGGGAGCTGATGTGGCTCAGTGGTTGAGCACTGGCTTCCCACATACGAGGTCCAGGGTTCAATCTGCAGCCCCAGTACCTCAAAAAATAAAATAAAATGAAAATGAAGAGGTTGACTGAGCTGACCCCACTCAACACCTTCCATACCTTCATAACTATGACCAGGCTTTCCTGGTTAAAGGGTCCCTTAGCACTAAAATTTAGAGGAGCATCACACAGTGTCCTTTACATTGTCCCTGCAGAGAACAGTCACGGAAGTCAATAGAGTTGTAGCATCCTTCGATGAAAGCCATAGATATAACCCCACAACCTCAACACGGTTAAAATGATTCTACAGTGGGCCAAGACCATCTGGATCTCATTTGTGACAGTTTTGAAGGTTCACAGTGATCTAAAGATAAAAGCTAAGTTCCTTAGAGCAGTGTTTCCCAAACCACTTTCCACAGAACACTATACCCCATGGGCAGTTGTGTTTTGAAAACCCGTTGTCGAATAAGATTGGGAAAGCTGGGTCAAACAGGTTTCCTTACTGCAGGCTTCCTCCCTGAGCCTTCAACATGCTAATGTGCCTTGAATGCAGAGCTACTACAAATAGACACCTAACCTTCACAACAGCCTTTTTGTTTTGGCCATTTTGCGGTTTCCATTTTTACCGATGAGAAAATGGGGCTCAGAGAGGCTAAGTGACTTGCCCAAAGTCCTGCAGCTTGGAAGGGAAGGGGTTGGGATTGGAGGTCCAGTCTGCCTGAACCTAGAGTCCATTCCCCAACACTATGCCATATTTTCACCTCATGTTAGTAAGCTCCAAGAAGACATTACTGGTCATGAGATGCTGCCTCTGTCCCAGCTCAAATGCCTCGTGGAAAACAGAACCAAGGAAAAGTTCCTAGGGAAGGGGAAGGAATAGTAAGAGGGCGCTGTTTGTGTGTATATAAGTACCTGGGGACAATTCTTTGGTGGTGGGGTGGGGACTCAGAAACATCTGTATAGCTCCTCACAATGTAATAAGTCTCTGGAGTAAGTTGGTTGAAGAAGTGCCATACCTTTTACCAAAAAAAAAAAAAAAAAAAAAAATTATCCATTGTTGCACCTGGATTTGTACCAGACAACTCCCTTCCCCAATATAGCTTGCTGGGTAGGGTCAACATCAGCCCCCACAGGAGGCCAGCACCCCGTGATCTGGTAGGAAAAGATGAGCTGGGTAATCAAGTCCTACTGTGAGAATCTGAACTAGGGACTTCTGAGAGACAGAATCAGTTAATTGTTGCTTGTTCGTTCTTTCATTTCTTTAACAGGCACTTGTTGAACACACTGACCTTTGCATGAGAAACATACGGTGAGCAATTCCATTGAACCTATTCCCAAGGAGAGGTGGACCTTAAACCTAAAATGATGCTCACAAGTAAGTTCTCCTAAGGGAAGGCATGTGGCCCTATGGCAATATGTATCAAAGGAATGTGATCTAGTTTAGGGAAGAGTTGTGTGGCCCTGGAGGTATGCCACTCAGATGTCCCTTCAAGAGAACCTCTTGCAAGGAATGTAGTTGGCTGACTGCCTCCAACTTCTGTGCCTTCAGATGCGCTGCAGTATTCATGCCAAGGCCATTCACTCCCCAGGCTGTTCCTAGCCAGTGAGTGGGTACAGTGGGGATACCAAGCCTGGGCCATTTCTGCCAGACACAGAGCTTCTCTCATGGGAAGTCTCTGCTCTTGGGGACACCATCAGCTTAACTGAGATATTCTTAGCTGCACTGCGGTCTGAAACTCTTCCCATCCAGTTCTCCTTCCTTCCCCCTCTCCTTTCACAGGTACCAGACCTGAAGGGTCCCCCTGCCTTCCCCTTCATTCTTCAAATCCCTTACCCCAACAAATCTCTTGCATATTCAATTCCACTTTGGTATCTACTTCTCAAAGGACCCAAACTTGCACAGGGGTTTGGAGAGGTGATCCCTGGGAAGGGAAATGGAACTGAGACCAGAAAGATAAGTAGGCCTGAACTAGGGAAAAGGGGGCAGTGGGAACATTTCCTATGGGATCAACAACATGTGCAAAGACCCTGTGATAGAAGAGGGAGAGCATAAGTGAAGCACAGGGGCAAGGGAGAACCAAAGTGATTGGGGAATTGGGCAGGACCAGAGCATGCAAGACCTTGCAGGTCTTGGGAAAGATTCTGGTCACCATCCAAAGAGCAATGAGAAGCTATTGAATGATTTTAAGTGGCCAGGGGTACAGGAGGTGAAATAGCACACTGGGAACGAATATTTTTTCCTGGCAGTTGTGTGGAGAATGAATAGCAGAGGGAACTGGATCACAAGCAGAGAGACCAGTGAGGAGGTTGTTGCCATTGTCTTGGACGATGGTGGCTTGCACTAGAGCAATGGCATTAGAGAGGGAGGTAAGTGGAAGGATTTGAAATATATTAAAGAGGTAAAAATGGTAGGACTTGGAGATAGTTTGAATGTGGAGATGGTAAGAGAGAAGAAGACCTTGTGGATGGATCCCAGGTTTCTGGTTTGGTGAACTGGGTGGGTGTGGTGGTACCATCCACTGAAATTGGAAAGGCTGGAAGAACAACAGTTTTCAGGGAAAGACCATGAGTTTATTCTCAAAAATACTTAATTGAGGTATCTTTGAGACATCCAAGTAAAGATGTATAGATGACAGTCAGATATGGGCCTATAGCTCAGAGACTCAAGGCTAGAGATAGAGATTTAGGAGCTGTACTTGTCAGGATAGGCTAATATATGCTATGATTAAAAAAGAAAAATCTGTAAAGATATAGACTGGAGCATTGCTATCAACCATTTTGACCTGATTGACCTAATAGAACACTTTAATTACAAGTTGTGTGTTCAAAATATTGAAATTTACAGATTATGTTATCTGACCACAATGGAATTAAATTAGAAGTCAATTACAGTAAGTTATCTAATAGAACCCCAGTCCTGGGAGATTAAACACTCATTTTTAAATACATTATGGGTAAAAGAAGAATTCACAAGGGAAGTTAGAAATTAGAAATATTTCAAACTGAATGACAAAGGAAAATATAAGGTCTCAAAAGTTATGCATGCAGCCAAAGGAGTGCTTAAAGGGAAAAAACAATTAGCTTTTTTAGAAAAGAAGAAAGGTGTAAAATCAATTATCTGAAGTTCCATTTGAAAAAGCTAGATAAAGTAAGTAAAAGGAAAGCAGCTTTTTGCCTATGTCATGAATATTTGCTCTTATCATTATTATTTCTTTGCAGTTGACAAACAATAGAGAATATTAACAAAGCCAAAAGTTGGTTCATTAAAAATATCAACAAAATTTACAAACTGTAGCTTGACTGATCAAGAGAGGGTGGGGGGGTGGGAAGCGGCTGTGGCTCAATCAGTAGGGCTCCCGTTTACCATATGGGAGGCCCCGGGTTCGGTTCCCGAGGCCTCCTGGTGGGGGCGGGCCCGCCCGCCCGGCATGGTTAGCTGACCCAGTGAGCACAAGCAGCAAGGGGGTGGGGGGGATAAATGAATAAATAAATTTTAAAAAAATCTTTAAAAAAAAAAGAGAGGGTGGGGGGAGGGGAAGAACACAAGTTACCAATACAAGGAATGAAAGAAAAGATATCACCACAGAGCCCACAGGTATTAAAAGAAAATATTAAAAACAACTTTATGCCAACAAATTTGACAACTTAGATGAAATACACAAATTCCTTAAAAATTACAGCTTATCAAAACTGACACGAGATCAAGGTGAAAATCTGAGTAGCTATATCTATTTTTAAAAATTGAATTCATTATCAAAATCCTTCCCACAAAGAAAATCCCAAGCCCAAATAGTTTCGCTAGTGAATTCTCTCAAACATTTAAAGAAGAAATAATGCCAGTCTTACACAAAGTCTTTCAGAAAAAGAGCAGGAAGGTATACTTCCCACCTCAGTTTTATGAGACTAGCAATACCCTGATACCAAAACCTAACAAAGACATAATAAATAAATGGAGAGAGAGAGAGGGAGAGAGAGAATCCCAAACCTCAGTATCTTAATACAGCACAATTTATTTCCCACCTTGCTACATGTCCAACATTGATCATCAGGAAGGTTTGCTTATCATAGTCACTCAGGGACCAAGCTGATGAAACCTTCATTTCAATACATGTTTCTATTTTGATCATTTTAGTTTGCTAGGCTGCCGAAATGCAATACCCCAGAAATGGGTTGGCTTTTCAAGTGGGGATTTATTAGGTTACAAGCTTACAGTTCTCAGGCCATGAAAATGTCCAACTCAGGACATCATCAGGCAATGCTCTCTCCCCAAAGACTGGCTGCCAGTGATCTGGGATTCCTCTGTCACATGGCAAGGCACATGGCAGCGTCTGCTGGTCTCTCCCTTCTCTTCCTGGTTTCATTGCCTTCAGCTTCTGGCTTCCTCTGTCTTTCTCTCTCAACTCCTGTGGCATTCTTTGTCTCTCCGTATTCATGCCATTTGTAAAGGACTCCAGTAAGAGGATTAAGACCCACCCTGGGCCACACCCTACCAAGTAACCTAATCAAAAGGTTTCACCTACAATAGGTTCACAACCACAGGAATGGACTAGCTTTAAGAACATAATTTTCTGGGGTCCATCCAGCATCAGACTGTCACCATGATTAAGGCAAAGAAAAGGGATATAGTGAATCATAAACCAATTCTTGAAGGCTATGACCTGAAGCGACATGTGTCACTTAAGCTGATGCTCATGACCATGTCCTAAGGGGAAGGGGAGGTACAATCCTAACATGTTCCCAGGAGGGGAGAAAAATGAACAGTGATGACCAAAGGAATAATAGATGAATACATAGTAACATGGGGAAGCGGCTGTGGCTCAATCAGTAGGGTTCCCATTTACCATATGGGAGGCCCTGGGTTCGGTTCCCGGGGCCTCCTGGTGGGGGTGGGGTGGGGGTGGGGTGGGGGTGGGGCGGGGGTGGGCCTGCCCGCAAGGTGTGGTTCGAGCACAGGCAGCAAGGGGGGGATAAATGAATAAATAAATAAATATCTTAAAAACAAAACAAAACAAAACAAAAACCATAGTAACAGAGGATCCCAGAGACATTGTATGGATGACCTGCCCAGTGAGAGCATACAGAATGAGACAAGAAGGGGGCCTGGGGGCAGCCTTGGGAACACCCACACTTATTGGCCTGCCAAAAAGGGATGAGCCTGTGACAGAGGTTGAGATGGAGTAAGCAGATAAAAACCAGGTGAGTTCAAGGAGGGACTGGCTAACTGCGTCTAGTGCTATTGAGAGGTTGGGTAAGATAAGGATATGAACAAATGGGATGTCCCTGGTACCACTGCAAGAGTTATGTCAGTGTCGTGCCATAACACTGACAGAATGAAATGAGTGAGAACTGAGCGTGAGGTGAAGAAATTAAAACAGAGAATATGGACAACTCTTTTAAGAAGTTGACTGTGAAGAAGGAAGGCAATACCTGGAGGTGGAGATGTGGTTAAGAGGTTTGTTATTTCAATGAGGGAGATTTGAGTATGTTTAAATGTTGACGGGAAGGGTCCAGTTTGGAGAGAGTGGTTAAACATATAGGAGAAGAGAGTCGCTGATAGTGTAAGGTTTTTGGATGGCAGAAACTGGAAGTTAGTATAAAGGATACCATGAGGTAGGATTGGGATTATGGCAAGCAGAGGTGATGCAGGTGGAGAACCAAGTCAGCAGAGGAAGCCAGGGCAGAAAGCTGAACAGAGCAAATGCATAGTGAGGCAGATATACTGGGGGGTGAGAAAATCTGCAGCTGCTAGGAGAAATACAGAGTCACTGGGCCCTGGGATTGCTTCCGTTCAGGCATCTAGTTTCAGTTCTGGACCTTCTGATCCTTACCACCACCCCCTTTTTCCTGAATATATTTCATTTCAGTCAACAAATATTTATTGAGCATCTACTATGTGCAAGCCCTGTCCTGAGCACCTGGGATAGAGTAGCCAATAAGACAGATGCCAGACTTTGCCTTCAGAATGCATCCAGAGAAGCTGAGTTTTCCAATCTCTTTGACATTAATGCCCTCAAGATGGACTAATTTCTTGAAAAACAGGATAGATGCAACAAGATGTAGGAGGGCAGAAGAGAGTGGGCTTCCCATAACAGGAAAAAGGGTATTGGATGGGGCTTGTCACCTGGAAGGTCTTGGGGACTATGTGTGGGGGTGGGGGTGGGGGGTTCAGATCTGACTTTGGGGCAACTTGATGCCAAGAAGCACTCTGTGCTTTGAGGGTGTTTTGATGTGCACGTGGTTACAGTTGACTCTGGGTGCAGAGAAAGGGAGAGACACACCAATAAGTTGATCACCCTCCTAGCAAGCCACCCTAGTCTTTCTTTTTGAAACTTTTTGTTGTAGAAATGTGAAAACATATACAAAAGTAGAGAGACTAGCACAGTGAACCCCTTATCCATCATTCTCACTGCCATTGACCTCCTCTCTAACTTGTCTGTGCCTCCCAGTTGGCAATTAATCATGTACTTTCTCATGGAATCTTAGCTTCAGCCACTGCTGAAACCAATGCTATTTCTGGGCTTTTCTGTTATGTGGGCCAGTAAGTTTCTTTCTATCCTTCAGCCAGTTTGAAATGAATTTTTATCTCTTGTAATGGAAAGAATCCTGTCTAGTGCAGAGACTCAGTTAAGTCCCGCCCAACCTTACCTGTCAGCCCCAACAGCCCTACGGCCACACTGGGACCAAGGACCCTTTCAATGGCATCCACCCCTGTATTAGGTATCTCTTGCTGTATAACAAATTACCCCAAAATTTGAGACTATGGTAACTAACCTCTAAGATGGCCCTTAAAGAGCCTCATTGCCTAGGACTCAAGACCTGTCTAGCAACCACAAGAAATAAAGCGGAAGTGACTTGTGACTTCGAAGGCCAGGTGGTAAAAGACATTGCACCTTACCTCCCTGGGTATATGGCACTGCACTGTGCTTTCCTAATGGAGCACAGGGCTACCTATCGTATTCCTGGGAAGTGGGGAAGGTATAGTGATGGAAACAATGCCTAAACCGAGCCTGAAAATCTTCTGCTCCTCTCTGAATCCTCTTTGGACACAGGTCTCTATAGGCATGTTCAATGAATGATGCTCACCCCTCAGGACACGCACTCAGGCCTTTTGGTGTGTTAGGGGGACACCCCAGGCCCCATTTTCCTCCCGGGGCCTTCCTGGAGCATTTTCTCTGGGGCCTCCTGCAGCCAGGGCCGGAGCACAGAGAAGGTAGCAGAAGAGGAGAGCCAGGGTACCCACAAGCAGGAAGTGAAGGCAGGGGCTGGTCTGGGGGTACACATTTTGCCTGGGCTGCCGCTGGGTGGGGGCGGGGAGTCTGGGATCCAGAGCCTGTGCCTTCCTCTGCTGACCAGCTATTTCCACTCTGGTCCATGCCTCCCTGGAGGGGAGAGCTCAGAGCATGCTAGAATGTCCTCCTTCTTCCAACAACAGCCTCCAGGGGCTCGGGCCCACATGCTTCCCACACCCCGACCCCACCCCCACCCCCCTTCCTGGCTGAGTGCCTTCACCCAGGCCTGCCTTCTCTACCAGGCTCTCATTTGTACTTTTCTTCCCTTGCTTGTGTGCTGTGGCGATGAGTGGGTGGGAGCATGCGTTTCGGGGCGCAATCCTAAGTGCGCGTACCGGCGAACATCCGCGCGTGTGCCAGCCCTGGCATACGGGTATGTGCCTGTGCTCAGGACGTGGGGGGCTCGAATGTGAGCTAGGAGGCTGCAGGGGGACGCAGAAGGCCAGACCCTCTAACGCCGCCTTGCAAAGGCCCCCCCACGCTCTCTGACCCCTGCCTGTCCCCTCAGCCTCGGGGCTCATCACACCCTGCGATGAACTAACCCGGCTCGCTCTCGCTAAGGCGCGCTCTCTCCTCCTGACCTTTGAAAAGACTGTTCCCTCAGCTTGGAATGTTTGTGCCTAATCCCCATCCATCATTGGGCTAACTACTGCTTGTCTTTTAAGACTTGGCCCGAGTGTCACTTCCTCCCTTGAGCTCTTGTGTCTGGGTTGGCTGCACTGCAAGGCAGCAGCCTCCCTCTGCCCGGTCTCCCCCTCTCCCACCCCCACCGCCACCCCCACCCCCCGCAGGGAGCTGCCTGAGGGCTTGTGAATGTGCTAGTCACCTTCCCCCAAAGCATTCTGGTCCAGAGTGGGAGCTCACGGCATGGTCTTGAAGGCAGCCTGCCTTAAGTTTAACTGTTGGGGACTGGACGCAAAGAGAGTCAGAGGCGGGGAGATGATTAGATATAGCAATAGATAGATGGCATGTGGATGATACAGCTATGGATAAGTATAGATGACAGCTACTGATACAGATGAAGGTGTAGATATAGATAGATAGATGGATAGGTAGATAGGTAGATAGATGATCTAAACTGACTTCTTTTCTTCCAGCCATCTGGACCTGTGGGTTAAGTTTTAAGGAAATATAGGTGCTGTTGGGAGCCATGAGGGCCATTTCATCCTTGGAATTGAGGGGGTAAGGACCCGAGTGAGACTGTGCCCCGCCCCGCCGCCGCCGCCGCCCACATATATATTGGCACCACCCCAGGCTGCTTTTTGGAAAGAATGTGTTATCTTCACCGTTAATCTCTAAATCTCCTGGTTTAAGGCCAGGGTCAAACACTCACCGTCTCTCACTCAGGCTACCCATCCTTCCCATCCTAGCCCCTACCCCCAGACAAGCCTTAAAGTCAGTCGTGGCCTGAGTAGGTGGTGCAAGAAGAGGGAGAGAGGGAGGCCCCGCCCCTAGCGCTCCCCCCCCCCGCCCCCGCCCAGCCAATCACTGAGGACCTTTGGTTTCCGGCGTAAGGGGGGATGAGGGTCTGGGGGAGACAGGGAGCCGAGCTGGAAGGGGTTTCCAGCCAGGCTGGCTGCGGGCTCCGGGGGCTGATGCAACTGGGGAATTTGGCTTCTTTTTTATCACATATATCCTTTTTCCATATATGGTCATCGAGAGCTACTGGCAGCGAGGCTCCGGCCCAGATGGTGGGCTCCCAGAGCAAAATGAGCTACATACCAGCCCAGAACAAACAGGCCATCGCTTACTTGGCCAGACAGGTGGGTGGGCCAAGAGAGGGGTTGTATGTAGTTCTGGCCACATTCTTCACTAATGCATGCTGTCCCCCAAATGCACAGTCTCCATTTCTGGCTCTTTTTACCAAATGTGCTAATTGGTATTCTTCTATAACCAAGGAAACTGAAAAAAATCCCGGGAGGAATGTGGGGAAAGAGATCTGCTGGTGCTCCTTTCCCTTCCCTGATCCAGCTTCTGACCCTCCTCTCGTCCTCCCCCTCTTCCTATTCCCCCCCTTTCCATGGGCCCCTATTCTTCCCTGCACCCCTCCAGCCCAGGTGAAGCAGGCCAAGTGCAGGTAGCCCCTGAGGCTGGGCAGGATCCAAAGAAGTGTGGAATTCAGCAGACAAGATTCCTCAGCTTCCAGAACCTTTCCTCTGTTCAGCCAGATAGTTGGTGTCTCACCTTGCCCCATTGGCCTGACCAAGCTAGGATGCAGCCTCCAGCCTTCCCAGGGTGCATCTGGACCTGAACTGAAGGTAGCAAAAATGATGACACATGTGACATCTAGAGAGTCTAAGAGACCTGAATAAATATTGATGACCCCCAAAGTCCCACTAGAAACCCTCCTCTGACTCCCTAGGCCATCTCACCCACTGGCCATTTCTTTGTATCTCTAGCCTGAGGAAGCCATGGTTTCCATCAGCCCAGACCTTCTCCAGGGCTCCAGATGCATGTGGCAGAGGTGGCAGTGTTTACCTGCCAGGAAGTAAATTCTGGGTGGTGATATAAGCCTGAGCATGCATAGACGGGACAGAGTTTAGTCAGGGGTTCTAAACCTTTTTTGTTCCATGAACCCTTTTGCCAGTCAGGTGAAAACCATGGACCCCTTACTAAGTCCACACTATACTGCGTATTATTTAATAAATATATCACACCTGAACCAACACATCCCCACAAGAATAATGATATTTTGAATTTCAATTCAAGCTCGCGGATCCCTTGTTGAGAACCCCTGGTTTAGATGAAGTCTGGAGTGGCAGGGCAGACTTGGGGATGTTTGCAGGAGAAGCTGAACCTGCAAGGTCAAGGGCAAGCTCACATGGTGTCCCAAAGCCACATTCTGGGTGAGATGTAGCTTTGGTAATTCCTGTCTTTTAATTCGCTCCAAATAATAGTTGATGTTTTTTTCCAGCATTGTACTCTCCGTGCCACTGGTACAGGGGAACTCAACCCTGCTACACGTGAGAAACACCTGAGAGAGCTTTTCAAAAATACTGGTGTCCAGGGAAGCGGATGTGGCTCAATCAGTAGGGCTCCCGTTTACCATATGGGAGGCCCCGGGTTCGATTCCCGGGGCCTCCTGGTGAAGGCAAGCCCGCCCATACGGCGCGGTTAGCTGACCCAGTGAGCACAAGCAGCAAAGGGGGGGGTGATAAATGAATAAATAAATAAAATCTTTAAAAAAAAAAAAAAATACTGGTGTCCAGGCTTAGCCCAGGGATTCTGATGCAATGGTCTGGTTTTGGACTCGGGCATATGATGTGACATCTATTTATTCTCCCAAGCTTCCCAAGCGATTTTGTTTGTTTGTTTTTAAGGGAGATACTGGGCATTGAACCCAGGACCTGGTACGTACAAAGCAGGCGCTCAACCACTGGGCTACACCTGCTGGGCCTCAAGTGATTCTGATGTGCACACAGCTGCGAACCAGGCTGGCTCTGGAGCATCTGACCCGAGTCCATCAATTCCTGATTCCCCGAGCTGGGGCAGCCTCAGGTCCCCAAGGCAAAGCCGCTGACCAGGGGGGCAAAGGGAGCTCATTGACTAGTGAGAAAGAGGGGAGAGAGCTCTGGCCTGGGAGTCAGAGTCTTGATTCCTGCCTGGCTTATTGCCTGAATGACCAGGGCCTCCCCATATTCAATGCTTCTCATTTCTTAAAACCCCAATTTCTTCAAACACAAAATCAGAAGGTAGAAGAGTTTTATAAAGTCCAAATAAGATTGTGTGCATGATGATGAGGATAGGGCCGTCATTGATTGATCAATTACTGTACACCAGCCCCACGGCTGTCTGCTGAAGACACATTAATTATTTCATTTGGTTCTGTTACTCTGTCTGCTTGAAAGATGAGGGAACTGAGGCCCAGAGAAGTGAAATCACTGGGCTAGGTCCCGCAACCTAGTGGAAGTAGCTGGGATACAATCCAGAGTCTGCATGCTTAAGCTCCACCATTGCTTTATGCTCCTAACTAATAGGGAGAGGCTAATTTCTGCTCATCTTTTCCTGAGATGTCCAGGCTAAGCCTGACAACACAAACTCCAGCAGGACACTTTAGGTTGTGCAGAGAAAGGTCCTCTGGACATTCCTTGTGTTTCCCCCTTCCCGTCATCATGGATTTCAGCGCCTGATTCTTCATTTAATAAGAGCTCCTCATAATGACTGGCCCAAAGAAGAGGTGACACCAGCCAGCTAGAGAGAACAGCAGCCATGCTTTACCCAGAAGGAAGGAAGGAAGGAAGGAAGGAAGGAAGGAAGGAAGGAAGGAA
>JAKSZT010054052.1:5624243-5649001 GCA_026826555.1 Tolypeutes matacus | reverse complement strand
GGAGGCCCCGGGTTCGGTTCCCAGGGCCTCCTGGTGAAGGCAAGCCCGCCCGCATGGCGTGGTTAGCTGACCCGGCGAGCGCAGGCAGCAAGGGGGGGATAAATGAATAAATAAATAAAATCTTTAAAAAAATAAATAAATAAATAAAAAGATGAGATAGTTCTATATGTGCTGACATGTGAGTTCTTTAAGATATAAATTTAAGTAGAAAAAAACAAAACAAAACCACAAAACACAAAAACTTGCAATTCAACATTAGAGTTCCATCTCATTTATGTAAAAAACAACAACATAAATTTTATGTGTGTGTGTGCGTGTGTATGCAAATGAAAAGGGTCTGGATAATAGTCAGTTCTAGGCAGGGGATGAGGTTTTGGGAGGATGGTCGAGGGGAACTTTTGCTTTGTATGCTTTGAATTTTTTTACAATGAGGCTATTTTTATAAATGGTTCACATATTAAAAGGAACAAATATGTGAACCATTTATAACATTCTTTGTTACAGAACAAAGAAAAAGATGGAAAGCATCCCAATTTAATTTACAAAACCAGTATAACCTTGCTATCGAAACATGACAACATTAGCACAAATAAAGAAAACTAGAGATCATTTTCGCTTATAAATATGGATGGAAAATTCCAACAAAGAGCCTTAGCAAATGGAATCCGGCGTGACTAAGCAAGATTTATTCCAGAATCACAAAGATGGATGAGTATCAGGAAATCTATTAATACGATTTATCAAAACAGTCATGCCTGCGCTTAGACCTGAGGCCCACATTGGTCTCAAGGGACTCGCCCGCGGTCCCCTCCAGCCAAAGGGTGAAGGATTCCCTCAGGCCAGAGGGACTTGCTCGTGTGTCCCATCCCTTCCAGATCAAACCACCCAGGAGGCCCCAGTCTCTTCCCTGTTTCCATCCTCCCAAAGGTGGCTCTTGCCACCTCAGTACACACCCCTTGGCCTAAGAATGGCCCCGGGGAGGCTGATTGTGGCGGGTGAAGGGGAAAGAGGGCAGAGTGCGGTTATATGGCCCAGAGTATCCGCAGCTCTGCAGATGAGGCCCCTAGAGATAAAGGATGGAGCTGGGAGTAGAAGAGAAGGATGGTGGGCTGCAGCCCCGGTCCAGGGAGAGGCAGGCTCTGTGCTTCCCTATTCTGCATGATATTCCCAGGAGTATGAGAATTCTAAACTTGAACCTGACCTCCCAGGTTGTTTTGAAGGTAAACATCAAGGTAGGAGACAAGAACATATTTTATTTAACAGTTGGTCACTTTGATTTATAGTTCCAAATATTTAGAGATGGGGTCAGTTGTTAAAGGCAGCCCCAGTAATAGTAAAACCAGAAGAAAAGCATGATACCAATTTAGAGAGGAAAGACTTTGGAGAGATGAGCTGAGAGGAAGAAGAGACAGACAGTAAGAGGGAAAATGGAAATGGAGGCACCTAAAAACTCGGTCACTAAGTCCTTAAAATATGCTTGCAAATGCCAGCCGTTTGCTTGATGGGATGAGGAACACAGGGTAAGGAGGGAGGGTCAGAGAAGAGACCCTCTGCATTTTGAAGCCTTAAGGGGTGGGAGTGAGGACTGTCATTTAAGAGTTGGGGGCAATTTTCTGTCTCTAGAGTCGGACGTTTTGGTTTAACTGTGAGGCCAGCCATTTTTATCGTTGTTTGTTGTGGCAGAATACATTGGAATTGACCCCATATTGCACAAATAGAAAGCAAGTCCCCACCCATTGTTGTCAGAGAAACTGAAGTCAACAGCACCCTGCTGAAAGTGTGATTCCATAATGCCAGTCTGTGTGTCTGCTAAGTCAGGGTATTAAGAATGTCCATTACTCAGGCTTTTTCTAGGGAGAGTGGTCTTGTGTCTGTTGTTTGAAGGAGGATTTGCTTTATGGGGGTGATGTCCAAGGGACACAACAGAAGACAAAGCATTCTGAGATTCCTAATTTGTCCCCCACCAAAAAAATTTTTTTTCCAAATGGAATAAATAGCTTTATCAAGATATAAGTTACATATCATAAAATTTACCCATTTTAGGAGAACATTTAGATGACTTTTAGTGCATTTATGCAGTTACGCAATCATCACCACAAATGTGTTAGAATATTTTCATTAACCCAGTGTTGCTTTGTGCCTGTTTGCAATCAGTCCCCCTTCTGACTCCAAGCCCCAGGCAACCACGGATCTGTTTTCTGTCTCTATAGTTTTGCCTTTTCTAGAAAATGCATATGAATATAATCATAAACTATGCGGTCTATTGTGTCTGGCTTTTTTCACTTAGCATAAGATTTTTGAGGTTCGTCTGTGTTGCAGTATGTGTCAATATTTGGTTCATTCCCAATCCTGAGGATTCTGGGATGGTATTGTCCACTCCACCTCTAATTATGAGGGGGCTTTGATCCCATACAGCTGCTGGATGGGACTCTCTTGCTTGCAATTGTAGGCTCTCTTGTTTCCTTGGTACAGTGATTGTCAATCCTCACCTCCTTGTTAGTTGTCCTGGGTAAGTCCAATGAACTGGAGAGGAGGAATTGCAACTCCACTGAGGCTCAGGGTCCAGCTAGCACATGGACAGTCCAAAGATTCAAGTCTCTTGGACACACACCTACAAACTCCAGCACCAACTATAGGTTTAAATAGAAGGAACAGATGAGTCATGTGTAGGGAAGCCATAACTGAGTCCAACTCTGTCACTCTCAGGAGCTCAAACTCCAAAGTAGGGCCCACTGGCAAGGCACCAAACTCCAGAGCTATCTGCTCTGACAATAGAACCTGGGTGTCTCCAGAGCCCTCAGGAGCCCCACTATTTGGGGTAGTATCTACTTTGGTAGTCTTTGAGATCTTGCTGAGATGTGCATAAGTGTTACCTCTGGGATGACTTTCCATCTCATTTTGAAGTCTCTTAGCCATATAAACTCACTTGTCTTGACCTTTCCCCCTTTTATTCAAGGTCTTTTTCCGGTTGCATTGCTAGTTGGTGCTTGGTAGTAATCCCTCGGTGCCAGGGAGGCTCATCCCTGGGAGTCATGTCCCACACTGGGGGGAAGGTAATGCATTTATATGTTGAGTTTAGCTTTGGTAGAGTCCACATTTGAACAACAAGGAGGATCTCAGGAGGCAATTCTTAGGCACCCCACAATACTAGGCTAAGTTTCAATTTCAAGAGCAAAGGCTCACAAGCATAGTTGTCATATCAAGGGCCCATCAGTGGACCATCCTCCCTCACCAGTCATTGCACCTGCACTTGGGGGACTGTTGCTGCTCCATTAGAGAATGGGGTCACACACTTTGAAATCTAGTAAACCACAAATAGCTTTTGTGAGTACAAGACCAGCAATACTTGCCATAAATAGAAGGTAAACATAAAAAAAAAAACAATTAAAATTTAGTATTTTTCTGTGTGTTTTCTAAAGTTACCAGTGGTTTGTATAACATATTATGAGAAAATGCTGCTCTAATCAAGCCATCCAGACTGATTTTGTAAGCAACTTCAGAGCAGCATACTGCTCACGAGTTAATTAAATGGATACTGCTTGCCACTTAAAAAAAAAAAAAAAAAAAAAGAATGATCCTTTAAAAACAGATCATCTCAATAGATGCAGTAAAAGCATTTTGTAAAATCCAGCACCTTTTCATGATTAACATCATCAACAAAGTAGGAAGGGGATTTCCATAACCTGATAAAGGGCATCTATGAAAATCCCACAGCTATCATCACACTCAGTGGTGACAGACTGAAAGTTTTTCCCCTAAGATCAGAAACAAGACAAGGACATTTGCTCTCCAGTTATATTCAACATTGTAGAGGACATTCTAACCAGAATAATTAGGCAATAAAAAGAAATTAAAGTTGTATCAATTTGGAAAGGATGAAGTAAAACTATCTCTATTTACAGATGACATGGTGTGTGTGTGTGTGTGTGTGTGTGTGATGGTTCCCCAGTTCCATGGAACTGAGGACTTCCCCAGTACTATTTGATTATTTGATCATCATTATATTGTTAACACACACACATTCTGGGTCCTGGGACATGATCTTATACATAGAAAATCTTAAAGAATCCACACACAAAACTATTAAAGCGAATAAACAAATCCAGTAAAGTTGAAGGATACAAGATCAACATTCAAAAATCAGTTGTATTTCTCTACATTAGCAATGAGTAATCCAAAAATGAAACTGAGAAAACAATTCCATTTATAATAGCATCAAAAAGAGTAAAATACTTAGGAATAAATTTAACCAAGGAGGTACAAGATTTTGTACACTGAAAACTGTAAAACATTGTTGCAAGACATTAAAGAAGACCTAAATAAGAGGAAAGACATCCCATACTGATGGATTAGAAGACTTACTATTGTTAAGATGCCAACATTTCACAAATTGAGCAATACATTCCCTATCAAAATTCCAACTGCCTTTATTGTTGCAGAAATGAACCAGCAGATCCTAAAATTCATATGGAATTGAAAGGGACCCCAAATAGCCAAAACAGCCTTGGAAAAGAAGAGCAATGTTGGAGAATTCACATTTCCCAATTTTACACATGCTACAAAATTAAAATAATCAAAGTAGTATGGTACTGGCATAAGGACATAGATCAATGGAATAAAACTGAGAGTCTAGAAATAAACCCATACAACTAGGCTACTGATTTTTAAAAAATCAATTTTATTGATTTTTTATTGATAGTTGTTACTAAAGCATACAATTCATCCAAGTGTACAATGAATGCTATTTGGTATAATCACATAGTGTGCACTCATCACTTCAATCATTTTTAGAGTATTTTCATTATTCTAATAGTAATAATAATAATAATAAAACAAAAAACAGACAAACAAGCAAAAACTCTATCCCTTAATAATCAATCCTCTATGCGTCCCCTGCCACACATAGCTGCTATTCTGTTTCTGCCTCTCAAATTTATTTGTATTTATATTTTGTATAGATGGAGTCAAACAATATGGAGTATTTTTTGTCCAGTTTCTTTCACTTAGTATATTGGGGGGGGATTGATTTTTGACAATGATGTCAAAGTCATTTAATGAAGAAATAATCTTTTTAGCAAATGGTGCCAGGACAAATGGATAGACAAATGCAGAAGGATGAAGTTGGACCCCTATATCACACCCTATACAAAAATTAACTCAAAATGGATCAAAGACCTAAATGTAAGTGCTAAAACTATAAAACTCAAAATAAAACATAGGGGTAAACTTTCTTTATCTTGAATTTGGCAATAGTGTCTTAGATATGACACCAAAGCACAAGCAATAAAAGAAAAAATAGATAAACTGGATTTCATCAAAATTCAAAACACTTGAGCCTCAAAGGAATTCTCAAGAGGGTGAAAAGATAACCCACAGAATGAAAGGAAATATTTACAAATCCTAGATCTGATAAAAGCCTATTATCCAGAATATATAAAGAACTCTTATGACTCAGCAAAAAAAAGACAAACAACCCAATTAAAAAATGGGCAGAGGACTTGGATAGACATTTCTCCAAAAAAGATATGAAAATGGACAATAAGCATGTGAAAAGATGCTCAGTCAACATATCATTAGCCACTAGGGAAATGCAAATGAAAACAACAATGAAGTACCACTTCTTACCTACTAGAATGGTTATAATAATTTTTTTAAAAAAGGAAAATACCAACTGTTGGCAAAGATGTGAAGAAATTGGAATTCTTGTGCATTGCTGGTGGGTATGTAAAATGGTGCAGCCTCTGTGGAAAACAGATTGACTATTCCTCAGAAAATTAGACATGGAATTACCATATGTCCCAGCAATTCCACTCTTATGTATATATCCAAAAGGGTTGAAAATAGGTGTTGAAATAAAAATGTGTACATGAATGTTCTTAGCAGCATTATTCACAATAGCCAAAAGGTGGAAGCAACCTGAATGTCCATCAACTGATGAATGGATAAACAAATGTGGTATGTCCATACAATGGAATATTATTCAGCCATAAAAAGGAATGAAGTTCTGATACTTGCTACAGTATGGATGAACTTTGAAAACATGTTGATTGAAGTAAGCCAGATGGAAAAGAACAAGTTATATGACTCCACTTACATGAAATATCTAGAATAGGCAAATTCATAGAGATAGAAAGTAAATTAGAGGGAAGTGGCTGTGGCTCAATCAGTAGGGCTCCCGTTTACCATATGGGAGGCCCCGGGTTCGGTTCCCGGGGCCTCCTGGTGAAGGCAAGCCCGCCCGCACAGCGTGGTTAGCTGACCCAGCGAGCACAAGCAGCAAGGGGGGGATAAATGAATAAATAAATAAAATCTTTAAAAAAAAAAAAAAAAAAAAAGAAAGTAAATTAGAGGTTACCAGGGGCTGGAGGAAGGGAGGATGGGGAGTTCATGCTTAATGGGTACAGAGTTTCTGTTTGGGGTTATGGAAAAGTTTGGTAATGGATGGTGGTGATGGTTGCACAACATTGGGAATGCAATTAGTGCTATTGAGTTGTACACTTAAAATAGTTAAAATGGCAAGTTTTATAATATATATGAATCTTTAAAATAAAATCTCTGGAGAATACAACAGGATTCATGTTTACCTGTTATTAGGGAGGGACTAAGCAGATGAGAGTCAGGAATTGGAAAGAGACTAGATAACTTTAAACAATTTTTAAAAAAATTTTGAAGCAATTCAGACTTATGCAAAAGTTGAAAGTATAGTAAAAATGACTTTTTCTCCGGAATTATTTGAGAGTAAGTTGTTGACATGCTGCCCCATTACTCCCGAATACTTAGAATGTGTTTCCTTCAAACAAGGACATTCTCTGACATAACCAACACCCAATCAATAAAATCAAGAAATTTATATTGACACGTTTCTACCATCCAGTTTTCACCAAGTGACCCAATTTCCTTTATAGCCAAAGGACCCAATCTGTAATCATGTGTTGCATTTTGTTGCCGGGTCTGCAATAGTTCCTCAGTCTTTCCTCAACCTTCAGGACTGTAAAGATTACAAACCAATAATTTTGTAGAATGTCCTTCAGTTTAGGTTTGTCTGATGTTTCCTCATGATTAGACTCAGGTTATGGATCTTCAACAGGAAGGTCACAGAAGGGATGTTTGTTCTCATTGCATTCTATCAGCTGACGTATTGTTTTATTTGTCCCATTGCTGACCACGCTAACTTTGATCACTTTGTCAAGGTGGTGTCTGTCAGGTTTCTCCGCTGAAGTTACTCTTCCTTTCATAATTAAGAAGTATTTTGCAGAGAGGTTCTTTGAGACTACGGAGTTGTCCTCTTCCTTATCAAATTTTCAATTTATTCATTTTTTTATGTGTAGACTCATGGTTTCCTATTTCATTACTGTTTAACTTCTTATGCTTTTTTGGAACCATGTGAATGTATTCACTATTTAAACATTTAACCAATTTTTAAAAAAATGTAAAGCCTCCTCTGGTCACGGATGTGCCTTCTCTGCATTAATCCCTCTCACTCTGGCCAGGCTTGGGGCATACACCCACCCGGGGTCCTGGAGTGTGTGTGTGTGTGGTGGGGAGGGGGCAGGGGATGTTATCAGCCCCAGTAGACTGCAAGCTTGGCTGCGTCCAGCATCCCCAGGGAGAGTGGGAGCTGGAGAGGGAGGAGTTGAAGGTTGAAAGTCTCTTGCTCTTCCTGTCTCCAGCAGGAGGAGTAGCAGATAGAGCTGTGATGCCCAAGTTAGCCAGAAATTGCCATTGCCAGCAAACCCCCAAATCTCAAGGACTTGGGTCCAGGGTATCTTATCCTGGACATTGCTTTGTAGACTCCTAGAGTCTCTAGGCCCTACTGCAGCCACTGGCTGTGTTGCCTTCACATCACCCCATTTAATCCTTAATCCTGCTGTCTTGCCTATAAAGAACATGCAATGTGGAGAGGGATATTTCCCCAGAGGGAAATCAGCAGCTGTTACCAAAAACAGCAAGAATGGAAACTGGGCATCAAAGATAATCAGTGTCCATCAGAATCCCCAAAGTAGATATAAGAACAACAAACCACAGAAAAGAGGCTATGACCTCTTCTCTATACTCTGAGAGCATTTGGAGTCTAGTGTTGGGAAATAGGGGGTTCGTTGGAATGGTAATGGGTGTCAACAAGTAAATGAGCAATCCCCAAAGCCCAAGGGTGATCATGGGGGCGGTGAGGCCCTTGCTGGCTGGCATTTTGCAAGGGAAGTTATATCCATTTCAGTGGAGTTGGGACCCAGGTGAGGACAGGCAATTAGCAGCACCTGGCTGAGGGGGCTATTCCGGGGCAGTGCATTGGTTCCTGCTAAGTCTAGACAACTTCTCCAAGAGATAATTTGTCTTGGTAAGAGACCTTAAATGAAAGAACAGCCCACAAATTTGCTGGTAGTTCTTCCCAGAGGTGGACATCAGCCCAGCATTTGAACTTTGGCAGTGATACTGGGATGGAGAAAGTTGTTGGCAGTTGCCGGACTCTTTGTAGGATCCAGTTTTTATTTTTTTATTTATTTATTTTTACCGGGAGGTCCCAGGGATCGAACCCGGGTCCCTCCATATGGGAGATGGACGCCCAACCAGTTGAGCCACATCCGACCCCGGATCCAGTTTTTAAATGCAGGAAGTATGTGCCAAATTATATGACTTATACTTAATGCCACTCATATTATCCCTCTCCCCCCGTCTCTTCTCTCCACCTCTCAGCACAAATCCATGAAGTCTGCTTATCATTCCTGCATGCACAGGATATTTTAGGAAACTGTATGTTGGCAGCTGTCCCTGGCCTGAACAGAGCACACCTCCGCAGACAGACACATTCTGCAGATTTCTAACAAAGCAATGTTAGAAATGTTGATCTTGGCATAGGCTGGACCCAACTTATCAGACAATATTGCTTAGTCGCCTTGGAGGAAATATCTAGGGAAAACACATTTTATGATTTTAATTGTTATTATAGTTGCTTTCAAAAAATAAATCTGTGACCTGCAATATATGTAAGTGAAAGAACTCACATCTGGTTCCGATTAGCTCTGGAGTCTGTTGGCTGATTTAGCACGGGAGCCTTTTCTGGAAGTAAACTCTGTGTCTCAGGGATTTTATTTTCACCCAGAGAGTCACAGTGGAGACCTTGTTCCAGCACAAAGGCATTAACTGTTTGTGTGACCCCCTCACAAAACATGGCAAAGACCTTCAAGCATCAAGAATTCTGTTCTGGAAGACTGAGACGGACAAGCCTGAAGGCAAGGGCAGAATGGATGGAGAGAGGGAGTTCCAGAACAGCACAACAGACCCGGCATTGGGCATTGGGCGAATTGCCATTCACCCCTGTTCACAAGGAGGAACGATGGGAGCTTTGATAAAGACCATGGCACCTCTCTCCCTCATTCTGGCTATAAGGATGGCGCCAGAGATAAACACTGTGGCATGTCTCGCTTTCACTGTGAGCAAGATGGCGCAGTCTGTAGCAGACTACCTGGAATAGTTCACTTTCTTCTCACAACATCATAAGAGCTATAGTAAAGACATCAACACATCTCACTTTATTTATGGGCAAGATGGAAGGATTAAGGATTAAAATGGGTAAAATGAGGCCAACACAGCCAGTAGCTGCAGGAGGGCTCATAGACTCTGAGGAGTCTACAAAGCTTTGTCCAGGATGAGACACCCTTGACCTGAGCCCTTGTGATGTGAGGGCCTGCTGGCAGTGAAAATTTTTGGCTAACTTGGGCATCACAGCACTACATGCTACTCCTCCAGCTCCAGCTCCCACTTTCCCCAAGAATGATGGCAGTAGCAAGGCTCACCCCACCCCAGATCCAAATGGGTCTTGCTTCTTCTTGGGGTCACTATCTTCTGGCTGGCCAACAATCTTTGGGGTTCCTTGGCTTTTCCGCCACATGACAATATACATGGCGGCATCTTCTTCTTTCTCTTCTGGGTTCCATTGAATTACAGCTTCTTGCTTCTCTCTGTGCATCCAATTTTCTTTGCTTATAAGGACTTCAGCTGTATTGGACAAAGGCCCACCCTCCTTCAGTCTGGACAGCTTAACCAATAACATCTTCAAAGGCCCATCTACAAATGTGTTCACACTCACAGGGCCAGGGGTTGGGATCTGAATGTGCCTTTTGTGGGGGTCATGATTCAATCCCCAACACATTATAATAATTCATCAAGATTTTGTAGTAAAAATCCCATTGTAATGTTTGTGAATGACATGAAACACTTATAAGTAGTAAAAAGTCCGTGAGAACAAATTGCAGAAAGATCCTGTTAGACTCATCACTTTGGTTCTGTCTGCCTTTAGTTTCCTGGCAGTTCCCACCCTGAGTTAACCCTCAATGAGGCTTCTTCCTTTCCAGGATCCAGCCACCACCCTCTTCAGGCCTTTACTCTGAGTCTTTGAATTCTTGAAAAGGCCACTTAACTAGTCTCTTGGCTTCTCATTGCTTTCCCACTCTAAATCAGTTATGACATCACTGCTAGGCTGAATTTACATAGTACAGCTTGTCCTATCCCAGCCAGCTCAAAGCCCATCGATATCCATGTGCAAGACCTTCCATAGTGTGCCACTGCCAACTTTTCCAGCCTCACCTGAGCTATACCCCATATTCTTTGATTCGATAGATTTTTTTTTAGGAGGTACCAGGGATTGAACCCAAGACCTCTTATATGGGAAGCAGGTGCTCAACCATTGAACTAAACCTGCTCCCTGGATTCAATACATTTTTACAGAGTGGCTACCATGAGCCAAAGTACTCTGGCAAGTTATGGGAATTCAAAGCTGAAAGCACATAGTCCCTGCCTTTAAATTGTTTATCGTAGTGAAGAGACAAACTTGTAAACAAATGCAAAATAATAAGATGATTGTTTCAACATAAGAATGTACAAACTACCACAGCAGAAGAAGCACTTACATCTGCCCAGGGACATCAGAGAGGGTTTCAGAGAAGGGAGCTTTGGACTGAGAGAATGAGTCTGAGTCCTGAGTGGACCAGTTATGGGAATGAGTTCCAGGCAGAGGAAGCATGTGCCCAAGAGACAAGGGGGCAGAGTGTGGGCATGTTCTTGGAAGGGCAAATGGTTAAACCTAATTGGCTTGTGGAGTTTGATGGGAAGTGGAGGAGGTTGAGTAAACAGCTGTAAGATAAAGGCCCTTCGTGAATTGTTATTGTATCTATATAATGACAAACTACAGGGTGATTCTAAAGTTTTCTTAGAAAAATAAGTGTGAAAAAAAAACATTTTTTAAAGTGTGAAGGTTGCAAAAAAATATTTTTTATTGAAGAATAATAAGGAAAGAAACTATTAAGCGTTAAAATCTATTATAGGGGGTGAGCAGATATAGCTCAAGTGGTTAAGCACCTGTTTCCCATCCCCGGTATCTATATATTATTGGATTACAATGGTTGAAATTGTGTGGTCCTGTGAGAATTAGAAAGGTAGAAAGGCAGGTCAAAGAATAAAATAGAAGTTCAAAAATGGATACAAATATATATTATTAGACATACAAATATAATAAATGTAGCAACTCAAATCAGGACTGAAATGATGGATTACTCAAAAGATGCTGTTCGAACAACTGCCTAAATCATTTTGGATAAAATGTTAGAGTCTCTTCACTTCCCAGTCATTCACAAAATAAATTCTAGATCAGTGCTTCCCAATAGAACTTTCTGCAACGATGGAAATATTTTATACCTGCACCATTCAATATGGTAGCCATGACCACATGTGATCACTGAGCACATGAAATGTGGCTGCTGTGACTGAGGAACTGAATTTTTATTGTAATTGATTAAAATTTAAATTTAAATAGCCATTTGTGGCTCATGGATACCATATTGAACAGCACAGTTCTAGATGGACTAAAAGTATAAATATGGGTACCAGATGTAGCCCAGTGGTTGGGTACCTGCCTCCTGCATACGAGGTCCCAGGTTCAATCCCTGGTATAAATATGACAACATTAGAAGAAAATAATAAAAGTACAAGAATACAATATAAGTAAATATTTGTATAATCTTGGGGTGAAGAAGTTCTTCTTTAGTGTGATATCAAAAGCAGAAATCATAAAAGATGGCTCTGACTAGCTAAAAATGTAAACCCTCTGGATACATGAAATAATAAAATAAGGTAAAAGACAAAGTCAGAAAATAATTACACCATAAATGACAGATAAAGGGTTTATATTTTTGATATGTAAAGATTGTAACTTAAAATTAAATGGATACAATTATAAATTATTCTGGTAAATTAATTAAAAATGACAAAGTCTTAGGAAAATAAGCAAAGGACATGAATAGGAAAATCGTGAAAGGAAATACCAAAACGTCCAATAAAATATGAAAAACATCTTTAACCTCACCAATAATCACAGATTCACCAATCAGAACAACAAAAGAGAATTTGTCAAACTGGCGATGACTTCAGAAACGCTACTATCTAAAAGTTTTGGTCATGGATGGTGGTGATGGAATCACACCATTGTGAATGTAATTCACACCACTGAATTGTATATTTAAAAGTGCTTAGAATGGGAAATATTAGGTTGCATATTAGTTACCAAAATAAAAAGTTTTAAAAGCCTATAGAACTGCACAATGCAAAGAGTTAACTCTAATGTAAACTATAGGTTATAGGTTGATAATATAATTATTAAAATATCATTTCATCATTGTAACAAATAATAGGGAAAACTGTGTATGTGGGAGGGGGTTATATGGGAACTCAGTACTTCATGATTTTTTTGTAAACCTACAACTGCCCTAAAAAAATAAAAAAGAAAAAGAAAAGAAAGAAAGAAAAAAAGAAAACCACTAACCCCCATGTTGGTGAGGCGAAATAGGAAAGCAGGCCTTCTCCTACATTGTAGGTGTGGGTATAAATTGGTTCAACTTTTATGAAGAGCAATTTAGCAATATAGATCAAATTACACATTCTTGGGTCAAATTTCACGCGTTCTTTTGCCCTGCACATTTATCTTACATGAAAATCCATAATTTAAGACCCCTGAGAGCTCAAGGAAATAAAAATCACTGCCACCCCCCCCCCCCCGAGCATTTAACGTGTGCCAAGCCCTTTCCATCTCATTTCATTCTCATGACAACCTCGTGAAGTAGATCTTACCTGCATCTAACTTGGCGGACCCCCTGGGGTAAATCTACGGCTAAGACCCTGCAGGCAGAGACCCTGTGACTCCGGGTCAGGAGCAGGACCTCTCCAGGGAAGCCCGGCAGACACCTCAAGGAGAACCACAATATACCCAGTGGCCTCTTCATCTCTTAGATGCCCCCCTCCTGGGACCTGCAGCAAAGAAAATTGGTGTATATGTGGCTGGGGAGGGGCTGGGTTTTAACTAACTTGAAAGGAATCCAATTTGTTGGGGCTGAGACAGGGTAGAGCTCTCAGAAAAGGAATTTGGGGAATTGAGTCCTCAGACTTTTCCATCTGTTGTTTGACAAGGACCTGCCAAGTGACAACGGAATGCTGAGCCTGTGCCCAGCCTTGTCTTGGCTCATCCATCTCATGTGCCGGGACGGCAGGTTCTCCGGTCGGGGTGGGTAAGGGTAAACTCCTTGGGGCGGGAGAACTTGGAGGCTGCTGCTTCCTCTTGCAGCATAGTTAAGGCCTGAGATAGTTTGTGTGTGCTCAGAAGGAAATGGGGTAGATGGGGAAAGCCAAGCAACATTTGGTTTCCGTCATGGCTCAGGAAGCAACTTGGGTCACCAGCGCAGGCGCGGTTGGGTCAGTAGCGCGGGAGAAGGCAGTGGGGACGTATTCCAGGGTGTCTGGACCTGCCCAGGGGAGGACACAGGCAAGGGAACCTAGAGAAGAATGTTATCTTCAAAGGCGGAAGGGATGGAACAGGGTAGGGTTTGCTGGGATGAATAGAGGACCACATTTCATTTTAAAAATTAACAGCCCTGCATCTTGTCTCTACCTTTCCTGGAGCAAATGACTATTTTGCTTTTGTTTCTGTTTTAAAGGCAGTTAGAAAAGTGGCTGTGCAAACCCGGGCAGTCCATCTCTTCGGCTCTTTTGAACCTCAGCTGCATTGTCTGGGAAGCAGGGAAAATGAATGAACTGCAGGATGTCCTTCTAAGATCTATTTTGGTGTGAAGGTCAGGGGGTACCCAAACTTCCTCCAAGAGAAGATCACCTGGGATGCTTGTTTGGAAAAAAATAAAAAATAAAATAAATATATTTATTGGACCTACTGAAACTAAAGCTCCAAAGTAAGAGCCTGGGAGTCTGCTCTTTAATAAGCACCCCAGGTGAGTCTTATCACCAGGAAAATTCTGAGATTGCTGGTAGGTGACAGGAAATCTCTGAACTCGCCTACTTGGGGAAAAGGAAGAAAGATGGGAGACCCAGGCTTGGAGCGCTGTGAGGTTGGTGCCTACAGCCTGCCCTTCGGCAGCCTGGGAGCTCCTGGGGTCTCCAATGAACTTAACTTGCTCTTCTGGGCACCCAGAAGGGGCAGCAGCAAAGGAACCCAGGATAGGGGTGGGAATGACACTCCACACCAGAGTTTAAAAGCATAGCTTCAGGGGCCCTTGAGCCAGGGCTCACCTGTTCTGAGCCCCAGTTTCTTCATCTGTAAAATGGGGACAATGACTATGCTTTAAAAAGGTCTGTTAAGGGATTGTCTTGCAGGCCTGCTGGAAGTATTTGGCGAGATACTAATAAGAGTGCTCTGAGCAGTATAAAGCTCTTTATCAGCATTTCCCAAAGCGCGCTCCATGGATGTGGGCTTTTAATAGTGTTCCGTGAAAATAAAAAGGGCTCTGTCTTCAGTGGAGGAAATGTTTGATTAAATTGAATTAAACAGCCTTTGATTCCAGACTTCTCTGAGTCTTTTATTGAATGTGCATTGTGACTCACCAGGGGTGGGTGGGAGGGGGTGGGGGGAATGTAGCCTTAAGACTCCCTCATACTTGTTTGGTGGCACCATTAATTGGTGGGCTAGCGTTCTAAGGGACACCCTGTGGAAATATTGCTTTTTTTAGCTTTGAGGGAGCACTATCAAATGAGAAAATTCCCAGATTTTCCAGAGATATTCCTGCCTCTGAAATGGTGCAGTGGAAAAAAGCCTGGGTGAAGAGGCAAGACTCATTCCTCCTGAAATAGAGCCTTGGAGGCCCTTGGTTTGTTCAATGGCTAATTAAGTCTGATCAAGGATCATTTAAAATCCAAGATTCTGGGAAGTGGATGTGGCTCAAGCAATTGGGCTCCCGTCTACCATATAGGAGGTCCAGGGTTCGATTCCCAGGGCCTCCTGTTGAAAAGCAAGCTGGCCCACTCAGTGAGCTGGCCTGCACGGAGTGCTGGCCCGCGCAGAGAGCTGGCACAGCAAGATGACGCAACAAAAAGAGACACAGAAGAGAGACAATAAGAGATGCAGCAGACCAGGGAGCTGAGGTGGCGCAAGAGATTGAGCGCCTCTCTCCCACTCTGGAAGGTCCCACCCAGATCAGTTCCCGGTGCCCCCTAAAGAGAAGACAAGCAGACATAGAAGAACACACAGAGAGCAGACAGCGAGTGCAAAAATAAAGGGGGTGGGGAGAAATAAATAAATAAAATAAATATTAAAATAAAAAAATCTAAGATTCTTTGACCCAAGGTGGCCCCCTTTCTACAGCAGAAAAGTGGAGGTGAAGGACGATGAGGGTGGTGGGGGGAGGACTCTGGGAAGGAGATCTCAACCTGTGGCTAGGGACAATTTAATGTCTCTTCCTTCAACCTCAACTTTTAATAGTTTGGCTCTTTTATGAGAGAAAAACAATCTTTGGCTCTTCCTCACCTATGTGCTTCAGGAGCCAAACACTTTTTTTTTTTAAGAAGTATTTTATTTATTTATCCCCAGCCCCCTTCATTGTTTTCAGCTGCTGTCTGTTCTCTGCGTCCATTTGCTGTGGTCCATTTTCTGTGTGCTCTCTGTGTCTGCTCGTTTTCTCGTCTTAATCACCTGAGCCCCCTCAGCTCCCTGGTTTGTTGTGTCTCTCATTGTCTTTCCTCTTTGTGTCTCTTTTTTTTTTTTTTTTTTAAGATTTATTTATTTACTTTATCCATTTTAAACCCCCCTTCCCCATTTGCTGTTTTGTGTCCATTCGCTGGGCAATTCTCTGTGTCTGTTTCCTGCTACCTCTTCTCATCCTCCTCCTCCAGTCTTCACCAGGATTCGATCCTGGAGACCTCCGATGTAGGAGAGAGGTATTCTGCCACCTGCGCCACCTCTGCTCCTGGCTTCTGGAGCTTTCGGAGCATCTCGTCTTATCTCTCCCCTGTTACGTCATCATCCTGCTGCATGGCTCCGGGGGCCCGACGGCTCAGCGGCACACAGAGCCTGGCAGCCCATGTGCCTTCTATATATTTTTTTTTTATTTTACCAGGAGGTCCCGGGGATCGAACCCAGGTCCCTCCATATGGCAGACGGACGCCCAATCATTTGAGCCATATCCGCCCCCTTTGTGTCTCTTTTGTTGCATCATCTTGTTGTGTCAGCTTGCCACGCCAGCTTGCCTTCTCCAGGAGGCACAGGGAACCGAACCCA
Organism: Tolypeutes matacus; assembly: GCA_026826555.1. NCBI lineage: Eukaryota > Metazoa > Chordata > Mammalia > Cingulata > Chlamyphoridae > Tolypeutes > Tolypeutes matacus. The sequence goes on along the minus strand of JAKSZT010054052.1, from coordinate 5,632,458 downwards.
GGACCTCCCATGTGGTAGGCAGAAGCCCAAACATTTGAGCCACATCTGCTTCCCCCAAATACTTCTTGAAGAGTTGTTTCTAGCTTAGAGTTGTTCTTTAAGTCTCTAGAGCTGGTCTGATAGCCTAGGACTCTGCTCATTCATTCTTCTCCCTCTTCAGTCACCTAATGGGGTCAGCTCTACTTCCTCCTCCACTTTTCTATTGGAAGAGAGGCTTCCCTCTCCTTCCACCCTTAGAAATACAGAATAAAGATGAGGTGCATACGTTTGTCTTGAAGCCACTAAGGACCCACCTCAGAACTGCCCTTTTCCCATGAGTGAGGAGTAATTTTCCACTTTCCTCTTCAACAGCAGTCTTTCCTCTCCCGATAGGAATCTCTGGCTGCTACTTGAATTTTAAATATAATAACCAGGTTTATACATTAAGCAAGCCTTGCCTGGTTCCCTTAGCAACAGCTTTAACTTTTATAGCTTGCCATAGCTGGTTCTAAAGGAACTTGCACATTTCATTACAATAACATCCCACCGATTCAGAAGGAAAGAAATCTTAACCTTTCAGAACGATGAAAATCTAAAATTAAGCCATAAGGCAACACAAAACCCCTCGAGCTCCTGGAATAACCTTCCCAAAGTCCCATAATAAAGACAAGAGCTTTATTTGTAATGAGGCAGGTTAGTACAGGGAAATGAGAAGACGAGCCACAACACGGCCAAGAGACAACATGGCCGACAGACAACATGATACAAGACCCTCCCCCCCCCCACCTTGGCCTTGAGGTCCCAGTTGGGACTCTTTCTAGGACCAAGGGGAAGCCCCGGATAATTCCAAACAGGCTTCCCCATTGGTCCTGGATAACCCCACACAAAAGGCCTCACCATTGGCCCTCACCATTGGTGGGGTAACTAATAACAGCTGGGGCCCCTCCCCTTAGCATTAGCAAGGGTTGGAGTAATTAAGAGTTTAATAAAAGTAACCACACAAGCCAAATCACTCTCTGCCTAGAGGAGCCCACATCAAATCTCAGTGCATATTTCTGTCCTTCTCTCCCATTTCTCAGCAAGCTCTGTTCTTTCCCCCCATTTCTCAATAAATTCTTTTTACTGGCCTAACTAAACTGGCGTGTTCTTAAATTCTCTTATGCGACATAGCCAAGAACCTGGAGGAATCCAACACTTCTCTGGCTTCAGTAAAAAAAAGTCTGTAGGCCTTTTTCTTACAAGATTCTGTTTATACTTTTTAAACCCTCTCATTCAGTGAGGGGAAAATGAGGAGGGGGCTGCTAGAGACAGACACATTAACAGCAGCGCAAAACCTTACTGTAGCCTGTCCAAAAAAAAAAGCATCCCTAGCACCGTGCTCTGACATTTTCAAAAGCTCCCAATCAAACCAGCTAAAATAAACAAAAGTTGCCTCTTGCAGCGATAAGCTTCAGTTATCTGGAAAACGCATTTGTTTTTGAAGAATCCAGTGCTAGGAGAGCTGCTATTTGAGGCCTCACTATGTCTTGAACCCAGGGGTCTTGGCTAAGACTGAGTCCCTTGATTTTGGTTGGACTTGATGGTTCTGCATGAGGAAAAACTGACATTTTAGTTGTACAAGCTGTCTTTTGGTTTAGGTGGAGGCTGGAATTTTAACCTGAGGGCAACTTGCAAAGTTGATCTCGGGAAATACTTTAAAGTCAAAAGCCCGGTTCTGGAATGGGGAGGTTCCTTGCTGTGCGTGATAATGTGCAAGATTGCCTTCCCCTGTTTCTAAAATGATAGTTTCTTCTGTCTTCTGGGGAGATGTGCTCTATGCTTTTGGCCAAGACTGGGGACACTGATGGAAAGTTCCAGGAAAGACGCAGAGCTGGAGCCGAATCTTCAGCTGAGGCTCAGGTCCCCTAAAGGTCATCAGGGATTGTCTGAGGACACCTGGGCTCTCCTGCTGACTTTCCCCAGTCCGGGCTATTCTAGAACACCTCTGCTACCTAGACTTGAGGAAATAGACTGGTTCAGAATATTGTTTTAATACCTTTAAGGGCCGGAGGGCAAGACTACATTCTTGTGGGTGGGGGTGGGGTTTCCCGTGAAAGGAATGGACGTTTTGATTTATCAGCTTATCCTGGGGCCAGGAATGGAGACTTGGAGGGAGCCTTAGACTCTCCCAGGAGAAAACAGCTTCCTGTTCTTAGAGCCCTGAGGAATGAGAAGCCTGGACTCTCAGGAAGGGAAGGTTTCTCCAGGACACCCCCATTGTGGGAGGTAAGTTGATCTCTGCAACTGGGGACTGGCCAGGGACCAGAGACACCCAGCAAGGGTGGGATTGCCAGATTAAATGCTGGGCAGTGCAGTAAAATTTAAATTTCAGATAACCAACAAATATTTTAGGATTAAGTATGTCCTGAATATTGCATGGTTCTGCATATCACCTGGGCCAGGAGACATACTTGTAAAAAAAAAAAAAAAAAGATTTGTTATTTATCTGAAATTCAGATTTAAGTGAGCATCCAGTATTTTCATTTGCTGAATCTGGCAACCCTAATAAGAGCTTCTGTGATGCCTCTCCACATCGCCCTTTGTGTTTACCTTTCAGTAAAGTCTCCTGAAATGTTCAGTCTAGCTAGGCTTGCTGTGGTATTGTGCTTGGGATGAAGCCATACTGAAGGGGAGGGGCGGCCACTACCTGAACAGGCTCTAGACTGAGGAGGGGTCCTTGGAGTGAAGAGGGTGAGGTGGAGATGCAGACCCTCATGGCTGATTGGGGTGGAAGCGAGAATGAAAGCAGATTTCTGGCTTGGGTAAGCATGTCTTATGGAGCCCTAGAAAATTTGCAGAGGAGAACCTGGTAGAACTGCATGTGTGGTCAAGGGGCTGGGGACCTGGGCTATTGTGATTTGGATATTAAACGGCAGCATGACCTCAGAAGCTGATGATGGCTGGGACACTTGGGTTATAGGTGCAACTGGAGGTGTCAAGTTAGAAACATGTAACATTTTGAACCACTTGAGCTAAGGTCCTATGCTGAGAACATAGGATGCTAGGTGCCCACACACTCTAAAGAAAAGCTCCAGATCATTATGCAGAACTCGCTAAAGAATGAGCCAAAACAACAACAACAACAAAAACAGCCCTGGGACTTTCAGAGCATCAACAACAGGTGGGTGTGTACAAGGAGCTACGGTATTTCCATAAAATTGGAAAGAGTTTCCTAAAAGTCATCAGGACATTGTGCAAAGAGGTCAAGGGGAACTTTCCCCCGTCCTCAAGCAAAAGGGGCCTGCAAGATGAATGCTTGGAGAGTTAGGCCAGGTCCTCTGGAGTGGGGCAGCCTCACGCTGGAACCTGCCACACCTGGAGAATAAAAGTGCATGCAGGCTGGAGCAGCTGGGGGCAGTGGCCTGGGAGCGGGCTGCCCCTGCTTTGTGTGATAGGATGCGGGTGAGTGAACTTTCTCATGGGCTCTGCAGACCCACAGAAGGTGGCTGGGCTTAGGGCATCTTGAAAAGGACCCCATAATTAATCTAAAAATAATTATACCGAACAGAAGAAGCCAGGCAAAAAAAAAAAAAAAAAAAAGAGTGCATACCATATGACTCTGTTTATTTAGAATGCTAGAAAATGCACACTAATCTATAGGGGCAGAAAGCACATCTGTGTTGCCTGGGGATGGGGGAAAGTCAGGAGGGAGGAATTGCAAAGAACCAGGAGGAGACTTTGGGGGATGATGGATATGTTTGTGATCTTGATTGTGGTTTCATGGGGAATACAAAAGTCAAAACTTTTCAGATAGTACATTTTAAATATCTACAGTTTACTGTATGCCAATTATATCTCAATAAAGCTGTTAAAATATATATAGATAAAAGGACCCGACATAAGAGGACTTTCTGCCAGGAGCCAGGCTACCCCAGCAGAAAGACGTGAGATGCATTACCTGCAGGAGAGGAGGGTTGGGTCATAAGTGCTTACCCAGATATCACATTGCCTGGGCCCAAAAGTGGGTATCTCCAGGGGAAATCCATATACAGGCTCCAGTCACAAAAAGCTGACATTAGACCACCTGCCACACACAGAGGACTCTAAAGCCGAGTTAAGACTTTTTCCTGCCTCTTATCCTCCACCCCACCCCCAACCCCAATTCCACAGGAGCCTGAGGTGTAGGCCTAGACGAGTCCCACAGCAAGGCAGGGAGGAAGCCAACCATGACTACTTCCCTATGGCAAATGTCCAAATGTGGGACAGGAAAGAAGCTTTTAAGTGGCTGAAGGATTGGAGTTTTGATTTTAGACTGGATCTCCGTTTTCAAATCTCTAAGGATGAAATTGTTAATTCCTGGAAGACTGTGGTGTGGAAAAAAATAGAATTGTTTCTATTTTTATTGAATAAGTCCAGCTCATTCAATAACCAGTTTTACAGAATCTATCTACCTAGTCTACTTTACCTATGGAGGATCAAATGATCTATTGACTATTTGTAATTATCACCATGGGGATGCAGAAAAACAGAGCCTAGGTGGGGATATTGCCAGCTGAAGGAGTGTTGAAAGAATACAACGAAAAGCCCTTCAGAGGCAGTATAGTTAAGAGGCTGGACTCTGAAGCCAGACTACTTGAATTTGAAACCAGGCTCTTCTATTTCCTGATTGTACCTTGGGCAAGTTGCACAATCTCTTGGTGCCTTGGTTCCCTCATTTGTGAAAAGGGATGATGATAATAGTCAGCTCGGGAAGCGGCTGTGGCTCAATCAGTAGGGCTCCCGTTTACCATACGGGAGGCCCCGGGTTCGGTTCCCGGGGCCTCCTGGTGAAGGCAAGCCCGCCCGCACGGCGTGGTTAGCTGACCCAGCGAGCACAAGCAGCAAGGGGGGGATAAATGAATAAATAAATAAAATATTTAAAAAAAAAAAAAAAAAGTCAGCTCAGGCTAAGTCATACTGCATAACAAACAGCTCCAAGAATTCAGTGGCTTACAACAACAAAGGTTTATTTCTTGTCTACATCGCAAGTCCATTGCAGGTTGGCTTTGGCTGGCCCCTCTGAGACAGAGGGGCGGCCCTTATCTGGGTCATTTCTGGAGTGATAGCAGCAGGAAGACAGTGATGAAAGGTGGAGCTATACAATGGCTCTTAAGGTTTCTTCTTGAGAGTAATACATGTCACTTCTGTTCACAAGCCAGTTATATGGCTAAGCCTAATGACAGCAGAGGGAGAAGGCGGCCCACAAGGAGAGGCAGAGACTATTTGGGACAATGACATAATTGCAGTATACCTACCTATGTAAAGTGTTTGGCTAGTGCCTGATATAAGTTCTACATAAAGTCAATTATTAAGGCTTCCTTTTCCTCTTCAATTTATTTGATAGTTTTCCTAAAGAGGCCAGTTGCTCTCAGCTCCTGGTTTAGGAAAAGTCCCTAAATCAGGAACTGTCCAATTCAACAAGACCCACCAAAACACCTGAGAGGAAACCTACCTAGGAGGTAGCTGGAACCTGGACCCAGAAGCATGACTTGGGGTATAACAGAAGCATTCTAATAGAGAGAAATAAATAGGTCTATGTTTTACTGGGCTGTTCTCTGGAAGTCTCTCTGTGAAAGACAGACAGCAAGGTAATGGGCAACCGTTTCTCAGCTATTTCGGGATGACGAGGCCTGTAAATTCAGCCTCTGCAATGTTATTCTTAACTCGCTTGTCTCGAGGCAGACTGCAATAGCTCCACTTCTGACAAGTGCTTAGACCGCCAGGCAGGGAGGCTGGGCTCTGGGCCAGCCACCCTGTTTCCTCTTGGGCTGGGGTCGGCATTACCTGGGAGCAGCTGTCTGCCATCACCTTTACTGTGAAGTTGGCGGGTCCCAGACTGCTACGATGGGGGTCTGGCGCAGGATATCTCCTTGGTGTGTGTTTGGTTCGGGGTTTTCAACTAGATGGTCAGAGTCTAGGACCAGAGGCTGTCATGGACTCAGAAGGAGAGGGGATTTGTCACTGTCCTGAAGCCTCGAGGCTGGAGTGGCCACTGGACAGGAGTCATTCTCAGGTCACAAAGGCTTTTCTCAGCTCCTCGAATGATTTCAAAGCCCTCCCATCTAGGTGATGCAAGAGACCCAAACTCTGACTATTGCAAGGATGGGGAGCCAATGTGGATGTGTTCAGAAGGCTGGGGAAAAAGTGAGGTTGCATTTTAGTTCATATTTGGACAGCTTTAACTTTATTCTCTTTCTTCTAATGGCTGGAAAACCATTACGAATGTACCGGACAGCTACTCTCTCCTCCTCCTGGTCTCCTTTCTCCTTATCAGTTTCGGTCAAAATGACCAACATTTACAAACTATTTTCTAACTACCAAAATAGTTACTGACCAAGGGCTTCAGACCCTACAGACCAGGTCTGAATCCCAGTCCTGACACTTGCAAACTAAGTTAGTAAGTTCACAATTGCAGGGCAGATGTGGTTAGGCTGGAACAGAGCACAGGGGCACTAGATATTCTTCCTGTAGGGAGGTGGTGGAGGCTTCCTAGAGGAGGTACCTTTGAGCTGGGCTTTGATGGATGGATAGGACTTTGAGATGGAGGAAGGGAATATGTGTAGGCCAAGATACTATAAACAAATGTAGCAACTTTTGAAAGCATGTGGTGTCTTTGGGGGAATAATTAGTAATTTGTTGTGGCTGGAACAAAGGAAGTACAGAGGAAGAAGGAGCTGAGTATATTGGGAAATAATGATGGAAATTTGGGTCGGGGCCTGTATTAGTCAGGGTTTCTCTAGGGAAACAGAATCAACAGGAGATATCTGTCAATAGTATGAGATTTTATTAGAGTCTCTCAAGTGACTGTGGAGATGCACAAGTCCAGGTTCCGCAGGCAGGCTGCAAACCAGGGGCTCAGGTGAAAGTCCAGTGAAGGTCCCTGATGAATTTCTGGGAGATGTTGGCTGTCCAAAGACGAGCTGGAAAATTCTCTCTGAATGCTGAAATCACTTCCCCTTTTAAGGCATTCAACTGAGTGGATAAAGTGTCTCTCACTGCTGATAGCAATCTCCCTGATTGATGTAGATGTAATCAGCTATCTATGCAGTAAACTCACCGGTGACTAAAGTCTATAAATGTCCTTGTATTACAATTAGCTCAGTGCTTGTTTGACCAAACAACTGGGCACAGTTACCTGGCTGAGTTGACATATTAGCCTAACCATCATAGGGCCTTTGGTGCCAGGCTGAAGAGTTTGGACTTTATCCTGTGTTGAATGGGAAGCCATCAGTATTTTAGATCAGGGTCTGAACTGTGCTTGAAATAAATTACTTTCATTAACCAGGGATAAGAAATCGCCATCCTAATATGGTATTGAGTTTCTTCTCATGCTTCTCACTGGTTTTGGCCCCAGTAATATTAGATGGTGCTGGGCTAAGTGCCACAAGGATGAATGACTCAAAGGTGGGAAGAGGATCTAATTTGTCTACATCCTCACCACATAAAAAGAACAGGTATCGATATATTTGGGACTTTAGCTGCAAGTGATAGAAACATAATTTTGCTTAAGCAACCAGGGAATTCAATGGCTCACAAAACAGGAAAAAAAAAAGGAATATGGCTAGCTTCAGGTATGGCTGGATTCAGGGGCTCAAACAATATCATTTGGGCTCCATCTCTCTATTATTCAGATAGGCTCTCTGACAATGGTGGGCCTGATAGCTATGAGCGGCTCAAGTATATGAGCAGATGGTGGTGTTACATGTGGGGTTGGGCAGGGAAGTGGCAATAAACAGCTCTTGTGTTTCATGCTCATGAATGCTAAGAGGGCTGAAGAGCCATGAAAGATGAGAGCAAGGAATATTGGTGATGAAGGGCAAATTAGAGACTGCAAACAAGGAGCAGAGCTGGGGCAGGGTAGAGTGGAGTGGAGCTTTGGTGGGCCCTGGACACCTCGTTACCTGCTCGGAACAGGTCTCTTTAAAGCAGGGGTTCTTAGCAAGGGGTCCATGAGCTTGATTGAAATTCAAAAAAACATTATTCTTGTGGGGATGTGTTGGTGCGGGTGTGGTATATTTATTAAATAATACATAGTATAGTGTGGACTTAGTAAGGGGTCTGTGGTTTTCACTTGACTGGCAAATGGGTCCATGGAACAAAAAAAGGTTAAGAACCCCTGCTTTAAAGGGTCCAGCCAAAAACAGGCACCCAACAGCAGGCTTAAGGAGAAGCACTCTTTTTTTTTTTTTTTTTTTTTTTTTATTATGGGTAAAAATCA
>JAKSZT010054052.1:5499835-5624143 GCA_026826555.1 Tolypeutes matacus | reverse complement strand
CATGTTTTGACTGATAATTTTTTTTTTTTTTTATTATGGGTAAAAATCAAAATTCTCACAATACATACAAACATTTGTAAAATGATATATAAATATATATGCATATATGTGTATTTGCTTACAAAAATGTTATTTTTTATATATATATATATACATATATTTTAAGAGGTGCTTAGATTACCTAAAATATTATACGGAACCCACTCGGATTCCCATGTTGCCCACCTCCCACACCTCCCACCACATCCAACACAAACATCTCCCATAGTGTGGCCCACCAACCTCAATGAACTTACACCTCCTGGAGCCTTGCCACCAACCATAGACCACAGTTCACACTGTAGACCACACTCTCTCCCACTCAGTTCTGAGTGGTGTGTGCTGATTTAAAATGGCCTACATCCATTGCCACAACAGTACTCAGGACAACCTCCAACTCCCAAAGAAGCCCCTGTATTTCAACTGCTCATCCCCTCCCTACCCAAAAAACTGTCAAGTGGCCACTGGCTCCACCTCATTGTTATAATTTCTTGCATTGCAAGAATCACCATATGTGAGCAAGAGAATACCATCAAGTCCACTCTAGTCCATAGTTCTTCCCCCAATCCAGAGGCGACTGGGATGGTGATGTCCACTCCAACTCCAAGTGAGAGAAGCACTCTTTTTATGTGAATCTTGGTACCTTCTACTGCCATGGATGGGGTGGAACCTGTTGCTTTCCCTCTCTGACTTCCATTCCCCATTCCTCTGGTAACAGCACCATCAATTTTCTTTTGGATGATCTGCCTCCCCTGCCACCTCCTTCAGCGCCAGCTCCTGGGATCTCCAAACAACCCAGTGCTGGGAACTCAGGGCAGTCCATCCCCAGGGCCACAGTGATTGAGTCAATGAAAGGCCTCCTGTGTGTCTAGTGCACCCTAATCAGTAGACTTTTTCTGGAACTCTTGGGAAAGAGAAGTGTTCTTTCTGCGGGGGTGGCTAAACTGGTAATGTACTTGGGAGGCTGTGAGGGACCATCTGTGCCACCACCCGGGGAGGGCCTGCCTCTGAAGGAAATGAAGACAGAAGAAAGCAGAGCCAAGAAGTGGAGAGAGAATCTATGAACACTTGTATCTGGTCCATCCTGAAACAGTATCTTCCCTCCTCCCCACCCCCCACCCCCACTTGCCAATTCCATGAGCCAATAGATTCCTTCTTTGCTTAGCCTGGTTTGAGTAGGGTTTCCCTTGCCGACAAAGGCTGCCTGCCATTCAAGGCAGAAAGCTGTGGAGTTCCATTTTCTCCTTCTTCCCTCAAGTGTTGTGCTAAGAACAAAGCTGAGGGAAGCGGATGTGGCTTAAGCAATTGGGCTCCTGTCTACCATATAGGAGGTCCAGGGTTCAGTTCCCGGGGCCTCCTGGTGAAGGCAAGCTGGTCCACGTGGAGTGCTGGCCCGTGCAGAGAGCTGGCACAGCAAGATGATGCAACAAAAAGAGACACAGAAGAGAGATAATAAGAGACACAGCAGACCAGGGAGCTGAGGTGACACAAGAGATTGAGTCCCTCATTCTGGAAGGTCCCAGGATCGGTTCCTGGTGCCACCTAAAAAAAAGACAAGCAGACACAGAAGAACACACAGAGAATGGACACAGAAAGCAGACAGCGAGTGCAAAAGAACAACGGGGGGGGGGTCGGAGGTGGCTCAACTGGTTGGGCGTCCGTCTCCCATATGGAGGGACCCGGGTTCGATCCCCGGGACCTCCCGGCAAAAAAAAAAAAAAAAAGAACAACGGGTGTGGAGGGTGGGGGAGATAAATAAATAAATAAATAAATAAATCTTTAACCAAAAAAAAAAGAAGAAGAAGAAGAAGAAGAAGAAGAACAAAGCTGAGGCTAGAGCTGAAGTCCCTAGAGTTGCTTACACCTCCTGTACCATTGTTTCTGAATTTCTTGGCCTGCTATGGCAAATACTGAGCAAAAGGCAGTCAGGTTAGCCAGCTTTGCTAAGACAGGCTTTAATTCCACGTGGATACTTTCATTGAATTTGGATGCTTTTTACTTTCATGTGTCATTTGAACCTCCTGACAGCCATGTGGGAAGAGGTAATTATTTTTGCAGGCATACTTCAAAGATATGTGGGTTCGGTTCCAGACTACCGTAATAAAATGAATATTGCATAAAGTGAGTCACACACATTTTTGGGGTTTCCTAGTGCTTATAAAAGTATGTTATATGGTTATGCAGTAGCATTATGTCTTTAAAAAATAACAACACACATACCTTTATTAAAATATGACACAGAGACAGTAAAGGAGCATGTACTGTTGGGAAAATGGTACCGACATACTTGATCGATACAGGGTTGCCACAAACATTCAATTTGTGAAAAAATGCAGTATCTGTCAAGTGCAATAAATAGAAGCGCAATAAAATAAGGTATGCCTATACTGTTATTTCCTCCAACTTACAGCCGAGGAAACTAAACCAGTAGCTTATAAGTATACACTAGTGAAGTGTTATTGCTGGTGAACTATGATCACAAGGACACAAAACTGACACTATCCATCCATGTATCCACCCACTTAGCCAACAACTTTTTTTTTTTTTAACTTTATTTTGTACATTTAACAATTGAAAACATAAGCAATAAAAAACTAAAAAGTAAACACAGATGAATAAATATATACATTTCTCAATTAAATGTAATGGATACATGGAAAATTTTGTTGTTTTGTTTTTTGTTTGTTTTTTTGTTTTTTTGTGTGTGTGAATCAAACAATATATTACACGATATATTTGGTTCATAGTAATGCATTCATACAGTGTTTGTCCCTTTTTTTTTTTTTTTTTTTTTTTTTTACCAGGAGGTACCGGGGATCGAACCCCAGACTCTCCATATGGTAGACGGACGCCGAACCTTTTGAGCCACATCCGTTTCCCAGTGTTTGACCTTTTGTGTCTGGCTTGCTTCACTCAACATAATGTCCTCCAGATTCATCCATGTTGCCATATGCTTTATGACTTCATTTCTTCTTACAGCTGCATAATATTCCATCATGTGAATAGACCACAGTTTATTTATCCATTCATCTGTTGATGGACACCTGGGTTGTTTCCAACTTTTGGCAATGATGAATAATGTGGCTATGAACATCGGTGTGCAGATGTCTGTTCGTGTCACTGCTCTCAGTTCTTCTGGGTATATACCCAGTAGTGGTATTGCAGGGTCACGTGGCAAGTCTATATTCAACTTCTTTAGGAACTGCCAAACAGTCCTCCATAGTGGTTGTACCATCCTGCATTCCCACCAACAGTGAAGAAGTGTTCCTATCTCTCCACATCCTCTCCAACACTTGTAGTTCTCTGTCTTTTTAATAGTGGCCATTCTGATAGGTGTGAAATGATATCTCGTTGTAGGTTTTTTTTTATTTTTTTATTTTTTTATTTATTCATTTATCCCCCCCTTGCTGCTTGTGCTCGCTGGGTCAGCTAACCACGCCGTGCGGGCGGGCTTGCCTTCACCAGGAGGCCCCGGGAACTGAACCCGGGGCCTCCCATATGGTAAACGGGAGCCCTACTGATTGAGCCACAGCCGCTTCCCTCTCATTGTAGTTTTGATTTGCATTTCCCTAATCATGAGTGATGTTGAGCATTTCTTCATGTGTTTTTTTTGCCATTTGTATTTCTTCTTCGGAGAAATGTCTATTCAAGTCTTTGGCCCATTTTTCAATTGGGTCATTTGTCTTTTTATTGTTGAGCTGTAACATCTCTTTATATATCCTGGATATTAAACCCTTATCAGATATGTGATTTCCAAATATTTTTTCCCATTGAGTCGGCTGCCTTTTCACCCTTCTGACAAAGTCCTGTGAGGTGCAAAAGTGTTTAATTTTGAGGAGGTCCCATTTATCTAATTTTTCTTTTGTTGCACGTTCTTTGGGTGTGAAGTCCAAGAAACCACCACCTACTACCAGGTCTTGAAGATGTTTCCCTACATTTTCTTCTAGTAGTTTTATGGTCCTGGCTTTTATATTTAGATCTTTGATCCATTTTGAGTTGATTCTTGTATAGGGGGTGAGATAGGGGTCCTCTTTCATTCTTTTGGTAATAGATATCCAGTTCTCCCAACACCATTTGTTGAAGAGACTGTTTTTTCCCGTCAGCATGGGCTTGGTAGGTTTGTCAAAAACCAGTTGACTGTATAGGTGAGGGTTTATTTCTGGATTCTCAATTCTATTCCACTGATTGATATGTCTGTCTTTATGCCAGTACCATGTTGTTTTGACCACTGTAGCTTTGTAATATGTTTCAAGGTCAGGCAGTGAAATTCCTCCCACATTGCTCTTCTTTTTTAGAATACTTTTGGCTATTCGGGTGCACTTACTCTTCCAGATGAATTTGGTAATTGCCTTCTCTAATTCTGTAAAGTAAGCTGTTGGGATTTTGATTGGTATTGCATTGAATCTATAAATCAGTTTGGACAAGATTGATATCTTCACGATATTTATTCTTCCAATCCATGAACACGGAATGTCTTTCCATTTGTTTAGGTCTTTTTAAATTTCTTTTAGCATTGTTTTGTAGTTTTCTGCATATAGGTCCTGTACTTCCTTGGTTAAATTAACTCCTAGGTATTTGAGTCTTTTTGTTGCTATTGAAAATGGAATTTTCCTCCTGATTTCCTTCTCAGATTGTTCAGTACTAGTGTACAAAAACATTACTGATTTTTGTGTGTTGATCTTATATCCTGCCACTTTGCTGAACTCATTTATTAGTTCAAGTAGCTTTGTTGTGGATACTTCAGGATTTTCTAGATACAGGATCATGTCATCCGCAAACAGTGAGAGTTTTACTTCCTCTTTTCCTTTTTGGACACTTTTAATTTTTTTGTCTTGTCTAATTGCCCTAGCTAGAACTTCTAGTACAATGTTGAATAACAATGGTGACAGTGGGCATCCTTGTCTTGTTCCTGATCTTAGGGGGAAAGCTTTCAACCTTTCCCCATTGAGTATGATGTTGGCTGTGGGTTTTTCATATATGCCTTTTATCATATTGAGGAATTTTCCTTTTATTCCTATCTTTTGAAGTATTTTTATCAAAAAAGGATGTTGGATTTTGTCGAATGCCTTTTCTGCATCTATTGAGATGATCATGTGGTTTTTTTCCTTCAACTTGTTAATGTGGTGTATTACATTGATTGATTTTCTTATGTTGAACCAGCCTTGCATACCAGGAATAAATCCCACTTGGTCGTGATGTATAAGTCTTTTGATATGCTGTTGGATTCGATTTGCAAGTATTTTGTTGAGAATTTTTACATCTATGTTCATTAGAAAGATTGGTCTGTAATTTTCTTTTCTTGTGGAATCTTTATCTGGCTTTGGTATTAGGGTGATGTTGGCTTCATAAAATGTGTTGGGTAATTTTCCCTCCTCTTCAATTTTTTGGAAGAGTTTAAACAGGATTGGTGTTAATTCTTTTAGAAATGCTTGGTAGAACTCACCTGTGAAGCCATCTGGTCCTGGACATTTCTTTGCTGGGAGATTTTTGATGACAGATTCAATCTCCTTAATTGTGATTGGTTTGTTAAGTTCTTGTATTTCTTGTTGTGTCAGTGTAGGTTGGTTATAAGTTTCTAGAAATTTGTCCATTTCATCCAGGTTGTCTAGTTTGTTGGCATATAGTTTCTCATAATATCCTCTTATGATTCTTTTTATTTCTGTGAGGTCATTTGTAATTTCCCCCCTTTCATTTCTGATTGTATTTATTTGCATCTTCTCTCTTTTTTTCTTTGTTAGTCTAGCGAGGGGTTTGTCAATTTTATTGATCTTCTCAAAGAACCAGCTTTTGGTTTTGTTGATTTTCTCTATTGCTTTTCTGTTCTCATTTTCATTTATTTCCACTCTAATCTTTATTATTTCTTTCCTTCTTTTTGCTTTGGGATTGGTTTGCTGGTCTTTCTCTAGTTTCTCAAGTTGTTCAGTTAAATCTTTGAGTTTAGCTCTTTCTTGTTTCTTAATATAGGCATTTAGGGCTATAAATTTCCCTCTCAAGACTGCCTTTGCTGTATCCCATAAGTTTTGATATGTTGTGTTCTCATTTTCATTTGTCTCAATGTATTTACTTATTTCACTTGCAATTTCTTCTTTGACCCACTGAATATTTAGGAGTGTGTTGTTCAGTCTCCACACATTTGCAAATTTCCTATTTTCCTGTCTGTTATTGATTTCTAGTTTCATTCCATTATGATCTGAGAAGGTGCTTTGTATAATTTCAATCTTTTTATATTTATTGAGAGCTGTATTGTGACCTAACATGTGGTCTATCCTGGAGAAAGATCCATGGGCACTTGAGAAGAATGTATAACCTGCTGAGTTTGGATGCAGTGTTCTGTATATGTCTGTTAGGTCTAACTTGTTTATCATATTGTTCAAGTTCTCTGTTTCCTTGTTGATCTTCTGTCTAGTTGTTCTATCTAATGATGTGAGAGGGGTGTTGAAGTCCCCGACGATTATTGTAGAAATGTCTATTTCTCCCTTTTGCCAGAGTTTGTCTCATATATTTTGGGGCACCCTGGTTAGGTGCGTAGATATTTATGACTGTTATATCTTCCTGGAGGATCATCCCTTTTATTAATATATAATGGCCTTCCGCATCTCATCACTTTTTTGCATTTGAAGGCTGTTTTGTCTGATATTAGTATAGCTACCCCTGCTCTTTTCTGTTTACTATTCGCATGGAGTATCTTTTTCCAACCTTTTACTTTCAGCCGGCTTGTATCCTTGTGTCTGAGATGAGTTTCTTGTAAGCAGCATATGGATGGCTCATGTTTTTTTATCCATTCTGTCAGCCTGTATCTTTTGATTGGGGAATTTAATCCATTCACATTCAGTGATATTACTGAAAATGCATTATTTATTTCCTCCATTTTATTCTTTAGTTTTCATATGTTATCTTATTTTTGTCTTTCTTTTTACTCTTTTGGTTATCCTTTCTGCTTTTCTTTCTTCTATACTCTCTTCCAAGCCTCTCTCTCCTGTCTTTTTCTTTCAGGTTCTAAGGCTTCCTTTAATATTTCCTGCAAAGGTGGATTCTTTTTTGCAAACTCTCTTAGTTTCTGTTTGTTTGTGAATACTTTATATTCACCTTCATATTTGAAGGACAGTTTTGCTGGATAAAGAATTCTCGACTGGCAGTTTTTCTCTTTCAGTTTCCTAATTGTATCATACCACTGTCTTCTCGCCTCCATGGTTTCTGAAGAGAAATCTGCACTAAGTCTTAGTGGACGTCCTTTGTACGTGATCGTTTGCTTCTCTCTTGCTGCTCTGAGAATTTTCTCTTTATCTTTCACATTTGACATTCTGAATAATATGTGTCTTGGCGTAGGTCTGTTTGGATTTATTCTTATTGGGGTATGGTGTGCTTCTTGGACATGAAAGTTCATTTCTTTCGTGAGAGTGGGGAAATTTTCAGCTATTATTTCCTCAAATACTCTTTCTGCCCCTTTTCCTTTTCTCTTCTCCTTCTGGAACTCCCATGACACGTATGTTTTTGCGTTTTGTGTTGTCATTCAACTCTCTGAGCCCCTGCTCAATTTTTTCCATTCTTTTCTCTCTCTGTTCTTTTCTCTCTTCAATTTTAGCTGCTCTGTCTTCAGTATCACTTATTCTTTCTTCTATCATTTCGAGTCTGCTGTTGTATGCTTCAAATGTATTTTTTACTTCTCCTATTGTGTCTTTCAATCCCATGAACTCCGTTACTTTTCTGTTCATGATTTCAAATTCTTCTTTATGTTCGCGCAATGACTTCTTGATGTCATTGATCTCTTTAACTATATTCTCTTTTTTTTTTTTTAAAGATTTTATTTATTTACTTTATCCATTTTAAACACCCCCTTCCCCATTTGCTGTTTTGTGTCCATTTGCTGGGCAATTCTCTGTGTCTGTTTCCTGCCATCTCTTCTCATCCTCCTCCTCCAGTCTTCACCAGGATTCGATCCTGGAGACCTCCGATGTAGGAGAGAGGTGTTCTGCTGCCTGCTCCACCTCAGCTCCTGGCTTCTGGAGCTTTCAGAGCATCTCGTCTTGTCTCTCCCCTGTTACGTCATCATCCTGCTGCATGGCTCCCGGGGCCCAACAGCTCAGCGGCACACAGAGCCTGGCAGCCCATGCGCCTTCTATATATATTTTTTATTTTACTGGGAGGTCCCGGGGATCGATCCCAGGTCCCTCCATATGGCAGACGGACGCCCAACCATTTGAGCCACATCCGCCCCCCAAACTAACTATATTCTCTTTCATCTCATTAATTTGATTTTGGAAATGTGTGCTCATCTCACTGATTAGTTCTCTCAAATTCTGCATCTCTTCTGGGAATTTGCTGTATTCCTTTTCTTGGGCCATGTCTTCTATTTTCATGGCCCGTAATTTTTTGTTGGTGCTTAGGCATCTGGTTGGTTTGTATTTTACTTAGATGCTCTATCTCTTTCTCTTTTATGGGGTTTTAGTGGCAGGAGGCTGTGAGTTACCACCGCTCTTTGATTTTTGGCTCAACCTTGATTGTTAGGATTGTTCTGTTGGTTGCTCGAAACTGGGCACTGGACCCAGGGTAATTTGGACTTCCTATGTGCAAGCTCAAGGCTCTAAATGTGAGGTTCAAGAGACAGGAAGCAGAAATTGTCTCTCAATTCCTGTACCTAGAGACTGGCACAGCATGACTTCTACTTTATTCTATCGGTTACAGAGCCCACCCAGATCCAAGGGTTGGGGCTATATACCACACATCTCAGTAGGACCATTGTCAAAAAAATGTGTGGCCATCTGTAACCCACCACAGAGAATGAACAGAGGATGACAGATAGAAGGTGAGATAGAGAGGGAGAAGTCACAGGACTTGTGTTGGTGATTGAATCATGTCCCCCGAAAAGACATGTTCAAGTCTTCATTTGAATTCCTGTAGGTGCAAAACCATTTGTAAACAGGACCTTTTTTTTTTTTAAGGCAGTACCAGGGAATTGAACCTGGAATCTCATAGATGCGAAGCATACACTCAACCACTGACCTACACCCATTCCAACAGATAAGACCTTTTGAAGATGGTATTATTAGGTAAGGTATGGCCCGACTGAATCAGGTGGGGGTCTTAATCTTCATGACAGGAGGCCTTATAAGGAGAGGTGATTAGATGCAGTCAGTCAGAGAAAGCCATGGGAAGAAGCCAGAAGCCAGTGGAATGTGGAGGAGCATACAGAAGGAGAGATAGATCTCCATGTGGTGGGAGGCACAGATGCAAGCCAAGGAGCCCCAGGGATTGTGGCAAGCCAGCACAAGAACAGACTTTGGGGAGAACGCATGGCCTTCCTTGTAGACACCTTGATTTTGGACTTCTGGCCTCCAAAACCATGAGACAATAAGTTTCTGTTGTTAGGTCAACCAGCATGTGGTATTTGTCATAGCTGCCCTAGCAAACTAAGACAACATGGCAATTGCTTGGATCCATTCATTCATGAAATATTTATTGAGCATCTACTATGTGTCAGGCAATGTTATAGGCATAAGGAACACAGCAGTGAACAAAATGGACAAAAATCCCTGCCTCCATAGAGCTCATAGGCTAGTGGATTGGAGAGTGAAAGATGGCATCAAGGTTGCCTGAGTGTCCCTGGCAGCATAGTGGTGCCATTGGCATATTCAAGGAGCCAGGAGCCAATCTGGTTTGTGAAGGAAGTGATGAATTAAGGTTTGATATCATAATGAAGGATGTAACTGCTCAATTCCCCTGGGACTCCATGCCATAATCATAACTGCAAACTATTGAGGAAATCCAAGCTATTGGGGAAATTCAGGATTTTACTTTCAACCACAGGTAGTACCTGTACAGATTACAAAGGTTCAGTATCTTTAGAAAGATACTCTAAAAATCCAGAAGATTTTCTGCCTTCCTTGAGCAGGAGAGCACGTGGAATGATGCATATCTGCAGGTCACTGCCAATTATATTCCAGTAACCAGGAAAGCTCTAGTGTTGGAATTCACACTCAACATGCTCAGCTTACATCCCCCATGAGCTTATTTCTGGAGAACATCTCCATTAATCCCCATTTTAAAGAAGCAGAAGTTTCCAGCCATAGGAAAATGGTTTGGGACTTTTGGAAACTCAGTTAAATTGAGTTTCAAAGTAGGCTCAAATGTCCACAATATATTATTGTTCAAAAAAAAAAGCAAGTTGCTAAGTTATATGTGTATTATAACATTTTTGAAAAAAAAAAAGCTTGTGTGTATACAACCGTATTTATTCATGCATTGCAAAAGTTATGGAAGTGTACTGTATCAGTCAGGTTAGGGGCAGTTGCATTGCAGTAATAAATGGCCACAAAAATCTCCATGTATGCAGAGCGGGTATAGCTCAGTGGTTAAGTGCTGGCTTAGCATGTATGAGGTCCCAGGTTCAATCCCCAGTACCTCCTAAAAAAAAAAAATCTCTGCCTATGGTTAATAGTGTAATTATAATAATATTGTTTCATTAATAGTAACATAAGTGCCACCCTAGTGCAGTATATTAATTATAGAGAAAACTCTGTGAGTGGGGCCATGGTATATGGGAACTCTGTACTTCATGATATTTCTTTTTTTTTTTTTTTTTTTTTTTTTAAAATTTTTTTTTTTTTATTTCATTTTTCCCCCGGCCCCCCCCCCCCTTGCTGCTTGTGCTCGCTGGGTCAGCTAACCACGCCATGCGGGCAGGCTTGCCTTCACCAGGAGGCCCCGGGAACCGAACCCGGGGCCTCCCATATGGTAAACGGGAGCCCTACTGATTGAGCCACAGCCGCTTCCCATGATATTTCTGTAAACCTACAACTGCCCTAATGAAAAAAAAAAACCTCCATGTATGAGAGATAATTGTCACAAATTCTACTATACACTTATTGTTTATGTATGTTAATGTACAAATGATATACTTCAATTAAAAAAAAAAAAAAAAACTTCCATGTATGTCACAATAAAGGTTTATTTGTCATATACACTACATGTGCGTTTGCTCATCATGGCTCTGTTGTCTTCACTCTGGGATCCAGCCTTTATCTAGAACATCGCTGGTCTTCTGACAGTGAGAAAGAGAACATGGCAAACCACATGCTGGCTCTTAAAGGGTCTACTCAGAAGTGACCCTAGTAACTTCTGCTCACAGTTCATTGGTCCAGGAAGTCACACAGCTAAACCTGAAGTCAATAGGGTAAGCGGGGATATTTTGTCCTCAGGTAGCACAGTGACTGTGTGTGAGCAATAATACAAAATATTACCACAGATATCAACTGGACTGTTTATGGTGATTATTCCCAGGATAGGGGGGTAGGGGTAGAGGAATGGGGAGAAGAGGAAATTTTACCTTTTACTTTACACCCTTCGGTGTGATTTGAATATCTTTCAAAAAACATGTGCTGTTTTTTTTTTTTTAATTTATTGAAATATATCACTCATACATAAGCATACATAAACAATAAGTGTATAGTAATAGTTGTGAACACATGCTGTTTTTGCAATTAAAAATACCTTTTGGATCTTTTTTTTTTTTTTTAAAGAGTTATTTATTTATTTATTGGAGTGGGAGAGAGGCGTTCAATCTCTTGTGCCACCTCAGCTCCCTGGTCTGCTGCATCTCTTATTGTCTCTCCGCTGTGTTTCTTTTTTTTTTCCAAAGATTTCATTTATTTATTTATTTATCCCCCCCTTGCTGCTTGTGCTTGCTGTGTCCATTCTTGTCTCCCTTTGTTGTGTCATCGGCTTGCCTTCATCAGGAGGCCCTGGGAATCGAACCCAGGACCCCCTATATGGTAAACAGGTGCCCAACCAGTTGAGCCACAGCCGCTTCCTCTGTGTTTCTTTTTGTTGCGACATCTTGCTCTGCCAGCTCTCCACACGGGCCAGCACTCCTGCGTGGGCCAGCACTCCACATGGGTCAGCTCTCCACTCGGGCTAGCTCGCTTTCACCAGGATGCCCCGGGAATCGAACCCTGGACCTCCTATATGGTAAACAGGAGCCCAATCAATTGAGCCACATCCACTTCCCTTATTTATTTTTAATTTTTTTTTATTATGGAAAGATTCAAACCTAGGCAAAAGGAGAGAAAATAGTGTGTTGAACCCCCATAACCCATCACTGAGCTTCTAACAATCATGTTAGAAGAAAAATCATGTTTCAGCAATAGCTCTACCCACTGCCCCTTCCAGATTATTTTGAAGAAAATGCCAGACATCATATTATTTTGTCTTAAATATTTCCATGTGTATCTCTAAGATAAAGATTCTTTAAAATTTTACATTATCATACCTAAAATTAACAGCAATTCCTTAATATCGTTATATATCCGTGCAGTGTTCAAAATTTTCCATGTATATATAACAATTCTTGGAGTCAAGTTTCAAATAAAGTCCATATACTACATTTGCTGATATGTGTTTTAAGTCTCTTTTAATCTACAGGTCTCTTTTCCATCTCTCTTTCTCCCTTTCTTTTATTTTCCTTGCAATCTATTGATGACGAAATCAGGCGGTTTGTCCTATAGATTTCCCATGGTCTGAATTTTGCAGATGGATTTCCTATGATGAAGTTTAACATGTTTCTCTCTCCTCTGTATTTCTGACAAATTGGATGTGAGCTCTAGAGGCTTGATCGGTTATAGGTCTGATTTTTTTACAAGAATAACTCATGGGCTATGTAGTTCTGTGGTGGTTTAGAGTTGTATGTACCCCCAGAAAGAAATGTTCTTTTTTTTTTTTTTTTTTTTTTTTTTTTTAAAGATTTTATTTATTTATTCATTCATCCCCCCCTTGCTGCTTGTGCTCGCTGGGTCAGCCAACCACGCCGTGCGGGCGGGCCCGCCCTCACCAGGAGGCCCCGGGAACCGAACCCGGGGCCTCCCATATGGTAAACGGGAGCCCTACTGATTGAGCCACAGCCGCCTCCCAGAAATGTTCTTAAACTTCATCCATTCCTGTGGGTGTGAACTCATTGTAAAGAGGACCTTTTGATGAGGCTACTTCAGTTAAGGTGTGACCCACCTCAATCAGCATGGGTCTTAATCCTCTTACTGGAGTCCTTTATAAGAAAATGAAATTCAGATGAAGAGAGAGAAAAGCCACAGGAAGCAAGAAGCTGAAATGGAACCCAGAAGAGAGGGGAGAGACCAGGAGATGCCGCCATGTGCCTTGCCATGTGACAGAGGAGCTGAGGATCACAGGCCCAGCACACCACCAGTCTTCAGGAAGAAAGCATCACTTTGATGATGCCTTGATTTGGACATTTTCCTAGCCTCAAAACTGTGAGCAAAAAAATTCTCATGGTTTTTAGCTCACCCATTTCATGGTATATGCTTGAACAGCCTCAGAAACTGAAACAAGTTCCATTGGTTTAGCTTTCAATTTAGATTTGTGATGTTGGCATCCATTAAGGAGTATTGCCTAGATCCAATATTTTCAGAGGTTATGAGGTGATGATATTACAACTCTATCACTCCTTTGTGACAGTTGGAATACTTCCAGAAAGAGAAATTTCTCCCTTATCAACTATTTGGTGACCCAGAGGTACAGTTCATGTCAGAAAGGCAGGATAAATTCTTGGTTATTTTTTCTTCTAAATTTACCCGTTTTCAAAATTATGAGAGTATTCCCTTGCCTTTTCCAAAGTTAACCAATGAGTTTTCTTTTCTGTTTTTATCACTATGAACTTATGTATTTAAACATATTTCCCGTTTCAACTAATCCTGCTATTGTCCTTATGATTCTCAAATTGTCCTTCCCATCTTTGCCAGTGGGAGCCTCTTCAAGGTAGCTCTGGGGTCCTTTTGTCACAACTTCATAGCTTTTGATGTTTTGTTACCTTGCTTTCTGTTATGGCAAGAAAGTTTACTTTACACATTTCCTGCCTCAGACCTAGACCAGCCATTTTTCCAAGGAGCCCTGGTTCCTTTTTAGTGGGAAATAGTATTTGTAGACCACAATTTGTAGCCACTGAAGGTGTTTATTGGCCTAGGGTGCTCATTGTTCCAGGGCCTTTTCAATGAGCAGAGCTAGGCAATACGGTCCTTAAAAAGACAAAATTCACACTGAAACTTCCATTTCAAATTCAGCACTACAAAGTTTTTACTTAACCTCATCTATCTTATATCTGTATCTGCTTTTTCCCACCCTGAAAATCCAGATTCTTGGCAATATAACAGAATTACTCTTTTGTCTTATCCCACAGAATACACACTCAGTCTCAGAAAAACAAAATCAACACTACCACCAACAATTTGATTACTGAAAATGGTTCAAGATTTCTTTTTTCTTTTTCCTCTCCCTTTCCTTCCCTCTCTTCCTTGCTCCTCCCCTCCCCTTCCCTTCCTCCCTCTCTCTTTCAACAGTTTTATTTGTTCTTAGGGTAGATCCCACTAGGTATAAAGTTTCTATGCTTTAAGTTCACTTGGAAAGGTTTTTTTCTGTGTGGTTATGCCACCAATTAGATAAAGAGTTAGGTTCCTTTTTTTTTTTTTTTTTTTTTTCATTTGCTTTAGATTTTTTAGCGTGACCTTTTTCTAAAACTTTCATTTTGTCATATCTGCAAAACAAGGTGTAATCAGACAAGTCCGCTTCAACCCTGGTATCTCTACCCCCTTCTCTCCTCTCCTTACAGATAACTTGTAAAAAATTATGGCTTACCGTTCCCTTTTGTAAACAAGAAAATATGGGTATATTTTCTTCCATTCATATATTCTCTATATACCATTTTCCACCTTGCTCTTTTTCAATGGAGATGACTCCAAAGCAGAACCTTCCTTAGAACTTGGCAGAAGAAATTCCTGCTCTGGACCCCAGGCTTTAGAGGGCCCCACTTGTCGTGGACACAAACAATACATTTATTAAGGAACCCAAGGTGCCTGGGGCACTAGCCACCAGCACTGGGCACCGGCACAGGTGCAAGGCAGTGCCCTACACATCCTCTCCCACAACCAGCACTGCTCAGGCCTCAGGGAAACACTTGCCCCATCTCTTGGCCCACGGCCTGGAAACAAAGGCCAATGAGTCTAATGCCATGAACGTGTGCAGGTTGTGCCACTGCCAGCATTGGAGACAGGCACAGCTTTGAGGTATGGGGAGGATTTGGGCAAGGAAAATGCTCAGGTAAGAGTAAAAGCAAAGAAGCTAACTCACCAAATCCTTTCTCTCAGCACAAATGGAATAGATTCTTGCATGACGCAATCTGGTTTCTTAATGCCGCGGTTGCCTGTTTCTCTATAGCCTTGCCAAGAGTACATTGTGAAATTTCTGGGTTTCTGCAGATCCAGTAGGTTAGAGAGACTAGCTGTGGAGCTTTAGCCTTTGCTGTTCTTTCTATGAGCGTGGTTGAGCATTGTTCCATATGAACCAGGACCACTTGCATTTCTTTTTCTGTGAATTACATGTTCCTATCCTATGTCATTTTTCTGTGGCATTCTTGGTACTTTTCTTCTTTCTTTTTGGAAGTTCTTATATACTAGGGATATGAACCCCTGTGTGTGGACACATACTTGCTGAGCTCCTTCTCTGTACTGCACTCGATGGGTGTTCAACAAAATATAAGGCATCATCCGTCTTTCCAAAGGAGCATAAAAATTAAACAATGGGAGACGTGAACGACATGAATCAATAAGAAAAGACAGCTCCTGCGGGAGAACAGAATTAACTGCCAAGTGTGATGACCCCAAAAGTTCAGAGAAAGAGAGTGACCAGGCAGCAGTGCCCCAGAAGGTCACCAAGGCAGGAATGGATCTAAGTTGGGGTCTTAAGGGACCCATTGAAAACATACGAGGAGAAGCTGGTACAGCTCAGGGGTTCAGGGGTTGAGCACCCGCCTCCCACATTAAAGGTCCCGGGTTCAATCCCCAGCCCTGTTACCTCAAAAAAAAAAAAAAAAAAAAAAAAAAAAAAAATTTGAGAGGCAGTTGGAAGCTGGGAATCTAACCAATAGTGGGGAGAGCTTGAAAGCCAGGCTAAGGAGTGTGGCCTTCTTGGGTAGGTGACAGGAGGAAGAGAATGACTTGATGTTAAGATAACAAATAAAACATGCAGGGCATTGCCCAGAGGCCAGAGACACTGCACCAGTGACTCCAACACCTCCCCTCTACCACGCAATTGAGAAAGCCACACACCCCCTTCTATACACACCCAACACCATCCCAAGGAGAGAAGCTGGGAGGTACTGGAGGAGCTGGAGGGGTGGTCTCTCGGACTGAACATTCTTCCAAGGCAGAGCAAGCACAGTACCCAAAGGGACTCCTGAAATGACCAGATCAGACAAAGATTTCAATTGGATTAGCCACTTCATTCACTCCGCCCTCACACCACGTGAGTGGGAGTGGTGGGATCTCAGGAAGAAGGCCAGAGTAGCGAGAGGCAAAAGAAAACCTTTGCATTTCCTCCACACATCGCAGTCCTAGTGTGAGCGAAACTTTTTACCCTGCTGCATAACAGTGCTTCTCTCATAGCGCTGTTGGAAGGACGGCCCACGGTAACACAGAGAAAATGCTTAGCGCAGTGCCTTGCACATATTAGGTATTAAATGAGGTAATCGAAAAACAGTTGCTGAGGGAGTGAATGAATAAATGAACGAAAGGGCAACAGCCCTTGAGATGACTGAATGCTGTGCCCAGGGCTTATTGCTCTCTCGCTGAAAGCCATGGCACAGCCTCACCCTTGCCCAGCAGGAGACGGCGCTGGCCTGCCCATCACACAGATTCCTTGGCTGTGCTCCTTTGACAATAATAACCGAGGAATTCAGCTTATTTGGGGTGAAATCCCTGGAAGTCCAGGTTCAGATCTCAGTCTGGGCGATGCAGCCACATTTTCCAATGAGTAACTCCCTCCAATATAACTCCTGGCAAAAGACCCCATTGGTCACAGAGAGAATGTGCCGTCATGCATGGTAAATAGTAAGACCACTGCATGGGGCTTGACTCATCTGTCAGAGAAGGGGTATTTTGAAACCTTGACCTCATTTGCAACCATGTGTTTGCACATATCTTTTGTCAGATGCAAATTTTCCGTTCCCAATTTAGCTAGTCCAAATTTTTCCTGAAATGAAAGATGTGACACGAAGAGAGATAGAGAAACGTTTAGTAGGCGTGGACTCCAGGTATGTAACAAGGGAGCTCATCTGTCTATGAGCCAACTTCCTGTTGACTCGGGGGCCAGGACTAGGGAGTGAGAGGAGCAAATATCAAAATGGTAATATCTGCCATTTACTAAGATGTTACTACCCACTAGTCACCATGCTAACCTTTTTATATATCATAGCTCCTTAACCCACGTTGTTACCTAACATGTAGGAAACGGAGATCCAGAGAAGTTAAGCGACTTTCTCAAGGTCACACAGTAACTGAGTTCATATCTCAGGCTGCCTGTCTCCAAAGCACCTATGCTGACTACACTAGATGCTCTCTGGATAGTATCTACTTAAAGCACGAGCCAAGAGCCTCTGGCTCTCCAGTTTGGGGGCCTGGAAAAGTTGTAGGTGTTTTCATTGGGGGGAAAAAAAAGACAACTGGAGGTCTCCATGATTTGCAGGAAGAGAGGGCATCCCTTTATTTAAATCTCTTTCAGGCTTCAAGGTCTGGCTCCCCACCATCGAGGAGACCCTGCATGCCCCCTTTCTAGACTTCTGACTGAGCTAAGCTCAAGCCCCATGTTGGGGATTGAATCATGTACCCCACAAAAGACATGTTAAAATCTTAATGTACCTGTATGAATTCATTTGTAGATAGGACTTTTTGAAGATATTAGTAGTTAATGTATGGCCAAATCTGAATTGGAGGTGGCGGTGGGGGGATTTAGTCTGTATGGCTAAAGGTAAAGAGAGGAAATGTGGACACTGTCAGTGAGAAGAAGTCAGAAGAAGCCAGAGAGACTGCCATGTGACAGAGGACTGCTACATGGCTGCCAACCGTGTGAGAAAACATGGATTTGCTGACATCTTAATTTGGAACTTCTATCCTTCAAAACCATCAGACAATAAATGCTTGTCATTTAAGCCAATCCATTGTGTAGTATTTGTCATAGCAGCTCTGGCAAACTAAGATACCCCATTTACATGAGTTATTTCCCATCATCCCTCAAACCCCCAATGAAACATCCTTACATCTTCTGAATTCTAGCGGTCTTTTCTGTGATGCTCTTATTATGTTTCCAGTGTGAAACATAGCACCCTGTACACTGTAGGTGCCCCATAAAATGGCTGTGCTGACAATTTTGGTACAAAAAAAGAGCCCTGGGCCAAGAGTGGCAGGTGATTTAGGGCTGAGTCCTAGCTCTGCACTGATTGGCTGTGTACCCTTGGACAAGTCTTCTTCTCAGTTAGCTTCTAAGGCCTCCTCTGCTGTAGAGTTCTAGACTCTGTGATTCCCACATGCCCATCTGAAGGGCAGTTGTGGGGTCTGTAGGCCCTTTGAGAAAGTTGAGTTCCTAGGCAAGGACCTCTTTCTCTCACACCTGCCAGCTAACATTCATATACTGGATCTGGGAAATAGTCTTACTAGAGTGGACTCACAACCATCAATGATTTTAAAAGAAGGGAATTGGGGAATCTACTTTTATGAATGTATTTAAAGACAGAGCAGGAACCACCATTTCCTAATTTACCGCAAATGCTGCATAACTAACTTTGGAACTCTGAATATAAAATTTGGGGGGAATGAGGAACTTTGCCGGAGCTCCGCAGAGGTGTATCTCATACCAGAGAACCTCAGCCAGCCTGGAAGCAAAGGGGAGGTGGCCTGACATACTAGAACCAGCGGTCCTTTAGGATGGCTTCCCAACCACCTGTGGTCAGACTCCTTCCAAGAAGAAAATTAGCTAACTTGACTAGAATATTCATGATCATATAAAAATGGGATCCTGGAAAGAATCAACCTGTCACTCCCAGGTGACACGTACATCTTATGGTGACACTCCATCTATATGGTTCCAGCCCAAAGAGTCACTTGGATGGTGAGACATTTTGGCCCAAAAGAAGGGCAGTATTATAGCAAGCCAACGGTGGAAGTGTTCCTGGGCAGATGGGGCCTTGCAATGCCCCTGAGACCAATGATGGAAGCGACCACATGCTTTGCCAAGACACCAGATCCGTCCTCATGTAGAATATTGTCGCGAGAGCCCAGCCAGCTTCCCACAGTGCCTATGAGATATAACTTGCCCTGGCAAGTCTCACGTTTGCTGCACTGTTTGGTCAGGAAGAGTGGAGGATATCAAGTACTTAGCCCAGGCTAATACAAAGTCCATGCAATGTTCCAGCCTCTGTCACAAATGTCTTACAAACACCCTGAGATTTTGGCAGCAGCATCTGAAAACCACCTCTTGATACCACCCAGGTCAGACCATGGTTTAATAAGTCCCTAGTGGACAAGAAGTAAAGCAATGAATTGGGAAAGCTTTTAGGAGTAGCTTTTAGAAAGCATGTGGTTGATCAATTACACGATCGTTAAACATGAATGCACAACAATTACCCAATTAATTGAACTTAACTCCGTGCAACACATATTTTCTCAAGAATCGACAATGCCTTGTATGCAATCAATCCCTTGTCTGCCACATATGTGTGGCATCATGCCAGATGCCATGGAGGATACAAAGTTAGGCAAGGCATGGTTCTCTCTGTTAGTCTAAAAATATGACACCAAGTTACAAATAACCTGAAAGGTTATGAAAGGTGTTATAATAAAGGGAACAGGGCAAGAATTTAACGTGGGTTCGTGAATCTCAAACCAAATCCACTGTGGCATCACGTATGTGCACAGACAGATGTGCCTATTGGGAGGAGGGAGATTCTCAAAGTCATCAGTGATTTCCCAGAAAAACTGAAACCCACTGTTTTAGAAATTAAAAGAAAAGAATCACATTTAGTTGGGCTGGAGGTGGAATGGGGAGGAGAGGTGAGGAAATACTTTCTGAAAGAGAAAGATATGTGACATAAGCCTTGAAGAACGGGTAGAATTTCAAAATAAGTAGAGACATAGCAAAGGACCTGGCAGAGAAAGGAATGGGTCCAAAGTCTGAATGATGGCAAAGCACGGGGCACGTTCAAGGAATTAGGATTAATCCAGTTGGCTGGATAATCCAGGGCAGGGGCAAAATGAGACTGCACAGGTATTTGAGGCAGATAGTGGGTGACAAACTGAAACAATGTTTGTTATTGTTCAAATATTTCTCAAGGGCCTGCTCTGTCCAGCTTTCAGGCAGGACGGCCCTGCCTTGACAAAACATAGTTTAGTTTAGAGGGGAAAATATGAACAGGCAGGGAACAAAATAATCTGAAGTGCCACAGAAATTCAAAACTTTTTGGCTCTTCAGAGAAGCTTCAGGGGAGGAGATGAGCTGGAGCTCAGCCTTGACAGGTAGGGAGGACACGGCCAGGAGATTTTGTGGAGGAAGGGAAGATAGCACAAGCAAAGAGGAGAAGTGCCGGGAAAGAAAGAGACAAGGCAGATGGCGAAGACCACGGGGAGGTGATTACTGAGAGAAACAGCTGTGTGAAGGGGCAGGCAACATGATTTTGAGAAGGTAAGGGAAAGCAGGTTTTAGAGCAGCGGTCCTTAACCTTTTTTGTTCCACGGACTCCTTTGTCAGTCAGGCGAAAACCACGGACCCCTTACTAAGTCCATACTCTACTATGCATTATTTAATAAATCTGTCATACCCGCACCAACACGTCCCCACAAGAATAATGATTTTATGAATTTCAATTCAAGCTCATGGATCCCTGGTTAAGAACCCCTGTTTTAGAGGGATTTCTTATTCTCTCCAGAACCTCATTTCCTTTCCCTCGACTTCACCTCTCCAGGTATGGTAGATTTAATTATATACCCCGATTTAGACGTGTTCTTAATCTGCATTCCTGGGGGTGTGGTGTGAACACATTGAAAATAGGACCTCTTGCAGGTGTTATTTTTAGTTAAGATGTGGCTCAACTGAATGTGGGCGGCTCTTCATCTAGATTACTGGAGGCCTGATGAAGAGCCAGAAGTCAGTAAAAAATTAAATTAAAAATTAAAAAAAAAAAAAAAAAAAAAAAAGGAAGAGCAGGTGAGGACATTTGCCATGTGACAGGAAACAGATACGGGCCAAGGAACCCCAAGGATTTCCAGCAGTCAGCGCCAGAACACTAATCTTTGGGGAGAAAGCAAACCTTGTCGATATCTTGATTGTGGACTTTTTTCTAGCCTCAAAACCGTAAGCCGATATAGTCTCTTTGCTTCAGCCAACCCAGTATGTGATATTTGTCACAGCAAACTGGCAAACTGAGATACCCAGGAAAAAAAATCATATCAACAAAAATGTTTGGTTTTTTTTAACTTTCTGTATGGAGAATTTCAAATATACATAAAAGTAGAGAAAAGTATAATGAACCGCTGTATACCCATTACCCAACTTCAACAAATTATGGCCAAGTTCTTTTAGTTACTCTCTCTCTTCTCCTCTCCTGCTCCATTTTGAAGCAAATCCTAGATGCCATATTCTTTTAGCTGTAAATATTTCAGTATATATCTCTAAAAGAAAAGGATTCTTTATTTTCGTGTAACTGCAATATCCTCACCTCATATAAAAAATTAATAATTCCTTAAAATCATCCATCTAGCCAGAATTCAATTTTCTAATAGTTTCATAAAAGTTATATATTATATATAATATGCATAATATAATATATATTAATTATAGTTTGAATATTTAAATCAGAATCCGAACAAGATTCACATGTTACAATTGATTGACGTGCCTTTTAAATCTCTTTTAATCTATAGCATACCCCCATTTGTTGTTTTGTTTTGTTCTTATGATCTGTTTGTTGAAGAAACTAGGCTGTTTGTCCTATGGTATTTTCCACAGTCTGGATTTTGTTGATGGCATTACTCTGGTATAGTTTGACATGTCCTTCTGTCCTCTTTATTTTCTGTAAATTGGTAGTTGGATCCAGAGGCTTGATCAGATCCCATGTTTGAGTACTTAGGGATAGCTACATTTTATTGAGAAGACTTTCTAAGAGTCAAATGCTGGACCAAGCCTTTGTATATGTTGTCTTATTTAATCTTTATAACAATCCCCATTGAGTCAGTGCTATCATGGTCGCCATTTTACAGATGGGGAAACTGAGGCCGTGAGAGGTCATATAACTTGGCCAAGGTCACATAGTTGTAAGTAGTGGAGCCAATTTAATTGATTTCAGAGTCCAGGAGTTTATCCACTGTGCCAAAATGACAAATATGGAAGGCCTCTGTGGAAGATTATATACCCCCCTCCCCCCAAAAAAAGCATGTTCTTAAACTTAACCCACATTCTTGTGGCTGTGAACCCGTTGTCAATAGGATTTCTTGAAGATGTTATTTTTAGGTAAGGTATGGCCCAACTGAATGAGAGTAGGCCTTCATCTGGATTACTGGAGTCCTTTCTAAGCAGAAGAAATTCAGACATAGTAAGTGAGAAAGCCATGGGGAGGAACTGGAAGCTGGAAGTCAGTGGGACCCAGAAGAGAAAGGAGGGGACATTGCCATGTGACGGGAAAGCCGAGGAACCCAAGAAGTGCTGGCCAGCCAAAACACCTCTGACCCTGGGGGAAAGCAAGCCTTCTAGCTAGCACTTTGATTTGGATTTCTGACCTCTGAAACTGTGAGCCAAAAGATTCCCACTTTTTATGCTTAACCCATTGTGTAGTATTTGTCATAGCAGCCAGGAAACTGAGAAAGCCTCTGTGTAATCAAGGTGTGTGACAGTTTAGAGTTCTTTTATGAATCCCCAAAAGAGAAAGATTGTTTTTGAACTAATCCATTCCTGTGGGTGTGAGACCCTTTTGATTGGACTGCGTCGATGAGGCGTGATTCAGGTTGAGTCTTGGCCCTCTTGCTGGGTCTCATACAAATGGAGACACAGAGAGAAAGGAAGCTGCCATATTTGATCCAGCCATGTGAGAGAAAGAACTCCAGGTTCACCCACAGTTGCACTCAAGGAGAGAAGCTCAATGAGCCGAGGCCCAGGGAGAGATGACTGATTAGCCACAGTTGAGTGCAAACAGAATATAACGAGATGAACAGACCCATCATCTTGCCTGATCACCACGTGGCAGAACACTAGGATAATTAGTATCTGATTTTGGTGAGAAAGCATCTCTGATGGTACCTTGATTTGGACATTTTAAGCTTATGGTTGGTTAAAAAAAAAACTGTAAGCTTTTACCTTAAACAAATCCCCTTTATAAAAGTCAATACATATCTGGTACTTTGCATCAGCAGCTCTTTGGCAAAATAAGACAAGGTGCATTGTGAATTTTGTGTCTATCCCTCACCCCTTTAAGTTTCTCTTGCTAAGATAAAGTAAATGCTCCTAAGTATGTACCAGCGTCTATATGTATACCAGAGTAGACCTTGCTATGTAAAGGGCAATTTGTATGGCCTATGTGTGTATACAACTTCTATTTAGCATTGTTTTTCTATTTTAGATTTTTTCTTTGCTTTTATATAAGAACTTTGAGAGCCTTAGATTAATTTCTTCTGCAGGTTTTGGATTCTCCAAGCCAAGGACAACACTCTCAATGGAAACTAATGAAAGAGCCCAATAAAGTCCTTGTGAAGGCTGGTTTATAAGTTCTTTCAAAAGGGTAATGAAAATAATGATGAATATAATAGTAAGAATCAAGAATAACACTTATTGTCTGCTTGTTTTGTGCCTGGTTACTGTGTCAAGTAACCTTTACAAGTATTATTGTATTTAATCCTTAGTGTAAACCCACAAAGTACATATTGTTATCCCTGCTTGGAAGATGAGGAAATTAGGTTCAGAGAGGTTAAAGAAATTGCTCATTGTCACACAGGATTTTTTTATTTTTTATTTTTATAAGGCTGTGCTTTATTTATTACATGCATAATTACAAATCTGTGCTAAGTGAGAATGTGTAAAGCAATGGCGACCTGGGTTTAAGCCACACAGAGAAAGGGCTGGACGATTCCATTAACCCTTCTGCCAATGTCCATTCCATTGCCTTGAACGTGATTGTTCTATTTCTTACAATTTGCATAGCACTTACTAGTCAAAGTACTTTCCATTCATTGTCTCTGTTTACCCTCACAACAACCCTGTGAGGTAGGTAGAGCAATTAGCATTATCCCCATTTTGCAGATGGGAACACTGAAGCACAGAGCAGTTAAGAGCTTGAGGCTAGTTAGTAGAAGCATAGGGAACAGCAACCAGATTTCCTAACTCCCCAGTACATGTTTTCCTTTTTAGACTATGTTGCTATGCATGACCACGGAGCAGAAAATGAAGTGAGCAATGAGCTACAGCTTTGGTTCAGGCTGTGCCTATGAGTAAGGACCAAATCTCTAAAAGTTAGAACAAAATTAAGAAAGCATGGCTAAAGGGTTGGCAATACCTAAAAATTGTTCTGAACAGGTCAGCACCAAGCTTCCTGTGGAAAATCAGGCTATATTAGCTTTGGTTGAAACCAGTTTCTGGATGCTCAGTTATTGCTGATGTCTATATATTAGCTTTAGGTGAACATTTACCAACTCTCAGGAACAAAAATGTTCAGTCAAACAGGTTTTCTTTGCTGCAGTTGGAGACTGCCCTACAAATAAATTAATTACAGATAATCAAATGGTGGCCCATGGACTACACAGGATGTTTTAAACAAGAAAGCCTTCGATAAAAATATCTTTTAAGAAGACAACTGATTTAGATTTTCGAAACAACCTCAAACCTCAACCTCAAAGGAGATGTCTGCACAGCTTTTTGTCTGAAGAATCATACCTATTTTCAGCAAATCCAGGGCAATTTCTTGATTTTCTCTATACAGCTAATGTGAGGGACTGATGGGAAGAAAAGCAAACCAGCTCATTAAAGATGAGGCAGCAAAATGCTCTGTCATGGGACGAGGGTTGTTCTTGATGTCTAACCCAGGCTCTTTGCATCTGCGGTGGCTCTCCACATTCCCACTGGGCCTAATGGACCAGAGACCAGCAGAAAATCCTGTTTTCATTTCTAACCATGAACCAGACTTCATACTTCTCAGAACGTCTTCTCCTCTCTATGTCAGTGACCCCCATATTTGCCAACATTAACACCAGCAATTGCTACCGCTCTGCTCTGATTTTGCTTCCTTTTTATCTTCTTCTGTTTCAGGTTAATTCTCCCTCTCGGTTCTCTTTTCATTTGCTACTCAACTCTTTACAGAGGGAAGCTACCCTGGAAGTGTGGGAGTCCCAAGTTTGCTGTCAGCCTTCAGGAATCTCCATGATCCTTTACCACCTTTTCTTCTGCAGCATGTAAGTCCATATTTTGGCCAAACATTATAATATTTCCAGGTATCACTTTGCCTGGCCTTTGATCATGCTTTGGTTCTTTGCATCCTTGCCTTTTGCACTCCACCATCCACAACTATTGCAATACTGCTCACCTTTCAGGCTCAGCTAAAATGACACCCCTTCCTCAAAGCTGGAAGGAATCTCCTCATCCGTCTGTCCGCCCATCTAGCCAACAAACGTTTATTGGGCATCTACTATGTGTCAGGCACTGAGCTAATTCCTGGAGATACAAACTCACAACACTGCCCTGACCAGCACAGTGCTGTCCTATATGGTATTCACTAGCCATATGGAGCTGTTGAATACTTGGAATGTGGCTAGTCTGAATTGAGATGTGCTATAAGTCTAAAACACGCATTGGATTTTGAACGCTTAGCATGAAAAAAAGAATTAAGACATCCTATTAATAATTTTTTTAACTGATTAGTTGAGATGATAATATTCTCTCTATATTGGGTTAAATAAAATATATTATTAACATTAATTTCAACAGTTTCTTTTTTTTTTTTAATTGACTTTTCTTTTTTCTTTTTGGTGTACAGTTCTATGAGTCCTGCCCTCCCACCCCTGACTTGCTGTCTGTGTTATTTGCTAGGTGATCTTCTGTGTCTGTTTCTTGCCTTCTCTTCTCATTTTTCTTCTCTAGGCTTCACCGGGATTCGATCCCAGGGACCTCTGATGTGGGAGAGAGGCACCCTGTCACTTGCACCACCTCAGTTCCTGGTTTCTGGCGCACCTCACCTTGGCTCTCCCGTGTGTCTCTCTTTTGTTGTGTCATCATCTTGCTGTGTGGCTTGGCTTGCCGCGCAGGCCCAGCTTACCTGCTCACCTTTTTTTAAAAAAATTTTACCAGGAGGTCCCAGGGATTGAACCCAGGTCCTTCCATATGGTAGATGGATGCCCAACCACTTGAGCCACATCTGCTTCCCTCAACTGTTTCTTTTTACTTTTTAAAATGTGGCGACTAGAAAATTTCAAATGACACATGTGGCTTGCATTTGTGGCTCAGGTCATATATATCTATTGGACAGCGCTGATTTAGAGGGAAGATACAGTTATGGAGTTTCTATAGGTGCTTTTGTGAAAGTCTGTCCAGGGTAGAGTGAGGGATTATTTTTAATCCGGGGGCCATGAGAAGAAAGGGGAAGGGCATCAATTTATAATGCGCCAAGCATGGTGCTAGACACTTTAATATCTTCACGCATTGGCTTAGCACTTTAAATATCTCCCTTAATCCCAGTCACAGCAGTCACCACAACCGTCCACATCTTTCCAGCCTGCTGCCCACCCCCCTTAGTTCAAGTCATCATCTCTCAGCTGGACTATTTGCTATAGCAGCCTTTTAACTGTTCTCTGCCTTCCCTGCTTGTCCTCTGTCAATCATTCTCCACTTTATGGTCAGAACGATCATTCAAAAACGCAAACCTGGTCATGTGACTCCCCAACAACTCTCCCATAGTTCCCTACTGTCCTCTGCATGAGGTCTAAACTCCACCTCATGGCTCATGTTATGGATTGAATCGTGCCGCCCACAAAGCCATGTTCAAGTCCTGAACCCCAGTCCTGTGGATGTGAACCCATTTGTCACAGGACCTTTGAACATGTCATCAGTTAAGATGAGGCTAAACTGAATCAGGATGGCAGGACTTCCTCCAACACGACTGGAGTCCTTATAAGCAGGGGAATTTGGTCACAGTTGGCAGAAGGAGGCAGTAGGAGATGGGGACTGACAGAAGGAGATGGCCGTGTGATGGAGGCAGAGGCTGAATTATGGATTGCTGGCAAGCCACCACCAGAATGCTACAGAATCTGGGGAAA
Source organism: Tolypeutes matacus (assembly GCA_026826555.1). Taxonomy (NCBI): domain Eukaryota; kingdom Metazoa; phylum Chordata; class Mammalia; order Cingulata; family Chlamyphoridae; genus Tolypeutes; species Tolypeutes matacus. The sequence continues at coordinate 5,596,994 of JAKSZT010054052.1, read as the reverse complement.
GCATAGCCCTGCCAACTCCTTGATTTTGGACGTCTAACCTCCAAAACTCTGAGACAAAAAATTCCTGTTGTTTAAGTCAACTAGTCTGTGGTATTTGTTATAGCAGCTCTGGCAAACTAAGACAGTGTTCATGCACCACCTGGCCCCTGCCTACCTCCTTGACCCCATGTCTCACCTCTCCTCTATGCTCATTCTCTTGCCTCTAGCTACTCTGAACTTCTTTCTGGGCTTGGTGAATCCTACACTCCTCCCTTCTTTCTCCAAAAGAATTTTCTTCTTCTCTCTATGTGGTTAATATCTTATTCTTCAGATTATGTTTTGAACATTGCTTTCTCTTAGAAAACTTTCTGAAACTTCCCCCATCCCCCATCTCACCACAATTCCAGGTTAAGTATCTCTCTGATATGTCCCCAGGCAAAACATACGAGCCTCCTGTACTATAGCACTATACGGCATTCTGTCAATCTTTTTGGATCAGAGGCCTCTAGGAGAATCTGCTGAGCACTGTAGGTCTTCTTCCCAGGAAAAAGGGCACATAATAAATTTTGCACACAATTTCAGAGGGTGTAAAGAACCCTTAAAGCTCTTTAGGTTTCTATCTGGACTCCAGATTAAGAATGCCGACTGTACTATAATTATCTTCCTATTTGTTTATACTCCTTGCTAGACTCCATGCTCCTTGAGGGTAGGAATCATGTCTATCTTGGTACAGACATTTCCTCAGCACCTGGCACAGTCCCTGGACATAGCAGGCATCTTTCACAGGGATGCCTTCCTCTTAGTAGGCTGCAAGGACTAGCATGCCTTCATTTTTCTAAATCAAATTAATCTGGCTTAATCATAATCTTCATGGTTGGTGAGACATCAAATTAGTAACTTTTCTGGAACCCATTCTCACAGATTGTTCCAGAACACGATAGCTTAAGTGGCCCCAGAAAATTCTGAAAGGTTTTTCCTTTCTCAGCTCATAAATTCTGGAAGGTCTTTTCTTTCCCAGCTCATTGGCAGCTCTGTTTTTCCATTACCCCTTCTATTTCAAGACAGCACAGTTGAGCACTGATTCTTAGACTTTTTTTTTTAAGGGAGGTATCAGGGATTGAACCCAGGACCTCATGCATGTAAAGCAGGCACTCAGCCACTGAGCTATACCTGCTCCAAGAATTGGTTCTTTACATTGGTTAGGTATTACTGTCCCAGCCGGGCTGTAAGAGGGCATCATAGTTACCTCCCCCCAAGGACCCACCACTTGCAGGCATCATGTTCAAAGGAGGCCGCTCTCTACACTTCTCATGGAAATCTCCCCCTCCTTCACCAGTGTCATGAAAACAACTTTACAGTTTAGAAACACCACCCTTCTCACCTCTCTGGGATGAACTGGTACAGTCCCCCTCAACATGCCTAGGGCAGGGACTGAAACTCAAATAAATGCATAAAAAGACCTGGCAAATAGTGTAAATGAGTGAAGCAGGCCACTTTTACAGGCAACAGGGAGTGGCGGTGACTGAGGAAAACTAGAGAGTACGTGCCCTGTCTAAAAAGGAGTGGCAGCTATCAAAGACAGCAAACGGTTGATGAATTCCCAGATCTTCCAATTTTTCAAGGGAAGTTGGAAATTTGGATTCTTCATGCGATAGCTCTTGATATTTTTTGTACTGAGGTCAACTTTAATATTTTAAAAGGTGGTAGTAGGTGGTGGTTTCTTGGACCTTCCACCCAAAGCATGTGCAACAAAAGAAAAAATAGATAAATGGGACCTCCTCAAAATTCAACACTTTTGCACCTCACAGGACTTTGTCTAAAGGGTGAAAAGGCAGCCAACTCAATGGGAAAGAATATTTGGAAATCACGTATCTGATAAGAGTTTAATATTCAGGATATATAAAGAGATGTTACAATTCAACAATAAAAAAACAAATGACCCAATTAAAAAATGGGCAAAAGATTTGAATAGACATTTCTCCAAAGAAGAAATACAAATGGCAAAAAAACACATGAAGAAATGCTCAACATCACTCATGATTAGGGAAATGCAAATCAAAACTACAATGAGATATCATTTCACAGCTATCAGAATGGCCACTATTAAAAAGACAGAGAACTATAAGTGTTGGAGAGGATGTGGAGAGATAGGAACACTTCTTCACTATTGGTGGGAATGCAGGATGGTACAGCCACTATGGAGAACTGTTTGGCAGTTCCTAAAGAAGTTGAATATAGACTTGCCACATGACCCTGCAATACCACTACTGGGTATATACCCAGAAGAACTGAGAGCAGTGACACAAACCAACATCTGCACGCCGATGTTCATAGCCACATTATTCACCATTGTCAAAAGTTGGAAACAACCCAGGTGTCCATCAATAGACGAATGGATAAACAAACTGTGGTCTATTCACATGATGGACTATTATGCAGCTGTAAGAAGAAATGAAGTCATAAAGCATATGACAACATGGATGAACCTGGAGGACATTATGTTGAGTGAAGCAAGCCAGACACAAAAGGACAAATACTGTATGAATGCGTTACTATGAACCAAATATATTGTGTAACATATTGTTTGATTCAAAAAAATTTTACATGTATCCAGTACATTTGAGAAATGTATATATTTATTCACCTGTGTTTCTTTTTAGTTTTTAATTGCTTATATTTTTAATTATTAAATGTACAAAATAAAGTAAAAAAAAAAAAAGAGTAATGCTCCTAGAAAAAAATCAAAACAACTGAAAAATCTAAATATAGATTTAATTACCTAAATTATGATCCGTTCATATGGTGGAATACTGATCAGCCATTAAGTTTCACACTTGTACAGATATGCATATTGACATGGAAAAATGATCATGATATATTGTTAAGTGAAAAAGCAAGGTTATAAAACAGTATGTAAAGTAGGATTCCATTTTTTGGTAAATAAAAAAACCTTTTAAACAAACAAACAAAAAAAAGTTACTTCTTTGAGACATGTGTTACATATCATGTAATTTACTTTTTTCAAGAGTACAATTCAATGCTTTTTTAGTAAATTTACCAAGTTGTGAAACCATCACCATAAATCAGTTTTAGGACATTTCATCACCCCAGTAGGATCTCTTATGCAAATTTACTGTTAATTCTTGTGCTGCCCATCCCTGTACCCAGCCTTCGCTCTAGAAACTACTAATCTACTTTCCATCTCTAGAGCTTTGCCTTTTTTGTATATTTTATATAAATGGGATCATACAATATGTGATCTCTTGTGTATGGCTTCTTTCACTGAGCATAATGTTTTTGAGGTTCCTCAATGTTGTCACATATATCAGTTTGTTCCTTTTATTGCCAAATAGTATTCCATTATATGGATATAACACATTTTGTCTATCCATTCACCAGTTGATGGACATTTAGATTATTTCCATTATTTGGCTATTATGAATAATACTACTAAGAACATTTATTTGTGTGCAAGTCTTTATGTTGATATGTTTTCTTTTTTCTTAGGTAAATACCTAAGGGTAGAATAGCAGGGTCATATGGTAAATTTATATTTAACTTTTTAAGAAACTGCCAAGCTATTTTCCAAAGTGGCTGCACCATTTTACATTCCCACCAGTAATGACAAGGGTTCCTGTTTCTCCACATCCTCACCAACATTTGTTATTATGGGTCTTTTTGAGTATGGTCATTCCAGTAGGTATAAAGTGGTATCTCGGGAAACGGATGTGGCTCAAGAGGTTTGGCGTCTGTCTACCATATGGAGAGACTGGGGTTCGATCCCTGGTACCTCCCGGTAAAAAAAATAATAATAATAATAAATAAATAAATAAATAAAGTGGTATCTCATTGTGCTTTTTTCTTTTTCAAAGATTTTATTTATTTCTCCCCATCCCCTCATTGTTTGCACTTGCTGTGTCTGTTTATCTTCCTTGTTTCTTTAGGAGGCACCAGGAACCGAACCTGGGAACTCTGATGTGGGAGGGAGGCACCTAATCGTTTGAGCCACCTCCGTTCCCTGCTTTGTTGTCTCTATCATTATGTTTTTCTTCTTTTTTTAAAAAACAATTTATTGAAGTATATCATTCACACATGAACATACATAAACTATAAGTGTTCAGTAAACATTGTGAACTTACAAAACAAACATGCATAACATCATACAGGTCTCCCACATATCACCCCCCCACAAACACCCTGCATCGTTGTGAAACATTTGCTAACAAATCACGAAAGAGCATCATCAAAGTATTACTACTAACTATAGCCCATATCTTCCTCCACTATACATTTTTTAAGGATTTATTTATTTATTTACTTACTTTTATCTATTTTTACCCCTCCCCCCATTTTTGCTGTTTCTGTGTCCATTCAATGGGCAACTAACTCTCTGTGACCGTTTCCTGCCCTCTCTTCTCATCCTTCTCCTCCTGTCTTCGTTGGGATTCGATCCTCAGAACCTCTGATGTGGGAGAGAGGTGTCCTACTACCGCCTGCGTCACCTTAGTTCCTGGTTTTTTGGTGCATCTCGTCTTGGCTCTCCCTTGTGTCACTCTCCTGTTACGTCATCATCTTATTATGTGGCGCACGGAGTTTGGCAGTGCACCCACACATTTTTCTTTTTTTAAGTTTTTACTGGGAGGTCCCGGGGGTCAAACCCAGGTCCCTCCATATGGGAGATGGACGCCCAACCACCCGAGCCACATCTGTCCCCCTGCTATATCTCTTAAGGTTGACCAAAGATACCCAAAGTTACAGTCTTTTCCCATACAGGATGGTCATATAATAAATCAGGCTTAGTTTATCACCAGCATTCTAAAAACCAGAACTAGGGAGAAAAACTAGGTCTGGGGACACATTCATGGTTTCCAATATAGCAAATGTTTAGCTTACTCTAATTATCACAAAATCAGGACAGGAGAATATTCTCAATGTCTTTTTTCTTGTGCTTCTTGTTGCATCATCTTGTCACGTCAGCTTGCCACACCTGCCCGTCACACCAGCTCACTGTCTTCTTTAGGAGGCACTGGGAATCGAACCAGGGACCTCCCATGTGGTAGGTGGGAGCTCAGTCGCTTGAGTCACCTCCGCTTCCCTCTTATTGTGCTTTTGATTTGCAGTTCCCTAATGGCTAGTGATGTTGGATAATTCTTGATTTTTAAATGTTGGAATTCAAATTTTGAAAATGCCTCATATCAGCACCATGCAGATGGAACAAAACACATTGGAATGATTCAGGGCTGCACTGACTGAGGAAACGAATTTGGACTTCTGACCTCCACCCTGGAAAACAATGGTCTGTGAGCTCTTTCTCCAGGGGGTGAAAGCAGTTTAGACCTGCAGCAAAAACTACTCTGAAAGGAGAGTGGGAAGGATTTCTCACTCTTTTGTAATGAACTTGTAGACTAGAAAGTCGATTTTTCAATTTATTTATAATGCCACATTTTTTTTTCCCACAGTAGATCATCCCTGTTACATATTTGTTGAATGAGCCCTTTAGCTTTATATTTGCATGCCTGTTTCTATTGATGACATTAAGTAATTTGTCAATGGTTAAACACCTAGTAAGTGGCAGAGCTGGCACTAAAGCCAGGTCTGTTTGGTTCTAAATCTCATGCTTTCCTCACCATGCTATCTAGTGCCTCTCCAGAGAAGTGACTCATTCGCACCTGTGCTTTGGGATGCCTCAAACGGCAACAAATTCTGGGATGGAGCTACATGGGGTGAGACTGGAGTCAGAGGAGCCTGCTGGGGATGGATGAGAGAGAGGGACATAGACGAAATTTAAGGAGCAAGGGAGAGGAAGGAATCAAAGAGGTTTCAAAGACTGGTTTTATTAACAAAGGGACGTCAGAAAGAGAGATAGTTTGGGTGGTGGGATGAAGTGGGAGCAGGAAGAAAACAGGTTTGGGGTGCACTGCTTTTGTGGTTTCCTTCCCATCCATGTAGAAAGTTCTAGCAGACAGTTGAAACTGGGCTAGAGATACATTTGGGGACATTCTCTTTATTATTGATTTCTCATCAAGGCTTCTTACTCTCCTCTTCTGATGGCCCACAGAGTTTGAAAGTTTTAAAATTATGAGAAACCACGTAATTGGTGGCTTAAAGGGCTGTTGTGTGCACATTCTCCAAACCTGGAAGACTGCATTCAGAAGCGACTTCAAGTGACAGATTAAGCTGAGATGCAAGATGCATAGAATCTTTGGACTTTTATAAACTCATTTAAAATTTCAGAAGAGGAATGTTCCTTATCATTCACATCTATTATATGGTTAATTGGTACTCATGTGCAGACTGCATTAAGAACAGACCTCTGCATGCAGCCAAGTCACAAGATACCTGGACAAGGGGCAGCTACCCCAGCAGGCCGGTGGGGGTGGGGGACCAGAAACACCAGGACAAAGGACAAAACAGGGTCTGATAGGGACTTCCCCAGGAAGGACTCTGCACTCAGCTGCCTTGGAACCTTCTTTGAATTCTACCAGCCCTTCCTTATCATTCCCTGCCTCTCTCTCTTTTTCCCTCTAATTCACTTTTACCAGACTGGAAGCATCCTAGCTTAGGCACTTACACCATGCCATATGTATTAAAATGCAATCATATCCCATATTCAGTACCTACATCTTGCTGCAAAAATTTTGAAAGGATTTTTTTTTTTTTTTTTTAGGTACAGGGGCCGGGAATTGAACCCGGGACCTCATATTTGGGAAGCCGGCGCTCAACCACTGAGCCACATCAACTCCCTGAAAGGATTTTTCCAATTCTCAGTTTCTTTAAATCATTTCGTTCGTAATTTAAACTTTATTACACTTACATATAATTATGAGTTGTGCTGCAGTTGCCTAGCTTGTGCAGATATTTCATTACTTATTAACTTAAATTTTTCCTGTTTCTTGTCCTTTTTAGAGCTGGTTTTTCCCTCCCTCCCTCCCTTTCTATCCAGGATATGACAGCCTTGTAGGAACCCAGCCTTATATTCCTAAGAACCCATCACAGCCCTTTGACGCAGTGAACTCTGATGAATGAATGAATGAATGAATAAATAAATAAGGTTAATGAAGGACTTTTCCCGAGCCATCTCTCCAAGGCCAGTTTGCTGCTTCTTCCGGAATCTCGGTCCGGCCCGAAGGCTGAGTAGAGAGGCCCCTCCCCTCGCTAACCCCAAAACTGCGGCAGCAGAGGACGCCGTCCCGCGTCCAGCGCTCCGCCAGCCCGGGCCCGAGTCAGCCCCGGGGACCGAGGCTCCCGCCGTGCGCATGGGCGGAGTTGCACCCCGCGGCCTGCCTCCCCTCCCCCACTGCAGGTGAGCCGCACAGCCGCGGCCCCCATCCCCCGCAGCCCGGGGGGTGACGTAAGGCCTCTGGACCGCGCTCCGACCCCGCCCCTGCAGGGAGCGCCGGGGGAGCCTGAGCCGCTACGGGACACTCCGGCTGCGGCAAACACAGGGGGGCGGAGAGGCGCTCAAGTGGGCTGCAGCGGGGGTCCTGACGCCAGGGCGAGGCACGTCCAGTTGGACCTCGGGGCGCCAGGCGGCTGCTGCCGCGACACACCTGACGCGCTCGCCGCACAGCCTAGGGCCGTGCCGTGCGCCGGCCCCTGCAGGATCGGCACCCGCTGCCTCCGGGGATCGCCGGGAACCCCTTCAGCCTCAGCTGTCCATCTCCGCGCGAGCCCGCCAATCGCCCGTGACTGCCCCGGCCGCACCTCCCGGAGTCTTTGATGGATGGGAGGGGCAGCCTATGAGATTTGGGCTTCTGTTGCCAGGCTGGGAGCGGGAGCCAATGAGCATCATTTCAGGTGGGTGGAGGGAGCCGGACCTCGGGAAGGTAGCTTCGTTCGGGTTGCTAACGTCTTCCCTTGGAGATGGGCGCACAAACCAACCAGTGGGTCTGGGGGCGGCGGTGATGGGCGTGGAGCTGGCCCAATGAGGGCGGGGGTGGGTGGGGCAGCCCCGAACAGCAGTGCTAAAGGAGCCCGGTGGAGGCAGCGGTGGGTTTGGGACTGGGGCGCCGAATCTGTGGTCGCGTCTGGGGACGTGTGCCGGCGCCACCATCTTCGACTGAAGGTGAGAGGCGCGGCTGCTGGGGTCCGAGTGCGGCGGCCCGGGGCGGGTGGCACGGCTTGGGAGGCGGAGGGAGGGACCCCGGGCCCGGGGTACGGCTCTGAGGGGCAGGAACTGAGCGGGAGCCGAGGAAGGCTGAGGGGGCTCTGGGCGGGAGGGTTGGTGCTGCCTGGGCCGTCGAGTCGTGCGAGGAGAGACCTCGGGGGTAACGGGACCCCCGTGGGTGGAGAGACCCCTGGAGGGGCGGGGAATGAGGTCCTTGAGGGACCCTGGCCGGGATCAGGGCGGGCGACCCCTGGGGGATTGGGGATGGAGATCTGGGGTGGGGTGGGGGGTCCGGGCGCTCGTTGTGTGGGGTGCCTGGGGGCGTGGGAGCGGGGGTCTGGCGACCTGGAATGTCCCGCGGGTCTGAGTCTGCCTCCCGGGAGGGGAGAGGGACCCGGGGCAAGCTGAAAAGCGCGATCCGGGTTGGGGTGGGGGGTGGGAGCGCTGGGCAGGAAGGGCGCCTGGGTGGGTCAATGGGGGGGGGGAGGTGGTTAGGCCGAGCTGGGTGCCCCCGGCGCGGTGGAGGGGTTCGCCGAGGGCTCGGAAGGCGGGCGGCGCGCCCCGGTCCACGCGGGTGGGGGGGCGGGAGGACCGGGACTGTACCCACGGGGGAAGTCGTCGCGCTGCGGGAGAGGGGCGGAGGAGCCGCCGCGAGCGTGGGGAGGCTCGGACCCTGCCGGTGCTGGAGACTGAGGGCTGGGCTGGGGGCGCCCAGGAACGCGCCCCAGAGACCTCCCGGACCGACGGTGGAAGCCCGGGGCCGAGCGGCGAGGCCAGGGCGGTTTGCTGGGGGACGAGGCGGGAAATGTGGCGGGGGCGCGCTGCAGCAGGGCGGCCGGGGGGAGGGTCAGCCCTAGCCTCGGGCTCCCTTTATTGTGTAAGTGCTCGGGGAATGGCACGCCGCCGAGGCTCTGGCTTGCCTTCTGCAGTTGGGGGTCACGCCCTGATCCCCCAAGATCGGACTGGAATTTGGGTCGGAGGGAAGTTGAAGCCGCAGAGTCTTGCGTTGGCGGGGGCTTTGTGGGCCTTGCGGTGGGCGGATGCGGCCCAGGACCCGGGGAGGCCCCCAGCCAGGCCTGCCTGGGACCTAGGGCCTTAGGAAGGAGGTTAACAATTCGGCGGGTCCGGGCAGGGGCTGGTGAGACTTGAGTAACGTGACCTCCGCCTCTGACCGTTATCTGTTTCTTAGGGCGTCTGCAGCTCCCTTCAGTATCACTGCGGTTGCTGGAAGGGGGTGGGGTGGTCTGGGGTGGAGTAGGGGGAAAGCCGGCGGGTAGATCCCAGACTGCAAATGAAACAAAGACTGCTGTTTTCGCTGAATAATGTAATACTAAATATAATGCGTGGACTCTGCCGAGATTTTGGTTTTTGTGGGGTTTTTTTTAGCATAGAAACTGAGGATTCTTTGAGTCAGGCTTAATTATTCTTGATAGTATCTCACTCTGGAAAACTTTAATCTATTTATTGTTTCATTTCCTCCACCAATCTGCCCTTATTAATTGTTCTTTTAGTCCCATGCTTTTGATGTTTTAAGTATGCCTTGTCTGTCTCAGATTCTGGAAAAGTGGCCATTTTTAAGCATCTCCTTACTTCTGCTCCTTCAATTCAGTTCTTCCTCATCCTTATCTGGAGAAAGCATATGGTGCAGTTGTGCGATACAGCACAAGCCTTTGCAGCAAAGGGATGTGACCTGTGAGAGCTTAGCTATTTATTTGGGTTCTTTGGGGAAATGATTACACTGAAGGACTAGATGGAAGGTGAGATGGAGGAAATTTTGAAGGGCAGGTTGTATGGTGAAAGGGTATATATGCTTCAGTGGTTTATGTACAAAGAATTAAAATTCTTGGTGTTGGGTCCAGGTTTTGAAAATATTTAACACAGTGTAAAGATATTAATCAAAAGATGAGGTGGACCATAAATAGCAGTAGTTTCATTTTGCTTCTGATTTGTGTTTGTGATTATTTGGTTAAGCAGAATTAGGATAAATTAACAGACACCCCCATCCTTGTAATAGGAATGACCGTTACTGTGGTGTTAAGCTAAAACATAACTGTTTCAACTTAACACAGATTTGAGTGTCTGTCTTGGAGGGATGCTATATCATGGATATCCATCATTTTTGCTTTTAGCAGTAAGATACTTATAAAATTGAATTGTTTTCCTATCTCCACACTTAGAGAAGTTTGCTGCATGGCATTTCATTGGAAGTTAAAAATTGCCAGGGGTGGGGGAGGTGATGGATGGAGCCCCAAGGGTGTGTGTGTCTAAAACGTTGGGAGCTTTGGCTGTGTAGGGAGCTACCTCATACACAGGGAAGTCAGCTAATTGGAATTAGGCAGTTATTTCAGATGACACTAAGAACCTTCAGATTATCTTTATGTCTGCTAAAAAAAGGTTACTGTTTATTCCTTTTTTATCCTAAGAATGGGTATTTCTTCCATAAAATTTAAAGCCTTTGCCAGATTTTGCTGGTGTGTTCAAACTTGGTGATCATTGGCTAAAGCTATAGTCTTTAAGCCATAACTGATAGGGTTTCTATGTAGTCCAGAGGTAGTATATCCATGCACTCCTCTCGGCCCCATGGTTGTAGCCTGTACCCTAGAACCAGACTCTCTGGATTCCATCCCAGCTCTGCTGCTTGTTAGCTGTGTGTCCTTGGGACAGGTGTTGGCTTTCTCTGGACCTCAGATTCCTCATCTGTAGAATAGAGATATTAATAGGTTCTACCTCATAAGGCCGCAGTGAGGATTAAGAGTTGATTCATGTAAACTGCTTAGAATAGTTCATGGCCGTAATTAGTGATACATAACAACAGTATTGGCTGTTGTTTAAATTGTAGTATTACCCGTTCATCAAGGCAGAGCCCTTTGGAGTGGCACACTGTTAATTACCAGAATTATGGAGATTGTGGACCAAAGGTACAAATGGAATGAAAAAAAAGCCACCACACATTTGGCAGTCACGATTGAAGAGTTAAAATTGACAGAGCATCTTCACTGGTTTCATGAAGTCTATTAGTTAAGCAACAGTTTGAGCACCTACTATCTGCTAAGCCTTGTGCTCAAATGCCAGGTAGGGCAAGAAGAATACAGGAAGAGCAGCACAAATTGTTAGGAGAATGATAGGAATTAAGTTGCCAGATTGACCTGAAAATAACCTCTGAAAGGGCGGAATTTGGGCTGAGATTTTGCAGAATGGTTAGGTTTTTGGTTGTGGAGAAGTTGAAGCTCACTGTGAGGGCAGGGTCCGTTAATGTGATTTCGGTGACTAGGTTTAGCTCCCTCCTACTATGTGCTCCAGGTACAGTGAGCAACGGGAAACTGTCCTCAGTGTTTAGTTAGCTGTAGAAAAATCTGGAAAAGTAAAAGTAATTCGTAACTCAATACCCAGTGAAGACACCTGTTAATATCTTGAATATCTATTTTGTTGCTGTTGTTGTATAAATATATGTATGTCATTTTTTTTCCTCACAAAACTGGGAGCATTTTGAAATTACAGTTTTATCGTCTAGTTTTTCCTTAATATTAAATTACAAACATTTTCACCTAGATTTAAATTTAACAGTTATAAAGAAGCTAGAAAAATAAGTCCTGATAAGTTTAAAATGTACCAGTTTGATAACATAATTTTTAAATAGATAACTTACTTTTTAAAAAGAAGGCCTGCTTTGGAAAGGACCTGTTAAATTTATACTAATTTATAGTCACCCATTAAATTTAAGCATATCAATTTTATGTTCATGTAAAATTAAAGAAGTATGTGTGTGTGCCTACTGGCTTTCCTAGGTGCTGTAAGGGATATAAAAAAGGATTGCAAATGGTTTGCTTTTCCTCTATACAGAGGAAAATGTATAATAATGACTTATATTTGGTTTGGTTATCATATTTGGTGTTCTCTTTTAATAAACTCTGTCCTTCTTAAAGGCTGCGTGTGTGTGTGTCCTATAATTCATCTCCAAATTCATGTAGGATTTGAGATCAGAGCCATGCTCCCTTCTTCTTAGAGCAATGTGTAAATTGGAGAGACAGAAAACTTAGGAGACTTTTAAAGCAGTCCCTGGAAGTAAAGAGCTTTTGAAACCATTCTTTAGAATGTATGTGTGTGCCCATGCATATTTTCTATATTGCCTTCTCCTAAGTGAATCCCTAAGATGCAAACACAAGTTTAATTATAAAATGTGTTAGCGCATGCTTCATTTGATTTGTGGAAATCTTAATATTACCTGTCTTGCGATTTCTTTGTTTTATTTTGTTTTGTGATTTTTTTCAATCCAGTGTTTGGATTTACAATTTTTGTATATTCTATAAATCAGGTTATGACATTGTCTAGAACATTGGTTTTCAACCTTCATTTTCCTACCCCCCAACAAACTTAAGGAATATGACAAACTATTAGTTACAGTGGCTCACCATGGCAGCCAGAGAAGGAGCATCACCATTACCTTGGAACTTTACTAGAAATGCAAAGTCTTGGGTTCTGCTCCAGACCTGCTGAGTCAGGAACTGTGGAGATGGGGCCCAGCAATTTGTAGTTTTATAAGCCTTTCATGTGATTCTCATATATGAACCAGTTTGAGAAGCACTGCTCTAGAGCATGAGTGTTTGGAATTCATTACATTGTAACAAATAATTTCTGAAGACTGTTATCTGTTTGGTTCTAGTAAATTATTACTAAGGGTTAAAGGGCTAGTATCTCTACCCACTTTCAGTGATTAACCTTTTAGTACACAGACTCTTTTGAGAATCTAAAGAAAGTTAAGAGTATTCTTTGAAAAGTAGACATACGCACAAACTCTGTATACAACATTTTTATACCATTTCAAGGATTTCATGGAGTTTGACATTCATCTATGAACTTGAAGTTAAGAAACCTCTTAACAACTTTGGGCTGCTTTATGATTTCCCTTCCAGCTTTCTATCCTCTCACTTACAAGGAACCCCTAGCATTTTGGGGTGGGGGTGGGGTGGGGGCAGGGACTGGGGAGATTTGATAGAGCTAGAGTAGATAGTAGATACTTTGTTGGCTTCCTGCATTGATTTGGGTGAAGTCATAGAAACCATGCTTATGAAATTTGTAATAATCTGGGTTTTGGAGTTATAGCAAAAGTATTTAATGACGGTATCAGATTCTAAAAAGATATTGTCAGGCTGGAAGGATGACTCAGATCAGAAAGGTGGGTGATAAATGTAAAATCCTGCCATTTGATCCAAAATGGCAGTTGCATAAGTATAAGAAGAAAGGGAGCTTGGCAGGAACATGGACAGAGCTTTGGCTGATAGCTCATTAGGAGCCAAGAGTAAATGAAAGCTAAATTAACTAATTAGGTCTTGAGATACATTAATATTAGAAATCACAGAACCAGAACTTCCCTTAGCGTAGCTTAAGGTTTCCTTCTGCATTGGTCAGACCAATTGCTTCTGGGTCACACACTCTAAAGCAGGGGTTCTTAACCTTTTTGTTCCGTGGACCCCTTTGCCAGTCAGGTGAAAACCACGGACCCCTTACCAAGTCCACACTGTACTGTGTATTATTTAATAACTAGATCACGCCCTCACCAACACGTCCCCACAAGAATAATGTTTTTTTTAATTTGATTTCAAGCTCACAGACTCCTTGTTAAGAACCGTTGCTCTAGAGGGACATAAGCACGTTGGAGTCGGTTTAGAGGCGAGCCATTAGGGCAGTGAAATGAGCCTTGGTGAATGATGGAATCATTTAGGCTGAAGAGGATGCCGAGGGATAGGAGCAGCTGCAGGCATGGGAGTGGGGACCTGATTAGCTCCCATCACATACTTGGAAGGCTGCTGTGTTGAAGCCAAGTTGCACTGGTCCTCTGTGACCCCATTTGATCACATCAAGAACACCCAGGGCCAAGGAGGAGCTCCAGGGGACTGACTGGAGGAATTTCTAAGGAAGAACTTGCTTTCTGGAGGTAGAACGGGAGGCACATTTTACACCTCTTTCTTCACTCTCCCAGCAATCCAGATATGTTTGTGTAGCCATGTCCTTGTGGTCACACTAATTCCAACCACTCCATGGGCCTTTTATTATGAATCTTTGTTGTTGTCGTTTTTCTTTCTTCTTCCCCTTCTTAACTCCCTGTTTAATTTGCGGTGAGGGTGAAAGAGGAGATGAAGGGGAGCTGGGGGGGGGCAGTCAAACTGGAACTTTGCTTTTTTTCTTTTGCTTGTTTTTGGCCCTTTAGTAACTGAGGGCAAATCTAGAGTGGTCCTCAGACAACCAGAGCCATAATTTGTGGCCACCCTTGAAATTTCCCTTGAAAGCTCAGTTAGTGTGGCTGTGAGGAGGGTCGTCCCAAGTCCTCAACGCAGCGATTATAGTCTTGTGTTTACCAATTAGGAAACAAAAGCTTGTGAGTCGTTTTGTATTTTTGAAACCTCTAACTTGTTCTCCTTCTCTTCTCTCAGAGGTGATCGCTCTTGGGTCCTTCTGTTTACAATGGCACAGAGAACTGGACTTGAAGATCCCGAGAGGTATCTCTTTGTGGATAGGGCTGTCATTTACAACCCTGCCACTCAGGCTGACTGGACTGCTAAGAAGCTGGTGTGGATTCCCTCAGAGCGCCATGGTTTTGAGGCAGCCAGTATCAAAGAAGAGCGGGGCGATGAGGTTATGGTTGAGCTGGCAGAGAATGGAAAGAAAGCAATGGTCAACAAAGATGATATTCAGAAGATGAACCCACCCAAGTTTTCCAAGGTGGAGGATATGGCAGAATTGACATGCTTGAATGAAGCTTCTGTTTTACATAACCTGAAAGATCGCTACTATTCAGGACTTATCTATGTAAGTATTCCTTCTTAATAATTATGTGAAGTGGTAACTGGGAATTAATATAAATTATATATATTTTTCCACAAACAGTTGAGAACATGGAATATGCACACTCTCAGCTTAGCATTACCATTTCTATTAAAGATAGAGATTGTCTCTAGCTTAGCCAAGTCTTGTTTTGCTTTAAATGTTAACACCTAATTTAAAACACTCCAGTCAGCAGTGAAATATAATAAAATGGCACCTGAAGACTTTTGGAACAGTGCTCTGGAGCGTAATACAATGGGAGAAAGCATAGTGTTTATGGTAATAAGAGTAGCATTAAAAGGATACAGACAGCAAATTCATAGAAGGTCAAGTCTACTTGTGTAGACTTGGAGGGGCTGTGGTGTTGAATGGCAGAGCTGTCAGCTGAGGAGTCTCATTGAAGAGGAACAGCTAGGTTCATTGGGTACAGGGAAGTGGGAACCACCAACACTGAGGTTTCTAAGAGGAAACACTTCAGAGTGAGAGTGAGGCTTGGAGGTTGCCCTGTGGTTAACAGCTGACACCTATGTTGCAGGCACTGACTATGTCATTGGCCATATTGAAATTGCTGATAATAAGGAGAAATGCAAGCCATATACTGTAAAAAAAAATCTAGAATGCCAAAATAGGTTTGAGGGGATGATTTAAGGATGATGCTATGGATAGGTCACAGATTTAGGGTGAAGGGAAGTAGAGAGAAAAGCTGACAGATTAACAGTCTAAAAGGTCTGGATTTGGAAAAAGGTAGTTGAATTTTATGCAAGGAAAGTGTCACTGCAGCTCGTGGATAATTCAGAACTTCAGTAAATCAGAACTAGTTTTTTCATAGGAATTGATTTATTTAATGAATGTTTACTGAGCATCTCTGGTGAAGAAGATAGACAAGGTCCCTGCCTTTGTGATGCAAATGAGTAACCATAATTTGGAGGGTTTCAGAAAGTGACATGCCTGAAAGGCAATGAAATGGGGCTATTGGTTAGAGTAGGCAGGAGAATGGCTTTCCACAGCCGGCCAGTGACAGCTTCAAGGAGATAGCATTTGAACTGGAATCCAACTTAGAGGAGGGAGCTAGCCATGGGAAAATCTGAGAAATGAATCTTTGCCAGAGTAGTTTCCAGTCTGATGTTCTTGCCTTCTCTTTTTTTCCTTCTCTGTGAAGTTGGATGCAAAGTAAGAGAGTAAGATGCCCCAGGGAGAATGGAAAAGGTTTGAAAAAGAGGGAAGGCCAAGGACAAGAAAAAGGAGAGCAGCACTGAGAATCCATCTGAGGCTGAATGATAAAATGTATAATGCTACCACGTTTTTGCCTGACTGTGTAATTTGGCCAGATTGTGGGATTGCTCCAGAATGGTTGTAAGGTGTGTGCAGGCAGGGGATGGTTCCTGTTCACCACTGGTTCTCTAATGCACAGTGCCTGGCACGTATAAGACATGTATGAGTGTCTTTTTCCTCTCTTTCCTTCCCTCCATCATCAGAAAGTTGAAGGGGTTAATGAGAGGGTGGTTCAGTGGTTGTTTTTGGAGTCAAGTTTGGTAGGAATGGAAGTCTGTGTGGGAGATGGATCAAGGGCTGGGGCTTTTAATGACTGAAGAACAAGGTAACTGGGAATAAGGGAGTAGAAGACTACAAGATTAAGAGGTTTTGCTCAGATTGTAATGTCAACATCTAAGATTTGAGAGGTGGGTCAGTTTTGGGTGATGCCTGGTGCAGTAAATTGTGAAGGGCTGGAAATGTAATGTCACAACCAAAAGGTGGTGGAGAACCAGTGTGGAAAGGAGCCAGGCTATTTTTCTGCAACTCGATTCTCAGCATTGGACATTGTGGGTAGCTCCAAATGGGAAAGAGAAGGGAGATAAATTGGAGAGGGAAGGAGATTGGATAAAAGAAGAGTGGAAGAAAGGACAGTTTATTTTATTTGTAACCATTTTTCATGATAGACTTTGCAAGTGTCTTTTATTGAGTTTGCTTTTTTTTTCAACTTAGGTCAAATCAGGGACAGCCTGAGAGAATTTCTGAGTCTCTTCAAAAGTGGTCGTTAGAGAAGAGAATCTTAAGTTTTTCTCAAAGTATTAAGGTCACAATAGAGGTGGGGGAATGGGAGGATCATATCTTCAATATATGAGATGGAGAAAGTCATACCCAAGATTCAAGTTGAAGCACTTAACCGTAATTGAAAGAAATCCTATTAGGAGAGTGGGGGTTAGAGCCAGCCACCATAGCTAGCATGTGGTAAATTTTGTATTAGGCTTTGGAATTGACTGCTCAGTTGAAATTGACCAATTTAGGTGCCACAATGTAAACAAAATAATAACTGGGGTCAAACCTTTATAACAGGTTTATTAGACAAGTTAGGTTGCTAACAGGTTTAGTTATGCTGTTTTCTTTTTTACATGTTCTTTGGATTTATTCTCCTCCCCACGCCCAAACTCTTAGGTAATTAATTTCATCTTCTTTTCTAGTAAAAACATTTAAACCTGTAAATATGTCTTCTAATGCTGTTTTAGCTCATTTGACAGGTTTTGATATGTAGTATTTCTATTCATTTCTAAGTATTTTTAAATTTCTACTATGATTTCCTCTTTAACTGGTAAAACATTTAAAAGTAGCCTTTTAAAATTCCAAATGTGGGTATTTAAAAGTTATCATTTTGCTACTCATTTTTAAGTTCATTGCATTGCAGTCAAAAAATATAGTCTATATAATATTGTTTCTTATTTATGTTGAGACTTACTGTGTGTTCTAGTATATTGTCAGTTTTTATGAATGTTGCATATGCATTTGCAAAGAATGTGTATTCTGGTATTGTTGGATGTGAGGTTCTATATGTAGCCATTAGATTAGGCTTTTTTATTATGTCATTGAAATCTTCTATAGCCTTACTAATTATTGTCTATTTGATATATCAATTACTGAGAGAAGTGTGTTTAAAATTTCAGTGTGTTTTATCAACTGAATACACATCCCTAAAAACTATAGTTTAGTTTTGCCTGTTTTAAAATTTTTATATAAATGACTCCACATGCTAGTAGGCTTTTTTTTTAAGATTTTATTTATTTATTCATTTATCCCCCCCTTGCTGCTTGTGCTCGCTGGGTCAGCTAACCACGCCGTGCGGGCGGGCTTGCCTTCACCAGGAGGCCCTGGGAACCGAACCCGGGGCCTCCCATATGGTAAACGGGAGCCCTACTGATTGAGCCACAGCCGCTTCCCTAGCATTATGTTTTTAAGATTCATCCATGTGGTTTTGTGTTGGTGTAGTTCATCGGTTCTCAAAATGTGGTCTGTTGATGACTAGGGTTCTCTAAGACCCTTTCAGGGTCCATGAAGTCAAAACCAATAATATGATATGTGCCCTTTTCCTGTTGACATTTGCACTAATAGTACAAAAGCCGGGATGGATAAAACTCTTGACACCTAATCCTGAATAAAGGCAGTGACTCCAAACTGTACTAGTAGTTATTTTATTCTTGACTGCCATTTACTGGCAGTTTAAAAAAAATCTCCTTTCACTCAATAATGTCCTTAATAAAGCAAGAAAAAATATTTATTTTATTAAATCTCAGCCCTTGAGACGACATCTTTTTAACATCCTGTGTGATGAAATGGGAAGTGGACATAAAGCAATTCTGCATACCAAAGTATGGTGGTTTGATTTTCGCCTTGAGGAAAATCATATGTGTAGTTCTTTCAGTTGCAAGCTAAACTAGCCATTTTAAAAATAGAACGCTGTTTTTATTTTATAGAATGATAGGTTATCTATGGTTACTTACATTCTTGTATTTGGCAGACATTTTCTCAAAAATGAACAAAATGAGCCTGTCACTTTAAGGAAAACAACTGACCATATTTGTTGCCAGTAATAAAATTTGAGTTTTCATGTGAAATTGGAAATTTGGGAAACTTTTATAACCACCGTGAACTTGACAGCTTATCAATACTTAAAACTTTCCTGATGAGATAGATGATAATATTAATGAATGTGATTTTTTATTTATTTATTTATTTATTTATTTTTTTTTTTTAATGAATGTGATTTTTTAATATCATGTGGTAAAATGTCATCATTTGTAAGATTTGAATGTTTCAGCAAACCAGCATTTCACCAATGGTGTATGCATGGTGTTACAAAATCATGGCCAGGGGAAAAGATTCATTCAACATGCAGGATAAACCAATGGATTTTAATGTAGCAGAGTATGTATGAAAAATTCATATGTATGAAACCTATTGTATTTCAGATGCCACATTGCATCTAACTTTTAAGGTAAAATACCACTTATTGAGTTTAGGTGTAGTAGAAAAGAGGAATATCCACAATTACCTGAAAAGGCTATTAAACTGCTCTACCTTTTCCCAGCTAAATATCTATGTAAGGCCAGATTCATACACTTCAGTAAATACAGCATATCATAACCGATTCTATGTAGAAACAGATATGAAAATTGAGCTGTTTTCTATTAAGCCAAGTAAAAGATTTGAAAAAATATGTAGTGCCACTCTTCTCACTTTTATTTTGGAAAATACAGTTATTTTTTCATAAAATGTGTTAATACATAGTGTAATGTGTGTTTTTTTAAAAATGATTAATAAATATATTTTAGAAACTCAGTTTTAATTTCACAATATGAAATATGTATGTTTAAATGTGTATGTGTGTGTATAAGACAAAAATGGTATCTGGGATCCTCAGGAATTTCTCAGGGGGTTAAAGGGTCCTGAAACAAAAAGTTCATTGATTTTTGTTAAGAACAATGCTTTAATGAACAGCCTTCCACATGAAGCTGGTGCATGTAAGCACATCTTTCTGTGTATAGCTACGTGTGGAATTCTGGGTGATGGGATATGCATATCTTTACCTCATATCTTCACTTTTTCTAGATAATGCTTGATTTAATCAGAGTCCCAACACAAGACAGATGGCCCTCAAACTGGTGATTTAAGAGTTTAATCAATAAAGGGACTATTTTCAAATGTGGGCAGAGTTTTTAAAAAAGCAAATAAGAAATAGTACAGTACCCCAGGGTTAGTAATTGTCGAGAGCCCTTGGTGCATCTTGGTCATGGAAGGAACAGTAGGAAAGGGCTGTTTCCTCAGCTTGGAGAGAGTAACTATGGAGAGGGCTACCTGATAGGAATGGCCTTCCTTAGAGGGATGCTGACACCTCACAACTGGCAGGGAGGAAGTCTAGGGAATAAATACCCTGACTGTCCTCATACCCTCAGCCTCCTGTTGTCTCCCATTGACCAGACTCAGTTTGAAGCCAAAGGGCAGGGGATTTGATGATACATTTTTGGGTTCAGCCTCAAAATTGAATTTTGTATATGGTGTGAGGTAGGAGCAAATTGTTTTTTCCCATATGGCTATCCAGTTGTCCTAGTGCCATTTACTTTTCCCATTACTCTGAAGTGCTACCTTTGTCATAAATCAGGTGTTCATAAATTTGTTTTTGACTCCCTCTTCTGTTCCATGGTTCTTTGGTCTTTGTGTCTCTCTTTGGGCTAACATCACATTGTCTTGATTATTAGAGTTTTATAATATGTCTTGGTATCCAGTATGGTAAGTCCTCTCACTTTGTTATTCTTTCAGATTGTTTTGGCTATTAGGTCCTTTGCATTTCAGCATAAATTTTTTTAAAAAAAGATTTATTTTTATTTATTTCACTCCCCCCCCCCACTGTTTGCGCTCACTGTCTGCTCTCTGTGTCTGTTGTGTGCTCTCCTCATTTTCTTTTCAGGAGGCACCAGGAACTGAATGTGGGACCTCCCGTGTGAGAGGGAGGTACCCAGTTGCTTGAGGAACATCTGCTTCCCTCAGTATAAATTTTTGAATCAGCTTGTCCGTTTACGTACACAACACACACACACACACACATACATACACATACACATACATACACACAACCTTGTTGAAATTTTGATGGAATTTCGTTGATTCTGTAGATCAGTTGGGGGAGATAAGAAATCTTTACAATATCGAATCTCGTAAGTCAGGGGTAGGTCTGTTTATTTCCTTCTTAATTTTTCTCAGTAATGTATAATTTTTTGTGTTTGTTTTGTTAGGTTTATTTTGGGTTGATTGATTTTTGGGGTGATGCTATTGTAAATGGTGTTTTAAATTTTACCTGTCAGTTGTTACCCTTTTATAGAAATACAATTGCTGTATTTTTTACAATTAGGTTTTGTATATTGACTTTATATCTGGTGACTTTAATAAATTCACTTATTGATTATGATACCTTATCTGAATATTCTTTTGGATTTTCTATGAACACACTCATATTGTCTGCAAATAATGGCAGTTTTGTTTTTTCCTTTCCAGTATGCACACGTCTTTTACTTGCTTTATTGCACTATCTAGGACTCTTTGTACAATGTTTGTTGGATAGAAGTGGTGATAGGAGACATCCTTGTATCATTCTGATCTCAGAGGGAAAGCTTTCAGCATCTCACCAGTAAGAATGATATTTGCTATAGAATTTTTTTATTGTTGTTGTTGTAATATCCTTTATCAGGTTACAGGAAGTTTCTTTCTAATCCTACTTTTTATCCTGAATGGAAGAGTTGTTGTTTTTATCCTGACTGAATATTAATTTATCAAATGTTTTTCTAGCATATAATGAGAAGATAAGGTAATTTTTCTTGCTATTTTGTTATTGTGGTGAATTATATTGATTTTTCAGTGTTAAACTAACCTTGTAAAGGAACAAGCATTATTTTTATTTGTTGCTGGATCCTTGGATTCTGTTTGCAAATATTATGTTTAGGATTTTTTGCATCTATATTCATGAGTGAGAATGACTTATAATATTTCTTTTTTGTAATGTCCTTGTCATATTATGCTAGTTTTATAAAATGGGTTGGGGAATAGTTCATCTTTGTTCTCTGGAAGAGTTTGGGTAGTATTGATGTGATTTTTTTTTTTAAACAATAGATTTTTCTTTGTGGGGAGGTTTTTCTTTACTAAATATAGAACTTTTCTGATTTTTAATTTCTTGTCTGCTCTTGGTAATTGTGATGTTATTTTAAGGAATTTGTAAATTTCGTGTAAATTTCCTAATTGCTTGGCATAAAGTTGTTTGTAATATCTTCTTATATCCCATAGGATCTACAGTGATGTTTTCTTTCATTACTGATATTAACAGTTTATTCCACATTTTTAAAAAATGTCTACCTAGAGGTTTATCAACTTTATTAGTCTTTGTGAAGAACAATCTTTTGACATTGTTGGTCTTCTCTATTATATCTTTCTATCTAACACACTGTTTAGCTGTCACACATTTGTTTCCTTCTACTTTCTATGGATTTAATTTGTTGTTCTTTAACTTCTTGAGATGTATACTTAGAGAATTGATTTTTCAGTCTGTCATTTTCTAATATGTGCCATAAAGGCTATAAATTTCGTTAATATTAGCTTTTTTTTTTTAGTATTGGTGTGGCTCATTGTTTTCCAGAATTTTACTTTCAACCTTTCTGTGTCTTTATATTTAAGTTATATTTCTTATAATAGCCTATCTAACATTATTAGTATTTTAATTGGAATATTTAATTTATATACATTTAGTGTAATGACCAATACATTTCAGTTTAAATCCACCAGCTGACTCATTGCTTTCTGTTTGTCCTATCTGTTCTATATTATTTTTTCTTCCCTTCTGACCTTCTTTGGGAACATTTTAAAAATTATTCTGTTTTTTTCACCCATTACCTTGTCAATTATACATTTTTACTATTCTCTTAGTTATTCTTTTAGTGGTTACTTTTATAAAATCTACCCTTGGGGAGCAGATGTGGCTCAAATGGTTGGGTGTCCATCTCCCATATGGAGGGACCTGGGTTCGGTGTCCGGGACCTCCCAGTAAAAATAAAGAAAAATATAGAAGGCACACGGGCGTGCTGTCAGGCTCCACTGAGCCACGCAGCAAGATGAAGACGTTAACAGGAGAGTGACACAAGGGAGAGCCAGGTCGAGACACGCTTAAAAAAAAAAAACAGCCAGGAACTAAGGTGGCACAGGCAGTAGGACACCTCTCTCCCACATTGGAGGTTCCCAGGATTGAATCCCGGTGAACAGGAGGAGACGGATGAGAAGAGAGGGCAGGAAACAGATACAGAGAATTGCCCAGCGAATGGACACAAAAACAGCAAAAACGGGGGACAGGGGGTGTTAAAATGGATAAAAGTAAATAAATAAACCTAAAAAAAAAAAAATCCACCCTTGACTTACTAAAGGATGATATAAATTAGAACTCTTACTGCTTTGTAGATAGCAAAAGGACCTTAGAACATTTACTCCAGTTACTCCTGCTGTTGTTTATTTTAATTCTCTCTATATTTTAGAACCCACAAGTCTATATAATATTTACTAGTAATCATTCCATTTTATCCATTTACTCATTCTATTGATATATTTTTTCTTGTCTCTTAGCTTCCATCATTTTTTTAGAAAGGATATCTCTTATTTGCCAGACAATGTCTGTATTTCTCTTTCACTTTTGAAGTTTTCTTTTTCCTTGTGGGTTTAGAATTCAAAGCTGGCAGTTATTTTGGCACTCTGAAGATACCATCTTTTTCTGTTGAGAATTGAGCTTATAGCTTTATTATTACTTCTTTGAAGGTAATCTGTATTTTTCCTCTGCCTGTTTCTAAAATTTTCTCTTTGTCTTTGATTTTCAACAATTTTACTATGATGTCCCTAGGTGAGATTTTCTTTTAAATTTATTCTGCTTGGAGTTTGTAATGTTTTTTTCAGTCTACAGCTTGATGCCTTTTGTCACTAAGAATTAGGAAAATTCTTAGCCATAATCACTTCAGATATTGCTTCTGCTCCACACTATCTCTTTTCTGCTTTTTAGATTCTGATTGGTTTGACCTGTTCCCCAAGTGCAATTTATCTCCCACATTCTTCTGTATTTTCGTTCTTGTTTTTTCCCATGCTTCAGTATGGCTACTTGCTTCTGATAAAAATGTCAGGTAACTAATCCTTTCTTCAGCTCTTTCTAAGTTGCTATTAAACACATCCATTCAATTACTGTGATTTTAAGTTTTAAAATTTTCCTTTGGATTTTCTTTTTCCCATTTTCTGCCAGAATTCTCAATCTTGTCTTTTAATTACATGGACATGTTATTATTCAAGGTAATAATACAAGTTAATAAAAATAGGTTCACAGGGGAGCCAGATATTATCTTGGATTTTAGTCACAACTCTGCCTTATATGCTCAGTTATTATGTGTAAGAAATGGTGAAGGGGAGCAGGCATAGCTCAGTGGTTGAGCACCTGCTTCACATGTTCAGTGGTCGAGCACACATGTGGACGTCCCACGGTTCAATCCCTGGTATCTCCTAAAAAAAATAGAAATGGTGAAGATAATTTAAGACGTGGATGACATTTAGCTTACTCTAGAGTTTTGCTTTGGGTAGGCCAAGGGGGACTAGAAAATGTAGATCACCTTTATCTAGCCAGGGATTGAGCTCATACTCTTAACTCTTCTTTTGAGTGAACTTCTCAGGGTTCCAGTAGAAAGTCTGGGGTGTTTACCACTCACCCTAGCCTTGTGTGCTGGTGAAAGCTCTGCTTTAGCCTCTTCTCAGCAACAGTTTCTCAAATTTATAACTATTACCTACCTGTAAAAGAAATAATAATTTGTGTCATCAAATATGCAGGCAATGTTTAGATTTTCCTTAATGTCTCATAAATGTTTATTACTGTTGGTCTGTTCAATTCAGGGTCCCAACAAGGTCAATAAATTGAAGTGGGTTGTTACGTCTCTTCTAATCTGTAGGTTTTCCCTTCTTTTTGTTGGAAGAGGTTATGGATCAGATGTGCTGTAATATTTCTCATCATCTGGATTTTGCTGATTGTGTTCCTATGGTGTTTAACCTATTTTTCTGTGCCATGTCTTTCCTATATGTTGGTAATTGGTTCCAGAAGCTTGATAAATGCCTGGTTGCCTCTCATTTTGTGCTGTTCAGATTGATGGTAAGTAAGTTTAGGTTTTGTCAGTTCCATCCATCCATTCTAAGTCTCCTCATCTGCCACTTACCTAATGATTTTAGCAGCCAAAGATGAACATTGCCTAGCTCCATTGTTTCACTATGGTTTACAAAATGGTGATTATGAAATGCCATCATTCCTTCTGTGTTAACCCCCTCACAAAAAGTTTTCTCCATGTTTATTTTCAATGATTTTTTAAATAGTGCTTTGGTCTTCCCTGCCTCAAAGGAACAATAATGATTAATATTCTAGTTATCCTTTCTTTGTCCTCCATATTCCCCTGCCATCTAAGTATTATTGTTGTTGTTATTATTAACATCTTTGTACCTTGTTTTTCTTTTGTTGTTTTACCACTGTTCTGTTTTTCTTTAAGAAGGACGCTCTCTCATAATAAATGTGTCCATCCAGTCACTTGATTTCCTCAAGTATGCATTCTGTTCTTTATTTTCTCCACTGTGGGTTTTAATTGTATTATACCAGAAGATTCCTTACAGTTTTTCCTTACTGAGTTTTTCCTTATGCATTCCTGTTATTCGTGGAGACCATGTCAATATTACATTCTATTGCAGATATAAATCTGTTTCCTGAAGTTTTCTTTTAGCCTACTTCCATAGGTAATTTCTTTCTCTGAATTTTCTGGATAATGATCTTTTCTTTCGTCCATAGGTTTTTTTGTTTTTTAAATACATACACATTATATGGTTTTTATCTAGGTGCAGTGTTTACTAATGGTGCAGGTGAATTCTTCTTCCCACCTTCCCTTTCCATTCGGGTGACGGTCTCATTTCTTCTTTGAGCTACAGTTGGTGTATAGATTTATATGCATGCTCCCTCAGTTCCCAATAGGAGACTCTTGTAGCTCTGCTCAATTCCGTTGGCATCTGCCCCTGCCCCCATTTCCTGGTTCTCACATCCTTTGAACCTATGAAATAACGTATATGCTTATTCCTCTTTTCTTAAACAGACACGCTGACCCT
This sequence comes from Tolypeutes matacus, assembly GCA_026826555.1. Taxonomy (NCBI): domain Eukaryota; kingdom Metazoa; phylum Chordata; class Mammalia; order Cingulata; family Chlamyphoridae; genus Tolypeutes; species Tolypeutes matacus. The sequence goes on along the minus strand of JAKSZT010054052.1, from coordinate 5,571,121 downwards.
TTAGAGGATAAGTAAAATTTCCCAGTTACAAACAGGAGAAGTTGGCCATTCTGGGCAGAGCGATCCGCATGTATAAAAGCACAGAGGTATAAAGCAGCATCGTGGGTTTGAAAAATTGCAAATATTTTGTATGTCTCTCTTAGATAAAGGATATAAGAGTATTATTTGATATCCTAAAGGCTACATAAACTTATATCCCTCAAGCTTTTGCAGTTCTTCACAATTTTCTCAGTGCCTTCACATTCTAATATATCCAAGTGCTCAACAGGCATTTTCCTTGGCTCACCTACCATAACCACAATCTTGGTATGTTAAAGGAGGATTCATTGTGTTTTCCCACAAACCAGACTATTTTCCATGTCTGTCAATAACTTTTCTATTCTCTGAAGCTTGAAAACCTCGGCATCATCTTCGACTTACGTCTTTTGTGGGTCTTCTGCATTCGGAGTTTCTGAGTGCTGTTAATTCTCCCTCCAGCTTGCGCCGGGACTCATCCTTCTCCCTGTGTTGCCTTTTCTCTGTTATTCCACACTGGGGGAGGGACTGTTAACAGCAATCCCAACTCATCTCCTTGCTTCTCACCTCTTGTCCTTTCCTTCTATTTCTCATATGGCTGCCAGGTTAATACTTTTTCCAAAATGCTTTCTCCTCGTACTATTCTTCTTTCCTCAAACCTCTAATACGAAATCACACATAGAGGACGGAATCTCAGTTGCTCAGTTTGGCTTTCTCCACTCTCATCTCACAATCCACAGTCCAAGCTCTGTTTTCAGCTAGGCTGGCCTGAGTCTGCCTGGGATACATCCTGCCACCAAGTTTCATGCTGTCATTATTTTTAATAGGAATTCCTGTATCCTTCCTTTAACTTGATAGTCTTTAAAAACCACATCAAAAGACCATCTGGGTCTGAATTTCTTTTACTTAGTTTTACAGTTTTGACAGCATGGGGTTTGTTCCTAGTTCTGTCTACTGGGTTGCGATGTCTATTCACCTTTCTCTTCCTCTTTTTGTACCACTGTCTTCACTATCTTATATTGTGACTTGTTCATTTAGTGTATATTTATTTTCTTCATATGTAGATTATAAGTTTCTCAAAGGTGCTTATTATCTTGTGTGTGCATTCAAATAGTCCAGCTTTTGCTGGGAGTCATCCTTCTCCCTGTGTTGCATTTAATTTTGAACTTTAAGGTCTCCAAAGCAATTATTTTAACTATATTCTGCCCTCTTCCACCAAGTGCCTTAGGGGAAAACAAAAGTGTTGCAATGTCAGTTCTCTTCTTGGTAGTTAGAAATTAGCCATTTAAGCACTTAAATTTAATAATATTTCCACTTAAACACTTATTGCTTCCTGAACTCTTTAGCAAGCATGGGATACCGATGATTATTTAACCTTTGTTTTTTGATGAGTTACTTATATTTGTGAGTCTTATTTATCTTTGTAACCCTAGTCCTTAGACTAGTGTCTGACACATGGGAGACACATGTTAGAATTATTTCTGATTAAAAGTGTCATTGATGACCATGGTATACATGGCATGGGATGTTTGCATATTTGTTTGAACTTTCTTGGTCTTTTTTTTTTTTTTTTTTTTTTTTTGGCCAGTGTGGAATTATTTGCCTCTTATAAAAATGAAGCATAGAATGTGTAGCTTTGTGATAGATAGCCTGTAATCTAAATTGAAAAAAAAAAAAAAAAGAGATTGCAGCTATAAAAATTCATTGGGATGTATAGTTATGATTTTTTAAACTTTACTGAATATAAATCATCCTCAGGAAAAAAGAAAAACATTGAGGTTACCTTTCTTTAGTTTTCTCACCCTTAATAAAATCTTTCTTTTTGTTGTTTCTCATTGCCTTTTGCCACATGAATGGTAGAGACTGAACTAGACAAATGAGACTTGAAAGTGCTAGGACATGGTCTGGGAAGCCCAGGAACTGGTAGTCAACAGGGAGGAGCAAGTCGTCTGGCCTCAGGCAAACAAAGGACAGATTTGCTAATGCCCATTAGCAAACAGCCCAATAAGGGTAGGGCTGCCTGCTGCTTGTCCCCTTCTGTAGCTCTGATCTAAGTAGGGAAGTGCTTTCAACCTCTGGGCGTGTAGGGAAGATGCTCAGAGAGCAGCTAGAGAGAGGGTTCTGATGACTTAACTTTTCTCTGGCTGCCTTTCATTTATGTTTTACCGTTAGTAACTACAGAAGTCAAAACAGAGGAGTCTTTAGAGCGCCTTCTGGTGGCAGTTGCCAAGTGTTTCAGCCCTCGCCAATCACAGCTGTTGGGAGCCTCCTCGGTGGCCCCCCAGGAAGTGGAACAGGGAGCTTCCAGGCCTCCTGCCTCTTTCAGTCCTCTGACTTTCAGATTTTGGTCTACCCAAGTTACCTTAAATACAAGGTCTGTTACGAATGCTCCTGAATGTCCTTTCAAAAGGTCTTCTGTCCCTCAGAGGGCTGGGGCATCTGGCCGCAATCCCAACTGCTCTTGTTTTTACATAGTTCCCAGAGTCCGATTTGTAGATTGTTCTAAAAAGTTATTCTATGTAAATTAAAAACAAACAAACAAAGTCATTAGTAGTTACAAAATCAATTCTGATTAATGACTTATTGATCAGGAAGGTTTTCTGTCCTCTAGACTAGTGTTTCTTAAAAATTATTGTCGGGGGAGCAGATGTGGCTCAAGCAGTTGAGCGCCTGCTGCCCACATGGGAGGTCCCAGGTTCGGTTCCTGGTGCCTCCTAAAAACAAAAAAAACAAGCAAACAAATGAAAAAAACCAACTCAGGGGAGCCAATTCAATCCCTGGCCCTGATACCTCAAAAATAAATTATTGTGGAGTGGAGTAGAGTGGATGTAGCTCAGTGGTTGAGTACACGCTTCACATGTTCAAAGTCCTGGGTCCAATCCCTGGGATCATCTGGAAAAAAAAAATTATTGTGGAACCCAGAAAGCTTTTTGTTTATGTGGATTATATCTATGATAATATTAATTCATTTAAAAATCAACAGTAGTAAACCCATAAACAAGTTAACAAATTATTTTATGAAAGACAAAAGAAAACTTTTTATTTTACAAAATTAAAAAAAAAAACGGAAGAGTGAAATGTACATTTTACAGATCTCTTAAATATCCTCTACTTCTGCATTCAGTTTGTTGCAATGCATTGCTTTCGTTGAAGTATATGAAGAAAATCCAGCCTACCTTAGATATTTAGTTGAAAAAGGGAGGAATATTTTAATAGCCTTTTCAGATAATTGTGGTTATTCTTCTTTGCCCACTACATCCAAACTCGACAAAGGTCAAGTTTAAAGGTTGGTTGCAATGTGAAATCTTAAACTACATTAATGACCTTTTCCTACCTTGTTTATTCATGAGAGAATGACTGTAAAAAGACAGTAACATTGTTTGAACCTTAGAGTAACGCTTTGAAGTCATGAAGCACATATCATTATTTCCATTTTACAGATGTGAGGACTGAGTCCAGGAAAATGCCACTTAATAAACTGCCTGTGGGGGAACCAACTGTAGTTCATAGTAGAAAATTGCCCATTATAGGCTAAGGTTAATTTTTGGGATAGATGAATTATCCAAAGGTAAAAGGTCCCCTGTCCTAATTTCTGTGTGGTTTCTGTCTCTGATTGGAGCCTGACTGACACAGGCCTTTTTTTTTTTTTTTTTTTAAACACTATTTTATTTTTATTCTAGACTTATTCTGGACTCTTCTGTGTGGTCATAAATCCTTACAAGAATCTTCCAATTTACTCTGAAAATATTATTGAAATGTACAGAGGAAAGAAACGTCATGAGATGCCTCCACACATCTATGCTATATCTGAATCTGCTTACAGATGCATGCTTCAAGGTAACTGGAAATGTCAGAATACTAAATACTCAGAATTTCTTACATGTAACTTAATCTTTTTTAATACCTCAATCTGTTCTACAAGGGTTAAAAGATTAAAAAAGAGAAACAATAAATGTTCATTGTGGAAAAATGATGAGTTCTTAAGATTAGAATAGCAAGTGTGGCCATTTTACATAGAAAGTTGGTAAGTATGTTTGTTGCTTCATAACAATACTTTCATGTTCTTAGTTATGTTAGAAAACATCTAGTTTTTGTTTACATTTGATCAAACCTGTATTACGTTAGATTCTAAATCCAACAGGAAGAATAGAAAAAGGCAGGTGCTTCATTGGGGAAAGAAGAGTTCTAAAATATTTGTGACTGAACTGCATGTAAAAGGAGACAAGAAAAACAAAAAACATGTGTTGAGTTGGTTGGTTTAGATTGGTTTCTTTTGTATTAGAATGAAATATACATTTGAATAACCATTCAATTGACTTATGGCTTTAGACACAGTGGCTTATGGAGAGATTTTTTTTTTTTAAATCATAATGTGGTGATGTTGAATGCATTTATTATTCCACAAGATTGCATTTAAATATGAGTGATTCTAGTGTTATGAGAAAACCCAAACTACATTTATAATAACTCCCTCTCCTTCTTTTAAAAAAATTTTATTAAGGTTCTTATAAAAAAGTTCCATGATATTCAGAAAACAAATAGGTTTTGCTGATCTGCCTTTCATCAAATTGCAGATCATGAAATGGCTCTTGGTCTTTAAGGGTCGTGTGAAGGAATTAAAAGTACAATATCCACTTGCTACTTACAGTTTTGTTTAAATACTTATTATATATCAGGTCTTTTGTGGCCAACAAGAAGTACTTTAAGACCAGAAGAGAGTCATAGATCTATCTGTGGGGACAGTTTTAAAATCCAAAATGAGATGAGGCTTTAAAAAAGAGTTGACATTTCATAACCTTTGCTTAGGTTCAAAGCCAAAGAATACTACTAGGAAATGACTGGGGCGCTGATAAATTGTTGTTATATGGTGGAGAAAGAAGAATCATCAATTTTTTGTTTGTTTGTTTTTGGTTCTATGTCTCCATTAAGAAAAATGATCTTTAGATGCAGAAAAGCATTTGTATGAATGAGCAAACTATGCCTTAGGTGGGAGAAAAAATTGGAAAAAGCTCCCCCCTTCTCTAATTGAATCCATAGTTCCTTGTCCAAATAAACGACATTCTCACAATTGAAATTGCTGCCCCTCTGCCTAATTAATGTCTTTGAAGTATTAACACAAGGAGGGGAATTTCCAGAAGGCTGGGGACAGGCTGGTACATATAATTCTAAGTTTTAAAAAGAGGAAAACCTTCAGACATCTGAGCTTAATATACATGCTGGGAAAGAGTCTAGAATCTATTGTTAAAAGAACAATCTAAGAGCAACATGAATATTTCACCATATTACTGAGATTTGGTAGAAGGAAAAAGAGTAGACTGTGTTTAACTGAGTCTTAGGATATCTACGTGGTATTCCATACTCTTCCATGATATCCTCATGGAATATCCCATGATATTCCAAGAAAATTGGACTTGGGCTGCCAATTACTGCACAAGGTTAGTTAGGTTTGTCAGGGTATGCCACAAGTATGTGCACCAGTGGGGGTGTGCCTTTTCAACACTTTGACCACTATTTATGACAGTGTGGGATATTGGCACATAGAATTTGTGGATACCATGAAACTGGGAGGAAAATAAATATTGCAAATGAAAAGGTGATGAAAAGAAACAATTCTTAAAGCTCTTAGGTTGAAATGGGGAACGGAATCTAACAAAATGTTAACAGGGATAAATGTTATGTCCCGTTACTGGATTTCCAAACCAACTATACAGATACTAAATGAGGAAGACCAGAAAGAGATGTGGCTTACCAGTATATCATATTATTATTGTTGTCATCATTAATGCTAGAATGAACATTTGTTGAACAGATCCTATGTGTGAGGCAGTGGTCTAAGTGCTTTGCGTATATTTTACTGAGGCACAAGGAAGTTAAATAATTTGACCAAGAACATATAGATTGTTACGAGGGCCATGCCAGGGTTCAAAGTCAGACAGTGTGACACGTTCTTAATCACAAGAATAAACTTCCATACGGACATTAAAATGAATTAGTTGAGGGAAGCAGATGTGGCTCAAGCATCTGGGTGCCTGCCTACCACATGGGTGGTCCGGGGTTTGGTCGCTGGTACTTCCTAAAGAAGATGAGCGAGACAGTAAGCTGACAATACGGGCTGGCGCAGAGACCTGGCGCAACAAGATGATGCACTGAAGAGACACAGTGAGGAAACACAGTGAGATAACATAAGCAGAGTAGAGGTGGCTCAAGTGATTGGGTGCCCCCCTCCTACATGGGAGGTCCTGGGTTCAGTTTCCAGTGCCTCCTAAAAAGAAGATGAACAGAGAGCAAGTGTAAACAATGGGGGGGGGGGCGGAGGGGGGTAAATAAAATAAATCTAAAAAAAAAAAAAAAGACTAAAACTTTATTTAAAAAATTAGTTGATAGTTTTGATTATATACATGTTAAAATTTTTGATAGAAAAGTAGAAGGAAAAAAAAACCCACCACTCTAAACCACTCCCTCTGTCTTCCATTCTGTGAGAAGGGGGCTACCTGCTGAGATCCACTGGAGCATTATTAGGTGGGGGATCTGCTGGGGAAGATAAATAGTATTTCAGAAATTCTACTCCAGTGTTCTTCTGTCTTGTTAGTTGAGTCAACAACTCCATTGAACATGTTCTTTGACTTCGTTTAGATCCTGGTTCCCTTGGTTGTTCTATTTTCCCCCTGCATATTAGCATATATACCCCCTGCACTTTGTTCCCCATACAGTTTAGAGCTCATGGTTTGTCATTTCAGCATCCTTTTGTCACTATCCTAAAACCCTCGGCCCTTTTGTTCTTTTGTTATAACTGTTTGGTCAAATTCTCCTCCTGGATGCATCAAGATATTTGCCTGTTTCCAAGCCCTCTCTTGGGTCGCTGATGCTTCTGGAGAGGACCGCACACCCAACCACTGTGCTTTGATGGCCACAAGCCTGATACTGCTGTCAATGCTACTTGCTAATCGTACCTTGGTTCTCTAGTGAGATTAATTTCCCCACTCTCCACAGTGACTATTTCACACCTTCTCTGCCTGGTTCAGTTCTCTGGGTCCTCAAGCCCCCCTTCCCACCTCTGCTGATGACTTGTTTCCCATTCCACAGAAAGAACAGAAGCCACCAGACAGGAACTGCCCCAGCTTCCTGAACCAAGTTTACACCCTCCTCCAAGCCCTGGCTTATCTATTCCTTCACCTGAGGTGGAGTTTGTCCCTTCCAGCCTCCTCAGGAATCTTATAGCACTGGCTTTTCCAGGTCCCTTTTTATAGGCTCCCATCATTAGCATTAAGGATGCCAGAGTTTTCCCCACTACTTCAAAAAAGAGAGAAGCAAAGTTCTCTTTTCTATACTGCTCCTTCCCTTCACAAGCAGACTTTGAGTCTGCAGGTCTGTGGTTGGATATGGTTAGCGGAGGGAGCTTGTGAGAATGCTTCTGTTTTCTAAGGGAAGTATCAGCTGAGAGTTGGCGGGAAGGGAGGTAGATTGGAGGTTTAAGAGAAATAGTATGAAATAGTCATCCAGGAGAGACAGATAATATTTCTATATACCCCACTGACATTGCTTCACATATTTAAAACAAAAGCTGTTAGAAATACAAGGAGAATGCAAACCACAGTTACTGGAGGGAGCTTTAACTTGCCTTTCTCAGAGTTTGACAATAGTAACTTGGAAGAGAAAAGAATATAAAGAATGTGATTAACACAATTTAGCAAACTTGCATTGAAAAATGCATGTATAGCACTAGTCCCCATCGAGCAGAAAGCACATTTACAAAATTGGTTTGTAAATTTTATACTAAGCCACCAATAAAAACCTCAGATCCCAAAAGAACAAATCAATCATAGGCTACATTTTCTGACCACAATGCTGTAAGACAAGATATTAACAATAAAAAAGTTTCCAAATGAGTTATTTCTTGTGGGGGTGTGTTTAATGAGTTCTAATAGTAATAACTATTCATCTGTATAGCTTTTTTTTTTTTTTTTTTTTTACCGGGAGGTACCGGGGATCGAACCCTGGTCTCTCCATATGGTAGACGGACGCCGAACCTCTTGAGCCACATCCGTTTCCCTGTATAGCTTTTTTATGGAAGAGGAAATCCAAACTTATATTACAGATTCTTAAGAAATTATCTGCAACATTAAATTTTAAAAATGTGTGGGTTGTGGCAAAAGCCATTTTAAGAAATAATTCATAGCTGTAAATGTTTTTGTTAATAAACAAAATCAGTAACTGAGTTAAGCCTTTTACTCAGCACGGTAGGTAAAGGAAACTTTCCATGGTAATTTATTGAGCTGTACACTGTCTTGTGAATGTTTCTGTTGTTTTAGTTTTTTAAGTGTTTTAAAGGTACAACAATGAAATGAACCAAAACAAGAAGAAGAAAGTAAAAGAAATTAATGGATTGGAACAAAGTACATTCTCATAGAACTGTTAAATAAAACTTTAAGAGTTTTGTTTCGCTGAAAAGACCCATAAAATAGACTCATGTTTGACAAGGGTAACCTTTATTTCTCAAAGACTTGAAGCCAAATAATTTTACACTTGAAGTCTATCAAATCAAGTTCAGAAATCGTCAGAAATATTTAATTATGTAAATATAGTTAAATAACACAATACAGCAAGGTTTACATTTTTTTAAAGACAGGAGATAATTGTCCTGCCCCTTCCCTCTCGAGAGTAAATCACATTTTATCTTTTCTTCTTGTGTGTGTGTATATATATAAATACATATAAATAAATAAGCTTATGCTAGTCTTTCATTTTGTTTTGTTTTTACTTCTATTATTTATAGACTTCCTACCATAGAAGACAGTTTTTTTTTTAATCTCATAAAATGGTTTATTCATTATGGAATTATTTACATGGACACAATTATTATTTTTTTAAATCAGAAAAAAAATTGTGTTTAACTTTAGAATAACTACATGCATATAGTTTCGTACTAAGATAATAGTGAAATGGTGACAATTTGTGAATTCAAACAATTCCATGAATCCACAATCTAAATCAAGGTCAAATCTTAAAATCTGTGTCACTTTATTAATTTTTACAGATTTTACAGCCTGATTTACATATTTTTTCCTATTAAACTAAAAGGTATTTCACAATATCCCTGTAATTGATGTTACTTTAAATGCAGATATTTAATAAATGTGGTGGAAGACAGTTTTTAACTCATGTAAATGCTCCCTCTATCTTCCTAATAGAAATTAAATCAACATTTTTTTGTCATATGAGTTTTCAGTATTTAAATTATTTTGCCGTATGATCACATTTCCATTCTTACATAATTTGTTATTTTCCCATGGGATTAGTAATTTTCCCATTTTGGGGGCCAGGATAGTTTTGCAATTATCTACACTAATTTGAGGGAACTATAAGTCTTCTTTCAATACACAGAAACATCTGGAGTAATTTATCAGTGACCCCTGTCCCCAGACATACCTCCTGGAACCTCTGTCCTCCCCCAGTCTGTACTTGTTGCTCTTTACACTTATCTTCACTATCGCCCTGGAATTCCCTTTTGCTTTTCTCCTGTGTTGTATTCCTTAATTTATGGATTCTCATATGTCATTATTTGGGATGAAGAATATCTTCTAGTAGCTTCCTGAGAAACATTGGGAATAACCAATTATCACATCAGTCAGTAATTACTTCGTGGACAGTACAGCCGTGTAGTAGACTAGGCAGCCATCAAGACATGCTGAGTATAATAGGTGTAGATTTTATATCCTACCTTTGTTTTTAAGAATAAACATTTTAAGAGTAGACTTGATAAACATCAAAATATAAACCTTGAATATGTAAGTTTAAAGTATTTTTTTGAAAAGTTTTGAAACTGGATATACATTTCCTATACTAGGAGAAATGAAAGCAAAGAAACCAAGCCATCTTTAAAAAGAAATATTAACGGAGCCTTTAAAAAATCAAGAACCATGTAGTAATATTATAACAATATCTGTAACAATATCCATAAATACTTTTCACACCCCTATTAAATGAGAGTGACCCTAATTCAACCACATGCTGTTTATAAGATTGACATCGCAAACCAGGTAACAAAATAGTAAAAGTGCAAGGGTGGGCAAAGATAGCTCAAACAAATGCATACCAAAAAAAGAAAAAAAGAAAGCACCAGTTCAAGGTCACATAATAGACTTCAAAGCAGAAACAGGGACAAAGCATTTTTTTTTTTTTTTTTTACAAAAAGGAGTATTTAATGATAAATTATAGTTGTCTTAATGTATTGAATCTTATTACATGGAAATACAGGCAGCAGGAGACTATTGACACTCCTCATCCTGAGAAGCTGTAAAATGTAGTAAACTATGATCTTGGGTACAAAAAATAATACTAGACTGAGTAGTGAAGTGCTATGAAGAAGAGTAAAAGACAGGTAAGGACATATGGACATATAGAGTGTAAGGATTAGGGAGGAGGTGAAATGCTGATTTCATAGGGTGATTAGTTTAAAAATGTTCCAGATAATGAGTAGCTTTCTCATGTATCACCAATTACCCTTTACTAGAGCCAAAAATAAGTAAATGTTAGGAATAAACAAAAATATACAGAACCTGAATAAGAAAATTGTAAAACTTTATTGAAGTCTTAAAGAAATATAGCAAAGCATTTTCCTGATTGGGAAGACTAAATATATATTTACATAGAAATATATTTTTATTGGTATCCTATGTATGCAGCAAAATTCATGTATATGAATTTTGAATTTTTGAATGAAAAGCATACAGTGTATAACAACTACTACAATCAAGATTTAGAACAGTTTCATCACCTCCCAAAATTTCTACCACCCCTCAAATTTCCATTCCCAAATATAGTCCTTCTCTCCCTCTCCCCGACCTAGACACTAGCAACCACTGATCTGGTTTTTATCCCCGTAGTTTTACTTTTTCCAGAATGTCATATAAATGGAATGATGCACAATTTAGCCTTTTGAATGTGGCATCTTCGCTAGCATGATGCATTTGAGATTCATTCATCAGCAGTTCACTTTTTTTTTTTTTTTTTTTTACCGGGAGGTCCTGGGGATCGAACCCGGGTCCCTCCATATGGGAGACGGACGCCCAACCATTTGAGCCACATCCGTCCCCAGTTCACTTGTTTTTAGTGCTGAGTAGTATTACATCATAGAGAGGTTCCATCATTTATTTATTAACTCACCATTTGAAGGGAATTAGATTATTTCCTGTTTTGGGCAATTAAGACATTATAAACATTCATATACAAATTTTTGTGTGAATATAAGTTTTCACTTGAGTCAATATCTAGAAATAGGATTGCAGAGTCATAGGCTAAGTGTAAATTTAACTATCTAAGAAATTAGTGTTCCAAACTGGCTATACAGTTTTCACACACTGACCACCAGTGTATGAGAGTTCCACTTGCTCCACATTCTTGTCAGCACTTGGTATTGTCAGTTTTTATTAAATTGTAGCCTCTCTAATAGGTGTGTAGTGATTCTCAGTGTGGCTTTAATTCAAATTTCCATAATGACTGATGATATTAAGCATCTTTTGATATGCTTATATGCCACCCATATATCTTATTTGGTGAAGTGTCCAAATCTTTTGACCATTTTTAAATGGGATAGTTTGTTTTCTTATTATTGAGTTCTGAGAGTTCCTTGTACGTTCTGAATAAAGTCCTTTATTGGATAAGTGATTTGCAAATTTTTTTCCCAGTCTGTATACATTTTGAGTTAAATTTTGTATATGGTACAAGGTTTGGATTGAATTTATCTTTTTGTATGTGGATATCCAATTGATCTAGCACCATTTATTGAGAAAACTTATTTCTCCATTGAATAGCCTTTGTACCATTGTTGAAAATCAACAAAGACTTATCAGGGCTCTCTGTTCCATTGATTAATATGTCTATCCTTTCACTATTATAACACTTGTCTTGATTATAATAGTTCTTTAATAATTCTGGAGATCAGGTCGTATTAGTCCTCCACCATTGTTCTTTTTAAAAATTGATTTGTCTTTTCTAGTTCTTTGTCTTTCCATATACAGTTTAGAAATCAACTTATCAGTTTCTCAAAAAATCCTGCAGACATTTTGATTAGATTCCACTGAAACTAGATCAACTGAAAACAATGTTAAGGCTTCCAATCCATTAACATAGTTCATAGACCATAGTATTTAGGTCTTCTTTGATTTCTTTCATCAGTGTTTTGTCGTTTTCAGCATGTAGATCTTGCCCATATGGTGTTAGAAATATACCTAAGTATAACATTTACAGCATTCAATTGTTACTGCATAGAAATAGGATTTAAATATATACACACGTATTCTGTAACCTGGCTAAACTCACTTATTCTGGAAGGTTTTGTTTTGTTTTTTGTTTTGGTAGATTCATGTCGTTTGAGAACAGAGACATTTTCATTTCCTCCTTTCCAATCTATGCTTTTCTACTTTCTTCTTGCTTTATGAGGTTGAGTAGGAGTGGTAAAAACAGACATCCTTGCCTTGTTTCTGATTTTAGAGGGATAGTATTTAGTTTTTCACCATTAAGGATGTTAATTATAGTTTTTTTTCGTAGTTGCTCCCTGTCAGCTTAATGAAGTTCCCTTTTATTCCTAATTTGCTGAGATTTTTATTATGTGTGATGTTGAGTTTCGTCAAATGCTTTTTCCGCATGTATTGAGGCAATCATATGTTTTTTCTTCTTTAGTCTGCTGATAATGATGAATTAGATTGCTTGCTTTTTGGTTATTGAATTAGCCTTGTTCTCCCAGGTTAAACACCACCTGCTCATGATGTGTATTATCCCTATTTTATTTATGTATATATTTTATGTTAGCTCAATTTGCTGACATTTTGTTAAGACTTTTTGCATCTTTGTTCATAAGGGATATTTGTATGTAGTTTTGTTTTTGTTTTTTTTTCTTTTGTCATGTCTTTTTCTGGTTTTAGTATCAGGGAAAGACTCATCTCAGGTTGAGTTGGGAAATGTATCCTCCTTAATTTTATAGAATTGGTATTGCTTCTTCCTTAAATGTTTGTTAGACTTCACCTGTGAATTCACCATTTCTTTTATTTATTTTACTAATTTTTATTAATAAACACTTTATACCCACCAAGCAAAAACTCCCTCTTTCCCCCTTCCCCCATCTCCTGGGCACCCCTAATCTTCTTTGTGGCTACTTTTGTTATTTCTGGATATTTCACAGTGACATCACACAATATCTGCTCTTGCTTATTTCTCACAGCAAAATATTTTCAAGGTTCATCCTTGTTGCAACATGTCTCAATTTCCTTCCTTCTTTGAGATCTGTTTTCCCTTTCTTTGGGCATTTATCAAGGAGTGGAATTGCTGTGCCATATAGGATTCTATATTTAACTTTTTTGAAGAACAACTGTTGCTTTCTATAGTGGCTGTACCATTTTACATCCCCACCAACAGTGCATTGGGATACCAGTTTCTCTGCATCTTTTCCTTATTTTCTGTTTTTGTTGTTGTTGTTTAATAATAGCCATCCTTATGGGTATGAAGAGGTATCTCATTGTGGGTTTGATTTGCATTTCCCTAGTGGCTAATTATGTTGAGCATCTTTTCATGTTCTTATTTGCCATTTGTTTCTCTTCTTTGGGGAAATGTCTGTTCTAGTTCTTTGCCCATTTTTTCAGTTGGGTTGTCTTTTTGTTGTTGACTTGTAGGAATATTTTTTTAAAATATTCTGAATATTAAATCCTTATCAGGTTTCAAAATATTTTTACCATTCTGTAGGTTGTCGTCTTTTCACTTTCTTGATAATGCCCTTTGATGCCCCAAAATTTTTAATTTTAATGACATCAAATTTATCTGTTGTATCTTTTGTTGTTCATGTTTTTGGTGTCATATCTAAGGATCCATTGCTGAATCATAATCATTTGCCCCTGTGTTATCTTCTAAGAGTTTTATTGTTTTAGCTCTTAAATTTAAGTCCTTGATCTATTTTGAGTTAAATTTTGTATTTGGTGTGAGGTGGGGCTCCAATGTCATTTTTATATGTGGATAGCTACTTTTCCATTTGTTGAAGACTAATTCTTTCCCCATTGCATGTACTTAGCATCCTTGTTGAAAATTGATTGGCCATAGATGTGTGGGTCTATTTCTAGACTTTCAGTTCTATTCTAATGGTCTGTTTGTCTAGCCTTATGCCAGTACCGCACCATTTTTATTTTATTTTATTTTTTTATTTTTATTTTTTTTTAAAGATTTTATTTATTTATTCATTTATCCCCCCCTTGCTGCTTGTGCTCGCTGGGTCAGCTAACCACGCCATGCGGGCGGGCTTGCCTTCACCAGGAGGCCCTGGGAACCGAACCCAGGGCCTCCCATATGGTAAACGGGAGCCCTACTGATTGAGCCACAGCCACTTCCCCGTACCATTTTTATTACTGTAGCTTTAGTACATTTTTTGAAATCTGGCATTGTGAGTCCTCCAATTTTATTCTTCATTTTCAAGATTGTTTTGGCTATTTGGAATCTGTTGCAGTTCCATATGAATTTGAATGTCAGCTTCTCCATTTCTGTAAAAAGGCTGCTTGAATTTTGATAGGGATTCCATTGACTCTGTAATTGCTTTAGGTAATATTGACATCTTAACTATAAGTCTTTCAATCTATGAGTGTGGGATGTCTTGCCATTTGTTTAAGTCTTCTCTGATTTCTTTTAGCAGTGTTTTGTACTTTTCAGTTTATGAATCTTTCACATCCTTAGTTTAAATTCATTCCCAGATACTTAATTTTTTTAGATGCTACTGAAAACGGATTTATTTTCATAATTTCCTCTTCAGATTGTTCATTGTGTATTGAGACACAATTGATTTTTGTGTGTTAATCTTGTACTCTGCCACTTTGCTGAATTTATTAGCTCTAGTAGTTTACTCGTGGATTCCTTTGTGTTTTCTACATATAATGTCATTTGCAAAGAGATAGAATTATTTCTTCCTTTCTAAAACGGATACCTTTTATTTCTTTTTCTTGCCTAATTGCTTTGGCTAGAACTTCCAGTACAATAGTGAATAGCAGTGGTAAAAGGTGGGCATCCTTGTCCTGTTCTTGATCTTAGGGGAAACTTTCAGTCTTTCTCTATTAAGTATGATGTTAGCTTGGGTTTTTCATAAATGGCTTTTATCATGTTGAGAAAGTTCCCTTCTATTCCTAGCTTTTTCTCAAGAAAGGGTGCTGGATTTTAACAAAAATACCTTTAATGTAGCTATTAAGATAATCATGTACCCCCCCCATTCTATTTATAGGGTGTATTAAGTTGATTTTAATATGTTGAACTATTCTTGTATTCCTGGTATAAATCCCTTTTGGTCACAGTGTATAATCTTCTTAATATGCTGTTGGGTTTGGCTTGCTAGTATTTTGTTAACGATTTTTACCATCTGTATCCATAAGGGAAATTGTTCTGTAATTTTCTTTTGTGATGTTTTTGTCAGGCTTTGGTATCAGAGTAAATCTGGTCTCATAAAATAAATAAGGAAATATTTCCTCCCTTTGAATTCTTTGAAAGAGTTTGAGAATGATTGGTGTTAATTCTTCTTTAAATGTTTGGTAGAATTCACCAGTGAAGCCAGCTGGTCCTGGGCTTTCTTTGGTGGAAGGTTTTTGATTATTGATTCAATCTCTGTTCTTGTTATAGGTCTGTTAATGTTTTCTATTTTTTTTTTCCTTGAGTCATCATTTGTTTCTAGGAATTTTGCCATTTAGTCTAGATTATCTAGTTTGTTGGGATATAATTAATTGTTCATAGTATTCTTTTATAATCCTTTTTATTTCTGTAAGGTCAGTAGTGATGTCATCATTTTCATTTCTGATTTTAGTTATTTGCATCTTTTGTCATTTTCTTTGTCAATCTAGCTAAAGGCTTGTCAAATTTATAGATTTTTAAAAAGATACCAGTTTTAATTTTGTTGATTTTTCTCCATTGTTTTTCTATTCTCTATTTCATTTATCTCCACTATAATCTTAATTGTTTCCCTCATTCTGCTAACTTTTAGTTTACTTTGCTCTTCTTTTTCTCTTTCCTCAAAATGTGAAGTTTGATTATTGATTTGAGATCTTTCTTCTATTTTAATATGGACACTCATAGCTATATGTTTCCTGCTGAGCACTCCTTCGTTGCATCCCATAAATTTTGGAATGTTGAGTTTCATTTTCATTCATCTCTAATATGGGAAGGGTTTTAAAATGCAAATTCAATCTCTTTAATAGATACTGGGCTGTTTGGGTTAGTATCTCTTCTCCAGTGAGCTTCAGTAGTTTGTGTCTTTTAAGGAAATTTCCCTTTCATCCAAGTTGCCAAATTTATTGGCATAAAGTGGTTCCTAATCTTTTCTTCTTATGCTTTTAATATCTATGAGATATGTGGCATTATTCCCTTTCTTATTCCAAATATTGGTAACTTGTGTCTTGTCTCTTTCTCTTGATTACTTTGGCTAGGGGTTTATCCATTTCATTGGTCTTCTCAAAGAACCAACATTTGGTTTCATTGATTTTTTTTTTTTTTCCTTTTTCTGTTTTCTATTTCATTGATTTCTGTTCTTTATTATCATTTCCTTTCTTCTGTTTACTTTGGGTTTAATTTATTCTTCTTTTTGAGTTCCTTAAGGTAGAAGCTAAAGTCATTAATTTGAAACCTTTCTTACTTTTGAAAATACGATTTAATTCGACGTGGATTTATTGAGTGCCTCCTGTATGTCATATTTAGGAGGTGCTTTAGAGAATACTGAGATATCAAAGGAATCTCTACTCTTTAGGAGTCTAGTTGCATTTTGAATGTAAAAAAAATTTCCCCTTAAATATCACTCCCAGGCTGTAACTGGACATTGATTGAGTTTTCGAGTATTGAGTTCATCGTAAGCTGTTAGGTTATTAAAGTTGGGCCTTGAGGGATGAGTAGGATTCGGTCAAGCAGAGGGAGCGAGTTTGAGAGAATCTGGGAGGCTGCCAACCTCATCCCCCTTGTACTGGTGAAGAAACTGAGGCCCAAGTTTGGCACAAGAGCTGAGGACAAATAACAAGAGTAGATGGGCCTGCCTTGAAGAGAGTTTTTTGTTTTCTGAGTGTTTTGTTTTGTGTTTGGAGAAGCAGGGGCCGTGAATTATGGAACAGATTTCAAGGGCTGATTTTGGTTGTATAGGTCTCAAATTTCAGACAATGATAACAGCATGTAGAGATGAAGGAAGGAAGAATCTAACATGACCTCTGGCATTCTGGATGAAACTAGGAGGCAATTTAATTCTGTTTTTGATTTTGTGTTTTGATTTCTTTAATGTATAAATCCTTTCAGAAAAGCCATAAAAAAGTCTTGGTGTAGTGGAGTTCTATAGAAATTACTCAGACTAGGAGAAATTAGGGTCTGAGGGGTCATAGTAAGTGTGAATAAGCAAAGACTTGGTAAAATCTTCGAGCTTTAAAGGTGACGAACCTGAGACCAGCAAAGAATAAATCCCTCCTCTCTAGTTACGTAGACAGTTTGTGGCAGAGCTAGAAGTAGTACATTAAGACTACCTGGCTAACTAAGGTGGACTAATGCTGGGCATAGAAAAACAAAGTCTCTGACCTCAAGCCATACACTCCAGGGGACAGTCAATTACAATATTGTTGAATTCAGAGAACGGTTGAAAGAAGCAAACTTTGAGGAACCTTTGGGAGGTTTCTCCAGGGGAGATGAAGCTGAGCTGAGTGTAAAAGGATATGTAGGAGACCTCCAAGTAGAGTGGAGCTTGGAGGAGACTGTCGGAAGAAAGGATGTGGCATGACCTCTGGGAAGGTGACTGAACAAAGGAGGTGGACAGCAGCTATGTCCTGGGAATGTTGCCTGTGGCAGCCAGAAGGAAGGATAAATCAGTGGTTAGGAGCTATTCAGAATTAGTTTAGGCTTAAGGCACAGGGCAATAATGTGCTCTTTCTATAACTCAGTTTATACTTTGAATATTAGGATGGATTTGTTTAATATAGAAAGAGTTTGGTATAGTGATGGACTATTGATGACAGTTACTTGTGCCTGAGATCCTGGGCACCTGGTGGCGTCCACTGGAGGACAAGCAAGCACGGCATGGGGAAAGGCAGGCGTACTCCCTGGGTTGGACCCTATGCCCACACTTGCTCTGGAAGCAGCGGCCACCTTGCGTGGTGGTGCTGGAGGCAGCCAGGCCTGGGCTCTCATCCCGGCTCCCTGGGTCCTCACTAGCTGTGTGACTTGTGAGGATTCCCTAACGTCCCTGAGGAGCGTTTTCTCATCTTTGAAATAGGAATAATTACACTGATAAGTGAGCAGAAATCATATGCCCATAGGCTAGGTGGGTTTGAATTTCACCTTTTCAATTGAAAATTTTCATTTGAAAAATTTATCAGAGTACTTCAGTCATTAATCACTATTTAAAATCATGTTCGATTTCATTTGTTGTGCCTCCTTTTGTTATTTTTGGTATATATAACATTTTGTCTTGAGATAGCCCTTAAACTTCATATGGATGCTTATCCTTCAATCTTCTTCTCCACTGTGTTTGATACTTCTTATTTCTCCTTAAGATCAAACTAATAATGGCACCTCTCTGGTTGGAGGTACTCTTGAAGCCATTCTGAAAGGTAATGGTTTCCAAACCAGGCTGTGCATCAGAATCACCTGGGGAGCTTATTTAAAAAGAGACTTCACCTATCCCTTTCCCTTGAAGGAATGATTTAGTAAGCGAGGGTGGAGCCCCCCAGTAAGTATATTTTTATAAAACTTCCCAGTTGAATTTGATATGCTGCAGGATTTGAGAATCAAAGCTGATTAGGGGGGAGGCGGCTGTGGCTCAATCAGTAGGGCTCCCGTTTACCATACGGGAGGCCCCAGGTTCGGTTCCCGGGGCCTCCTGGTGAAGGCAAGCCCGCCCGCACGGTGTGGTTAGCTGACCCAGCGAGCACAAGCAGCAAGGGGGGATAAATGAATAAATAAATAAAATCTTTAAAAAAAAAAAAAAAAGCTGATTAGGGTATATTAAAGTCAGATAGGCAAACCATATTTGGAGTAAGGCTGGTTATTTTTATTTATCCCCAGAGAATCTGGTATAATAGAGTTAATGATTGAACTTGACTAGATTTTGGGCTATATGAGAGGATTGGGAGGAGTAACTTGTCTTGAGAGAAGTAGAGTCACTAACAACTTTATTATGTCATATACTTAAAAAACAGCCAAATGGTCACTTCTTTTTTGTTTGTTTTCTTTTATAGATCGTGAGGACCAGTCAATTCTTTGCACGTAAGTAAATGTTGAATGTTTGGAATTGTTTTTGTTTCTTTTGGAAAGTAGAGCAATTATTTTTTGGAGGAGTGGGAAAGGAGAGCAGTAATTTTAAAAATATAAGCCTTGCAGTTACCATATTATGACTAAGATGATGTAAATTGCTTAAATACTTTGCTTCTGTTTGGTTATCAAACTGGACTTACCACATGTTTCATAATATTGATTTGTGAAACTAAGATCTTTAGTTTGTATATTCAACTGTTGGCCTACTGGACATTTCGGTATTTTATTACTTAATCTACCCAATAAACATTTATTGATGAACTCTCAAGTGCCTGATGTGCTATGTGCTAAATACTAGCAATTCACAATTGAATAAAACAATATCTATGATAGGATTTGGTTAGATGTGCACCTGAGCAGAATCCATTTGGCAGCATTGTAAGCAGTGGATTGGAGGGAGAGTTGAAGCAGGAAGACCGAATAGGAGATTATTCAGTTAATCAGGCAAGGAGGAATTAAGGATAATCTACAACTTGGAGCATAGGTGGTTGATTGGATTATCTCCTGACATGGCAGCATGGGTGGAAGAACAGGTTTGGAGTAGAAGATGATGAGTTTGGTTTAGGACATGTTGAGTTTGAAGTGCCCGTGGCTCACCCAAGTAGAGCTGCTGAATATGGAGCTCAGGAGGTGCAGATCTGAGGAGCCTTCAGCATGGACGGTAATAGAAGCCATACTGGTGAATGAGAGCGCCTTGAAAGGAAGTGCCGAGAAGGCAGAGTGTGAAATCCTGAGGAGAGCCAGCATCTAAGAGTCAGGCAAAGGAAAAGGAGCCCTCAAAGAAGATCCACCAAAAGCATGTGGTAATGCAGCAGCCAAGAGGGGAGAGGCATTTCAAGAAAGGGAATGATGAGTGTATCAAATGCTATTGAGATGAAGTGAGCTATATGAAACATGACCACTGGATTTAGCAATCCAGTAGGGGGAAGAGAAGCAAGGTTGCAGTTGGCTGAGGAAGGAAGGAGAGGCAAAAAAAAGTAAACAAGAATAGAGATTAGTAGTTGGGTAGTGGTAAGAGATCAGACTTTTTGTTGTTAATTGGTGTTTTTAAAGTGGGAGAAATGAAATGCTGATGAGAGGGAGACAGTATTATAGGACTGGTTGGAGGTGGGAGCAGCAGAAAGGGAAGGAGAGAAATGGAGCAAGAAAGGTGAGGAGGTCCAGAGCACAGAGAGTTGGGTGCCTGGGCAGGTAAGGACGTGGGGAAGATGTCAGTCTTCCGTAATGCCAGGGTCAAGGAGGCAGGTAGGTACTGCGGTGGATACGTTGGGGTGGGGAGGCTGGGAATTGAGTAAGTTCTTAACAAATGGTTTTTATTTTCTCTGTCAAATAGAAAATTTTGTTACTTAATAAGGAAGAAGAGTAGCAGGATAGGAGGTTTGAGGAAAGGAGAATTGGAAATAGCTGGCACTCAACAAGCCACCCAGAAACTTAGTAGCTTAAAAACAGCATGTTTCTCCAGGTTTCCCAGCAGTTGGGTTAGGACCAGCTGTGCAGTTCTGCTGATCTGGGCCAGCCTCAACCCATCTCATCTCAGGCTCACTGGCATCTCTGTAGTCAGCTGCTGGGTGGGCTGGGGGCCGGCTGACTATTGGATTGGCTGGTGCTTTGGTTCTCTCCACATGGCCTGTCATTCTCCAACAGGCTAGCCCTCACTTTTTAACATGGTGGCAGGTTTCCAAGAGCAGCAAGAGGGCAAGCTCCAAGATTTTGAAGCATTGTTCAAATTTCTGCATGTGTCTCGTTTGATGCTGTCCCATTTTCAAGCAAAATCCATGGCTAAGAGCAAAGTCAGTGTGGGAAACACTACCAAAGGGGTAAATAGAATAAGGCATGAACAACTGGGACCATTACTGCAGTCGGTCCAACATAAGGGTGTTAGAATGGAGAAGGTAGAACAATGGCTGGCTTTGCAGTGTGTGCAAATGGGGCAAGAGAATTGAAAATGTTGTTAAGAGAAGCTTTGTCATGATGGACCATCTGATATAAGCAAAGAAAGGAAGGAATTGATAGGAGAAAGTAGAAGGACCAAAGAACTGGCGATCTCGGTAAAGTAGAACAGAAAATATTGGGTACTGGCGTGTCAGAGCAGTAAAAGTAGGCAGTTGTGTCAAAGATGATACGTGCTAAGACCTAGATAAGGTGTACCACAGGAGTGGGTAGTTGAAGAGCAGAGGACTGAGGAGGTCATTGGAGATGAGGGAGGCGAGGAGCCAGGAGCCTGGAGCCCAGGGCTTGGCATGTGCCAGTCACACAAAGAGGGGAGTGTCCAGGAGACTGCAGGTGAATGGTGGCCTCCGAGTGAATCCTTCATAAAGCAAAATGATTTCATTTCTAGGAGGCTCCTTGGTTCTGAGATAATATCCTTCCCACTCGTTTAGAATAAAACAAGAATGGAAGTTTTTGTTTGTTTTTAATGTCCTTACCAGACAAAAATAAATCCACCTGCCAGAACCACTGCTTTATGTGGCATCAGAGAGGAGGGGGCGAGGGTGGTCGCAGCTGGCTCAGACCTCCACCAGGTAGCGGCTTTTATAAGAGGGTGTAGAAACAACGTTGTGGGGAGGGAGAAGGATGTTGCCTACTCGCTTCCTGACATGTGCGTGTGTGTGAGTGGGTGTGGGTGTGTTGTGTAGGGTAGAGAGTGGTCTTCACTCTGTCAATTCTCACTACACACATGACACTTTCTTTCTGTACCATTTGCAAATAAGTTGCAGAAGTCATGACTCTTGACCCCTGAATACTTCAGATGTCACATCTAAGATTAGCACTTATTGAATAATATCATCTAATATAGAATCTATAAGTTTTGGTAATAATTTTTAAAAATCCATGATCCTGTAAAGGTTCATTCTCTTTGACTCAATTCTGTATTCTAGAGTAATCTTCTTATTTATTTATTTATTTACTTTTTATGACACTGGATTGTATTCCTGAAAAGAGTCAGTTAATTAGAACTTGACCTGCAGATGTCTTTTATTAATTGAATTATCAGTTAATAGAATAACGTCGAATTGGGAATTGACTCTTTGGGGCCAAAAGGAGAGCATAGCTGTGCACTGCCTTCTGCCTTCTCCTGAGCTCAGCCTGTGGCCTGTCTGCAGCCTCTGGGTGAGTGTGGGCCATGACCCTGAACCCACCAGCAAGAGCCAGGTGGAGGGCTCCCGGGCTCCTTCCCTTTGCTTCCCTCAACTCCTGCCTCATTTTGCTGTGGGTTTTTTTGTCTTGATGGTGTGGTTGGATGACCATTTTTGATAAGGACTTTTTAGCATGTCTGGAAGCAGGAAACTCTTGGGGATGGAATTGACAGCTGCTTAACAGACAAAAGGCCAATGGGCACTAATGGACTTTTGTCAACGAAAGAGACCGTTGCAGACACTAGCTTTTGTAATTAGGTGGTCAGCCATTTTAGATTGATGCCCCGTCGTCAATTACTAGGCTTGGATTTATGAGGTAAGTCTTCTGGAGGCTGGCTTCTCTCTTGGGCACCGAGCCTGCCCTCTGAGGAGTAGTCATCGAGTATCATGTCTGTTTTGTTTTGTTTCTTTTTTTGAATTGTTAATTTTCCCCAACATTTTATTGTGATATTTTCAAATATAAAGCAAAGTTGAAAGAATTTTAAAGTCCTGTCCACCACCTAGCTTCTACCACTAATATTGTAATATCCTCTCTTTATCGTATCTGTTGATCTGTTCATTCCTCTGTCCATCCATCAAATCTGTCTAATTGGTGCATTTCCGAGTTTGCATTTCTGAGTTAAGCAGTCAATATCAGTTTGCTTCGTAACTCCTAAACACTTCAGCATACATATCGTGAACCAAAGCCCACTCTTTGTTTACAGATTTTCTTTTGAGGTTAAATTTACATACAAGAGATGTACAAATCCTACGTATTTATTTGCTGAGTAACCCAAACCCCTATGTAGATAGAGAACATTACCAGAAAGTTCTTGCCTGTTTCCTCTCAGTAAATCTCCACCCCCACCCCAACTTTTTTCATTTGAGCCATATTTTCTTAGTTCTTAGATATCATTGATAATGATATTTAATAACAGCTTTTTATGGCGGGGAGAGCAATTGTACTAAATGTTCATATCCATTATAGGCTACATTGTGATTTCAGAAATATTAAAATGTGAAACAGTGTATCCTAGATTTAAGAAAATACATTCAGCAGTATCAAATAAATTCCTCCTAGAGCGTGTTGCCAGGGTCTTATATTTAATACTAACAAGCTAAGTAAATATTCTCAGAATAACTCTTTTTTTTTTTACATTGTAGAGTATACTTTTTTATTATAACATGCATATCATAAAATTTGCCATTTTAGCCATTTTTAACTATATAACTCAGTGGCATTTTACAGTGTTGTACTACCACCACTACCTTCATTACTGAAATGTTCCACCATCCAGAAAAGAAAATCTCTTTCTTTTTTTAACGATTAATTTTATTTATTTATTTCTCCCCACCCCCTTGTTGTTTTTCACTTGCTGTGTCTGTTCCTCTTTCTTGTTTCTTTAGGAGGCACCAGGAGCCGAATCCGGGACCTCTGATGGGGGAGGGAGGTGCCTAATCGCTTGAGCCACCTCTGCTCCCTGCTTTTTTGAGCCTCTTATTATGTTTTTTCCTCCGTGCATCTCTTGTTGTGTCAGCTTGTTGAGCCTGCCAGTCACGCCCACTCGATGTCTTCTTTAGGAGGCACCAGGGATACGAACCAGCGACCTTCCATGTGGTAGGCGGGAGCTCAGTTGCCTGAGCCACATCCGCTTCCCAAAAAAGAAAATCTTTATCCTTTAAGCAGTAACTCCCATTCTTCTTTCCCCTAGTCCCTGGTAATCCACTTTTGTATCTGTGCATTTGCTTATTTTAGATATTTAATATAAGTGTAGTCATACAATATTTGTTCTTTTATTACTAGCTTATTTCACTCAGCATAATGTTTTTAAGGTTCATCCATGTTGTAGCATATATTAGAACCTTGTTTATTTTTATGGCTAAACCGTATTCCATTAAATGAATGTACTGCATCTTGTTTATCCATTCATCTGTTGATGGGTACTTGACTTTCTTTTACCTTTTGGCTATTGTGAGTAATGCAGCAATAGCCAAAAGTGTCTGTTTGAGTCCTTGCTTTCAGTTCTTTGGGGTATATACCTAAGAGTGGAATTGCTGGGTCATTTGATAATTCTGTGTTTTAATTTTGGAGGAACTACAAGCTGTGTTCAACAGCAGCTACACCATTCTACAGTGCTACCCATTTATTATTTTCTATATTCGATAATAGCCATCTTTGTGGGTATGAAGTGATAGCTCATTGGGTTTTTAAAAATTTCTTTGAGAAGTTGTGAGATTACAAAACAATCATGTATACCATACAGAATTCCTGTACATCGCCCCACCACCACCACCTTACATTGTTGTGACACATTTGATACAATTGATCAACATTGTCATATTACTATCTATAGTCCATAGCTTATATTTGGTATTTTATTCCCACAAACCATCCTGTTATTAATGCCATATATTAATATTGTATAGTTATTATAGTTCACAAGAGAACATTCTCATATTTGTACTGTTAACCACAGTCCATCATTTACCATGGAGTTCACTGTATTATATGGGCCCCTGCCTTGTACATTCCATCCAAAGTGTACCCTCAGTGGTCTCAGTTTCATCACAGAGATGTGCTATCATCAGCCTAGTCCATTTCAGAACGTTTTCATTACAACAAAAGGAAAAATCCCTTATTTACTCAATTTTATATGTTATTTTATATTAAGTACCAATGTCTACAAGAGTATCACGTAGAGGAAATAAAGTTTGAAACAATGTGTTTTTTTTTTTTAAGATTTATTTTATTTATTTCTCCCCACCCCCACACCCTTGCTGTTTTGCGCTTGCTGTCTGCTCTCTGTGTGTTCTTCTGTGTCTGCTTGTCTTCTCTTTAGGCGGCACAGGGAACCGATCCTTGGACTTTCCGGAGTGGGAGAGAGGCGCTCAATCTCTTGTGCCACCCCAGCTCCCTGGTCTGCTGCATCTCTTATTGTCTCTCCTCTGTGTCTCTCTTGCTGCATCATCTTGTTGCACCACCTCTCCGCTCAGGCTAGCTCTCCACGCGGGCCAGCTTGCCTTTCACCAGGAGGCCTCAGGAATCGAACCCTGGACCTCCTATATGATAGATGTGAGCCCAGTCGCTTGAGCCGCATCTGTTTCCCTGGTTTATTTTTTAATCATGCTTTAGTTAAATAGCTTCTCTGTAAGTTTTACATTTTTAGTCCTTCCTCTGATTTATTTTTCCCCTAAGAGGATGAACTTGTCATTTACACCCTGCCTCCTCTGTGAGACTCAGGCCAGCACACCCTGAGCTCGCGTGCATGGGTCAGGAGCCCCTTGCTGAGACGTTACTTCTGGTGTCCATCGAAGTTCTTTGGTGAAGGCACTCAGGGCCTCCTTTATGATGAGACAGTCACACCCCATGTAATTAGAACTGAAATCTTGTAGGAGTGTCAATTCAGGTTGACTTTCTTCCAAGTTAGAATTAAAATTCACAAGTCACCATTGGGGAAGAAATAACCCTGTCCCCTGAGTCCCCTTTTTGTAAGAATGATGTTTGCATTTTATGACTCCCTCGCTGCTTAAGCAAGCTGGTTAATCCAAACTTTTCTCCTCTTAAGTACATTTGAGTGCACTGCAGTAATTGTAAAAAAGTGGTTGCTTCACATCGGTCTTCCTTCAAGATGTGACAACGGATGTTTTGGAAAGGGGTTTTATCTGTCATAGACATATGACAGCCTGGATTTCAAACAGTTGATTCTTCCTGTGAGTAACATACCTTAAAAGTTTTAAGGTCACTAAATCTGTAGAATTGATTAAATAGTTAAGGCAGCTAACTATAGTGTAGTTGAAAGACACATTGGGTTGTCAGAACTCTGGTTCTCTTGTCCCAGCCTGCCGTGAACCAGCTCCACAACCCTGGGTGGGACAGTCAGCTTTTCTAGACTGCAGTGTGCTTTCCTCTGGTCATTATTCTGGTTTGTTTTAGATGTCCTCAAATCTTAAAACTGGAATTTTTTAGATTGGTGTAACTGTGTCTCACATTCAATGATAGATACGTGATTGGTAGTGATATTATATTTTATACATGTGGTCTTTTTTAAATTGAGGTTATCCAAAGCAAGAACTTCAGGGAAAGAGTGTTTTTGAAGCTAGACTGTATTTGATGTTAGAAACATCCAGAGAGAATAAAAACAAAACCAGTAAAGATCTGGAAAGGGATTTCTCAGTGGGGCGGCCCCCATGCTGCAGAGAGATTCAGAAGAATATCCCAGTATTGGTCAGGCATTTCCATTAAATCATCTGCCATTGCTTCTTATGACTGTTGTTTTTGTTTGTTTTTGTGTTCGATTGCACATCCCTTTGATGATCGAGTAAGATCTGTAGACCTTTAGAAAATGCAAATACTCTCTGGTTAAAAACTTTTGTATCAGCAGGTACAGAGCACTCCTAACCGAAGACTCCTTACTTTGTTCTTGTGTAACTTAGTAACTTCTACCATTGTCGGTTCAGTGGTTTCTTTTCCAAAAGAGCATGGTGATGGGACTATGGTTCTGTCATAGGCCAGCAATGAAACAGTCAGCCACTTCTAGTGTAAAATTTCCTTTATGGTTAGGATTTTTTATTTTTTTGGTGGAAATGAGGTCAGATTCCCTGTGTCCTCCTGGCTGTTTTAGGGCTTGGCCTGTTCATCTCTCTGAGGAGTCTCCTAATTTAATTTTCTTCCAGCGAAGTCTGCTGAGCTTTCCTTTGGTTCTGGCTACTTATTTCTAACTCTACTCCTATCTGGGACAGGTGTACCATTCCTGTTTTCTCAAGAATCATATGACTTTGATTCTGCACCTCCTTCAAATTGTAATCATAGATATGCTTGTTTTTTTTTTTAAGATTTGTTTATTTTTATCCATTTAAAAAAAAACCCTTCGTTTTTGCATCCATTCGCTGGGCAATTCTCTGTGTCTGTTTCCTGCCCTCTCTTCTCATCCTCCTCCTCCTGTCTTCACTGGGATTTGATCCTGGGAACCTCTTGATGTGGGAGAGAGGCATCCTACCACCTGCACCACCTCAGTTACTGGTTTTTCTGCGTGTCTCCTCTTGGCTCTCCCTTGTGTCACTCTCCTGTAATGTCATCATCTTGCTGTGTGAGATACACTCACACATGGGGCCTGATGACACACCCCTGTGTGGGACCTAGGGGCGGGGCCTAGTGGCCCGCACACCTTCTTTATTTTTTTGTTTATTTTACCTGGAGGTCCCAGGGATCGAACCCAGGTCCTCCATATGGGAGACGGACACCCAACTATTTGAGCCACATCCGTGCCCCGACAGTTATGTTTTACCTCTGTAAATAGCACCATCCTGAGTCTTCATCATAGCTCCTAGCACTACTGCTAGTCACTGAGAGTCTCTTGGCCAGCCACATGGCGCGGCCCTTTGCATGCATTATCTCAGTCCTAAGAAGGAGCCTTATCTCATCTTAGGGCCAGCAAAATGGGGCTCACCGAGCTGCATAGCTTGCCCAAATCCCAGGCTGGGCAGTGGTAGACACAATTTGAATCTAGGTAGGCCACTTTGATTCCACAGTCCATCTGCTTAACCACTGTGCTAACAACCAGAGATTCATAAAGTAATTCAGACTTGAGTTAGTTGTGAGCAAGACTGGATAATGTTTATTGAATGCTAATTATGCGCTTTAGGGGGATTGTTTTTTTCCCTCTCAACCACCCTATGTGTTAGAAGCTATTATCCTCATCTCTCCTGGTGGAAGCTCAGCAGTAAGGCTTTGGAATACATCTGCCTTTGAAGCGATGTCTTCTATAGTGAAGTTACCTTAGACCTGAAATATGTAGACTGTCGCATACGTCAGAAAGAATTGTTGAAGTGCAGCCACTGTATGACAGGCAGGGGAAAAAATGCTCCAGGGACACACTGAAAGCATGATCAGTGAGAGAGTTCTCAGGAAACCACAGAGGCAGACTAAGCTGAAAAATAACAATCATGAGTATTTTCTAGACAAGTCGTCAGTCTAAAGGAGAGACTCATTCCTTAGGATGATAAAAAATTATCTTTGAAACCCACAGCCAATATCATGGTTACCACTGAAACACTGAGTATTTCAAGTAAAGCTAAGAGCAAAACAGAAAACTCCTTTCATAGCTATTAAGAAATTACACTTGAATGTAATCCAAATGCTTTACTGTGACCTCCAGGGAACGTGACATCCAACCGCCACCTACTTCATCAGCTGTATCTCTTGCCACACTCTCACTCTCTCATTGTTTACTTCACATCCTACCACACTGGCCTGTCTCTTCCTGGAACATACCAGGCTCTTTTCTGCTCCAGGGCCTTTGTACTTGGCATTTCCTCTGCCTGGACCCCCTTCCCCTCGTGCTCCAGGTAGCCGGCTCTTGCTCAGCTTTTAGGAGGCTTTTCCCTGACCACCATGGCGAAAGGAGGTTGTCCTTCCCTGCCCTGGCTTTCTTCTTTCAGTGTCCTTCTGATTTCCTGCATAGTGTTCTTCATACCCTATAACCCTCTTATTTGTTTTTCTTGTTTATTGCCTGCCTCTCTCCTAAGCTTGAGCTTCACAGGACATGGGCTTTGGTCACAGCTATATTCCGAGCACTTACAAGAAGGCCTGACATATAGAAGTTGGTTTATAAATATTTTTTTGAATGGATAAATGAATGAGTGAGTGAATGAATGAATGAATGAGTGGAAAATCATCACTTTGATCTGTGAGCCAGTGGTAGCCAGTTAGAAAACATAACAGGGATGAAAGATATCACACTCATAACAGGAACAAAAATATATAAAATATAAAAAGGAACCTAGGAATAAATTTAACAAAAAACTCATAGGACCTATATTCTTTTTATATATAAAACAAGTATTTATTGTGCACCTACTACACTAAGGATTATGATTTCGAAGATGAATGAGATGAACATGATCCTTATTTGTGATGAACTTAGCAAAATGTATCTGAAAGACACAGGGATGAAGACAACTTTACTCCTAAAAATAGCTTGGACATTGATGCCACTTAACTAAAAAACTTCCCTATGGTGTTTTTATTCCGGGCTTGGGGAATGGGGAGAGGTAGCACAACAAAATTATTAGAAGTTTATCTGAAAAAATAAACCTCAGAGACCAGGTAATTTTTTTTTTTTTTTTTTTTGGTACGAGGAGCAATGATGACTGCTCTGGTTAGTCATATTTCAAAACTCTTGTATATATGGTACTAGCATTGGGATAGACTTAACCATCTAGAAATAGAGCCATGGGCATAAGAATTAAGTAGAAGAAAGAGATGGTGTTTCTAGTCATTGGGCAGTGAATGGCTTTGTCCATTGATATTGGGACATGGACTTAGGTATTTTGAGAAAAAACTAGATTAAGTCCTTACCTCAAACCATAAGTGTTTTTTTTTTTTTTCCAGACCAATTAAATATTTAATTGTAAATAAGCAAAACCATAAAAGTTCTAGAAGAAAATATAAATGGGTTTAATAATATAGATGAAAATAAAAATGAGAATAAAGATGCATATGGTCTTGGTGCAGGTAAGGCCTTTTTAGGCAAACTTCTGTGCTGGCTGTGTGTCCAACACTGCAGGGTTATGTAGGTTCAAAAAAAACAACCACAACTAAACAAACACAAGCACATGGGGTTGTGGTCCACATGGTGGGCATGCAAGGCCAGCAGCTGGCCAGTGCAGTCAGGAGGTATGCAGAAGTTACAGCCTTGTATGGAGGAGAGAGCCACCACGTGCCCGGATTGAGCTTTGATCCAAGAAGGCTTTCAGTGGTTTTAAAGATGGATGTCAGTAACCAGCAGGTATTGCAGAGTTCAGTTTCTTCAGATTAAATTATCTTAATTTGGTTGGTTTTGAACTTTCCAATAAATTTCATTTCTCTGGCAGAGCCTCCACCCCCAAGGGGGAAATAAGCATCGTGAACATTTTCCTGAGTTCTCTTAATGGCATCTACTGAGAAATTTGTGGGCTTTTATTGTCCCTTTTTTAAATAGAAAAAAACACATTTTCTTTTCTAACTACTACACATCATTTTTCCTCCTACTTTCCCATTCTCTTTTTGTTTTCTACCAACTCACTTTTTATGTTCTTCCTTCCATATTCAGTATAACTTTATCAATAATAATTTTGGAATATACGTGCTATGTTTTCTTTAAAGTAGACTGTGTTGCTATTTCTTTCAGGGGTGAATCAGGTGCTGGGAAGACAGAAAATACAAAGAAAGTCATTCAGTACCTTGCTCACGTTGCTTCTTCACATAAAGGAAGAAAGGACCATAATATTCCTGTAAGTTTATGTGTTTTGTTGCTGTTTTTAAAATCTTAATTTATTCTTTCACAATTTCAGAAACAAGAATAAGGAAGCAAACTTAACTCCGTGAACTTGCTAAAATGGACAGCTCCCTTCTCTTCACGTCCTACCCAGCAGCTCTTTGTCCACTCAAGGGGAAGCAGGGGTATAAGGAAAGTGTCCCAAAATAGTTACTGCTTACCGGGCAAACTGCAATTACGGTTGTGACGCGAAGCCTAATTTCTTCCAGAGATTTGGTGAGAACTGTAAAAAACTCATGAGTAGTGCTTATGAAGAGTTGTCTCATTTTCCCCCAAAAGAAGGTCCTCCTCCTGTTAGCAGCCCTTCCTGAACTGTCAAAGCTGCAGGTTGTTGCTGCCTAGAGCAACTTGAGGGTGGGGAGGGTTAGAAATATGGGAAGAAGTGATAGGAGAAAAGGGGTAAAAACATAAATGGGAGTGAGCCTTCATTTGTAGCTCTGCAGAAGAGATAGGTAGTTCAGCCTGCGAGAATGCCAGCCAAACCTGCTTTCACAGTTCTAAACTGCATTTTGACTTGATGTGGCTTACTGCTAGGGAAAGACCCAAACTTGCTAACTTTTGCATTTGTCTGTTTGTAACAAACAGCAGGAATCGCCTAAACCAGTGAAACATCAGGCAAGTGCTTTTCTTTATGCTTGTCAGCCTTGCGTGTTTGCACTAATTTCTGTCTCTAGATTGAGAATCTGTTCAACACAAATACTTTGAGTTTTGAATGGAAATCTATTATGAAAAAATTATTTTTAAAATTTATTGCTTAGAGCATTACTCTTCCATGACAAAAAGCATGCCATTTTGCTTTATATTTGTCTTGTAGATAAAGTTGTGTTTTAATATTTATTTGCCCTTTTATCTTGACTTCATACTGCATGTTTATGAAACCTATAAACTTATGGTTTCATATAGCAAATACTATGTGGAGTTTTTTTTACTACTTCTTAATACTTTGTGTGCCATACATTAAAATTTGAATTTGGGGCAAGGACTTTTAAAGTTGTACCTTTTGGGTGAACAAATTCCTAATCTGTTAAAATTTTGTGGCTTTGTGTGGTTTATGCCTGTATGTGTTTTAACCCAAAGACCTCATTTCAGTACATAAAATTAGAATTTTCTTTATCTTGGGCAAGTCATGGAGTAGAGCTATTCTTCCTAATTACCTAGCGCCACAGGGCATAGCCTTGGGCCTAAGTACGACCTGCAGTAACCTGCCACCTGGGCAGAAGGAGGGCAGAACTGAGCCAGGATCCTTGTATAGAATGAGGCATCTATACTTGAGCTTAATCCTTTCCCTCACCTTGGAACGGTTTTGGTTTGTCTGTTTTCCACAAGCATAATGAGATAAATCTCGTGTAAAGCAAGAAGTAATAACACTGAATTATGGGGAAAAAATCTGTTAATGTAAAGAAACCATCATAAATATCCTGAGGAATTGTCAGAGATAGGGAGATTTTCAGATCCCTTCCTTAAGATTCTTAAGAAATTCTCAGGCACCAAAACTGTACTGTACCTATGAAGACCTGGGACGTTCTTTTGCTCCTGCAGACCATCCAGTGATGCAAAATGGGAGGGTTGCTAAAATGATGGACTATCCTAATGCTATAGGACATGGAAAGGCACTTTTTTTTTTTGCCAGTTAAAGAAAGAATGTCTGGACCAGACACCAGCTTTTCTTTGTGGTTTAGAGGTACATGCTAAATGAACTTTTAATATATACTCAAATCATTATTGAAAAAGTGTTAAATAATTGATGGACAGATTTAGGTTTTCCAAATCCTTAGTAGAATACGTAAATCATCACCGTTAATATATTTTGTTTTCACTGTCATTTTAAACTACAGAGTGGATCCCTGTTGTGTGAGAGTAGCATGCTACCCCCAGACTTGACTTTGGGTCACATCCATCCCCAGGAAGCAAATTCTCTCAAAAAGGCACAGCTTCCCTGGGCTGGGCTGTGCTCTCGTTGATGTGCATGGCTTTTGCTGCATGTGTTCCCTGCACATAATATCTTCAATGCCACTGTTCCCGATTTTATTTCAGTAGTGTTCAGGTGAAGTAGTAGGTGTGGTTATGTTTCTAGAAACATCTGAAGGGCCCTATTTCTCAGCCTTTCTTCCACAGCACACCTGAGAATATTTTTTTTTTTTTTTAAAGATTTTATTTATTTATTCATTTATCCCCCCCTTGCTGCTTGTGCTCGCTGGGCCAGCCAACCACGGGCGGGCTTGCCTTCACCAGGAGGCCCCGGGAACCGAACCCAGGGCCTCCCATATGGCAAACGGGAGCCCCACTGATCGAGCCACAGCCGCCTCCCCACACCTGAGAATATGAGACCCTCCCAGTATAGTGGGGAATGGGTCTTGTGAAGAAACCCCTTCCCCCTCCTGTCATGCCCCAACTCTGACGTCCTCATTCCATTTGGGGGTGACTGCCTTACAATAATAGTTATGATGTTAAAAGTCTGTGCTTTGGCATTTGGTATAATCAAATTTGTGCATTCATCACTTCAATCAATATTAGAACATTTTCATTACTTAAAAAAAGGGGGGGGGGCTGTACTTTGCAAGTTTTATAGTCAATGTTTCTTTTGGTTTGATATCACTGGTTTCTGAATTTTCATTGAACTCTTCAGGCAAAACTTGCTCAGGGACCCAGGAACCATTTATATACATTTCTAGAGTTTAGCACTACACTACGATATGGATTGTAAAAAGGCATTTCTGGGCTCCTGATTTCACCAGTTATTTATTTTCTATTTACTCGTTCTTTTTTTTTTTTTAAGTGCCTTATTAAGGTAAAATTCACATTACCATGCAATTAAGCCATTTAAAGTGTACAATACAATGATTTTTGGTATATTCATAGTTTTGCAACCATCACCACAATCAATTTTACAACATTTTCATTACCCCAGGAAAAAACCCTGTATTTATTGACAATCACTCCACTCCTGCCATCCTCCAGCCCTAGGCAACCACTAGTCTACTTTCTGTTTCTATGAATTTGCCTATTCTGGACATTTCATACAAATGGAACCAGACAATATATAGTCTTTTGTGACTGACTTCTTTCAGTTTGCTTAATGTGTTCAAGATTCATCCGTGTTGTAGCATCTATCAATACTTCACTCATTTTTATGGCTAAATAATATCCCATAGTATGGTTATATCATGTTTTGTCTATCCGTTCATCTAGTGATGGACATTTGAGTTGTTTCCACTTTTTGGCTGTTGTGACTAATGCTGCTATGAACATTTGTGTACAAGTTTTTGCGTAGACATGTATTTTCAATTCTCTTGGGTATAACCTTGGGACGGAATTGCTGGATCACATGGTAATTCACGTTTAGCATTTTGAGCAACCTCCAAACTGTTTCCCAAAGCGGCGGCACCATTTTGTATTCCCACCTGAAATGTATGATGGTTCCTGTTTCTCCAAGTCCTCTCCAACACTTCTTATTGTCTGTCTTTTTGATTCTAGCTGTCCTAGTGCGTATGAAGCAGTCCATCTTTATTTTTATCTTTAAAATTCAGTCTTCAGTAGAAAATATAGAACAAATATAAGGAAAATCAATTTTCAAGTGAAAGTCACAGTATTTAAGAAGCCAATTTCAAATAAACATTAACCTATGAACTTTTTTTTTCCCAAAGATTTTTATTTATTTATTTCTCCCTACCCCCTTATTGTTTGAACTTGCTGCATGCTGTGTTTTTAGGAGGTACTGTGAACTGAGCCCTGGACCTCCAACGTGGGAGGGAGGCGCCTAATCACTCAAGCCACCTCTGTTTCCTGCTTTGTTGTGTCTCTCATTGTGTTTTCTTGTATCTCTTGTTGCCTCAGCTTGCCACACCTGCCCGTCACGTCAGCTCGCTGTCTTGCTCGTTTTCTTTAGGAGGCACCAGAAACCTCTGCTCCCTGCTTTGTTGTGTCTCATGGTTTTCTTCTTGTGTCTCTTGTTGTGTCAGCTTGTTGTGTCAGCTTGCAGTCGTCTTTAGGAGGCACCGGGAACCAAACCATGGACCTCCCATGTGGTAGGCAGCAGCTCAGTCACCTGAGCCATATCCGCTTCCTACCTATAAACTTTTTTTTTTTAATTTATTGAAATATATCACTCATACATGAACATACAAAAACAATAAGTGTATAGTAATAGTTGTGAACTTACAAAACAAACATACATAACATCATATAGGGCTCTCATACCTCACCCTACCACCAATACCTTGCATTGTTGTGAAACATTTTTAACTAATGATTAAAGAGCATCCTCAAAATATTACTACTAACTAATGTATTTTCCCCCAACCCACCCTATTATTATTATTATTATTTATGTCATTTATACATGAACATACGTAAACAATAAATGTATAGTAAAAGTTGTGAACTTACAAAGCAAACATGCATAACATCATACAGGGGTCTCTCCACTAACACCTTGCATTGTCATGAGACATTTGTTCAAATTATGAAAAAATATTGTCAAAATCTTACTACTAATTATAGTACTTATCTTATATTTGGTGTATTTTTTCCCCTAACCCACCCAATTATTATTATTATTATAATTTTTTTTAAGATTTTATTTATTTATTCATTTATCCCCCCCTTGCTGCCCGTGCTCGCTGGGCCAGCCAACCATGCCGTGCGGGCGGGCCTGCCCTCACCAGGAGGCCCCGGGAACCGAACCCGGGGCCTCCCATATGGTAAACGGGAGCCCTACTGATTGAGCCACAGCCGCTTCCCGCAATTATTATTTTTAAAATATATTTTTATGACAAAAGTTGTAAATTTACAAAAAAATTATGCACATGTGCAGAATTCCCAAACAACACCCCTCTATCAACACACCACACCGTGGTAGAACATTTGTTACAGATTATGAGATAAAATCATCCGATTATTACCAGTTCCACAGCATACATTTG
Organism: Tolypeutes matacus; assembly: GCA_026826555.1. Taxonomy (NCBI): domain Eukaryota; kingdom Metazoa; phylum Chordata; class Mammalia; order Cingulata; family Chlamyphoridae; genus Tolypeutes; species Tolypeutes matacus. The sequence goes on along the minus strand of JAKSZT010054052.1, from coordinate 5,535,460 downwards.
GCACACATTTTCCATACTCCCCCATTATCAACACAGTACATCTTTGGCATAGATGCAAGAATATTACATTATTACTGTTAATCACACTCCATAGGTTACTCCAGTTGTATTTTTCTCATGCTTCTCCACATTCCCACCACCCTGCAATACTGATACACACCTGCTCTAGCTCACAAAGGACATTCTTGCATCTGTACCATCAACCACTATTCTCATCCACCTCTGGGTTTACTGTACGATTCAGTCCCTAGATAATTCTCTAGCTTTCTGTCAATTGGCATTTACATTCCTACACTAACATTTTCAGCCACATCCCCATTTATAAACCAGCTGTTACTCACTATAATGTGTTACCATCAACTCTGTACATTTCCCTACCTATGAACTTTTGATGTGCTATTTATAACAAAATTAAATGTCTTATTTGGCTTGTTCCTCTAGGTATCCTCCAGCCAACTGAAGGCCTGGCTTCAAGTGCCAATTTCCCTCATGATAAACAACTCAAAGTCTGGCACAGCAATCAGTGCCACTCAAAGCCCAAAATCAGTGCAGTTTTAGAGCAGAATTGAAAATGGCCAACTTCTAAAACTTGACCATTCCCTAAGAGTGATACTGCCCAGCCAGCCCCCTTGCCTCTCTGCCTTTCAGGCCATCCACCTCTAGATAGCAGGTTCACTCTGCCTCACTCAGACTGATGTAAACTGACTTGAACCAAGACAAAAAGGTGACAGCAGGTGGTAGCAGGTACAGAAATTAGAGCCTACCAGTTGAGACTGGAGTTTGGCTCTGCCAGGCCTCAACATGCAGCCTGATCTCAGCCCCAGCCCCCATACTAACCAAGCTGGAATTTGGAAGAGGTTTACTTTTTTTTTTTTTTTTTTTTTTTACCGGGAGGTACCGGGAATCGAACCCCGGTCTCTCCATATGGTAGACGGACGCCGAACCTCTTGAGCCATATCCGTTTCCCGAAGAGGTTTACTTTTTAACCGTTTTAAACTTATCCTCTATCCATAACATTGCAAGTATACGCTATGCGTGATATTTATAATAAATGCAAGTGTATAGTCTTCACTGTGATCAGGAAACCATTAAAGCCTTATATAAGGCTAAATGCCTAGCACTTTATTATTATTTTTTTTTAAGATTTTATTTATTTATTTATTTATCCCCCCTTGCTGCTTGTGCTCGCTGTGTCCATCTGCTGGGCGTTTTTCTTTGTCTGCTTGTCTCCCCCTGCCGGGTCATCCTGCTGTGTCAGCTCACCGCGCCGCGTGGGCTGGCTTGCCTTAACCAGGAGGCCCCAGGAATCAAACCCGGGGCCTCCCATATGGTAAACGGGAGCCCTATCGATTGAGCTACATCCGCTTCCCTGCCTAGCACTTTAAAAATAAGTTCCAGTGCTCGCTTCAGCAGCACATATACTAAAATTGGAACGGTACAGAGAAGATTAGCATGGCCCTGTGCAAGGATGACATTCAGATTTGTGAAACGTTCCATGTTTTTGGGTTTTTCTTTTTGAAGCAATGAAAATGTGTTATTATTTTGTGATGAATGCACAACTCTGTGATTATATCAAAACCCCTTGAATGTACATTTTGGATGGTTTGGATGGTATATGAATATATCTCAATAAAATAGTTTAAAAAACAATAATATGTTCCATAGATAACTCTCCTTTTTTGCCACCTTCCCAAATAAAATTTCTCATTGACATATAGAAATGGAAACAAGGGACATTGTCCAATCCAAATCCAGCTGGAAAGAATAACGCCTATGTCACCGCCCCATGGTGGTTAATAATTGGCTTGATAATTTGGTTGAGAGATGTCAACACCATTTATCTAAATGTTCAGAACATAAATGATCAAAATAAATTGCTCAAAACATAAATGATCAAAATGAGTAGTAATTACATAATTTTAAAACCATTTTGTATGTTTTCTGATGTCAGCTCTGTGTCCCGCTTTTGTGATTCATTTGTGAACTTTTGAGGCCTTTAGTCTTGGCCTCTCTGATGTCCCTCATCCATCAGCAGAGAGGTAGACCACAGAGTCTAGTAGCTCCAAAAGCAGGGGCACAGGAGGGCCCACATCTGCTTGGAATTAGAATGGTGACTACGATCGTGCTTAGCTCATATCTTATTGCCAGATTTTGCTCACCACCATACCCTCCCTAGAATGTTTTCTAGAATCCTAAGGAGTTAGGATTTAGGACCATCATGAAGCGTCATTTTGAGCCGTACTCCCTGAGCTCGGTGCAGGTGATATACCCAGGTTCCTTTAAGCCAAGAGGAGAAAAGAAGAGGCTCAATAAAAAAAACTTGACCCAGAGAGTCCTTGTAGTCAGTCATATCTAGGGAATATTAAAAATAGGGTTGCTTTATTTATTTGCTTTACCTCCAAATTAGAAAAATGTTTTAAAGGTAGATTTTCATTTAAAGTATTTTGATTATGACTTGACAGGATAGTACATAATGAGAAGGAATCTGTGTTCTAATACCTTGATCTATCACTAGATGTTTAGTCCAAAGGCAATGCCCCACTTATCAGAAGCTCAGTGTTTGTCTGGCGGTTTCCACATCCTGATCACACTGATTGAATTACATAAAAAGGCCCAGACCATTGTTGCAAAGCCAGTGCACAACAGCCATTGCATTTTGTTTCTTAGCAGACAATGAGCTTGTTTGTTTAAAGCACAGTCCTAATAAACTTCTTTAACTGGGCCTGTAACCCAGCTGTGTGCACTCCTGATGGGCAGCACATTTGAAGGTGGGCAGGAAGCGGCCTTAGTACTGATGGAGGTGGCCCTCCCCAAGGCCAGAGGCAGGGCATCACGACTCAGGATGGCAGCAGGCGTTCTCGGTGAAGACGCCGAGCCATTCCGGTTCAGGTTACCACGTTTAAGAAATCTGGGCAGAATGCAATGTTTTAGAAAGATCCACATTAGAAATGTGGTGTTTCAAGGTCAACGAACTGAGAGATTTCACTGTGCGGGGAGTTTAATGCCAAGAAAGTGAGGGGCTGCAAGGAAAGTCACGTCATTCAGAGTTCTTAATAGTTCATGTTGGTGACTGGTTTTGATTGGACATAATTTTTGTTGAGACCCGTGGAAATCTGGGTAATACTAGATAAACAGCTCTAGGGTAGACTAGGTAAGGAGCCTGTGGTGCCTGGGGGAGACTTCCCCACCCTTTCTACTGATCGAAGGCCTCCAAACTGGGCTGGAGCGATGGAATTGTATGCCCAGCACCTAATTGTTCTGCTTCTGGGTTTGGTGATGGTACAGTGTAGCACATAGCAAATGGCCACGGATCTTTTAATCTAATGTGGGGTTCCTTCTGTTTTTTTTTTTTTGCTAAGAGAATCCCATTTGCTAGCATTTTTGTTTATTTGGTTTAGGTCTGAAATGCTGTGGGTATTTTAAAATATAGGGGTAAGATTTGTGTTTGGAAAAAAGCAGATGCATTTAAGTGAGAAAATCTAATTCTGAAATTACATTCCAGAAAGGCCACATCACTGTCTAGTGTCTAGCTACTCTCTGGTGACTCATGGTTAAGGCACATGTTAATGTACTTACATCTTTTGTTTGTGAAATGTTTTATAGCCTAGTTTACACATAAATAGACACTGGCAGAGCATACATTAACCAGTACATATTAACTTAGCCTTTTAAATTTGAACAAGAAGTCAGTAGTGTTGTCATCTTTATCATCCTCTGAAAGTGGAGATGAGGACATCTATCTAGGTGCAAACATGGAAAAATGAAATTCCTGTGCCCATGAAAGCAGTAATTGTTAGAATTAGCTGCCTTAGATCTCTGAAACAAGGCAGAGTACAAATAACAGAAGTAGAAGTATTAATAGATTCATAATCAAAGTGTCATGCTAAATTTCACTTCGTTTTCAAAATTCTCTGCCTCATTCTCGTGTCCCTATCCTTAGACTGATCTTTACTGTTCCATGTAACATTCTCTTCTCCTTGTGATCACTTTATATATTAATTTTTTTCCTTTAGCAGAACCCATTATTATAAGAAATAAGAAGCCAACAAAGGTTGCTGTGTTAGTAAACAGAATGAAAGAACTGAGGAAGTTGAGGCGGGTTTTTTTTCCTCCCCTGAGAACTGAAGTAAAGACGTTATTTTAATGTATCTGCTTTTATTTATGTGTGTGTGCGTGTACTGTCTTTTAGGGGGAACTTGAACGGCAGCTTTTGCAAGCAAATCCAATTCTGGAATCCTTTGGAAATGCGAAGACTGTGAAAAATGATAACTCATCTCGTTTTGTAAGTTTAAAAGCACCCAAAACTTTTAATTCCTCAGATTTCTAGTTAGATGGCTACTGTGATTAAGGAAATAATTCCCTTTCCTTCTGGATTTTAAAGAGAGACTAGCAGGTGTAGTTTTGAGCAGTGATGTCTGGTAGAAATATAATGTAAGTCCCATGTAATTTGAAATTTTCTTGGAGCCACATTTAAGAAAGAAAAAAAAGTAATTTTAATGATATGTTTTATTATACACAAATATATAATGCTCTGTTATTATATATAGAGATATAATTATATAACCTCTCTGAGCTTATTTCTTTGTCTTTGGGGGTAATAATGATACCTGTTCTTTGAGTTGACATGGAGATTAGACTAGGCTCATATTGAGCAGTTAGACTAGGCTCATTGAGCAGTTAGCCCCATGCAAGGCTTAGGAAATTCACAATAAATATTTCCTATAATGTTAACATATTTGGGTGAAGAAAGCATTGAGGGAGGGAGAGAAACATGATATTAGTAGAAAAAAAAGAGAGCCAGAAAGACAGAAGGAAGGGTCTGCTAGTTTTGAAATTGGAATTAGTTTTAGTTAATTGTCCTCTTCACGCCTTGCTGTTTCTCTGTGATAGGGATTTCAGAATAATCTGTCACTACTGTTACTTCTCTTTAAAAGCCCTTCTCAGCCATTCAGCTGTTCTTTGAAAACTTTTTTTTTTTTTTTTTTTAAGATTTTATTTATTTATTCATTTATCCCCCCCTTGCTGCTTGTATTCGCTGGGTCAGCTAACCACACCGTGCAGGCGGGCTTGCCTTCATCAGGAGGCCCCGGGAACCGAACCCGGGGCCTCCCATATGGTAAACGGGAGCCCTACTGATTGAGCCACAGCCGCTTCCCTCATTGAAAACTTTACTTTCTCCCTCAGTTTGACCAGCTATGATCCTAAGTGATAGCCAGGCCAATATAACTTGATGACTTTAACAGCACTGCCCTCCTCCCTCCAGCTGCTCAGAATCAATGCTTTAATTTCAAATAGTCTCTGAATCCATATTCAACAAAAATGGGCATTCTTTCAATAAATCTTTTGTCCTGGAATATAGTCATCAAGATTCAATGGAGAAAAGTCTTCAGTGTTCAAGTATTTCTACTTAATTTTTTAAAGGAATTGTAGGTTTTTCTTCCCTCCCCTGAATAGAAGTATTGGTAAAAACAAGAAATCCAGAATAAAAGAGAATTCAATTCTAACAATTCCTTGATGGATAACTTTTGAGAACTTTGTTTTATTGGGGGACACTTTCCTGTTCTTTTTTTTTTTTTTTTTAACAAATCACTTTCATTGGTACATATTAATAAATCACATATTTGTGCATTCATCACTTCAGTCATTCTTAGAGAACTTTCATTATTCCAATAATAATAATAATATACAAAAAACAAACAACTCATCACCTCTCAATCTTCTTTCTTGTATATTTGTATTTGTATTTTGTAAAAACAGTATTATATATGCAATATCACCCATAATTGTGTTTTACCTGAGGTTTTACTGTTATATACCGTATCATGTTACAGTTTTTAGCTTTCCTGCTAGTAATACTTTTCTTCTTTTTACCTGGGAATGTAAAGTCATACTGTGCATGTTACTTTTCTGAGGGCGTGGATTCTGTGAGTAGTGAAAAGGGCCTGACTAGGATCTCAGGAGACTCTCAGGAGTAATTTAAGTGCAAGAGGCTTTCCAAGTTATGTAAGAAAGATGAACCTATTTGCTTGGAATATTGTTTATTCCGAGTAAGATAAAATGTGAAGATTCACTTAATCCAAGTACCCTTAGTAATTATTTTAGCTTTTTTATGCACAAAATAGGACAGCAGGCATGCTTGTGTCAGTAGGGAACATGCCTGTGAGTTTTGGAAACGGAGCTGCTCTTAGATCAGCAGCAGTGAGCCCGAGCCACAACTAAATCTTTAGTTCTTCCTCCTGGAAGCCCTGTGTTTAGTGGCCAAGTCATGGGGCAGGGGGAGCTACCGGCTTTAGTATGTGACTCTCCGTGAAGTTTTTCAAGGATTTCTTAATGGAAAATGCTTTATTTTACCACATTAATCAAATTTGTTGTGATTTGTTACCCCCTAAAACACATTCTCAATTCTGGAGAAGCAGTCTCGTGGCCGTTGATCTCAGTTTTGCATAGAAGCATCAATTGCTACTCAGCAATCACCTGTCATTGATAAAGAATGTGGTGACTGTTACTGAGTGGTAAGGATCCATCTACCTGCCAGGATATGTTTCCACTTGTTGTTGTTGTGTTTGGGACAGACCGAAGTATAATTCTGTATTATCTATTGCTGCATAACAAAGAATCCTAAAACCTGGTGGCTTAAAACATGTATCATCTCCTAGTTTCTGTGTGCCAGGAACTCGAGAGCAGCTGAGCTGGGCGATTCAGGCTCAGGGTCCCATGAGGGTGTCATTAAGACGTGGCTGGCCTGGGCTGTGGCATCTGAGGCCTGACTGAGGCCGAAGGGTCCACTTGGAGGGAGGCTTACTTGGGTGCCATGGGTGCGAGGCCTCAGCTCCTCCCTTCCTGGGCCTCTCCGTAGGGATGCTTGCCTGTTCTCAAGATGCTGCAGCCAACTTCCCCCAGAGCAGTGATGCAAGAGAGAGCAGAGGTGGCAGGCACATGGGGTCTTTTAAGACCCTGCCTGGGAAGTCACCTGCCATCCCTTTGTTGTACTCTGTTGCTCACACAGACCAACCCCAATACAGTGTGGGAAGGGTTAGAAAGTCACCAGTGTGGCTCATTTTTTGTTATATTTTCTATCAATTTTGATTTATTGTGCAATTCAAGTACTTACTTATTAAGCACCTACACTTGCCAGGCACTGTATTACTTGATATATCCATTTGGATGACTAATAGACTTAACATATTCCCAGTGAGTTTTTTAAATTTTCCTTTGAAAATTTGTTCAAGTCTTTTCCCAGTAAAGAGCACCATCGAATTATCTAGCTGCTTAAGCTGAAAACAAAATAACAAAAATCTAGAAAAACAAAAGCACTTGGGAATCATCCTTGATTCAGCTTTTTCTCCATCTCCAAGCTGGAGCTTGACTCCTACTGGTTAAGCCTCCAAAATGTATTTGGAAACTGTCCTCAATTCTCCCTCTCCCAGCCTACCACCCTCATTAGTCTAAAACTATGTGAAGAGGTTTCCTCCTGTTATTTTCTGTTTCAGTGTCCAGTTTGTTTCCCTCATCGCCCTTTTCACAGTCTGTAGTTAATTTCTTGCTCATGTAGGATCTTTCTCTCCTGCCGGAATGTAAGCTCTTGGGCTGTAGAGACCTTGTCTACCTTGTTCCCTCTGTAGCCTACGTTCCCAGCCTGGTGCTCGCTCATGTAGGGACTAGGTGGTTGCCTGCTAACTACCAGGCCTCTTCTAGGCCCTGGGGAAATATCAAGCAGAACACAAGTCCCTGGCCTTTGTAGGGCTCACCGTCATTTGGTTTTCACAGTGCCGTGCCATGCTGTACATTTGGGCTCAGGGAAGGTACCCCATGTCCAGGTCCTCCGAGAGCATGTGTGCCCAGTTTTAAAAGCATGGATAGATGTGTGGGAGGCTGTTGCTCCATGGGTAGGCCAGGCCTTGTGTTAGGATTGGTTTTGTACATCATATTAAAAGAAGAATGTGGTGCTTAAAAACAAAATGAGTTGGGCATACAGTGAAACTTCATGCCATCATTCTCTGCAAGCGACAGGCTTCCAGTGAAAGTGTTTGAAACTGTAAACTCCATAAGCTTTGGAATTCATTTGGTTCCATAGCTCTGATCTGATGTAGACAACTAATTTCCTGAAGGATATCTTTTCTTTCAAAGATACAAGCATATGGTTTGTATTAAAGGGGGAGTCTTTAGGAGAGTATTACCCCTATGAAAATAATCGTTCACAGTTAGTCCAGTTCTCTGTTTATGGAGAAGTAAAATGCATTCCAGATGGAGGAGCTTTAAGGAAAATGAATCTCTCATAATGAAACCTTAAAAACAGGGGCTTCCATTTCAAAACGGTTGTTTGTATCAGCAGATACATCTTTTCTCAGAAAGTTTTGGTACAAATCACTTTCTGTATTTGTGCAAATCCTTTTTTTGTGGTTCCTTCCCTTTTTTTTTTTTTTTTTTGCACACTGACTTAAGCCAGTTTGGCAATTCCTAGTTATTATGTTCCTTTTGGTAAATAACTAGCTTCTGGCTGATAGAACTGGGAAAAGGCTCTAGGTGTCCACACAGATTGACTAGCAAGTGGCACTAAGAACAGTACGGTGGGTCAGGTGCAGCCCCAGTGCTCTGTCTGGTTAGGGACCTTGGCCAGACCTTTTCCTGAAAGATTTACTGAGGCAAAAGTGATAGTATCCAGAGGCAGGACGTCCTCCGCGTCAGTGGCTGCACAGGGAGCCCTAGAAGACACAGCCCCCGGCGCTGTTCCGGGCAACACATATTCTCAACAGCTGCTCACACCTAGCTCACACCAGAGGCAGGGGGTGTGGGTTTACTAATTCTCCTCAGTCCATGCATCTTAATGCCCCTCATTTTACCCCAGTAATTTCTGATATCTGTTACACTAACGTGGCCACTTTCACCAATAGAAACTCACTTTACTAATTAACACAATCTCTGGTGCCTTTAAGAGAGCAAAATAGCTGAAGCTCTTAAAGTAGCCACCCCTGGGGATTAAATGCTTGTTATTACTCCTAGAATGGATTTTCCAGCATAAGCCAAATTGCTGCCTCCGGAGTGGAGATGAAAACAAAACCAGTACTCATATATAGTACACTATCCATGCTGAAGTGTTTTAAAGTAAATTCTAGAGCCATATAGGAACCAAATTAGGAAAGGAAGAATATTTTCAGAGTAGCAAACAACTCTGTATTGTTCCAGTATTAAATTGCTAACTAATGACTGATACAGGTTTAATTATTACAGATACATTGTACCCACCCAAAAAAAGTTCCCACAAACCAATGCCAATTTAGAAGGAACAAAAATTTAAAAAGTAAATAAGATGATTTTCTTCTTCTTTTTTCCATACTGTATCAAAATATCCAAGTTGTCCTATTGTATCTTTAAAGTGAAATTCTTATTTTATATTTTACCTTAGAAGGAGAGGGAATTCTAGTTGTCTTGCTGTTTAAAACTCCAGAAATAAATACATAAGGTCAGTTGTTCATGGATTGGTACACAACAGGTGGATGGCATCAAAATGCATAACTCTAATACCTAATGTACTTGTCGTATTCTTGTTTTGGGTCACGTTCTGCTTGAACAGTGTGAAGCTCAAATATGAAATGGGCCTTTCAGCACAGATTTTTTTCACACATGTTTAAAAGGTAAACACCTTATTTAAAAGTAAAATTCTTCACCTTTTTGCCAGTTTAGTCTTGATTTGTGTTTTAATAAAAACATTAATTCTGAAAGAGTATTTATTACATTTGTGAGGGGAAAGCTTTTAAATGGCTAGATTTCATTCCCTTCTTGTCCCCCACCACCAGGGAGAAAGAAAAGCCATCTTGGCTTACCTGTCACAGTTGCTGACTGTTTAGCATGTTAACTAGTTCGCCAGGATGTCCACCATTGAGGGAAATATTTAAATCCTGGAATATTTGGGGATATTCAGCCAAGTATTCCTTTTTGGTTCTGAAATTTCTTTTTATCATGTTGTTGCAAAAGTGCTTGGGTATATCTTATAAACTATTTGAATATGAATGTCAGTTTTACAGAGTTGATAATTTTCAACTTTATATGTTTTTTTTTTTGTTTTTTTTTTCTGTTAAAGTGTTTTCAAAATGAGATAAGTTCGAGAGCTTTGGCTTTCAGAACCCAGACTTATTAGTCACTAAACATGTTCTCAGAGATACTGGTATATTTGTGGTACGTATAGAACACACAGGAATGGGGAGGGCTGGAGGGACAGCCCAAATCCCTTCCTAATCCTATCCCCTTCTTTCTAGTAGTACTCTTTGCCTGGCCCGTTTCATTTAGCCAAAAGTTATTTCTCTGGCATCACTTATAACTGTGCAACTATGTTATACCTAACAACTATGGACCCCAGTTATGAAAAATAAATTTGGCTAGGGAACTGATGAGAAAATGAGATGGACTGCATGTAGATGACCATGCTTATCTCTCCAAGTAAGCGGCTGCATGGCTAAATTACTTGGGGACATTTCTTTTTAGGTTACCTGTGCAGAAGGCCAAAACTTTAATTTTGTTTCACTTTTGTATAATTTGAATCTAACTTTTCAGTTTTACAATCTTCCAAGAAGCTAAGGGAAAATAAATTCACTAAATATAACATGGATAGTGTTCAATTTTAGATTTAAAAATTTTCCGTTCAAATTATCAGCATAATAAAACTTTCTCTTATTGCACGAAAAAAGAATTTCTTTTGTTTGATGAATTTTTGGACTTCTGGTTTATCTGAGGTGGTACAGAAAAATGAATAGGAAATAGTATAAGGAGATGACAACTTAAACAGCATGTTGATATTTACACAAGTTCAACAGAACAGTGTGAAAGCTGCAAGTTTGTATTACTGGATATAATGAATTTTTGTAAGTGAACAGTTCCTTTCACTAAGAATTAGGTGATACCATATGAATTTGGTTAGCCTTTCTGCAGTACTAAAATGAAACATTTGAGAAAGTGCTTGGGCAGTTTTATTAGCAAGGTATCCTTTGCTGCTTTAGAATAATAACATTGTCTTTTGACCAGTGTCTCTTAAAATAGCAGTTTTTATTAATTCAGTGAGATATTGCATAGATAATGCAGCTATTTAAAATGTATAAAGAGCTTTAACCCTGGTATAATACCAGGGCACGATTTTAATTTTTAGTTTCTTTTTTGAACAGTTCTAACTATTTGTAAGTAAGGGCTGATTTTTTTTTTTTAACTTTACTCTTTCTTCGAAGTCTTTCAGAGAACAAAGATAAAATTTACTTGTTTTTTTAAATAGAATAAAACTTACTCTCTTTGTAATTACTGTATGGGTCCATTGGGCCCTTTTATAAATCTAAGAAACATTATGGGGTACTTGTGATATTTTTTCAATATCTTGAGACATTTTGTTATTTTATTGTCCTAGGAATTATTTCATCATTACTTACTGGTTATTCCCAACTATGCTAAAAAGGCTAAAGTTAGAAGAATGATGGAATTTCCTACAAGGCTGCTACAATAGTGAAATAAATTGTCACAATTTGTATCGTCCTTTAGTTTTCTTATTGTATTGCCCAAAGTATTGCATTGTTTTTTAAGAAGTTATGAAAGAAAACTAAGGACACCATCTTTGTAGTCTACTTTTAGCTCTCAGTGAACATAGTTTAAAGGTCCAAATTTTTCATTTTTTGCCCATAATGGCAGAGGGAAACATTTCACAAATGTTAGACAAATCAGAAGATGTGTGCAAGGAGATACATAGCAGCACTATAGCTCGAATGATGGTGGTAAAAATGGATTCTGTATGCAAAATATTAAACTGAGTCTTCGGACGACGATAGCCTAGAATTTTCTCAAATTCAGGACCAGTATATTTCTAAAGGAAATATGACACTAAGATGCAGTTAGTTAGTCTTTCAGAAGGAAGGTCTCCTCTTAGTATCTTGGAACAGGAATCTGGACTATCTATTTTGCTAAAAATATGTTGTATTAGCCAAAAGGATGCTGATGCAAAATACCAGAAATCTGTTGGCTTTGGGGTAGAAGCCCACAGTTACCAGGCCATAAAGCATAAGTTACTTCTACCTCACCAAAGTCTATTGCAACGTGTTGGAGCAAGATGGCTGCCGACGTCTGTGCGGGTTCAGGCTTCCTGGGTTCCTCTCTTCCAGAGGCTGGCTTCTCTCCGGGCTCAGCTCCTCTGTTTTCTCCAGAAGGTCAGCTGTAGACTATGAGGCTCTCTAGGCTTTTCCTCTCTCCACAAGGCCAGCTGTAGACTATCAGGCGATGGCTCTGTCTCTTTCCTCAAGGCTTCTGCCATGTCTAAGAGCCATCTCTAGTCCTCCGTGTTCTTCTCCTGTGTGTTCACTTCCTGGGCTCCAGCTCAAAACTCAGCATCAGAACTTCAGCTCTGTCCTTTGCCATGTCTTTTATCTGTGAGTCCCCACCCACCAAGGGGCGGGGACTCAGCACCCTACTGATGTGGCCCAATCAAAACCTTAATCATTATTTAATCAAGGAAACCTCTGAATCCAATATAATCTAATATGCCCAGAGGAAAGACCAGTTCACAAACATAATCCAATATTTCTTTTTGGAATTCATCAATAACATCAAACTGCTACATATGTGCACTAAAATATTTATGTTATGGTTTGTCAGGGGACAAATGTTGCAGGATGGTGTTTATATAGCAGTTATTGGAAGGAAATAAATGGCGTAGAAGTGGAAGAACATTAGATTGATCATTTTAATTGAAGTTTGTAAATCTTTAAATGAAAAGGCTTTGCAATTATGGAGCCAAAAAGAAGGCCATCCTCTGTTCAACAAAACTACAAAGTGTCAGAGGTTTCAGATTTTTTCCTAGTATTGCTTTCTGACAAGCAAGGGCAATAATAAGTCAGACCATGTTGGAAATGTATTTGCGTTCTAGAATCAGTGTTAGCAAGATGGGCGTGTTCCATTTCACATGTAGTTGTTGAGTTCAGAGGAAGATGCCATTTCAGGAGTATGTATCTTCAGAACTGGAAAATGTGGATTTAAAATTTGGATTTGCTATGCTTAAATTCTTAATACAATTTTTTTTAATGTTTAATTTTTACTATCCTTTTGTCCTTAAATTATTTATAAAAGCATGTAAAAAAGGCTGGCGGGGGGCGGGTTTATTGGACCCAGACAATAAATGGTGACAATGATGTTTACTGATATGTTGAAGCTTATGTACCTTGCTTACCTCTCTTTATAATTCTTCATCTGTAATGAAATGTTAATTCCACCAAAATATTTCTTTTGCATAAGAGTGTTATTAAAAGCGTGACAGGGTCGTTAGTCATAGGAGTCTTTCCGCTAATCCCATGTGGCTGTGAAATGGTGAAATGGTGGCTCCAAGCACCTTTCTCTTTTAGACTCTCCTAGCTTGGTCCGTTTATAAGGCTGGTTCATAGAAATCTGCTTTCATGGCAGTGTGAGTCTTAATATAGAAAGATGAGGTCTCAAATTATGTCAGTCATGTTGGCGAAGTGCAAGCTTGGGATGAGCTCTTTCGAAGGTTTCTTATTTCCACATCTCTGTAAACTGGGGCTTGTCCTCCAACAGTACACATTTATGACTCTTTATTCTTTGTTTTTCAGCATGTTTCTGGCCTCCAGCCTGGGTTAGGCTCTCTGAGATTCTTAGCAACTACTTTTCCCCTCTTAGCTACGCAAGCCCCAGCTCAGACTCTGTTTCCTGCATATGCTACCTTCCTGCGCTCCCTTGAGTTAAGCCTCCGTTATCTACCGATTTCAGCCCCTCTCTGTCCATCCTTCTCTGTGTCTTGGCCTGCCTGCCTTGCTCTGGCTCCCTGCTTCTTCTCTTTTCTCAGTAGCTAGCTTACTCTTTGTTACTTCCTTAGTTAATTAGAACCATTACTTACTATGATACCTATGGCACTCTAGAGCAGAGACTGAAAAGCAATTTTTTAATAATACAGAATAGAAAGTAATCATTTTCATAAATCCAAAGGCTTCTGGATTTCACAATGTTCTTAGAAGTTATTTAGAGCATTCCTTTCTATTTTAGAAATGATGGTGACACTGCCTCTGCAGGGTGGGGATGGGGGTGTGCCAGAACCCAGGAGTGCAGCTCTCAGCCAGGGGCGGTACAGCCATTCCCTCCTCAGATCCTTCTCACATGGCCTTTGCTTCTCCTTAGGCAGAAGAGAAGAAAGGTGCCTGTAGTTGCTACTTTGCATGGCTATTAGCCTAGAATGTTACAGCTCTTGAAAATAATGGATCTAGTTTAGTTTTCCTCAGGACCCAGGAGTTAAAACCAGATTGTAAAGTGTCAAGGAGTATATGATATACGGTGTGAAGTAAGGGTCCAGGTTCCTTTTGTTCTGTCTTGCATATTTCCCAAGCACCATTTGTTGAAAAGATGGTCCTTTCCCTATTAAATTTCTTTGGCACCTTTGTTGAAATTGAATTGACCATATATGCATGGGTCTGTATCTGGATTCTGTCCTATTCCATTGATCTGTAGCTATCCTTATACCAGTACCACACTGACCTGATACAGTTATAGCTTTATGACATCTAGTAGGGTAAGTCCTCTAGCTGTGTCTCTCCTTTTTTCAGAATTGTTTTGACTATTCTTGGTCCTTCACATTGCCTGATAAATTTTAGAATCAACTTGTCAGTTTCCACAAAACAGCCCTTGAGCTCCTTGACTATTCATGTGATGACTGATAGTATATTTACTCCCATCAGTCCTTGCTAGCGGTCCTGGGATAAATGATTCTTGATCACTGTTTATGTTTCTTTGTTTTCCTGCATGTTTAATTTGGCCATTTATGTGAATGTTTATAAGTAATAAGACAACCATATTTGCTTTTATTCTGCTTTTCTCTTTTTGTTCTATCTTTACCAGTTTAGTTATCACTGTTCTGATAACATTATAAAGTGAATTAGTAAATAATCACTATTTTCAGTTTATATTATAAGGAAATTTAAAAATCTTAAGAAATTTGGAAAACAGTTTCATAAGACCAAGTTTCATAACATTTGTTAGAGAAGTAATTCTATCTCATTTGTTACAATTTTGGTCTGTTCAAGTTTTCTTTTTTTTTTTTTTCTTTTTTTTTTTTATGGATTTCTCTTTCCTTGGAAATCATCTATGTTACTCAGATTATCAAATCTATTAATATAGGACTGGATTTACTGTTCCTTTAAAGCTATTAAAATCTTTGGTATCTCAGATTATTTAGAATGGATTTTTAAAGTTCTAAATGATTGGGACTTTATTGTTTTCCTTTTGATAAGAATTTAATTTTATTTTGTTATAGGCCAGGAATGTGAATTGTCCTTTTGCTACTTTTCTTTAATTTATTGGTGCTTTTTGTTTCTCTTTTTTACTTTTCTTTCTTTCTATTTATCTGAGGCCATATATAAATCCACCTTTGTAACCAATTCACGAATACTTGGCTGGGCACATTGTCTCACCTACATCCTCTGTGTCTTTATTTATTTCAGTTTTCACCTTCAATTTATTTCCAGGGCAAGTTTATTCGGATCAACTTCGATGTAACTGGCTATATCGTTGGGGCCAACATTGAAACATGTATCCTTTTTTTATAACAGCATAATCCAAAATAAAGAATGATTCAATCTTCCGAAGTCCTCCATGGCAGGTGATACCACTCCTCTTATCCAGAGGGTAAAACTTAAGCCCAGAGAAATTGTGACTTGTTCAACAATGTTCAGCTACTGAATATTAACTCCAAAGTGGTGATTTTTGTTGTTTGTTTTTAGAACCAAGCTGAAGTGTAGTCCCATGGCTGGAAACTGGAGAGTTCCCCTGGAATGAGAATTCCCTGGTGTGTTGACCCAGGAAATGTCTGTGGTGTGGCCATGTGCCCCTGGAGCACATCTAGACGAACACCATCACGTTGAGCTGCGCTTCACTTGCGCTTGTGTTAGCCCATGTTTGACCACCTGCTTCTGAAATTAGGAGCCATGGGCAGTTCCCATGGGAAGTACAGTTAAAGTAGTTTCCATTATTGTTAAAAAGAATAAAGCTAGAGGAGAAAATGAAATGTCAAATATGTAGAATAGTCCTAAGAAATGCCATGTATATAGAATAGTCTTAAGAAATGATATAGAAAATAATTTGGTTAGAGAGGTAATAAAATAGAAATGGTTCTGATAGTATGCCAATTTAAGAAAGGGACACAGATGATAATTCCCAGATACTTGTTAGAATAATCTTCAGTGATAGAAATATAATGCGTCTATTTCTCAGAAAGGTAGAGAAACTCCGGTGAGGGATAGATCAAAATTTTTCAGTTAATTCAGAACCATATTTTAAGTTTCTGACACGCTCAGAACCTGAAAACACCAGAAACACTTGAAAATGATGAGGAAATGAATCTCACATTTAAGTTTCTTTGTATTGGCCTGTTAAGGCATCATTCATGTGAATGTGATTTAAAATAAAGGCTGCAGAGGAGGTTTATCTCAGAAGAGGCTGTCATCTTCCAGAGCAGTGAAACTGATATATCCCGTGAGAGCCCAGTGTGGCTGTGCACCCAGAGCCACTGTGGTGGAGAACACAGCCAGGTCTCAGGTGCGAGCCCCGAGTAGATGGCCACTCTGAAACCTGGCAGCAGTGGTTCTCCAGAGCAGTGAAAGGAAGGCCAATGGTTAATATATTGATGGCCATCTCGGCATTACTTGGAAAGCTTCAGTGAGGTGGTGAATGGAGAGGGGCAGGCACCCTGCACGAGTGAGGCTTCCTAGAGAGGGGAGTGCTCATGGGCAGCCTGCTGGCAGAGCACACACATTTGGGAATCAGACCACATTTGATTCCTAGCTTATTAGCTGTATTCTTTTGACTAGTTTCCTTATTTGTAAAATTGTGGAGGGCTTCTCCTGCTTTAAACTTCATTTTTACTAGCTTCTGACTGTTCCCAGTGTAGTGCTGTGTCCTCTGACTGTACTCCACCTAGTTGGGAGTGGGTGACATGGGGAACGTGCTATAATCTTCAAGTTCCCTTCCAGTACAGTGAGTCTAGAAGATTAGTGAGAACCGTGCATTGTATTTATTCTCTTTTTTCCCTTACAACCTATAATGATTTAGGCTCTTTCATTGTAGGATAGTGGATATATATCAGAGAAAGAATATGTTTTATGTATTAAATTTGTATATGTATAAATTTATACATATGTTTTATGTATAAGTTTGAAAAAGGACCCTTCTAAATAATTTAATCCTTAATCATCATTGCTCAGACCTTCTGGAAAAGTCTCGTGCTGTTCGTCAAGCAAAAGATGAACGGACTTTTCATATCTTTTACCAGTTGTTATCTGGAGCAGGAGAACACCTAAAGTGTAAGTTACAAAGTTTTTTTTACTATTTTATATCCATTTGAATATCTTTTAATAAAGATAAATAAATTTTTAAAAGAGAGAACAGTTTTAAGAACCTATAGTTTTATAGACACACAAAAATTCCAAGCTGGTTAAATCATGTAAATGAACTTCCTTGTCACGGGATAGGCACCTTATTTTGGTGGCAGGTATATGAGTGCTGTTTTATTTCATTTGGCATTTATTAAGAATAGAAGATAAATGGTGCATTTTATACAATTATTTCAAATCTAGAAAGAAAAGAAAGAAAAAACAAATTTACCTAATAAAATTAAGTAGGAGAAGTATTTTTATTCCTTGTTTTACAATTGGTTATATATGTGTTATGCTTCCACTGGTACTAGAAAGAGCCTATGGTGGAATTTTATTTGTTTATTGGCATGAACCATAAGGACTGGGTACTTTCGGTTGGGCAGGTTAGAAAGTAGAGCTCTGGTCTGGGTCAGAATTTTGACAGAAGTGTAAGAGAGAGAAGGTGGATACTTCTGATTTCTTCTGAGTCTCAAATTCAGTATTGCTTCTAAATAATGATTATATAAATTTATCTAGATCTCATTAGACATATACATACAACAGTAATATTTTTTTCTTATCTGGGGCCTAGGCTTTTGCTAACTGTTGGCATTGATAAAAAAACCTTGTACCCAGAAATTAATTTGAGAAAGACCTACAAGGGAAAAAAAAACACAAATACATAGAGTAAATGCCAATGAGAGACTAAAAATTCAAGATTATACAATACATAATGCTAAAGAGAGGAAAACCCTCAGGCTTTCTGATCGGCAATAACTGCAGTTTTAAGAAACTTAAAAAATGTATATGATTGTAGTGTTCAGAGAAGGAGAGAGAAAAAGAGAGTAGGCAGTGCACAATAGAAGGGAAGTGTGATGTCGACAACGCATAGGTGATGGGGTATCAGCAGAAACCGCGTGAGGGCAAGGGGCCAGTTGCAGAGAAAGCTGGAGCATGTCATAACACCTCTTCTAGGGAAGAGCAGCCCTATTTGTTTTGAGCATTCCTGAGAACATCTGCCTGCTCTCTAGAGCACATTAATTGAAAGAGTAAGTGAAGCTCTTTTTAATTCATTGGCCCCTGAAGTACAAGTATGTGGTACCCATTATAGTTCTCTGTTGGGACTCTAGGCTGCACATCATTCTAAAGAGCAAATTAACCACCAACCCGGCTTGGAGAAAATGTCTCAGGGCACTTGTTGGGCTCGGAACTTGGCTCAGTACGTGTTTTATACCTTCTGGTTCTGTGTGTCTTTATCTTACGACCGTGGTGGTCTTCACACCAACTCGTAATGCTTGCTATAAACTGCTTGCTAAGATAGGGAGATGGAATATGGCTTTAAACAATAAAGTTCGGTTATCTGGAAGATGTACTTCATATCCCTGCTTTCCAATTTCGTAGAGAAGTAGTTTACAAACCACCATCCCAAAAGCTCCTGTTGAGAGTTTTGCATCATCATTTTCCTTCACTGGAACAGAAGATAATTGTGTGTTTACGTGAATATATAAAGGAAGAAAAGTAGGAGGTGCTGACGGGCTGGATGGTGACCACTGCTCTAATGTGCTATCAGTACAGTTGACATGTGGGTGTGTTTCAGTCGGCTTATGAGTGTTCATTATTTTGTCCCCCTGTATTTTCTTTTAGCCGATTTGCTCCTTGAAGGATTCAGTAACTACAGATTCCTCTCCAATGGCTATATTCCCATTCCAGGACAGCAAGACAAAGATAACTTTCAGGAGACAATGGAAGCAATGCATATAATGGGCTTCTCTCATGAAGAGATTCTGTGTACGTGTGGTTTCTCTAAGATTTTGATGCTCACCTACATAACATTTACCAACTAGAAAATTGATGAGAACTGCCTGTAATTTTACAAAATCCTGAGATAACATCTTACCCAAAAGTTCTGTGTTGCCAGTTTATAGTACAAGTACATTAGAATATTTCTCTGCTACATTTGGATGCAATGTTTTTATTAATTTTTTTTTCTTTTTATTGATATAAAGCAATGCTTAAAGTAGTATCTTCAGTGCTACAGTTTGGAAATATTTCTTTTAAAAAGGAGAGGAATACTGATCAAGCTTCCATGCCGGAAAATACAGGTAACCTCATGAATACTGGTTTTATTTTTATTTAGATGTTCTATTGTGTTCTCCAAGAACGTGTTACAATGCAAGCATATACAAGCACTGTTTCCCAAGCAACTCTCAAGAGCAGAAAGGCATCCTCAGTGCCTACAGGAGGGCCAAGCTGAGTCTGTAAATGAGGGAAGAGAGTGGGATGTAGGTTGATACATCAGTGGATCCTGTATCTTGGCACCTGGGTGGCACAAGGACCTGGGGGGGGGCATAGGCAGCTAGAGACCAGTGGCTTATCTGCAAGGGAACTACAGCTGCTGAGTCCTACCCAATTTCTACCTTCCAGAAATATAGGCCAGAGTTGCCAAATTAGTTTATTTTTCAAAGAAAGATGAGAATCTCAATTTTAATATGAAGTCTTCCAATTTTTAAATGTTGAAAACATTTGAATTTACACCAGGAACAAAAGTTTGTAAACCTGAAAAGTGTGTTTGTAGGCCTTATGAGCTGTCAATTTGCTTCCTGTGCTCTGGAGATTAAAAAGGGAGAGAGGGAGAAATCTATATAGTCTAGAATGCTTGATTACCTGAATAAGTCACCTTGATTCACATGAGCACTCCGCCATGGCTAGTGAAGGCTAACATAAATTTACATTCTTTGTCTTTGAAATAGTCCTTTTTTGGTAACCCATTTAAGCTTGTTAATTTAATTCTGTGTAACAGTTTTAAGGGACCTGTGCTTCTCATGATGCCTCATCATCCTTTTCCTAACCAAGACCTGACATCTTCCCAGAGCTTTTCATTTCTGGGACCATTAAATGTATTGTTCTGTCAAAGTGGTTTGATTGACATAGGGGCCAACTTCCCCCATCCCTTCTGCCCTGTTTCCACCCACCCTCTCTAGGAAATTGCTCTCATTTACTTCTGGTTTATCCTTCCTCGATCTGCACTTTTCAGCTCTGCAGTTAAGCATGTAGCTACCCAAGGTGCCAGTTCTCCATGCAATAATTAGAAGTTTTGATATGTCTCTTTAAACGTGTAGCTACGTTTCTGTATAATCACACCACAAAGCAAAAGTTGTACCCAGATCAACAGAAAGTTTTCTTTTCTCTAAACTTTAATTGATGATTGCACTTATTTCACTGCTGGAACTTTCTGGCTAAGCCTGGACATGTGATGTAGATAAAGATTCTCAGGAAGGGGAGTAAGAGGCAGGCAGAAGTACAAGCATCATGCAAAAAGGCATATGTCCCAACATTATTATGGCAAAAAGTTGGGAGCTACCTTAAAATATTTAATAGAATGAAGCAAACTATGATATAACCACACTCTATAGTATTTTTATAGCTGCTAAAATGATGTTTATCATGTCGTACAGGTGTATCATGATATCATGAGTGTCGGCAATTTGTTTTCTTTCTTCTACTTTGTATTTGTACATACATACAAACGTACTTACACATGGTGCCAGGACCTAGCAGTTAAAGCAGAGCAGTTGGTGAAAACCAGGCCAACAGGGCAGCGAGAAAAGTCACAAAACACAAGGACCCCATCTGAGGTCCAGCCTGCCCTATGTCGAGCCCCTGGCCCAGGGAGTAGCTTGGATGACAGTGGTAGGATACAGGGCTTGAAGATGAGTAGGTTGTACTTCTCATTTCATTTAAAATATGCTTACCCTCTAGATTTTTTAAGCAAAGGTTAATTATAATAGTTTCATTTGCTTGTTGTTGGACCTTGATCATATCAGACAATGAACTTCTGGTGCGATGGGTGCCCCAAGGCCGGTGAGCACTAGTCAGCACATCAAGAGGTTAGCAGCTGTCTACTGAGAGTGTTATGCCAGGCATGTAATCCAGTAATTACTTTTTAAAAAACCTTTTAGAGATCACTACAGGAGCATGAGCAGTTTTACTGGTAAAACGATGATTTCAATAACTCCAAATACCATTTTCTCTCTCTCCATTATCCATGGATTCTAAGACAGAATACCTTGGATTACGTTATCTAGAATAAGTAAATGTTGAGTAACCATCTCTTACAGCCTAAGAATGAGTGTCTTATTAATTTGAAAAGATAAAAGAATTTTTTATCAGGCTTAAAGCTTATCTAACTTGCAAGACTTTCTTCCCCCATTTTTTAAATTAGAGCCGTTGTAGGTTTACATAACTTGCAAGACTTTTATTTTGTTTATTTCTTAGTATAATTTAATGATTACTAAAGTTATAAATGATTACTCAAGTTATTGAGTCTGTTGTGACCACATCATAAATAGAAGTTTAGTAATTAAGAGTCTAACGAGACCTTTGAACTTCAGTTGCACAGAAACTCTGCCATCTCCTTGGGATGAATGTGATGGAGTTCACTCGTGCTATCCTGACCCCCCGGATCAAGGTTGGCCGAGACTACGTGCAGAAAGCCCAGACCAAAGAGCAGGTTAGCTGAGTAGGTGACCCTCTGGTTGACATGGAGCAAGCTGAGTTAACAGAACCTCTGTCGTACAGGTGTTTCTTGGTTACTCATTGCTAGTTGAGTATGTTTCCTATAGTGTCATTTTTTCTTTTTCAGAAAAATTGTAAAAGGTGATTTTTTTTTAAAAGTAAATTTGAAAGATCATCTCCAGTTTTCCCTAGGTAGATAAATAATCCAGGAGAACGAACCTGCGCCCTTCAGGGGCCAGTCCAGTGAAAGGGTGGACAGGGTGGATAGGAATCGTATTTGCCCATTTTATTGTGCTTCTGCGTTAAGAAAGACGTTCATGGCTTCAGCTGAGGAGGTTGGAAGGCTATTCTCCTGTGAGAAGGTGCCCTCAAACTGCATTGCCTCTTTTTTTTTTTTTTTTTTTATGGGTAAAAATCAAAATTCTCACAATACATACAAACATTTGCAAAATGATATATAAATATATATGCATATATGTGTATTTGCTTACAAAAATGTTATTTATATATATATATATACATATATTTTAAGAGGTGCTTAGATTACCTAAATATTACACGGAACCCACTGGGATTCCCATGTTGCCCACCTCCCACACCTCCCACCACATCCAACACAAACATCTTAGGCAGATGCTCTGCAGAGAACCCGTGGGCATCCAGAGGAGCTTATTTTTACTTCACCCATCTCCTAAATTGATTATCCCCAGTTTTCATGGAATTGTACCATAATGCCCTCTGTTGGTGTGTGAAATTGATTAATTTAAATGTGTAAGACATGGGGGGCGGCTGTGGCTCGGTCAGTGGGGCTCCCGTTTGCCATGTGGGAGGCCCCGGGTTCGGTTCCCGGGGCCTCCTGGTGAGGGCAGGCCCGCCCGCACGGCGTGGTTGGCTGACCCGGCGAGCACGGGCAGCAAGGGGGGGATAAATGAATGAATGGATGAAATCTTTAAAAAAAAAAAAAAAAAAAAAAAGTGTAAGACATGATTAAGCAGTAAATGCTGTTTCAGAGCTGTTGACTTCTGTGTTACATTAAACTCCATATGACAGCTATTCATGCTTTGTTGAGATCTTTTCCAGAATAAAAGGTTGATGTTGTCTAATTATAGGCAGACTTTGCAGTAGAAGCATTGGCAAAAGCCACCTACGAGCGGCTCTTTCGTTGGCTGGTTCACCGTATCAATAAAGCCCTGGATAGGACCAAACGTCAAGGGGCATCTTTCATTGGAATCCTGGATATTGCTGGATTTGAAATTTTTGAGGTATTCTTCTCTCTCTGCCTCCCTCCTGCCCTTCCTTCTGTTTATTTGTCTAATGAGTGTTAATTAGGGCCCACTGCACTCCTGGCTTAGTGCCAGGCACCAAGGATACGCTGGGAAACCAGCTGGGTGCAAGCCCTGCCCGTGCTAGGAGGAAGTCAAATGGTCACGGGAAAGAAGCTGCTAAGTTCACAGACTTGTGGATAATGGTTTGAAGGAAACAAATGAGATGCTGCAACTGAAAGAATTGGGGAGGCCATCTTCCAAGAGCCTGTTCCTGGAAGGCCTTTGCGGCAGTAGCACACATGCCACAGACGAAGAGAGCCAGCCTCGGGCTTGTCTGACAGAGAAAGAACAAGTCTTGTGGTCCTGCACAAGAAAGAATTTGTCAAATGTTAGCAGCTTCTAGAACGGGTCTGCCTGGAGAGACTGACCCAAGGGTGAGAGTTGGTGGAGATGTGGGTTGACTATCAAGGAGCCTTTGTCATAGACCAGGGGCAAGAGGATGGCTGGGAATTGGAGGAGCAAGGTGAGGTGGAGAATGCGTAGGGGAGCACGATCTGTATTCTGAAGATGGAGCCCATAGGATTTCCTGATGGATTTCATCTATTTTGTTGTGGCTGTGACTAGATTTCTCCAAGCACTTGCTCACAATCACTACAAACACTGGAAATCACAGCAGAGGTTTATGGTTACACACTTGAGATTGTATCGTTCTCCTTTGATAGCCTTGCTTTAAGAGCAAGGCATAATTACTAAATTTAAAACTTCTTGAGATCAGTGTGCTAATGTGGCCACTAATTGGGTAGTGAATTGTCTTGTAAAATGAGCTTCTTTAAAATTATAAATCTCCCCTCAAAATCTGAACTGTTACAGTATAGATGGTTTCATCCACTAACTGCACTATCACTAGAAGAGATTCCTTTGAAATGGATTGGTTTGTATAAAATTTGAGAAATCATGAAAGGTGACTGGGAACAAATTGCATATAAGACAATCTGTTGCCTTGCTATATAGAAATAATTAGAGGATATAATGAAAAGACCCCATTTCTGACTGCAACTTAAAGCAGATAAAATACCTAGGGACAAATATAAGAAAAAATGGGCAAGATTTAGACACAGGCTACTGAGAAAGATGAAAGTGGACTTGAACAAATGATAAAACCTACTGTATTCTACAATGGAAAATTTAGCATCAAAAATGTGTAAATTGTCCCAAAATTAATCTATAAATGGAATGTAATTCAATTAAGCCTATTAATAAACCTTTTTTCTTTTTTTTAAATTCTAAAACTTATTTTTAATTGTAAAATGTTAATACATAACATAAAATCATTTTATCGACAAAGTGGGCAATTCTTTGACATTAAGTACATTGACAAAACTGTAACTTTCACCACTATCTAGTTCCAGACTATTTTCATCATCCCAAACCAAAACTCATACTCATTTAGCAGTAACTCTCCATTCCCAGTCCCCCCACCCCTGGCAACCACAGCTCTGCTTTCTTTCCCTATGAATTGGCTTATTCAAAGTATTTCATGTAAGAGAAATCAGACAATATTTGCCCTTTTGTGCCTTGCTTATTTCATTCAACATGGCTTCTTCAAGGTTCATCCATGTTGGAGCATGTACCAGCACTTCATTCCTTTTTAACAGCTGAACACTATTCCAATGTATAGCATATTTTGCTTATCCATTTATCTGTTCATGGACATTTGACTTACCTTCTACCTTTTGGCAGTTGTGAATAATGTTGCAGTGAACACTGATCAACAAGTATCTGTCTGAGTCCCTGCTTTCAGTTCT
This sequence comes from Tolypeutes matacus, assembly GCA_026826555.1. NCBI lineage: Eukaryota > Metazoa > Chordata > Mammalia > Cingulata > Chlamyphoridae > Tolypeutes > Tolypeutes matacus. The sequence goes on along the minus strand of JAKSZT010054052.1, from coordinate 5,510,500 downwards.
TTGGGGTATATTCTAGGAATGGAATTGCCGGGTCCTATGATAATTCTTTGTTTAACTTTCTGAGGAACTGCCCAACTGTTTCCCACATCGGCTACACCATTTTTACATTCCCACCAACAATGTATGAGGATTTTTATTCCTCCACATCCTCACCATCACTTGTTACATTCAGATTTTTTAATAATAGCCTTCTTAGTGGGTGTGGAGTAGTATCTTATTGTAGTTTTGATTTGCATTTCTTTAATGGCTATTGATGTTGAGCATCTTTTCATATACGTATTAGACATTTGAACATCTTCTTTGGAGAAATTTCTACTCAAAACCTTGACCCATTTTTTTTTTTTTTTCTTTTATTGCTTGTGCTTTTGGTGTAAAATCTAAAAATCCATGGCCTACTACAAGGTTCTGAAGATATTTCCCTATATTTTCTTGTTAGCTCTTATATTTAGGTCTTCAATCCATTTTGAAGTAATTTTTGTATATGACACATGAAAGGTAGGGGGTCCACATTCATTCTTTTGTATGTGGCTTTCCAGTTGTCCCAGTGCCATTTGTTGAAAAGACTGTTATTTCCCCCATTGCATGGACTTGGCACCCTTGTTGAAAATCAGCTGGCTATAGATGTATAGACTTATGCCTGGTGTCTTAATTTTATTCCATTGGTTTCTGTCAAATTTATACTACTACCACACTGTTTGAATTAATGTAGCTTTGTTATAAGTTATGAAATCAGGAGGTGTGAGTCCTCCAGCTTTTTTCTTCTTCAAGATTGTTTTGGCTATTCGGGGCCCCTTTCAATTTCATGTGAATTTTAGGATCAGCTTTTCCATTTCTGCAGAAAATGCCGCTGGAATTTTTATAGTGGTTGCACTGAATTTGTAGATCACTTTATTTTATTTTTTAAGATTTATTTTATTTATTCCCTCCCCCCGTTGTTGGTTGCTGTCTGCTTTCAGTGTCCATTTGCTGTGTGCTCTCTGTGTTTGCTCGTCTTCTCTTTAGGAGGCTCCGGGAACTGAACCCGGGGCCTCCCATGTGGAAGAGAGGTGGTCAATCACCTTGCCACACCTGTCCACCGCGCCAGCTCGCCTTCTCCAGGAGGCACCTGGAACTGAACCCAGGACCTCCCATGTGGTAGGCAGAAGCCCAATCACTTGAGCCACATCAGCTTCCCTGTAGATCACTTTAGGCAATATTGACATCTCAATCTTAAGTCTTCCAATTCATGAGCACAGGATGTCTTTTCATTTATTTAGGTCGTCTTTAACTTCTTTCAGCCTATGTTCTGTAGTTTTCTGTGTTCAAGTCTTTTACCTCCTTGGTTAAATTTATTTCTAGGTATTTTACTCTTTCAAATGCTATCATAAATGGAATTTTTTTTTAAGTTAATAATTTTATTTTTTATTTATATATGTGTGTGTGTATATATTTTAAAAGGTATTTAGATTATATAAGTGTTACATAAAAATATAGGGGATTCCCATATGCCCTACTTCCTACACCTCCCACATTTTCCCACAATAACAACATCTTTCAGTAGTGTGGTAAATTCATTGCAATTGATGAAAACATTTTAGAGCATTGCCACTAAGCGTAGATTCTAGTTTACATTGTAGTTTACACTCTTTCCCGCACATTTTGTAGGTTACGGCAAGATATGTAATGGCCCATATCTGTCATTATAACGTCATTCAGGAAAATTCCCAAGTACCCAAAATGCCCCCTTATTTCACCTGTATTTCCCTCACCCTGCCCTCAGAACCTCTAGTGGCCCTGGGTCCACATGAATGATATAGTTTCTTCCAATAAATGGAATTTTTAAAAAAATTATTTCCTTCTCAGATTGTTCATTACTGGTGTATAAAAACCCAACCAACTTCTGTATGTTTACTTTGTATCCTAAAACTTTTGCTGAAGTTTTTATTAGTTCTGAAGCATTTTTGTGGATGCTTTGGGATTTTCTATATAGAATCATGTCATCTGCAGATAGGGATAATTTGACTTCTTCCTGTCCAATTTTGATGCCTTTTATTTCTTTCTCTCTAGCCTGCTTGCTTTGGCTAGAACTTCCAGTACAATGTTGAATAACAGCAGTGAGAGAGGGCATCCTTGTCTTGTTCCTGGTCTTAGTCTTTTACCATTTAGTATGTTTCTCCATTCAGTATGATATTTGCTCTGGATTTTTCATAAATGCCCTTTATCATATTGAGAAAGTTCCCATTTATTCCTGGTTTTCTGAATGTTTTTATCATGAAAGGATGTTGGATTTTGTCAAATGTCTTTTCTCTATCAATTAAGATGATCATGTATTTTTTTTCCCTTGATTCTATTAGTATGGTGTATTACATTGATTGATTTTCTTATGTTGAACTATCCTTGCATCCCTGGAATAAGTCCCACTTAGTCATGGTATATAATCCTTTTAATATACTGCTGGATTTGGTTTGCCAGTATTTTGTTGATGATTTTTGCATCTTTATTCATAAGGGTCTGTAATTTTCTCTTCTTGTGCTGTCTTTATATGACTTTGGTATCGGGTAATGCTGGCTTCATAGAATGAGTTCAGAAGTAATTTCTTCTCTTCTATTCTTTGGAAGCATTTGAGAAGGATTGATGTTAAATCTTCCTTAAATGTTTGGTAGAATTCAACATTGAAGCTTTCTGGTCCTGGACTTTTCTTTGTTGGGAAGTTTTTTATTACTTATTCAATCTCTTTGTTCTAGGTCTGTTGAGATTTTCTATTCCTACTTGTGTCATATTAGGTCATTTTTATGTTCCTAGGGATTTGTCCATCTCATCTAGGTTTTCTAATTTGTTGGCATGTAATTGTTCATAGTACTGACTTATAATCCTTTTTATTTCTGTATGGTTGGTACTAATATCCCCGCTTTCATTCCTGATTTTAGTTATTTGTGTCCTCTTTTTCTTTGTCAGTCTGCCTAAAGGTTTGTCAATTTTAGTGATCTTTTCAAAAAAACTTTTGGTTTTGTTGATTCTCCCTATTTTTCTATTCTCTATTTCATTTATCTCTGTCCTGATCTTTAATTTCCCTTTTGATTTCTTTTTTTGACCCATTGGTTGTTTAATTGTGTGTTGTTCGATTTTCACATATTTGTTAATTTTCCATTTTCTATCTGTTATTGATTTCTAACTTTATTCCATTGTAACCTGAGAAAATGCTTTGTATGATTTCAGTATTTTTAAATGTATTAAGATTCAATTTGTGAACCTACATGTAGTCTATCCTGGAAAAGTTCCATGGACACTTGAGAAGAATGTGTATTCTGCTGTTGTTGGGTGGAGAGTTTTATATTTGTCTATTGGGTCTAATTGGTTAATAGTATTATTCAAGTCCTCCGTTTCCTTATTGATCATCTGTCTAGATGTCCTATCGACTATTGAAAGTGGTGTATTGATGTCTTCAACTATTATTGTAGCACTATCTATTTCTCCCTTCATTTCTGTCAATTTTTGCTTCAGATATTTTGGGACTCATTCATCTTTTGAGATGCGTGTATGTTTATAATAATATCTTCTTTGCTGCATTGGACCTTTTATTAATATATAATATCCTTCTTTGTCTCTTTAATCTTTTTTGACTGAAAGTCTATTATATTTGACAATAATATAGCCATTCTGGCTCTCTTGATTATTGTCGGCATGGAATATCTTTTTCCACCTTTTTGCTTTCAACCTTTGTGTCTTTGTATCTGAAGTGAATCTCAAAATAAATAAATGAATAGATAAATAGAGTCTCTTGTAGATAGCATATGGATAGATTATGCTTTTTCATCTAATATGCCAATCTCTGCCTTTTAGTAGGTGTGTTTAATCCATTGATAGTTAAGGTAATTATTAAGAAGGAATTTACTTCTGCCATTTGGCTGTTTGTTTTCTGTATGTCTTGAATGGTTTTTTTTTGTTTTGTTTTGTTCTTCAGTTATTCTATTACTGCCCTTTTTTTGTATTTAGTTGTTTTTTTGTAACATTGTTTTGATTCCTTTTTTTTGTTGTTGTTGTTACTTTCTTAGTGGTTACCTTTGTAAATACAACGAACATCTTAAACTGATAACAATCTAATTTGACTAATATCAACATAGTTTCTGCAGTATACGAACTCTACTACTATATATCTCCGCCCCTCCCCCTTTTATTGTTTTTATTGTTATTGTCTCAGATTATATCTTTATACAGTGTGTGCCCATTAACACAGATTTTAAATATTTTTTTATACATTTGCCTGTTAAGTCATATAGAGAAGAAAAAAAGCAGTTAAAAATCAAAAGTACAATATATTTTACCTACGTAGGTACCTTTAGCAATGTTCTTTCTTCTTATGGCTTTGCGTAGTATTCTTTTATTTCAGTCTGAAGGATTCCATTTAGCATTTCTTGTAGGGCTGGTTTCCTGGTAAGGAACTCTTTCAGCTTTTGTTTCCCTATAAATGCCTTCATTTCTCCTTCATTTCTGAAGGATAATTTTACCAGATACAGAATTCTTGGTTGACTTTTTTTTTCACCCCCACTGTCTTCTGGTCTCCATGGTTTCCAGTAAGATATCCACTGTTAATCTTATTGGGGATTCCCTGTATGTGACAAACTGCTTCTGTGTTGCTGCTTTCAAAATCCTCTGTCTTTGGATTTCAACAGTTTCTCTGTAATGTGACTTGGTATAGATCTCTTAGGGTCTATCCTGCTTGGCATTTGTTGACCGTTCTGGATGTGTATATCCACATCTGCCATAAGATTTGGGAAGTTTTATTCATTATTTCTTCAAATACTTTTTCTGCCCCTTTCTCTCTTGTCCCTCTGGGACTTCAGTGATGTATATGTTGGTATGCTTAATGGTGTCCCACAGGTACCTCAGGCTGTGTTCACTTTTCTTCATTATTTTTTCTTTCTTCTTCTCACATCGAATAATTTGATTGTCTTGTCTTCCAGTTCTGATCCTTTCTGTTCAAATAGGCTGTGGAATCTGTCTAATGAGTTTTTCATTCCAAATACTGTGCTTTGCAGCTTGAAAATTTGTGTTTGGTTCCTTTTTATAATTTCTATCTATTTTGTCCAGTCAGCATTTTTCTAATTTCCTTTAGTTCTTTGTATATCGATTCCTTTAGCTCACTGACCATATTTAAGATGATTGATTTAAAACCTGACTAATAGTCCCAATGTCTAAGCTTCCTCAGGGATGGTGTCTGTTTTTTTTCCCTGTTAATGGGCTATACTTAGCTGTTTCTTTGTAATTTTTCTCTTGAGAACTGGACATTCTGAGAATAGATCTTGTTATAGCTCTGAAAATCTAGATCGCTCACTCCTCTGGGATTGCTAGGTATTTTGTTGTTTAGGCCTGGAGGCATCAATTTGTGACTTCTCCAAATTATTTTTGCTCCCAAACAGGGACTAGAAAGAGAAAAGAGAAAAATAAATAAGTACCAACTCTTCAAGATTCCGAATAGTTGCCACCCTCAGAGCTGGCCCCCCCGAGATTTGAAGTAGCTGATCAAAAGCTGTGGTGTATGATCAGACCACACACCTTCGGGTTTTGGAGGACTGGGTCCTTATGGCCCACCCTGGCACCAGCAGGCTGCACCTGGAGCCTGGGCCACAGTCCCCACTGCTGCCTGCCACATCTTGGGGGTGAGGGTGGTAGCCGCTGCACAGAGGGTAAGCACACGGATACACACCGCAGTTTACCATCCACTTCCTCCAGTTCTTCTCTGGATGCTGCACAGGGCTTCATAGATGCTGGAGCTCCAAAACAGTTAATTCAGATGGTTCCTGCCAGTTCAACAGTTTTTTTGCTGGGGGTGGGGAGGGCTGATTCCTGGAACTTTCTACTCTGCCATTTTCTCACAATCAATAAACATTTTAACGGGGAGTACTAGGTAACCTTATTCTAAAATTAATTTGAAAAATAAGTTAGTAAAAAAATATATGTAAACTAGAAAAATTCTGAAAAACAAATGAAAAGAGGGTCTTAGAAAATGTTTTAAAATGTTGTATATACTATAGGATTTCAAGAAATATAGTTTTAAATACGAATATTACTGACAATAGAAAAACGTGTTTATTGCTAAAAATTCAGCGTTGTTTTGTAAACATAAGTTGTCATGGAAAAATAATGAAAGAAGCCTAAATGTCCACCATTAGGAAATTGCTTAAATTAATTAAGCTATATTCTTACAGTAGAATACTATACGGCCTCTGTAAAGAATGAGGGGAAAGTGGATGCAGCTCAAGCAATTGGGCACCCACTATGTGGTAGCATGGGAGGTCCCGGGTTCGTACCTAGTGTCTTCTAGAGAAGACAAGTAAGATAGCTAGCTGGTGCAGTGAGCTGACAAAACAAGATGATGCAACAAGGAGACCCAAAGAGGAAACACAATGAGAGACACAGTAAAGCAGGGAGTGGAGGTAGCTCAAGCCATTGAATGCCTCTCTCCCACAATGGAGATCCTGGGTTCGGTTCCTGGTGCCTCCTAAGGAGAAGATGAGCATACACAGAGAGCACAAATGAATGGACACAGAAAGCAGACAGCAAGCTCAAACAACAAGGGGGTGGGGGAGAAATTAATAAAATAAATCTTTAAAAAAAAAAAAAGAATGAGATGGCTTTATATACTGACATGGAAAGTCTCAACAACAACAAAAAAAGACAACACACCGCACACACACACAAACACACTTTATAAGTGTGTAAATTATTTCTGGAAGGACCACAAGTAAGCAATAGTGGTTGACTATCAGGAGAACTGGGAAAAGGTTAGAGTGAGACTTAACTTTTCAACTCTTATGTACATTTTTAATTTCATATTATATATTAACCAACTTAAAAATCAGTTATTTAAAAATACAGTTGGTAGTTTAAGTAGAGATTGGTTTTTTATGAAATACCATTGTTTACAGGCTAAATAGAGCACTAAGATCTCATCTCAAGGCAAAGCAAACCCACTTATATCAACACGAGTAAAATATAACCAGGCAATCTACAAATGATTCTGTGCCTTGTCCTGTGTGCTGGTCCCTGGAAATGTAGTGTTGAGCAAGGCAGGCATGGCCCCCACCCTCCTAGCCTGGCCTTGTTTTAAAAGAGTGCATTTAGCTACTTCTTTGCGGTTGAAGAATGTTGCAGTGGCTTTTCCAGACTGTAAGCATTCTTCCTTAGAGACTGATTAAACTCTCCCTGATTAAAATCACTTTTTATAAAGAGGTTATCAAGGCGGCTATTTCTGGGCATGTGCTGCATGTGTGGATAGCACAGGGGCAGGGAAAAGGTTGAGTACTTCTAGGACGTGGGATGATCACTTCAGAACATTGTGCCTATTCATCTAATCAGCAGCACAGTGGAAAAGTGGGCAGGGTTTTCAGAAGACACAGAAGTGTTGTAGTGTGTGAAAAGGTGCATCCTAAGAGCAATGTGCTATCACTGGATGCTGCTGTAGGATACCGCCTGGGACCTCACACTTAGGGTGTGCCAGACTGTGCCAAGGCCTCAACAACAACCTGGTGAAGTGAGGACAGAGCCGAAGGTCCATGCCAAGTCCATTTCTGGACCCCCAGAGCTGGTGGGTTCCTCTGCTCTCTACCACTACTGCCTCCCTTGCCCTAGATTGCCAGAGTCCCTTGTTTTCCTTTTCCTTCTTCTCACTCTCTGTCTCATTTTCCTCTCATTTCTGTTCTTTCACCATTCACTAATAAAAATTGAGTGATACTTTGTTTGTAGATAACTCAGTTAACATACTAAGTTTCTTTACTCCTTTAGCAGGTCAGTTAAGTGATGTGGCCACATCATTCTCTCTCTACAAAATGCTTAGGGGTATGAGAAGGAGAAAGAAACAGCCCCTTGGTCTAGTCATTGTGGTAGATAGAATCAAGAAAGTAGTGGGCACCTAATTAATAATTTTAATGGACTCTTTTGGATAACCAGATGACTGATTATTCCTGTTTTCCCTTCCCTCCCCATGTTTGGAAAATGCCCCTTTCAACACTTTGTAGCTGAACTCCTTCGAACAGCTTTGCATCAACTACACCAACGAGAAGCTGCAGCAGCTATTCAACCACACCATGTTTATCCTAGAGCAAGAGGAGTACCAGCGAGAGGGCATCGAGTGGAACTTCATTGATTTCGGCTTAGACCTGCAGCCATGCATCGACTTGATAGAGAGACCCGTAAGAATATTTTCTTGATATCTGGCTTTCAGTTCATATTCAAGCAGTGTTTCACTTTTTTCCTTGGCATAATCTGAGACATAAGCAGCCTGCCTAATCAGTGTCAAGATACTTTTTTGTTATAAATTTTCTAGGAACGTGATAAAATGATAAAATACCTATTTAAAAAGCAGGTAGCATTCCAGTAAGAATCTTTTTTTTTTAGGTCACCCTTCTTGCAGCTTTATTCCTATATTGCATGTGTGACTATATCAAATAATGTGCTTTGGCCCCATCCCCGCAGCACCTGTCACCAGGGTTGGAACTCTGTCACACTCCTAGGAAATCTAAAGACACTTCACTTAGCTGAGAATGAGACATTTCATGTAAATCCACTTTTCAGATAGCCAAAGCTTCTCCTCCTAATTGCAAACAAGCGTTTATTTAGGCAGGTTTATTTTTATTTTTATTTATTTTTTTATTTGAAATTTCAGTTGTATTTAATATTTTGGGGGCAGGTGTAATTTTCATGGTAAGCTCATAAAGCATCAGAAATTGTTTTATTGTTGTATGTGGAAATACATAGAATATGTCAATAATTCCTTGACTTGCAAAACTCTAAATCATATCGAACAAATATTGATGATTTGGCTGGGTGTTCCCTGGCTTAGCTTCATTTATTTTGTTTTGCTGTGTGCTGAAACATAGGAAAAACTCAAGCCTATTTAAGCATTGCTGTCCTTTATTTACGTAAAGATCTAATCACTGTCAGGTAGGTGACAGTGATTAGATCAACAACAGCTCAGAGCTGTCTTCTCTACGCTTTGGCGCAGTTGTTTTTCTTGCTACTCAGTCTCTGGTTCCCACCTGCATCCTACATGTTTGAAGATGTTAGAGGCCTACTGTCTAGAGGTACTGGGGTATTATCAGTACTTGTAAGCGGAAAGAAATGGTGGCAGATTGGAAAGAGGAACAATCGAGAAGACACCCACTGTTAGAGATGTAGTGCCAGCACGTCAGAAATTTGGGATTTAAGGGAAGTGACAGGTTTTACCTTTCAAGGTACTGTAGCTGTTCGTTTAGAGCAGAAATCCCAAATTACCTGTAGTTGGGAGGAGAGCGGCTTCTGTCTACTTGTGTTATTTAGAAGCAACTTCAGGGCAGGATAGAAGGAACTTCCAGTGCACTTTCATGCACACACTTGCTGCTTTGTTGCCCCCCCCAAAAAAAATTGTTTGTGAGTTATGTAAATAAGGGAGTGGAGTCTACTGGTGACTGTAGGATGTTATTTGAGGTGTGTTTATATGTGCCTATATGACTCCAGCCTTGTAAGAATGTAGTGGTTATGAAATGACTGTATACCCACACATAGATTTAGGGTGGAAGAGAACCTGTAAAAGTTGCTAAGTCAGTCTCTATGTCTGTAGGTATAATTGTACCTAAACTCTTCCAAATGAAAAATTGTCAACCCTATTTTTAAAATGTATTTTTAGAAGGTTTTAAAATCTAATGGTTTTTGTGACCCTTCAATAAGTCTGATTAATGATTACCAATTGCATTTCTTTGACGTTATCCTGTAGGACAAGATACTTTATATACTGTTTTTCATATTTTCCTTTCCTCTCGTGGTAATTTTACTCTTAATAATTAGCTCACAGAAAAACAAGTGAGGCAGAAAGGAGTTGATGTTTGCATTTTCAATTATTTTGCAGACATTAAGTTTAAAAATTTTCAACTCAGGATAAGATCAAGGTACCAAGAATTCATTAAATTCCCAGTTATGGGCCTGGAAATACAAAGATTGGGGATGCAGTGGGGATGTGGCCCCAGTCATGGACAGTGTCAACAGAAGGTTTCACAAATGCAGATGTTTTGAAGTGAGTGAGAGCATTCCAGGGCTAAATTTCAGAAAAGGAAATTAGCAAGTGAGCAGCACATTCCTTACTTCCCTTCCCATCCTTCTCCTTTCCTTACTGTCTTTACTTCTTCCACTGGCACTCTCAGGCACTTACCTCTTCTCTCAGAAACTTGAGCATGTTAACCCTTTATTCGCTACCCACATGGTTCTAACTTCAAAGGCAGCTCAGAAAGGGGAGGGAGGGAGTCTAAGATTTACTCTGTACCTCAACCCTTATTCTTTTTTTTTTTTTTCTCTCTCTCTTTTTTTTTTTAACTTTATTTTGTACATTTAAAATAATTGAAAATATAAACAATTAAAAACTAAAAAGTAAACACAGATGAATAAATATATACATTTCTCAATTAAATGTAATGGATACATGTAAATTTTTTTGTTGTTGTTTTGTTTTTTGTTTATTTTTTTGTTTTTTTGTGAATCAAACAATATATTACACAATATATTTGGTTCATAGTAATGCATTCATACAGTATTTGTCCTTTTGTGTCTGGCTTGCTTCACTCAACATAATGTCCTCCAGGTTCATCCATGTTGCCATATGCTTTATTTTTTTTTTTTTCTTTTTTAAGGATTTATTTATTTATTTACTGTTATCCATTT
>JAKSZT010054052.1:5429869-5499435 GCA_026826555.1 Tolypeutes matacus | reverse complement strand
TAGCCCACCCTGATTATCACAGAATCAGGACAGTGAGAATATTCGCATGCCATATGCTTTATGACTTCATTTCTTCTTACAGCTGCATAATATTCCATCGTGTGAATAGACCACAGTTTACTTATCCATTCATCTGTTGATGGACACCTGGTCAACCCTTATTCTTTAGAATTACTTTATTCCACTTATTAATAGAAGCATTATTGAAATTCTGGAAGAACTTATAATAGGAACTTTAATTATAGCGTGTATAAAATGGTGCATGGGATTGTGATTGCTTGGTCTTCACAAATGAAGCAAAGCGAGGGAACGGATGTGGCCCAAGCGTTTGAGTGCCTGCTTCCCACATGGGGAGGTCCTGGGTTGGGTTCCCGGTGCCTCCAAAAAAAAACAAAAAACAAAAAAAAACAACAAGCAAAGAAATGAAAAAAACCAACCAACTCAGGGGAGCCAATGTGGCTGAGTGGTTGAGTACCAATTTCCCACATTCCAGGTCCCGGGTCCAATCCCTGGCCTTGGTACCTCAAAAGAAAAACAAAGCAAGGACAGTATTTTCCAGAAGGAAAATGCACTGTAGTGGTGCCCACCATGTCCTGTAGCCAGTCTTACCTCATCTCTTGCAAACCCAGCCCCTGCCTGGCGTGGGATGGTAGTAAGCCTCTGGGCTCAGAAAACTCTTATACAAACCTCCTGATACTTCCTGTGACCATTTATACAAAGCCAGTCTCCCAAACCTGTAGCCCTTTAGAAATACACATTTAAAGGCTCAGGACTAACAGAGAGCTTGACATTGAAGGATGAGGTAGAACAACTGAAAAGGAGACACAGTATAATAAAGGACATTCACAATCATGCTGTCACTGAGTCATTTAGAAAAGATTAAATGATATTTGGGCTTCTATTTCAGAACTTAAATATTTTCATTAAAAGGGATTAAAAATGTAAAAATTCTGGTAGAAAGATGAAAGTTTCAGTTATCTCAATAGGGAACTTCATTCCTCAAAGTTGTCAGGTGAATGGGGTGTGTTGAGCTACCTGCCACTCTGAACCCTTGCTCCTCCTCTAGGATTACCTAATCCTACTTGCCTTTGACTAGAGTCTTCAGGATCTTTGAGGTGGAGGAGCCAGATGGCCGTGGCTGTGCAGTGAGGGTCTCAGCTGGGGCCCATGGCAGCACTCTCTTGGCATCTCCCTGCTGGTACTCTGCCTCCCCCTCCCCCTTTCCTGACCATATTATAACAGTGTTTAGTTTATGTTGAACTAAAACCACTAGTGACTTTTTCAAACCATATTTGCACATAGTCACATCTTCTTCAGTAATAGGCCTTGTAAGTTGAAGAAACCTAGTCCTAGAGATTGATTCAAAAAGCTGATTTCATGGGTAAGCCCTAGAATTGGTACAAGTTCAGTTTCATCTCAAACTTGCTGTGTTTGCAGTATTTTAAACAGCACCCCAAAGGCACTACAAAATAGACCACACTATTTAAATATCTCATTTAGTTTTCATGAGAAACTAAATGAAGTGAGAGGTACCCAGTTACCTCTAAAAAGGGAGTCATTCCATTGGTTTTTGAGCTCCAGAGGATGGCAAACTCTAGACCTTTTTTTTTTTTTTTTTTTTTAATTGAGATATAGTTTGCATACTATGAAATTCACCTTTTAAAAGTATACAGGCATCTAATTAATGATTCCAGAATTTTTCATCACCCCAAAAAAGAAACCTCTTACCCATTAGCAGTCACTCCCCATCCCTCCCCCCTCCAGCCCTGGCACCCAATAACCTACGTGACATTTCTAGGCCTTTTTTCAATGAACTAATTGAGTGACAAAGCATAAGCTTCCCACTGGTTGTTAAGACAATTGTAAAGTGATTGATGAATTATTTCACCATCATCCATATACTACTTAATATTTAATCACATGTGAAGTGGTACATTTTACTTAATCATCACTGAAACAGAAACTTAAATTAATTAGGCTATAAAATCTCCAAAGCATTCCAGTCACTTGAGATTTTATTATAAGTTATCTGGCCAGTCATTGACTATAAATATAAACATTCAATTTCATCTCTCCACCCCCCACTTCCTTTCTGGCTTCTTTTACTTGCCACCTATTTTTGGGTTCATCCAGTTGGAACTAGAATTCACATATTGATAAGTTTATGAGATGAGTTATTCATCCATTTCCTTATCAGTACTTACTTTGCTGTTCAAGATCTCAGTATTTGCATTATAAACTGGTTATAGCTTGGACGTCACCTTTCATCTTTGCAGTGTATGTTCCTTAGCTCTTGATAAAACTCCAATGGTTTTGGAAGTTAAATTGCCACCCCCATGGCCAAGCTTCTAGTGTCTTATCCATTCCTGTTGCCTCTGCCCATCAGGCTAATCCTCCTGGCGTCCTGGCCCTCCTGGATGAAGAGTGCTGGTTCCCGAAAGCCACAGATAAAACCTTTGTTGAAAAACTGGTCCAAGAACAAGGCTCCCACTCCAAGTTCCAGAAACCTCGGCAACTGAAAGACAAAGCTGATTTCTGCATTATACATTATGCCGGGAAGGTAAGAGTCCTTCTGTTAGACGACTGCCCAAGAATAGCCGTGTTTGAAGTTTCACTGCATTTTATGAAAGCATAACAAAAGTGCTGGTGAACATTTGTAAATGCTTAAATACCTCACCAGTGCATCACTTTTGAGGCAACCCATGTTGGGGGTTATTCCATGCAGGTGTTGTTTGGTTAAGGTGTACAGTGTTGCTGACTTTGTCTCCCCTCCCCGCCTATGCGCGGTGCAGGTAGACTACAAGGCTGACGAGTGGCTGATGAAGAACATGGACCCTCTCAACGACAACGTGGCCACCCTCTTGCACCAGTCGTCAGACAGATTTGTTGCCGAGCTCTGGAAGGATGGTAAGAGTGTGCTTATGTTTGTGATCAAGCTTAGCTGCAGTCTTTTCCATATAAAGTTTATGTATGGTTCATATATATATAATATATATATATGTACATATATATTTTTTACTTTACACTTTTCCCTAGAGCAGGGCTGCCAGTATATTGGGATTTATCCATTTTAAGAATACTTGGGTTAAGAAATGAAAAAGCAAGATGATTTGCCTTCTGCATCAGATGCCCCACAGAGTGTGGGAATATTCTAGGTCCACAGTCATAAATAACCACACAGGCCTCAGGCCACCCCAGTCCCAGTACAGTTAGAATCTAAGGGTACGGGGACACAAACCTGAGAAAGCCTGTATATGTCCTTTTTCTCTGTTGGAGACAGAACCAGCTGAGCTGCGTCCCCTCCCCCTACCCAGCCCTCTGCCCTAACATGGAGTGGCTGGTGACTCTCTGAGACCCTCATGTACATCGGTTGCTTTTCTTTCCATCAGTCCTTGTAGTTCTTTTGTTTATATGAACCTCCAGTGAAGATTCTGGAGAATTTTATTTTAGACTAGAAGGTTTTACTAGTATCAGAAAAATGAAATGCCTGTGTCTTCATGCTTACTGGAAGCCAGAGCTTAGTGCTCCTGCTGTCTCATCCTTGTTCTGTCCCCTCTTTGTGGTCACCAGCCACACAGACCGTCAGCCCTGGAACTGCCCCTGCCCAGGCCTTGACTCTGAGATCAGGCCGACTCAGGTAGCTGGCTCACTTCTGCTTTCTCTGTAGCATCTCCAGACCTTCAAATCTAGCTGTCTTCTCAGAGGTAGAGAGAAAGCAACACTGAAAGCACAGAACAAGGGGGATAGGGCAACTGGGGCAAAAGGACAGAGAGAAGAAAGAACTCAGAGAGTGCACAGGGAAGACATCACCACATAAAAGATAATCTTCCCATGTGCATGATGAAATCAATTAAGCGTTAGTATCCTGGGTGCTACACCCAGACTCTCAGGTGTGCTGGGAAGAAATCGGGTGCCTGAGACTAAAAAGGAGGGTTCGGCAAAAAGGGTAGATTCCACCAAGTAAAGCGGAAGCTTCTGATCTTTTTATCTGTAAGTGAGAGTCTTTGGCCGGCTGCCGCATGCCTGCTCTGTAACTCCAGGGACCTGGTCAGTTGATGGTGCCACCCAAGCACTGAGAGAAGCAGGGCCCTGTGCAGAATCTGCAGCGCCTTCATAGATGAGGACCTCTCACCCCATGGCTAGGAAATGCTAGGCGTGGAGCTAGAGCTGAAAAAAACATGTGGAGCTCAGGTTGTCACAAAGCCATGACGCCGGAAGCAGGTGGCACATGTCACAAAAGAGACGGAGTAATGCAGTTGACAACAGAGGTATGCATTCTTCAGGAATTAATAAAGTGTGCCTGGGATGCAATGCACGTTACAGAGTCACCCTTGGCCCTCCTTCAGGTGCTCCTTTCAGCTCTCAGAGTGCAGGGAAGGGATTGAGGCAGTTGTGCAGATTGTGGGGGCCAGGGGAATGCGTAGGTGCCACAGGAATGGTACAGGATGAGCTTTTAGGGACGCACAACCTTTCCTGAGGAGCTAAAGTAAAATGTCATGAAGGAGGAGGTGATTTTTCTTATCCTTGAGTCACATTTACTGAGCACTTACTAAGCCCCAGCCAGTGTTTGAAGCACCAATTTATAAGCATTTACATAGTGATCAGAGCTGGGCCCTTTGGGGGGTGAGTAGGCATGCATGAACGAGGTCACCCAATGACAGGGAGGTAGTATTTTCATAAGTGCAGTTGGCATGGGGAGGAGGGGAAGGGAGGCCCAGGGTCCAGGCCATAGCAGGGCCATGGGCTAGCTCGGCGAATGTGTTCTGCCAGGGGAGTGGAGAGCAGACTGGGGAGTCAGAAGCAAGACTGGTTAGAGGTTAAGGCCAGACCCCGGGGAACCCCGATGGCCAGTCTCAAGTGGAACTTGGACCTCAGTGAAAAAATCATGTGAAGCCATGAAAGGTCTGTGAGCTAGGGTGGCGACCAGTCTGAACTCCAGGAAGTAGAACTGGCAGCGGTTTGTCAGATGGATTAGTGAGAGAGAATCTGGAAGGGGGAGTTCGGTGTGGAAGCCTATAGACGAGCCCAGGGTGAGATGGCAGAGGTGGCAAGGTAACAGTGGGGGATTGGAAAGGCCACCTGGAAGAAGGAGCCAAAGCAGTGGGACTTTTCCCGTTGATCCCCCAAAACTGGCTTTCTCCTTACTACGTTTCAAATGAGAAGAGAAGCCAGTATTTGGGGAGTATCAATAGAATATAATAAAGAACATGTGGGTTTACACATGTGTTCTGACTTATTAACCATTTTTTGACTGTCTTATTTCTTTATACTCCTTAATTAAAACAGTATCATGAGAAACCCGTCTTGAGCACTTGACCCCTTCATATAATGCTCTGTATCTAATTATGTGCTTACCACTGTAATTGTCTGTGAGACAGACTTAAAAACATCAGACATGTCCCTGCCCTCCCAGAGCTTATAACCCTGTTGAGAAATCAGGGTTGTGCACATGCAGAAATCCAGGCTGAGCTGTCTTCGTCTTGGCTCCCAGCCTCCCAGGCGCCTCCTTCCATCCTTCTCCTTTAGCTCCACGTCTGGCTAATCCCACCCCAGGTATCGGAGAGGCAGCAGCATGCGGAAGTTTTAGGAATGGAAAGCACAGCAGGGCAGGGTGGAGGCGGGGCTGGAACAATCAAGTCTAGGCAAGATGTCTTATAAGTACAGTCATGTCTGGAGATTTCTTAACTGTATTTTTGTGCTTTCCATT
This sequence comes from Tolypeutes matacus, assembly GCA_026826555.1. Lineage (NCBI taxonomy): Eukaryota > Metazoa > Chordata > Mammalia > Cingulata > Chlamyphoridae > Tolypeutes > Tolypeutes matacus. Next base: position 5,493,728 of record JAKSZT010054052.1, on the reverse strand, counting down.
TACTTTATACCAGAAAGTTATTTGTTCCATTTGTCCATACTTAGAGGACACTCTTGCAGGCTCGTAGAATTCCATCAGTCCTGGCACGAGCCCTGTCCTTCTGTTCCTATCTGCAGCTCTGACCCTCAGACTGCACTTTTTATGGCCCTTGACTTTCTAAAGACATGCAGTTTGGGAATGTGTTTGGCCTCTTTTGTCAAAATAGGCTAAGAAAAGCCCCATGTTTAATTTGGCCCTGCTAGCTTCTGCCCTGGGACAGCCCTGTGTGTTTGCCATCCTGATAATGCCACTACTAGGAGGAAGTCCTGCTGTCCCTCCTCTTAGGTGGGCGGTTACTCAGGTTAGTGTCCAGAGAGGATCTCCAAGCCCCCTCCCACTATTAGGAGAGCTAATCTTCAAGGTGAAGGGCAGGTGGGGAGGCTGAACCACTTTTGTCCAATTTTGAGGACTGCATGTTTCATACATAAAGTCAGTGGCAGGCACAGAAGTTAAAAGAGGTGAAGAATTCATCGCTGCTCACTCTGGATGTAGAGACCCCTTGAAATAAGGGGAGCTTTCTCTCTAGGAAAAGAAAATAGCCCTGGAAAATCATGCAATTTATTCCCTCTTTTTGTACCTTCTTAAATGCAAAAGCTACTACTGACAAGGTTGACTATGAATGCCATATAGTTTGCCTGTGAAGATGCGTGCGACATCTTGAATATAAAACATTTTGTGTTAAAATAGAGTTTGTGTTAGGGTTTTAAAGAGTTTGCCCAAGGCCAAACCAGGAAAATAAGATTTTTTAGTGGCAGCCCTGCCCTAGAGATTGATAGTGCCCTACTTTTTGCTAAAAGATATTGTTTGGGGATCTCTACCAGTTGCAAAGGACTTCTTGCCACTTCTTGAGGCTTATATAAAGCAAAAATTAAGATTTGAATCTTCATGTAAATGTGCCTTCTAGGATATTTCACGAAATACAGTGTGACCAATAAGTATCATCTACTTACGATTTGAAATTATTTTAAATTTAATTGGTAAAATCATTTTAAAAATTATTTCCTATTGCAGATTTTATTATTTTGCTGTAACAGAACTTGAATTTTGGCTTTCTTAATGATAGTTACCTATCTTTCAGGAATTCATATTTGAAGTAAACTGTCTTCCAGAAATCTATATTGGAAGTAAAATTATACAGCAGTGTGAATTTTTACAGTAAAAGTAACTAATACATACATTTATCGTAGTGCTCTGACTTACTGCAGTCTTGTCCTAATTTGTTACTTGCAAGATAATTTTATGAACAGCAACTCAAATATTAACTAGTTAGTCTTATTTAATTTTCATCCGTCATTTACATGGGGTTAATCATTTAACATTGATCTGCTATATTGCTCGTACCTGGAGTTGGGAATATACCCTTTTGAGTCAGATTAAATTTATTTTATAAAGAACCTTGTCCATATGTGCAAATTCTCTATCTAAATGGAAATGTTTGCATGGGATCTGCTCAGGACTACTTTTGTGATGTCGAATGTCTCGCACACTAACTGAAGTGTTTGTGTATCTGCTCTTCTGTCTTGTTTTTGCTGTCTCTCTGCTTTAGAGATTCAGAATATTCAGAGAGCTTCTTTCTATGACAGTGTTTCTGGTCTTCATGAGCCACCAGGTGAATGTATAAAAAGCCTGTAGGTCTTCCAAAAGAGAAGGGCTTAAGCCCACAGGAAAACCTTGTGGGGCGCTGGCCGGGGGGCTGGGGAGGGCAGGGTAGAAAGGGGAGGGGGGTGGCCTCTGGGTTTCTGTTTTGTTTTGCTCACAGGCCTGCATGAACCTTTCATTTCATGCTCACTTTTCTTCTACTTCGAGGTAACTGTTTTAGTGCATAAACAATTAAGTCGCTACTGCCTACACATTGCTTCTTCTTTTATGCCTAGCACATACAGCGCTGCTTATTAAATGTATGTCATCGCCTTCTCCAAGAATGCCATTTTGATACACAGTTCTCTAAAGGAATTTGTTAGGAATTGAGCTGTTAAATATTTCCTTTGGCTTCAAGTACCTTTAAATTTTCAACTCCAAGGAATTCCAAGGAGTTCTGGGTTTTTTTGTTTGTTTTGTTTTAACACTAACATGTTGTGAGCAAACAATACGTATTTATCTCAGGTGTGTGGGTCTTATTTGTACCTTTTGTTTGGAATTTGTATGCATATCTAGCTACTTGGCTGTTTTTGTTTTTGTTTTTGTTTTTTAACACTGAAACTATCTACATGGCTTGGTACATGCAAGTCAAGACTAAGAGAGGGGAGTGTTGTTTGAATTTGTACATTGAACCTGAAATTGAACTCAGAAGGTTTGGGCCCTGTGGTCTGAAATCTTAACCTAACCATTGCTAGCGGGCCCCAAAAACCCAACATAGAAATGAAGATCACCCAATCTTCCGATTGTTTAGAGAAATTGGCAAGTAGCAGATTTCATAGATACCATTAAATTCATGATATGATTTGGAACATGAAAATGCTGGGATCCAAATCCATCTCAAAAGTTATTTAAACAAATTTTAAAGGAATATGTCTGTTTTAATCCCAAGTCACGATTCCTGCTGTCACCTGTAGCTCACATACAATGAAAATAGGTTGCAAGCATAGGAGTGAAAAAAAAAAGAGAGAGAGAGAGAGAATAGATTATGCTAGAGAAAGCATGAGCTGGAATAAATATTCCACAGAACTCCAAAGAAGGTATCTTCAAACTCTGTCATCTTTAAAGCTACACCCGCTTCCCCCACCAAACGTTTTTAATTTTTCTTTTTGGGGGAAAAAGAAAGAGCTAAGGAGTAGTGTTAAGTTTATGGTCTATATGGATCTAAGCTCTTGATCCTTTGGACTTTCTCCCTCAGTAGATTATTTGGCTTCCTCTATAGATTAATACCCTTCTACTCCTTTGGATTTCCAGTCTCTTAAAAGTTCCAGGCTGTGAGCTCTTTGAGAGCAGGCACATGGTGGCTCTCGCCCACCGCCCACCGTCATTTCCTCGCACCTGGCTCCTAAATAAGTCTGCTGAGTCTTCAGATGCAGCAGCTTCATCTGGCGCTCTCCCTTGCGGCCTTTCCCTCTCCCACATCTTCCCTGTGGAACCACTGTCTTCTGGGTGCAGAGAAGAGGTATTTTTCTTACCAGCTGCATCACATGCGTGTCTTAGATGATGTCTTAGGTGACAGCAGTCTGACCAGGAGTGAGCTCACTCGCCTCGGTGCTGCAAACGGCCCCAGTCCTGTCTTTTTCAGGGTGTCTCCTTTGGTCGATCGCTCAGCAGAAGCAAGTCTTAGGAGTCTCGATTCCTCCTTTTAGGGGTCCTCCCCATCCCTCCTGGCTGAAATAATCTGGATTTTGAAATTGAGCGTATTAATTCTATAGCAAAATGTCTTTTTCCTCACAACGTGCTTATGGATTCAAAGGAGATCCCAGGGAGGGGCAGCATCTAAAAACAAAAATGTATTTTCAGTGCTGTCTCAGAAGGCAATGGATGAAGGAGTTTTAGGGGCCCAAATTGTGATTGCCTTTGACATGTAAATATGTGTTAAGCATCTCTCTAAAGGAGATAACACAACGCTAATATGTACCCTGTGCTCCTAAATACAGTAACATTGGGAAAATAGCATTATGAAGGGTGTGCAGGCTTTTGAGAATAAAACTGGCAGCTAGGATAAAGAGAGGTTTCCAGAAGCATCAAAGTACCAGAGCAGAAGAGAAGGGAATGGGGGAGAACCGGATTCCTAGAGTCCAGAGTTCACACCAGTTTCTGCTATAAACCAAAGGACTGTATATTTTGAAAGTCTAGGCCTGTAGGACAGAGCAGTCGGGGAAGATGCAGGCAGAATGAACCAGCAAGAAGAGTTGTAACTCCAAGTTTTAGACAAGGTTTTTCTAACTATAATAGTAGGGACTATCGATGGCTTTCCATCTGATCCCAACTATGTTGGAGGCAAAATTATGTAGCCTGCCTCTAAATAGTTCTCTGTGCAGTTTACTTTACAGAGTAGTACCACTTAGGTTCTTTGAACCTCCGTGAGAGCTGGATTGCAGCTGAAGGATTTAAAAGGGCACCACCAGAGAAAAGAAGAGAAATTCCATGAAGCAAATTTTCCTTGTTGGTAGAGAAGTGCCCCCACCCCTTTTCAGTCTTCCACAGAGGCTGCCCGTGAATTGCGGAGCAGCAATTAACTGGAGGCTCAGAATCAGCAAGGAGAGGCTGGGTCCTCTGGGAGGGCTTGCCTCTCTTTCCCCACCTCTTAGGGTCTCCCCTCATCCTCTCATAGCCACTGAAGTCTTCCTACCTTCTTGCCATAGTTTAGGGGAAGCATAGAAATGAGCATGTTCTGGCCTCAAAAACTTTGAACCAGTCTTTTTTTTCCCCCCAGGGCAGCTCCACTTAGAGTCAAGTAGCATGACTAATGAAATCGTAACCACTTAATCTCCTTACAGATGCTGTCCAGTGGGCAGAAGGAAGCTCAGCTTTAAGTGCCATTTTAGAACTGGGGTTGAGGTCTGACACCGTTTAGATGCTTAGGGATACTGTCATCGTTTTCAGTGGACCACAGTTTTTGTGTTGTCATTGCAACACATTCTATTTCTCCATATTTTTTTTAATGTCTTACAACTCTTGGGAGCTCAAAGAGAAGCAGCTTTCAATGTCCACCAGTTGAAAATGGGGACAATGACACTCAGTTCTCGAGGTTCCTGTGGCTGGAGCATGTCCCTGGCACGTGGGAAGCACTCAAACATGTGGTGTCTGGAGTTGTTGTGGCCACAGACCCCTCTGCAGCTGCTGCTGTCACCACCGCGCCATTGCTGCTGCTGTGAAACTCGGCAGGTGTTTTTTCCCTTGGTCTTTATTTAATGCAAGTCCAGTTTGACTCAGTGTCACTGGCCAGGTAGCATGCATTCGTTATGTGCTGCCCAGTGCCAGCGTAAGCCTGTGGGACCTGCCTGAGCGGGGGGAGGGGGAGCAGGAGGCCAGCAGAAGACTCCACGGGCAAACAGGCTTCCTGTTTGCCCAAACAGCATTGACTCCTAGAAGTGTTGGAGCTTGTCGACGAGGGGCGGGTGAAGGGCACCATGATCAGCGCAGCTTAGGGTGTGGCTGAGGACAATGCCATCTTCCTGAGTCGCGTGCTTCTGTCAGCCTCTGGACTTCCTGGGATTTTTCTGCAAATTTCCAGATACTCTAGAACAAGTCAACAGCTTGGTACCCCTGACTGTTAGGTATCCATTGTCCTCAATTATTGCTCTATGGTAGGGATGGCATGGAGGTGGACAATCTGATGTCAAGATTGTTTCTGGTGGGAAGCGGCTGTGGCTCAATCAGTAGGGCTCCCGTTTACCATATGGGAGGCCCCGGGTTCGGTTCCCGGGGCCTCCTGGTGAAGGCGGGCCCGCCCGCACGGCGTGGTTGGCTGACCCAGCGAGCACAAGCAGCAAGGGGGGGATGAATGAATAAATAAATAAAATCTTTAAAAAAAAAAAAAAAAAAGATTGTTTCTGGAGATTCATAGCAGCAAAGATTTGTTTCCAAATCGGTCCTTAACTTAGTGACATTTTCTGTAGGTTAGGGTAGCATTGTCTTATTTTGGTTAAGGGGTATCGATGGAGAAACCACTGCCTGCCCGCAGAGCTGAGCGCTGGGGGCCTTTTGTAAGGCAAGGAATGTGTAGTCATCGCCACCTGGCTGTCAAAATTAAGAGAGGTTTCTCCCCCTTTTTTCTGGCTTCTAACTAACTTGAGTTTCTGAAGAACTGGCTTAAATACTGCAGAATTAAATTTACTAGTTTTAGTATTTTGACCCATGCACAGATTTGAAAACCATAAAAATCTCATACCTTTTGTCTCCTGAGGTTGTTCCCTGGAACAAGGGCCAGTGAAGAATTCTCATATCAGACAATGTTATTCCTTATATGAAACTGTTGATGGCTCGATGAAATAGATGGTTAAAATTGCGTTTTTCTTCTGAAACTTACAGACTTCCAAGCTGTAGAACCCAACTAATTTCTGACTGTTCAAATAAGTTGACCAGATTTTAGAGATTAATAAATTGGATATTAGTGTAAAATACTTTGAATTGTTTTCAGGCTACTGGGGAACGGGATCATAAATTTAAAAGCCTCCCGGCAGCCCTAACAAGGTTTTCCTGACATTTCAGAGAGAAGCCATTTATGACAACAGGAGACTAAAGAGCCAGTCCTTACATTGCAACCATGACTTGAAGACACTTTCATTTTTAGTACTTCAGACCCAGAAGGAGCAGTCTTGATTTATGAGAGAAATCATATATTATTAGTGTGCTGCAAATCATTTAATGAATTTCCTAAAGTGTTTCTCTTTTACTTACCAAACTGTTTTGGGGGGCATGGGGGTAGGTACCAGGGATTGACCCAAAGACCTCGTACATGGGAAGCAAGTGCTCAGTCACTGAGCTACACCCGCTTCCCCCACCAAACGTTTTTAATTTTTCCAATTGGTATAGCCTGACCCTGAGTTTAAAATTAAACTTTTGAATAATAATAAAAAGAACTGAAAGTCCAAACCACTGATTCAGAATAAAAGCTTTAAGTCTGAAGCATTGATTAAAAAAAAAAAAAAAAAAGCTGAAAGTCTAAAGCACTAATTTTTTTAAAAAGCCTGAAATTTAACTTTGGATCACTGTTATTAAATTGAAATTGGAAATCAAATTAATTATGTTTTTTTGTTTACCACCCCTCCAAAAAAAAAACGTGCTTATTAAACAGCTACTACGGGCCTGTTTCTGTGCCCAGGCCAGTGTTGGAGGGTGGGGAGGCAGTGAACTCTCCAAGCTGGTGCAGAAGGGGCCAGAGAACAAGGGAATGGCTGAGCCTGCTAGACGCTGGCAAAACTTCCCCTGAGGAAGCTCGGTCCGGGGGGTATAAGGCCATAGCGTGTGGAAGTGTTGTCATGGGATGTTGGTGGCACATTTGGCCTGGAGGCAGAGTAGAAGCTGGAACCTAGGGAGACTTCCCTGAGAGAGCAAAGCAAAGGAATGGCGATCTAAAGGAGTTTACCAGGGTGCCTGAGCGAGGCAGACATTCCAGGCACAGAGGAAAGGGTAGAGAGGGGACTGCTGTGTCTTGGAGAAAATGCAGATAAGTGGCACCTGAGGTGCGTGCGCTGAGCCCCTGAATATTTCTCAGGTACCTCACAACTCTGAAGGGGGCACGTTAGCTCCCCTTTGCAGAGGAGGAGACCAAGCTCATGCGTACAGGGCTTCCGGCCCTGGCTTTGCCCTTCCGCCGGCTGCTCTGCCGCTGCGCTGTCATTTGGACCGTGTCCTACCAGCCTGGGAGAAAGTGAAGGGTTTTCGGTATAGCCAGTTTTAGCTTTCAGAAATGGGGTGACCATACAATTTACCATCCTAACTGGGACATTTCCGACGATGAAAGTGGGAGCTGGAACTCATTACCCTGGGACAAAGGGCACGCATCAAGGAACCCTGTGGCGGCATGTAGAGGCTGGAGTGGGAGCGCAGCGCAAGGAAGAGAGCAGGCTATTACAGAATCTAAGTGAGAAGTACGAGCCCAAAGCAGGGCTGTGGAGAGGAGGGGTTGGGTTGAACAGTGGGACGTGAGCGAGGGGGCCCCCGCAGAACCCTGATTCTGGCCTGCGTTACCAGGGCTTGCGTTTGGCTAGGAAATCCAGGAGGGCAAGCTAGAGAACACACTCTACTTCAGGAGACAGACCTGCTGTCCCTGCTTCTGTTTTAGGTCCCTCCTACTTCTGGTCATGTCTCCTCATCATCCTTATCCAGCTCCTCCTCTCTCGAGCTCCTTGAGGCTTGGTCCCAGACCCTCATCTCTTTCACTTCTCCCTTTAAGTGGGCTCATCCAGCCCCATAGCTTCATGTACCATCCATGAGTCCACAGCTCCCCAAAACACCTCTCTAGTTCAGGCCTCTTCGTAACAGACTGGAGTATTCAGATGTCAACTCCGCATCTCATCTCCTCTTCAATGTCTTACAGCAGGCATCCTATACTTAGAGAGAATTCAGATTGTCTTCCCACCCACAAAACCCGCTTCTGTCTCTTACTTACCCCTGGCTTTAAAGGTACCACTAGCCACTCAGTCACTGAAACAAAATCCTGGGAGTTATTTTCTTTTATTTTTCGGAGGGGGGCAGGGAAGGGAGGCAGTTATTCTTTGAAATGTCCCTCTGGCTTATTTTCCATATCGAATTAATTATAAAAGCAAGTTGATTCTCCCATCAAATTGTCTTGACTCTGCCTTCTGTATCCATCCGCTCCTGATCTCCTAGTTCAAGTCTCCATCATCTCTCCCAGAGCCCGGGCTGCAGCAGTGGTCGCCTATCTGGTTTCCCACCTTCACTCCCCGAGTCCCGCCAACGTGAGCTCCAGACCTTCTGGGCCTTCCCATTGCTCAAGAATAAAACAGAAACTAGCCTGGCCCGCGAGGCCCCGGCACCATTCCTCCCATCTCCTCCCATCGTCTCTCTCCCCCTCCTCGCTCCTCAGGTGCTCTCCTTGCTCATGCTACCTGAGCAGCTTCCTACCCCAGGCCTTCACGCTGACTGGAAGGGTCTGCCCTCTGCTAGCTCATTCTTAGCCTGTGGGTAGTAAATGCCACTTCCCGGGGACCTCTAACCACCCATCCCTCTCACAGCATCCTGCTTGTTTTTTTCTTTCCCTACATTTCTTGCTATTTTAAATTATAAACATATTTGATGTTTACATCATTGATTCACTAACATACATGGGTCGAGCCTCTGTTCCATGCCAAACACCGTGCCAGGTGCAAGGGATGTAGCATCAGTGAAAGCAGGCATCTTGGGGCATCTGAGCGGAGATGCTTGTAGAGAGTAGAATACAGGCGCCAGGTAGTCAGATATATCTAGTTAAAGTCATAAACAAGAAAAACAGACGGTCAAGTGATGGGTTCCTGTACCTGCATCTTCCCTTATTCTAGAAAGGAGTTCAGGAGAGTTGGGTTTGGGTCCCTAGTGAATGCCAAGATGTCCAGAGCAGAAGTGCAGGCACTGAGGAGTGACTGGAGTAGCTAGAGAGGGAGATGGAGAAATGGGGAGGGGAGGTTCATAAAAGAAGCCAGGAGTGGTGAGAGTTCTCTGCATGCTGATAAGATATCGACAGTTACATGTAACAGGGTTTAAACAAGAACTGGAAGTGTTACTGTCTCAGCAATTGACAGGTATTGGGCAGCACAGGGGAAGGGGTAGAAGCCAGTTAGCTGCATACAGGGAAGTGAGTGGGTGAGGATGTGGTGTGGAGGTGGGAACAACTCTAGGAGGAGTTTGGGTGCATACGGGAAGTTCATTGATCTGTGGGTCAGGCAGGCAAGGGATTGCTGCTGGTCTCTGCTGAAGTATGGAGCAAGTGAAGGGGGAGCAGTGAAGGCACAGAAAGAGCGGTGGTCTGTGAGGTAGAGGGTAGGTGGATGCCAGAGCACAAGCAGGAGAACTGGCTTTGGCCTAAACCCTTGAGCCTGGTGGCTTTGCTTGAGAAAGGTTGTGATCTAGTGTACGTGCCTGGGCTTTTAAGTTAGCCAAATGGCATCCCCCTTGTCCCAGCTTCCATTTAAGACCCACCTGGACCACGGTGGAATCCTCGTCGGGTATTGGGAATCAAGTGAGCTCTTACCTGTAAAGCCCTCCTCACAGCAAGGTCCCCACGAGCTTTCTGTCATGGAGAACGGATGAAGGAAATGGAGGGGTGTAGGGTAGAGGAGTCAATAATAGGGGTCGTTCAGCTGATAGTCTGATTGTTTCAAAATTATTTCAGTAATGTGTTTCATTCCTTTAACATATTTTTAAAATGAGCATATCTTCTGCACCAAATGTGTGGCTGGTGCACTGGACTGGCCTGTCTCATGATCTCTAAAGGGATTTGGTCTGTGTGGATAACGTCAAATGTTAGCTGCTTTAATAAGAAGGTGATATCTGAGAAGGTTGTCCAGTGTCCATGTAGGAAGCCAGGCATTTTGTTCTTTGCAGAAGATCTTCTGGCTTGTGTCATTGCCCTTTCATAAGAGTTATTCCTGCTTCGAGGAGAGAGTGGAGGAACACTCATATTGCTAAAAATCTGAACTGATGTAATCTAGTCTTCCAGCATTTGTTCCTGAAGCTTGAATGCCTTCTCTTACTGAAAATCTAATGACTAATACGAGATAACTCAGGTCGCTAATCCCTGAGCATATTCATTAAGTGGATTTGCTTTGTTCCAATTAATATTTTTATGCTTATTTTGAGACCTGTCACCTTGTTGGTTTGTGTATCAATAATGTCAGCCAATGATCTTTCATTTGCCAAATGACTGTATATGTAACAGGCCAAAGGGTATCAAAGCCAGTGAGTTCCTGACACTAGTGCAGGGGCAGCCGCCTGCTGGTATGTGTAGTTGGGAGCTCTCCGAACACTGCAGTACCTGCCGTCTACATGTGTGGCTGTTGGTTCCACGGCTTGTGCAGTGTCCACTCTGCTGACCGCCTTACGATATGGCACCTCTGACCATTGCCCCACGAAGCTTGTGCTGCTGCACTGTCACTGTATTTTCTTGCCCTGCAATCGAGTTGGAGTTGCCTTATTTCTCTTTCCTCTTCTGTGTTCCCCAGTGGACCGGATTGTGGGTCTGGACCAAGTTACTGGTATGACCGAGACGGCCTTTGGCTCTGCATATAAAACCAAGAAGGGCATGTTCCGCACCGTCGGACAGCTCTACAAAGAGTCCCTCACCAAGCTGATGGCGACGCTCCGGAACACCAACCCAAACTTTGTGCGCTGCATCATCCCAAATCATGAGAAGCGGGTACGTGCAGAGCAGAATGGCTGGTGTTTAAGATCGACCTGTGCCAGGTTACGAAGATTAAACTTATAACGCTGTCGTTTGCTTGATCAGGCTGGAAAACTGGATCCACATCTAGTGCTAGATCAGCTTCGCTGTAATGGTGTCCTGGAGGGCATCCGGATCTGCCGCCAGGGCTTCCCAAACCGTATCGTCTTCCAGGAATTCAGACAGAGGTATTTCTGACTTCAAGGTTTTTTCCTCCTTATGAGGAAAAGTTCTCCTGTATTCCCTGCTAAGGGGTGTGGAGTTTTTCTTTTTGGAGTAATGAAATTGTTTTAGATTTTTTGGGGGTAATGAATGCACTACACTGATTACTCTAATAGTCATTGATTGTACACTTTGGATAGATCGTATGATATTTGAATATCTCAATAAAACCGCTTTTTTAAAAAAAGAAGAATATTAAGTGCCTACTTTCTAGGAAAAAAAGACAGCATGCTGATAACTGCTGTGGCTGCTTTAAAGAAATAGTCCCTGTCTTCAGGGCCCTGATATGTTAGTTGTGTGATGAAAATGAAAAGCCAAAAACTTACTCCTTTAGACACTTATATCTGAGATTTAAACGAATTATTTCAAAAACGGATTTTTAGTGTATGAATAACGTATGTTTCTTTTAAGAAAATTTGCACATGCAGAAAAGTACAAAGTAAATAAAAATCATCCAAGAATGACTCCTGAAAACCTTGCAGGATATTTCTCTGCAGCTTTTTCTATAAATACATCTATGTATGTGTATGCAGGTGTTATATATATGTATATATTTCCAAAATATATACACATGGGGGGCTATGTGTGTATACACCCTTAAAGTTCATTAATTAAAAAGAGTAGAGGGTAGGATAGATTAGAACGGAAAGATTAAGACAAAAAGGAGACTTTCAGTGTGCACTAAAAATGGATGTGAACATATGAGAAGTAGTTATTTATTTTTAAAGTTTATTGAGTAATTTTCTTTAGTAGTTAATTCGATTTGCTTTTGTCTTCTTTCTCCTGGAAATCAAATTTCAAAGTATGACAGCACTTGTTGCATGAGATAAATAGGACGACAGGTCAGAGAATGACCCTTTCTCCTTTTCCCCACCACTGTAGGTGGGATCCATTCAAGACGCTCTTCCAGTCTTTGTCTTTGCAAAGCCCTCATTGTGGCCCATTGAAGATTTTCACTTTTGATTGACAAGAGTAGAAGGGATATAATTGGCATCTAGGATACACAGTTAATTGATATAGCCAAGATTCATCCTTTACTACAGCCACTGTCCTGCTGAAATTTGTTTGTGCACTAATGTGCACAAGATTCTTAAGTAGATTTTTCAACAGCTTTATGGAGATTGTCACATAAGTCATCTATTTAAAGTGTACAAGTCAATGGTTTTTAATATATTCACAGTTTTAGAAGAATCTCATCACCCCAAAAAGAAACCTGTACCCTTTGTTACTCCCAGTCCTTCACACCCACTCCCCAACCCTAGGCAACCACTGATCTGTTTTCTATCTCTACAGATCTGTTTAGTTTGGACATTTCATATATATGGAATCATATAATACATGGCCCTTTGTTTCTGGCTTCTTTGACTTAGCATGTTTTCAATGTCCATCCATATTGTGGCACGTATCAGTACTCTATTCCTTTTTATTGCCATATAATATTCCATTGTATGGCTATACTACATTTTAATTATCCATTCATCAGTTGATGGATATTCAGAATTCTGTTTTTTAGCCTATTATGAATACTGCTGCTATGAACATTAGTATACAAGTTTTTGTTTGTTTGTTTGTTTGTTTTTTAAAGATTTTATTTATTTATTCATTTATCCCCCCCTTGCTGCTTGTGCTTGCTGGGTCAGCTAACCACACCGTGCGGGCGGGCTTGCCTTCACCAGGAGGCCCCGGGAACCGAACCCGGAGCCTCCCATATGGTAAACGGGAGCCCTACTGATTGAGCCACAGCCGCTTCCCTGTTTGTTTGTTTTTTGAGGTACCAGGGAACAGAGATTAAACCCGGGACCTCGTGTGTGGGAAGCCGGTGCTCAACCACTGAGCCACATCGGCTTCCCTAAGTTGGTTTTTTCATTTGTTTTGCTTTTTGTTGCTTTTTTTCGTGTTTTTGTTTTGTTTTTGTTTTTGTTTTCCCCAGGAGGCACCGGGAACTGAACCCAGGACCTCCCACGTGGAAAGTGGGCACTCAACTGCTTGAGCCACATCTGCTCCGTACAAGTTTTTCTTTGAGCACTTGTTTTCAGCTCTAGGGATTGACTTGATAGGTCATATTGTAACTCTATGTTTAACCTTTTGAAGTACTGCTGGGCTGTTTTCCAAAGCAGCTGCACCATTTTACTTTCCCACCGGCAACACTTAAGTTTCCCATTTATCCACATCCTCGCTAACACTTGTTATTATCTATCTTTTTGATTCTAGCCATCCTAGTGGGTGTGAAGTGGTATCTCATTGTGGTTTTGATTTGTATTTCCCTAATGACTAATGATGTTGTACATCTTTCCATGTTCTTATTGGCCCTTTGTATATCTTCTTTGGAGGATGTCTATTCAGATCCTTTGCCCATTTTTAAATTGGATTCTTTTCTTTATTGAGTTGTATGAAATACTTCTTTATATATTCCAAATACAAGTCCCTTATCAGATATCTGACTTGCAAAATTTTCTCCCATTCTGTGGGTTATCTTTTCACTTTCTTAATGGTGTCCTTTGAAGTTTTAAATTTTAATAGTGTCCAGTTGATCTGTTTCTTCTTTGTTGCTTGTGCTTTTGATATCCCATCTAAAGTTCAGTGATGTTTTCTGCATGGGCACAACCAGGGCAACACCACACAGTTTGAGATGGAGAACTTTTCAAGACTAGCCTTCATCTCAAAACCTGACATACAAGAAAGCAAAACTACAGGCTGAAATCTCTCATGAACAGGAATCCAAAAACCTAAATAATCAATATAATTCATTGCATTGACAGAATAAAGGAGGAAAACCATATGATCCACTCAATAGATGCAAATTTCTAGAAAAGATTTATTGGATGTTTTTCTTACAGATATGAAATCCTAACTCCAAATGCTATTCCTAAAGGTTTTATGGATGGCAAACAAGCTTGTGAACGAATGGTAAGCTTTTCTTGATTTTTTCCATGTTGTCAACTATAGATATGCTCTTTCCTGTAACAGAAAATAAATGGACTCTTTCTATCTTAGATCCGCGCATTAGAATTGGACCCTAACTTGTACAGAATTGGACAGAGCAAGATATTTTTCAGAGCTGGAGTTCTGGCACACTTAGAAGAAGAAAGAGATTTAAAAATTACCGATATCATTATCTTCTTCCAGGCTGTTTGCAGAGGTTACCTCGCCAGAAAGTAAGTGGGTAATCATGAATTAAATTTTTGCTGAGCGTGTGGCGTATGCTGAGCACTGTGTTTTGTGCTAGGGGTGCAAGAGTGTGTGAGACATATAAGTAAGGTCCCTGTCCTTGTGGAAATTGGATTCTTGTGGAAGAGGAAGGTAAAAGATGCGCATTCAGAATAATGACATGTAATAAGGAAACAAACAAGAGGCCAACACCGAAAATGAAGAGGTTAGGGGTCCTGCTTCAGCTTGGGTCCTTGGGGCAAGCTTCTTTGAGACCGAAACCTCCAGGATCATAAGGCTCTGGTCCCTAATTGGGGGCGGGGGACCTTAGCAGTGGTGCCGAGGTAGCTTCGTATTGTTTGGGAAACTGATGCAGTCCTGTGAGGCTGGGGCCTGGTGAGTCGTGGCAGCAGTGGGGCATGAGCCTTGAGAAACAGGCCCTTGGCAGGTGTTAGAAGTTCTGTGTGGTGATCCAGAAGCATGCCTGTGTTTTATGGTCACCTGGCTGCTGTGTGCACGGTGGGCTGTAAGCAGGGCAGGAGTGGAATGGGGCTCGTCACCTGGGAAGCTGTTGTGGTGATTCAGATGGAAGATGATGGTACCTGGGCCACAGAAGGTGGTGATAGAGATGGAAGGAAAGTTTGGATTTGTGATAGAATCAAAAGAACTTCGAAATGCTTTGGGTCTCCCTAGACCCAAATGCTAATGCTGGGGTTTTCTTTACTTCTTCCTAAGAAGACTTAGACTTTGGGAGCAAGAGAAGTGGAGACAGGTGACTAGTTTGTCATGTAGAGAGTGTGACAAACAGGGTGTGAATGCCTGTGTGGAGGTTTATATATTAATGCTTAGAGCATGTTTCAGTAATAAAGTGAACATGATTATGGCAAACGCCATTTCCTCACTGTATCCACTGGACAGTGGCATGCCTAGTATGACATAGGGAGTGGGCTTGGGCATGTGCCTTCCTAACTTCTCAGAGTTAATTAAAAGTTTTGCAGGGGAAGCAGATGTGGCTCAAGCAATTGAGCTCCCGCCTGCCACATGGGAGGTCCCAGGTTTGGTTCCCGTGTGCCTCCTAAAGAAGACAGCGAGCTGGTGTGACAGGCAGGCATGGCAAGCTGACTCAACAAGAGACAGAAGAAGAAAAACACAATGAGAGACACAACAAAGCAAGGAACAGAGGTGGCTCAAGCAAGTAGGCACCTCCCTCACATATTGGAGGTCCTGGGTTTGGTTCCTGATGCTTCCTAAAGAAACAAGGAAAGACATACAGACACAACAAATACAAACAACAGGGGGTGGGGAGAAATAGATAGATAGATCTATCTTTTGGGGGGGAAAAGGTTTTACAACTGCCAGAAACACACCCCAACTGTCAAAAGTCCATGAAATAGGTCCCGGGTTCGGTTCCTGGTGCCTCCAATGAAGACGAGCAAGACAGCAGGCTGACGTAATAGGCTCACACAGCAACCTGACACAACAAGACGACACAACAACACCATGAGATGACACAATAGGGAAACATAATGAGAGACAAAACAAGCAGGGAATGACAGTGGCTCAAGAGATTGAGCACCTCCCTCCAACATGGGAGGTCCCAAGTTCAGTTCCCAGTGCCTCCTAAAAAGAAGATGAGCACACAATGAGCAGACACAGAGCAGACAGTGAGCACAAACAACAGGGTGGGAGGGGGAATTTTTTTTAAGTCTATGAACTGAAGTATACAAATTGAAAGTTGTATGCAGATTTTTCATTGACATCTAAACCTCGCAAAATTTTCTTCAAGATAGAAATCAAAAACAAAGATAAGGGGAGCAGATATGGCTCAGACAGTTGGGTACCCACCTCCCACACAGGAGGTCCTCTTTGGACCACACTTTGGTTCCCAGTGCCTCCTAAAGAAGAAACAAACAGACAACGAGCAAAAAAACAACGAGCAGGCAGACAAGGGAGCCATTGGGGGTGGGGGTGGGGGTGGAACGACACAAAAACAAAGATATGACACACTATCTCATCTTAAAGACTTAAAACTAACACATCTCAGTAAACTCCTGTGCAAGCCGGCATGTCTATAACTTGAGGCCCTTTGCTCTAAAAATTTTAGTCACTATATATAGAGAGAGAGACAGAGAGTGGGGTGGGCTGGGGCTTAAAATCAGGATGTATTAATAAAAGAAGATAACCTATTGAAAAGAACCAGATTATAATGTGAAAGAAGGCAGTGTAATGAGTAGAATAGTAGTCAAAAAGATGATATGTCTGTGGACTTCCATGAATTTGAAGCTGCAGTGCCCTGGAGGACATTGGGTTAAACATCAAAAGACAAACAGAAGTGATTTTGAATACTGCACCCTCTGGCTACTTGAAGACAGGATGATGTGCTTCAGAGACAGGACACAGGACCACCCAGTGAAAACATCCAGGGCAGCCCCTGACACTTAGTAGATCATCTGTTGTGGAGAAGGGCAAGCCAGCTGCCTCGTCCAGCTGAAACAAGGTGCCTGGCACACTCCTGGCTTATGCTGAAAGCTTTGTTTTCCCCACAGGGTCAAGGAAGCAACTAGGGCAGTGGTTTTTAATAAGATTGGGTGCATTTGCAAAGCATTCCTGAAGGACACTGCAAGAATTTATAGTTTCAAAAAGCATTTTTCAAATGGGTGGTTTTATAGTAGAAACTATTGAAATCAAGGCTTGATCAAATCTTGGCTGGTAGGAAAACATTAGAAAGTAGAAGGCTTCATAGGGAGCAAGGAAGCCAGTTGTGAAGCCTTGAACTCAGGGAAAGCTCTATAAGCGGCCAGGCTATGGAGTTCCTGTGAGGAAATGTGATTGGCAAGGAACCAAAAGGTGCAAGACAGCCACGTGTACACTAAAACCAGAACTTTCGGGTCTTTTCTCAAGACACTCCCGCATGCATCCGATGCTGGTGTTGGTGGAGTAAACGAATCATTCTAAGTTCTGCTTTACTGTCTTTTCTCTCTCTTTCCATTGCTTCTCCTTCCCAGGAGAATCTTATGGCTACTCCTGCAAACAGTTATAAAATGTCTCAGTTGAAATGATCAGAGACCTAGAAGGGCCATGTTGTTGATTCATTCATTCAGCAAACGTGTTTTGAGGAGGCCTTGAGGATGTCAGTCACTTGATTGTGCTAGACCACAAAAATAATTGAGCCATGAGCCTGGCTCCTGCGGAGCTCAGAGGCTGGTTGGGAAGATGATCCTGTAAATGGAGGGTTGCAGCGGAGCCTGCATGCCAGAAAAAGGGTGGATATGACTCACGTCACCATGGTGCTCACGTCCAGGGTACAAGGGTGTACAAGCCATGGGTGGCAAAGCCTTGAGGAGAAAACGGATAAGTTCAGAGTCTGAGGCCTCCATGGATATCTAAAATGCAGCCTCCCTAGTGGTGGTAGAAGCCAGGTTCTGGCCACCAGGGCTGGGCAATGGGGAAATTGGCCCCAGAGTCTGCTGGTGAGTGGGCAGAGGTCACTGTATACCAGAAGTGACAGCAGGGTGGTAAGCTGTGGGTTTGGGGCTTGTTTGGGGCAGAAGGGAGGTAGGGGTTTCAGAAAGAGAGTGAGAAACTAAAAAGACCAGGGTAAAGGTCCATGGCAAGTGGGTGTTGGACCACCCCACAGGATGAGGAGGCAGCCCGGTGTGGGGAAAGCCCAGGCGAGGGCACGAGGGGGTGAGGGCTCTGCAGCTCACAGGTGGCCTCTGTGTCATCGGGGAAGTCTCAGGACCTTGCCGAGCCATCACCTGTGAAATGTGTCCATCCCAGCTGCGGTATGCTGTGCTTGTATTGTGACCGTGTGGAGGGAAGGGAGGAGAAAATGTACCTGAGAAAGGGGGACGAATGTGGCTTCTGAGAGAGGTCAGAAGAAAAAGAAGAGAGCAGTCAGCTAGTAAAGAGCCCACTAAGTGAAGATGAGGGCCCTTCTGTCCCTTGTCTTCATGGTGGCTTATTCACCCTGTGCTCAGAGGAGTCAGCGGCAGAAGGGGCGTGTTGGGGGCAGCATCCGTGCGGACAGCGCAGGGGCACCAGTGAGAGATGCTTGAGGTGGCTGAGCAGGACTTGATGCCCCCACCCCTGCCCTAGCCAAATAACATCTGCTTGAGAAAGACTTGTTGAAACCAAAGCTCTTAAAACACCTCTTCTTTACAGAGTACATTTTTCTTCCTGTTCTCCAGGGCCTTTGCCAAGAAGCAGCAGCAGCTCAGTGCCTTGAAGGTCTTGCAGCGGAACTGTGCCGCCTACCTGAAGTTACGGCACTGGCAGTGGTGGCGCGTCTTCACCAAGGTCGGCTCCCGCTGTCTATTAGTAAATGCTTTTCTGGGTAGCAGCAGAAGCCTGCTGGAGAGAGATGGGCTGATAAACTGTTTACTTCATCATAGGTGAAGCCTCTCTTACAAGTTACCCGCCAAGAGGAAGAACTTCAGGCCAAAGATGAGGAGCTGTTGAAGGTGAAGGAGAAGCAGACAAAGGTGGAAGGAGAGCTTGAGGAGATGGAGAGGAAACATCAGCAGGTGTGTGCATGGACTTCATAAACGGACATGTTGCCCTGGATCATGCATTTACTTATGAGTAAATGGCCGTAGGAGAGGCCTTTTCATTCATTTCAGCCACTACACTCAGGAGAAAGTAGAGGGAATAAGTATTTGATGCCAGGCATTCTGTGCTAGTATTAACTGAGACCACCCTTCCCACTTGGATTTTGCCTAAGTCATTCTTCAGGTGTGCAGATGACCATGTTTGTTGTCAGCCTCACCCAGAGTCATGACTTTTCTAGGACTGCTCATGAGGGGAAGTGAAAAATGAAAGGAAAAAATGGTTGCATGCAGGCCACAACCTGCCTCTTTTCTGTCCTCAGTAGGCCTGAGTCAGCCTCCCTTTCTCAGGCAGTTATTCTGCATGGACAGAGCAGAGGCCCAGGAACTGTCTTTGGGTGACAGTAGTGTTCAAGGCCAAAAATATCAGTTGATCCCAGACAGGCTTTAGTACGCACTGTGAACTTCAGGGCATTGAATATTTTCCTTCCTTTTTTTCTGTCCCTTTGTAACTTAGAGTTCTTAAAGTAGGATGAATTTAATATATATTATTCAAGATAATGGGAACAGTCAAAAAAAGTTTTCATCTAGCTTCTCTTACTATAGCTAAAAACATATTTGAAAGTTTTTCCAGGCTGTATCTTTCTAATTCCCAGTTTCTTTGGCGGCGTGCATGGACTGTTGAAGTCAAGGTGAATGTATCATAGCACTGGATGCTTTCTTGTGATTGCAGCTTTTAGAGGAAAAGAACATCCTTGCAGAACAACTTCAAGCAGAGACAGAGCTCTTTGCTGAAGCAGAGGAGATGAGAGCAAGACTTGCTGCTAAAAAGCAGGAATTAGAAGAGATTCTACATGATTTGGAGTCTAGGGTTGAAGAAGAAGAAGAAAGAAATCAAATCCTCCAAAATGAAAAGAAAAAAATGCAAGCACATATTCAGGTATCTATGATATTTTTTGTTTAGGATTATATTTTGAGTTTTCCCAGAGGATCTATTTAAGGAATAGAAGCTCTGTGTTTGGATTCTTGTATCTCTGGAGGAGCTAAAGGTTATAAGTATTTAGAAAGATGTACCTTAGAAAGATGGCCCTCCTTGGAAACACGCACAGAATAGGTTTTCTTTGAACACAGATTTACTATTTTGAATAGGGATCGTTTTTTACATTCTGTTGTGGCACCTTACAGTACTCAGGGGCCTCCCTAGATCTGTAGCATTCCGTGGAGTACTTAACTTGCTCTTCATGTTGTCCTTAATAGTTCTCTTGCTCCCTCCCTTCAGGAGATTGGCCTCTGCGAAGTGGTTTGGGTCGTAAGAAATGCAGTGCTCAGCACTGCTGAGGCAGGAGCCGAGAATCAGAGTAAAAGCCTCCAGCCTCCCCTGGCACTTGCTTTCTTATTGGTGGAAGCTGTACCCACAGAAGCATGGCTGTTTATGTAGCCGAGGACCCAGACATGTAGTTACGGTGTCCCCCTCCCCAAGTGACACCCACCTCTTTCTTTGCTTTGCTCCCAGCACCACCTGTGCTCCAGGTACAGCCCTTGCTTCATGGGTGCAGCATCAAACTTACTTTCTTCCATGTCCTTCCTTAATGTTTTTCTTACCCCATATCTTAACTTTGCAAAGTATAGACAATTCAGATGTTTGTCAGAACCACCAAAGATATCATATGATTTACTTAGTGGACACCAGATACCTTAAATCTTCCTGACATTTACTGTTCTATTCTTCAGTGCACACTTTCAACTCTCCCGTAGCAGGTTAGCAGAATGTCCCAAAAGCCTTAAAAAGTGCATACCCTTTAATTCAGCAGTTCTAATTCTAGGACTTTATTCTGAAGATAAATCAATGGAAGCCATCTAATTATCTAGCAATACGGGATTATTAAACCATGGAGGCATATACAACTCTTATAAATTTTAAAAATGTTTATTTTCATGGCTATTCATAATGAACTACTTAAAATACTTGGGCAAGTGTGTATACCATAAGATCAAATTGAACCTCTAGAAGGGTTCATCAACAACACTAAGTTATCCCTGGTGCTACTATGAGTGGTTTTGATTTTCTTTTCTCTTTGTTCAACAGCGTTTGCTCATTTCATTAATATTTTACTCATGTAGTTCCTCTCAGAGAGCACTCAAATTCATCTCCAGTTCTCCCAGCTCATTGTTAGAAGCTCCAAATTTTAACAGCGCCACACAAATGCTTGCATGTCTCTAAGCTATTTAGGAAAAACAGGCCCTTATAGGAACAGGGTTTATTTTTTATGTTTTGCTTTTTCTTTATCTTCACACTCTTTTACCAAACTCTTAAACTTTAAATCTTTTGCACTGTCAGCTTAATTTATTAACTCCCTTTGTGACATAGTAAATTCATTCAAATACATTCTAAAAATATTTATGACATTATTAAATTGGTTTTTGATCTCCTATGAACTGCATGGCCTTTGGGAAAACCCAATCTTGTTTGGTCCTGTCCCTTTTTTTTTTCCCATGTGTGTTGTTTTCTGTGGGGTGTTTTGGTGTGGGGTTTTTTTGTTTTGTTTTTTGTTTGTTTGTTTTAGTCATTGTTTTTTGCCTGTGAGGCTTTTGCAGGATTTCTGATCTGCCTTCTTTTTAACCAAGAGCTATTTTTGGTGAGGTTTGGTTTCTGTGGTTAATTTTCTGATTACAGTATTACGTGATCATTATGGAAAACCTAGAAAGTATAAAACAGCATTTATACTCTCCTCCCACCTGTCATCCCCATGTCCTCTGCTTTTTTCTTGCACATTATTCTAAACAGACCTAGAGAACCCATTTATTAATTGAAGTGTCACCTCAGATGTGTGCAGGAAAGCCGTTAGCAAAACCCAGACTGTGGCGGCTATAGGAAACCTGAGCTTGTTTGTTAAATAAATGACGAGAGAGGGAGAGAATGAGGAGGGTGTTAGTGAGGAAAAAGAAATATGGGGGAGCCTAGAGATGAAAGTCTCAAGAGACTTCGCAGTCAATCTGTGAACCTTATTTGGGTTCTGAGTCAAACAGGTGTATTTTTTTTTAAAGGTCTTTATCTCTTAGAGGTGTACAGCTTGGAGGTTTTACTGATGGACTATAGATTGTCTGGGATTTTCTTCAAATAATCCAGGGGGAGGGGAGCAGATGTGGCTCAAGTGGTTGATTCTAAAATCAACCATAACTAAATTATTTAGCTCACGTTACCTTGAAAGTCTCTTAAATTGACCATAAAATTGATTTCTTTGTACCACCCTCCTTAATAAAATTTATCTATACAGGTCATATAAAGTAATGTAGAGTATAAAATAAAAATAAGCATGTTATAGTAAGAACTACATTGAAATGCTAGAATCCCACCCAGCTTGGTGATGTGCTCATGTTGTCAAAGGTGCATTTGGCCTGAGACAGCCCATTTCTCACTGACCTATGTACTATTTAAATATTGTTTTTATATTCTCTCTCTCTCTCCTCTTTTGGCTGAGCATTTATAATTGAATTCAAATAAGTTAAATATGTGTTTGTTGTAGTTCTACTATATTATTCCTATTTCCATAGGTCATTAGTTATTATTCCAAAGTAAGACATTTAATTACTGTGATTACATTTTACAATTGTACCAAAATTTAATTAGTAAGACTTTTTCATAGTTCCTCAATACTACATTTTCATGTAAATTACATCGGTGATTATTTCCAGTATTTAAAAGATACACTCATTTGCAAAGCTTTGCTACCTTTGCCATGTTGACTTCTGGAAGGATTGACCCAGTGTGTACCTTACCCCATGGTAGGTAAGAATGTCTATTTCACATAACTGCAGTTTATACTTTTTAAAATATCCTTTTCATTTTGAATATAAAAAATCGGCATCCTGTGTAGATTTGCATCCCTCTGGTTCTTAAGGTGTGGTCGCCTTTTGTGGAGAAAGTGGGTAGAGTAACTGTCTGGTTCTTCTCCAGGACCTGGAGGAGCAGCTGGACGAGGAGGAGGGTGCACGGCAGAAACTGCAGCTGGAGAAGGTTACGGCTGAGGCGAAAATCAAAAAAATGGAAGAGGAGATTCTGCTTCTAGAGGACCAAAATTCCAAGTTTATCAAGGTAAGGGAATAGTAACATAGAAGCTGATTTTAAAATATGGGAAACATATCGATACACTCACTAAAGTAGTATTCCAACAGAAAACTCTCAAGAAGATTTTGGGTTCAGTTAATTAATTTTCCCTTTAAGTCTCTACCTGCATAGCTTTCTGAAGACATGGAAACTGTTTAATTTTTTAAAATCCACCAAATATCCCTATAATCTTATAAACTTTTAATTTGCTTGTTTCGGTTGCATCAGTGACTTGTTCCCATCCATGCAAGTGTTCCTTCATTCAGCACTGATATGTAACTCTGAATGTCAGGCAGCTGTTGCCAGGATCTCAGAGCAAGTACCAAGAGGAGTGAGCATCGCTCCCTTTTACCAATGTGACTAGTTTTCTCTCCAGTCAACAAAATTTGACTTAAGTAATACCAAACCAAACTTATTTTGAGTTTGTTTTCTGAAGCAGGTTTTTTTTCTATTCAGGAAAAGAAACTCATGGAAGATCGCATTGCTGAGTGTTCCTCTCAGCTGGCTGAAGAGGAAGAAAAGGCAAAAAACTTAGCGAAAATCAGGAATAAGCAAGAAGTGATGATCTCGGATTTAGAAGGTTAGTATTTGGGACTAGAAATATTAGGGTTAGGATATGCAAGTGTTCAGATCTTACTTGAACAGAACATGCAATAACAGAAAAAAATCATGGTGATTCCTACTTACAAGTGCCTTCAGTTTGCATTCAGTTATTTAAAATAGGTCTATAAGAAGTGATTTAGTTTTAATGCTTAGTAACTTAGCATTTATGATGAAATGGCACTAAAACATCTTTTAAACTTTTAATTTTTTTAAGTTTGGTCCTATGGAAAAAGATATTTGGACATCGTTGGGATCTAAATTAAGTTTTGAGTTGTATAGGCCATTGGACTTTCTGTGTGTTTAATCTCAAAACCAGTCAAAGTGCAGAGGTTTCACTTCACACAGGGACTAGCTACAGAAATCAAAACTGGCTGGGACAGAGAAGAAGCTGCCAAGATACCAGTGTCTCACTCCAAGGGCAAAAGTGATGTCAAGAAATCACAGGATTTATTGCAAGATGAATCATTGCTTTCTGCAAAAGAAATAAGAAAAGAGGGTGGCATTTGGAAAGAGTCTATTAAGCCATCCCTTGGACTAGCAGTGAAAGACAGGTAGCATCACTAGAGGAGAGGCACGGTCCTTAATTCCTTGGTGTTGTGAAGCTCCGAAAAGTCATCTTAAGGGGGTGGGCTTCTTTTCTTCTTGAGGCATTTACTTTTTTTTTTTGAGGTACTGGCACCGCGGATTGAACCTGAGACCATGTATACGGGAAGCCAACACTCAACTGCTGAGCTATACCGGCTCCCTGAGTTGGTTTTTTCATTTGTTTGCTTGTTTGTTTTTGTTTTTAGGAGGTACTGGGGATCAGACCCAGGATCTCATGTGAGAAGCAGGTGCTCAACCACTTGAGCTACATCTGCTCCCTCAAAGCATTTACTTTTATAATGGAGAAAAAGAAAAAGTTTCACTTTCATTTAATATTTGTTTTAATTTCCATTATTACAGACAATACAGGGAAAGCCAGTATGAAATTTCTTAAGCTATTTTGACCAAAGTGTGGCTCTTCTGCTAAGGAAATACCCACAAAGCAGGGGGGCCTTTTCTTTTCTCACCTGCAGATCAGTTCCTACTAGAGGCAGGAACTGTCACGATGCCATGAGGAAAGCATTTGAGCAGTGTTCTTGCGAATGGGTCACTAGTGTTAAGAAATCACTGCAGAATTTTAGTGGGGAGGGTGGGAAAGACGCACAGTCCTTGCTACCCTTTCCCTCTCTGCTTGAGAACTATAGTCTTAGTTCAAAACGGGGATTCTCATTGAAGGGGAATGGGGCATCAGGCAGTTCCAAACACTGCCTTGAGCCATTTTCAAAACGTGGGCACAGCAATGGGCTTGACATGGGAGGGTCAAAACTGCTTTGGCTCTAAGTTGTGTAGTCTTGCTGTCCATGAAAGGACATCCTTAGAGCCTGCCCTATTTCCTCCTTAAAATACCACCTTCATAATAAAGCATCTTCCACTTATATCCCTCCTTCCATTCTCTTTTAATGGGTTTCAAGTGACTGAGCGTCTGACACATATTCTCAAGGCAATGGCATACTTTTAAATAAAATCGCTTATTTTTAACTTTAATCAGTTAAAATTTGGAGTTTATTCATATGGTGTGCCGTTTACTGTGTTGAAGAGTTCTTATGTCTTGCCTTAAAGAACGCTTAAAGAAGGAGGAGAAGACTCGTCAAGAACTAGAAAAGGCCAAAAGAAAACTTGATGGTGAAACCACTGACCTGCAGGACCAAATCGCTGAGCTGCAGGCACAGATCGACGAGCTCAAGATCCAGCTGGCCAAGAAGGAGGAGGAGCTGCAGGGTGCCCTGGCCAGGTCTGCGGTGACCACACAGCTTCCAGATTGCATGTGTTACTGTGGCGCTTGTTTTAAAAAGAATTCCTCGTGTCAAGGAGCATAAGGATGCTCTGGGAGAGTGATACATTTGTTCACTTGTTGAGTTTGACATGAGAAAGTAAAACCCAAGAGTGTATAATTCATGTCAGTGCAGCAAGAAAACCTCATAAACCGTTCTCAATATTTACACTTAAAAATTATTTGTCATATCATGAAACCCTTGGGTCTTCACACCAGAACAAATCATTTTACCGTATCAAGTATTTTGGTTTTGTACATTACAGAATAATTCTATGGTTTAGAAATTGAGAGGAAGTCATTTTTTAGAAATGATATTCACACACACCCCCATTTATAGCATGATTTGATGTTCAGTTCTAAACCAATTAGTTTTAGAACATATATATAGTAAATATATTTACATCAAATATTTTATTTCTTTATGAAGAGCGCTTATTTAACTACATGGTCATAGTATTGGGAATTTAAATTATAATTTATTACAACCAAGAATATTTTATAACAAAAATTTTTTTCTGGCCCCTATTATTGTTAGTCTTACTCTGGCCAAATTGTTGACTTTTTCAACCCCAGAGATGAGATCTCAACTCTAAGTTGACCTTCTTCACAGTCATCACTGAGTCTGTCAACTTGCCTCTGCCCCAGCTGCCAATCAGAGAAATCTACCAACACCCTGAGCCCCACACAGCAGCAGAACAATGCACTGGGGAAGCAGGGAGGTGTCTAGTAGAGGGTGTGACAGTGACATGTCCACTTGTGTTCCAAGGACTTCTTCGAATTTGAGGCTTTACTGTAAGCCAGGTGCCTATTTGATAGACTAAATCACTGTCTTGAGCAGTGTTGTAACATTTTACTGCAGAGGAAATTATTTTATATTCTAATTGTTAAGAGTGAGGCCGTCCTCTCTTTTAAGGGAGAATTAATTGCCATCATTTGGAAAGGGGGCTGGATTCCAGTTCTGGTTTTGCACCCTTCAACAAGGCACTCACCCAAGTACCCCCCTGCCTGCCCCATCACTCCCCTAAGCACCTGCTCCTACCTCATGCACGGGAAGAGGGTGATGTAACTGGGGTGTCTTTGAGGAGCTGTGCTCAGGGGTTGGTTCACCCTAGAAACAGTCCATCCAGGCACCATCTCTGAGTGCTGCTCATGCCTGGATGTTTTAACAGAGGCGACGACGAGACGCTTCATAAGAACAATGCACTTAAAGTTGTGCGGGAGCTACAAGCCCAAATCGCTGAACTTCAAGAAGACTTTGAATCTGAGAAGGCATCACGGAACAAGGCAGAAAAGCAGAAGAGGGACTTGAGTGAGGAACTAGAAGCCCTGAAAACAGAGCTTGAGGACACTCTAGACACCACGGCAGCCCAGCAGGAACTACGGTGAGTGAGTCCGTATCTTTTTTTTTTTTTTATTTTACCGGGAGGTCCTGGGGATCGAACCCAGGTCCCTCCATATGGCAGACGGACGCCCAACCATTTGAGCCACATCCGTCCCCCTGTATCTTCTTTATTTTGTTGTTTTTGAGCATCCTTTCTCCTCCTGGAAATGATGGGCAGGTGGAATGGTGCTGAAATGGGAATGGTTTAAAAAAAAAAAAAAAGAGAGAACTAGCTACATGTAGAAAAACATTCGATCCTCATTATTCACAAATTCTGTACATGCAAATTTGCCTACTTCCTAAAACTTATTGGTAACCCCACAATCAGCGCAATGCTTTCGCAGTCATTAGCAGACATGCTCACGGTAGCAAAAACTGAGTTGCCCAATATGCATGTTCCCAGCTGAGGTCAAACAAGGCTTCTTGTTTTAGTCAACTTAGTGCCGCATTTTTTGTATTTTTGTGCTTTTTGTTGGTGATTTCGCTGTTTAAAATGGCCACCAAGCATAGTGCTGAAGTCTTGTGGGTTTTTTTTGCTTTTTGTTTCTTTTGAGGTCAGTAAAGAGTTGATTGAGAAACGAGAAAAGGAAAACTACATACCCGAGACATGGGTGCAGGTGTGAAGCACATTAAGAAGTTAGGGACTGATTGTTCTGTGGCTTGCAGGCAAACAGCCTTGGGGACCCGGAGGTAATGGATTAACAGGAATCTCAGGGCCTCCAGGGGACTGAGGAAGGAACAAACCTCCAGGCACTCCCAAGGGTGGGAGTCTGGGGGCCTCGCTAATAAGACAAAAGAGGGTGACACAGGCTCTAATTAAAAAGCCTAGGCTCACCAGTCTTCGTCAGGTGTTGAATGTTACTTGCCTCTTTGTCTCCTGGCTGGCTCACCAAATATGTTAGCGGAACCCTCTGGGTTCTGGGCCTCTAGGTTCTTGGCTTCATCGCAAGAAAGAATTGAGAGATGTGCCAGTTTAATGAGACCAGTAAAATGAGTTTATTGAGAAACAAAAAAAAGGGAAAGTATACACCCTAGACATGGGTGTGGGCATGCTACAGGGTGAGGCACCCCTGAAATCTTGTGTTTTTAACACAGGAAGGCTGTGATGTGCCTTATGGAGAAAATAAATGTGTTCAGTAAGTGTTGTTTAGTCATGAGTGTTACAAGTGCTGTTGGCTGTGAGGTCAGCATTACTGAATCAACAATATACATTGAATAAGGAGGCTAAACAGAATCACACTTGAAACAAGGTTATGTCTTGATGAAAATGGTGTGACCAGAGGCTCGCAGGACCCCAATTCTGCGCTTCCCCTAGGAGCAAAGGTTCAGTACTTACTAATTCATTGTTCACAGAAGCGATATAGAACATAACTACTGCAAATGATGAGACTCAACTATGACCTTACATGTACAGAGGGGGGCCAACAGACTGAGATACCCAGAGTCACATGTGATCAGAAGTCAGTCAGTTATGGATACCTTCGGAAAGACAGAGGGGCAGATACACAGAGAGGATTGGAAGAGATTTCTGGAGAGGCAGCTGTATCAAGCAAGAGGGCCAGAGGGAAAGATGGGACTAACACAGAAAGAGAAGGAGCCACATGGGCAGCCAGGCATCTGCTGGTGATACCGATTGGTACAGACAACAGTGGGCAAACAGATGTGTTCACAAAGATGAGAAGAAAGGTGAGGGCAGGTGCTCAGAGATGTGCAACATCAGGTGCTGGCATGGAGCTAGTGAGCACAGTCAGAGAAGGTCCACATGCAGAAACCTGTAGCTTTTCAGCCTCAGAAAGACAGGAGAGCAATGAGCTGGTGAGCACGATGCCCCGGGGGGAGTGGGGGTGCAGCTGGCCGGAGATGTAATTCTCACACAAGCAGCTGGAGTTGTGGAGAGACATCGATTGCGGGAGGTGTTCCCGCATGCTTTCTTACCCCCTTCCTGACCATCTGCTCCTTCGTCACTGCTCCAAACATGCTGACCATAGGTGCCTGAGGCCCAGCCCAGGAATCCCAGGTGTCAGGGAGGCCTGACCGCTGCTGGCTGGTAGATTTGACTGCACACACGCATGTAGACACACACGCGCGCGCCTCGGCCAGCCGCTCCTGTGTGTGATGGAGAGAGCAGCCTGCCACCCTCGGGAGTTTGCTAAGTTCTGGGATAAAACAGAAGGGAATGTTTATGAAGACAAGTGTGGTCAGGGAGGTCATGCGTTTGTTCAAATAGCGCACGCCCCAATTCTGTTTTGTGAAGAAGTTAGATTGCCTGCCACTCAAATGTGTTAGCACCTGCTAAGGACCCTTAGAGAACTCGAGCCACCCCTGCCTACTCACTGGTACTTCCCTGAATTGTGTATCACACCTTTAGAGAAACTGTTACTTTTATACTAATCAAAAATGCTCTTCAGCAGACTCAGTGATGTTTCGGTTCTCTTTAGGACTTGTGATGACGGACTAAAGGACATCAGGCTGTTTGGCCTGGAGGAGGAAAGTGAAGGGTCCCTTTGATTATTGGTTTCAAGTAGGGACTGTGAACAAGAATATTCACCCAAGAAAGAGCTGGTGGCAGGAGGGATGAACGGAAGTGAGCTTGGGGAAGCGTGGCCAGCTCCAGGACCCCTGCACCCTCTACCAGCCCCCTCTCCCATTCAGCTCTCAAGGAGGACGTGCCCAGAGCAAGGCCAGGCAGATAAACACATCTTTACCTCCAGCCAAGGCAGGGGGACTTGGGGCCTAGTTAGGCTGGACCTCAGAGAATCTCTAATGATTCCTTTCATCAGGGCTACATGCTGACCATAGACCTAGCATCCTGTCTCAGCCCTCCAGGTCTCACGACTCCAGTAAAGAAAGGAAATGGGCCTATGCAGGCATCAGATGGCAGTCACTGTTATGATGGATTAAATGTTTTAAAGTGTAAAGCAGGTTTGCCGTCATTGTGCTTTAGGATTATTGCAAGGTGATGGCTGGTTAAACTCTTACTGTTGGTAGAGCTGGGAGCCAGGAGTGGTGTTCACCTCACTGCTATCTGTAAGATAATTAAAGAAGGAGCTCAAACTGACATTTCAAGAGTGACTTATTACGGAGGTGAGCTGCTCCTACTTAGTGAAGTCACCTTGGCTATTCAAGTTACTCTCTATATGTTAAAGGGACTTAGGAACTTTAAAAGTATTAGAAAGCCATGTAACGGTCTTTAATATTAACGTGATCTTCCTATCCTACATATAGATAAGAGAAAACCTCAGCTTATCTCAAAACATTCAAATTCTCTGCTCTTTTGTACCCGCTGTGCTCAAATGCGGCCCTTCAACTTGCCTTCTTATTCTCCTGTGTCTCTAAAAGATAACTCCCTCCCACTCCCATATTACAGTAAACCATGTCCTGCTAGGTTTTGGGGGTTCTGTAATATGCAGCTATTTCACAAGTGATGAGAAAGAAGAAAGAGCCTTGCTTTTGTTCTGGTTCAGTGTCCCGATGTATTTGTCCTTTACCATGCCTTAGCTTTGGAAAGGCTCCTTAGGACTTACCTTTCCTCAGTTTCATCGACAAGGCGGCTGGTGCTGTGGTGGTGTCGACACAGAGACCATCTGGCACCTTGTATTAACCAGTCCCTGCCCTACAATGAAACTAGGCTACCCAGAACAGCTTGAAAACCCTCAGGGATGCTAGACTGGTTTCCATCAGAAGTCAGCTGTGGACTGGAAGTTGTGCTGGTTCTAGAAGAATGTCCTGAAATCACAATAATGGGCACACCAGCCTATTGGAAAACAGAACATCCAGTATTTATCCAGGGACTTGATGTAATATTTAAAACAAAAACAGCACTTTTTCAAATGTACTTTTAATTTAATCATACAATTCTGAGTTTCTTTCTTAAATGTGTTTCTCTAGTACAAAACGTGAACAGGAAGTGGCAGAGCTGAAGAAGGCTCTCGAGGAAGAAACTAAGAACCATGAAGCTCAAATCCAGGACATGAGACAAAGGCACGCAACAGCCCTGGAGGAGCTCTCGGAGCAACTGGAACAGGCTAAAAGGGTAAGGGAAGAAACACCTACATGTCTCCATGTCTTGGAGAAAATAGCCCTCAGACAGATAGGCAGGCTTCTTTCCTGACCCTTGCATTCATTCAAGTACTGATTAATTCCAGCCTTTGTGCAACACCGGGCTAGGTGGGGGACCCTGTTCAAAAGGCAAGATCTGCTTCCTAATGCACACTGCCTACCCAGAAGGGAAAGCCAGATACCCTTGTTTTGTGTTGTTGTTTTTAAGAACTGGATGGATCTACCTAGCGTTCCTCACCAGTTTTTCACTGATACCATCATCTCCCAATGTCTTAGCTTAAAATCCTTGGATGGTTTTAGTGGTTCTTCTCTCCCTCACTTGCTGCCAGTAATTCACCCAGTCCTGTGGGTAATCCGTTTCTGGTACTCCTTACATTTACCCGTCCCTGCCTCTGATTCTTCTCCAGCCACCACACATGCACATCCCTGCCCTTCCTCTCATTGTCCCTCTTCTATGTGTCTCACGTAGGCTTTCCACGCTGCTCGTCCTATTTCCATTTACCCTGTAAAGCAGGCCATGCTCCTGGGCCTACTAGTCTTACTCTTTCCCACAGTCGTCCTCACTTTCATGCTTTTTGCTCTTGCTGTGATTTCCCCATCTCTCTGCCTATCCATTGCCACCTTTTAATTCATATAGTGACCACACTGGCATTTTACTGAGCTTTCAGATTGTCAGTCTCTGCACTAAGTCCTTTACAGCCTTGCCGTCTTTCATAAGGGCTAATGTCTGTCAGTCTTGTCTAAAGGATGAGGCCCCTGAGGCTCAGCAGTACTGGGCAGTTAGGCCAGGGTCACTCAGCTTGCAGGTGGAAAGGCAGATTGAGGCCAGGCAGCCTGGGCCCAGAGCCCCGGTGGCCACCACCCTGCTTGGCCGTGAAGCCCATCCTGAGTTCCACCCGTCCCTGAGATACCCCACAGGCAGACATCCTGTTGTGATCAGCTCTGCACCAACGGACAGAGCTTACACATGTCACACACAAGCCTCTTGTCATTCATGTGTGTCCCCTAGGTTAATCTTTTCAGGTCCTTATTAAAAAAAGAATGAAAAAGAAACTTGTTTTCTATGAAGGGCAGTGTAAATGGTTTACCCTTCGGAGAGTGCACCTAGTTTGTTTCTTTCCCCTTGCATTGGCAAGGGTCAGTTACACAGTGCAGTGAGCCCCCAAAATCTCTCTCCACTACCCCAAGCAATGTGTCTAATTGCCAAAACATCACTGCAGCAAATGTTGAGCAGATACAGATACTCAGTATATACAGGTGTGTTCCTTACGTAGAAATCATCACACTCAGGGAATAACAGATGTTTTCATTCATTCATTCAACAGATGTTTATTGGACACTCACTGTGTGTCAGGGACACTTCTACAGATACAAAAAACTAGATACAGAAGTACTAGTAAATTGTTCTTTCCTTCCCTGTCCTAGTTCAAAGCAAATCTGGAAAAGAACAAGCAGGGCCTCGAGACAGATAACAAGGAGCTGGCATGTGAGGTGAAGGTTCTGCAGCAGGTCAAGGCCGAGTCTGAGCACAAGAGGAAGAAGCTTGATGCCCAGGTACAAGAACTCCACGCCAAGGTCTCCGAAGGAGACAGACTCAGGGTGGAACTGGCTGAGAAAGCAAATAAGTTACAGGTAAGCCTAGAACACCTTTACCTGGACATTTATCCAGTAGCCCATCCAGAGTTTACCTGCTTTATCCTCTGTGGCCATGGAAGCCCCACTGCAGATGTGCTATTAAATACCTGGAAGTTGCCATCACAAGTAAACACATCAAATCTTGGGACCCTGGTGCATAGTACTTTGATGAGGTTAAGTAATATTTAAGAATAAGACAGCATGAAGCAGCCTGAAGCCTAATAAAGTCCGCTGTGAATTATGGTTATTGTTCTTTGAGTGGTCTTAGGTAGTTTGTAAGCACAACTTCATCTTCTCCACTGGTCTAGTAAGTAAGAGAGTAGGAACGATAAGTGAAAATCATTATGCCTAGTATTGATGAAAACTGGCTTTTAAAAAATATACTGGGGGATGGATGTGGCTCAAATGGTTGGGTATCTGTCTCCCATATGGAGGGACACAGGTTCGATCCCTGGGACCTCCCGGTAATATATATATATATACTGCTGGTTTGCATATAAATTCCAGGTATAAAATAACTATTTCTAGAGGTTAAGTGTTAAAGTTACATATCACAAGTCTTAAAAATATGAATACCCTTGGACCCAATAAATCCATGTCTAGTAATTTATCCTAGGGAAATAAATAAGGATATACACACAGATTCAATTTTAAGAATGTTCATTGCAGAGGTGTGTATAAAAGCATGTAACTGGAAATAACATCAGTATCCAATAATAGACTTCTATGCAACCAGTAAAAATGACATAGTAGTTGAGTATTTATTGGTAAGAAAAGATGTGTATTATGTATCGCTATGTTAAAAAGAATTTCAGAACTGTGTTGTGCTGGAGGTCCCCAAGACCCAACCCTGGGTTCTCCAACTCATTAGGAGGACTCAGAAGATTCAGCATATAGTCATACTCATCTATGGTTTAAACCACAGCAAAAGGACCCAAAGCAAAATCAGTCAAGGGAAAAGACACATGGGGTGAAGTCCTGAGGAAACCAGGCACAGCTTCTTAGAGTTCTCTCCAGTGGAGTTAAACCGGATGTGCTTAATTCCTCCAGCAACCAACTGTGACAACATGTGAGAAATGTTTACCAGGGAAGCTCATTAGAGCACTGCCCAGGGTTTTTATTGGGAGCTGGTCATGTAGACACCCTCTGCCTGGAGTGTACCAAAATTCCAGACTCCCAGAAGGCAAGCAGGTGTTTGGCATAAACCATATTGTTTGGAAAAACCATTGAGGCATGGTGAGCCACTTGTATCATTCAGTGAATGGTGGGAACCTGCCCCAAATCTAAATTCCCAGATGCCAGCCAAGGGCCAACCTTGAAGCAGGCCTTTCCAAGGACAGCAGTTTCAGGCCTCCTGTGTTGACCCTTTTCTGCACGTGCATGTACTGCAATATTCTATTGAGTGTGTGTTTGTGTGCACTCTAACAAATCTGGAAAGATTCCTCAAACAGAAGGGCTTAGAAACCATGTTATTAACCTACATGTATTGGGCGGGGTGGGGGGCAGTGGGCTGGGTTGCACTAAGCATCGTAAGCTCCTCATATATACTTTCTCATTTAATCCTCATGTCTGCCCCCTGGGCTGAGTATTATGCCCCTCTTATAAGTAAGACGAATCTCAGGCTCAAAGAAGCTAAGTAACTTCCTCCTTCCGATGATACACCTGGCAATTTCCAGAGCTAGAATTGAAGGCCGGTCTCTCTTGACTCAAAGCCCAGAGCCCTTCTATACCACTCTGTCCCCCAGATTGATGAACTGTGTATGCTCTTAAGAATGCTAAATGGAGTACCAATAGAAATATCATTAGCTTGCTACATGTATAGCTGTGCCCTCTGCACGCTTGCCCTTAACGTATGTGACTGGAGCACAGACTAGAACACGAGGCCCTGCTGTCCCTTCTGAGTCCCACCACTTGTTTCTAATATTTACTATCCTCACAAAACATTTCATTCCAGGGGGACTTTTGAGGGAAATACTTTAGAGCTATCATTAATTGAGGGGAAAAAAAGGAAAAACAATTTATTCTTATTATATTTCAAGTTCTATACAAATATGAATTATCCTTGCCCCCAAAGCTGTATGGGGTCCCTGTATGGGGTCTATCTTTGTAACTCTCCCCATCCTTAAGGAGACAGAGACCGTATTAGCCTGTCTGCCGCAAGGGCATGGCACCTTACCTATCTGGGCACCATCTGGAGGCAACAAAAAGTCTTCCTTGAGTTTGAGAGTTACAAGTTCACTTGCAACCCCCGAGTATTGCTCTGTTTGTGTACATTTAAGAAGAATTCTGGACCCTTTTTTACTTCCTTACTGTGGTATTGAGTTGAATCTTGTACTCTTCCTTGCAGAATGAGTTGGATAATGTCTCAACCTTACTGGAAGAAGCAGAGAAGAAAGGTATTAAATTTGCAAAAGATGCAGCTAGTCTTGAGTCTCAGCTACAGGATACACAGGTATTCTTGGGGAACGAGGGCCTTTTAATAGTCATTCTAGCGTTTGTATAATATATAATTGGTGGAATATGCTTGTCCCTGAATTAGCTTCTGTATCACCTCCTTCTGGGTTTATGCCATACTTGTATTGGGAATCATCTCGCCCTGGAGCCCAGCCCTAGTTCTAATGGCTTGTCCACGGAAGCACAGGGTCCCCTGCATCTGGCAGGCCTGTGGGAGGTGGCGCTAGCTGACACGATGGGTGCTGCCTGAGCTGGGGCTTACCCAGAAGTGATCCTGTCACACACACCTGTGCTGCTGGCCATTTTTCATAAGATTGCTTTGTTATGGTTGGAATTTCACTATGCTGACAAGTCTGTTTTGGGGGGTGGGTTGAAGCCTGCTTATCATATACTGTTAAGACTTGTATTGAACCATTTGTTAGGGATGTTTTTAAATTGGGTAGTTTTAGTTACTTTGGTGATTTGAAAATAATTCAGCACTTTTTTCTTGAAGTTTTACATCTCATTTTTATTAAATTTGCAGATATTTTTGTTTATTTGCCAGGTTCTGGGCTAGGTGCTGGGGATACAAGACCAACAGAAAATGGAAAACTTAGGCAATTGGAAGACAAGGTCAATGTACCTGGCTGGGGTGAACACTGTGAAGAGGCAGGTCCTGGTTAGTGAGGCCAAAGGAGGAGGCAAGAGCCGGGTGGCGGAAAACTTTATATATGACTTTGAATTTTTTTCAAGTCTGAAAGTAGCAGGAAGAGACATGTTTGCATTTACATTTTAGAAAAATTAATCTGGCAGAAAGTATAAATGGCAGATAATTGAAGGGGTGCCCAAGATTGGAGGTAATCCTAGTGAGAACCACCACGCGCTTGAAATAAGACGAAAGGAGGCCAGAAGTGATTGAGACATGGGGGCTGCAGGGAAGGGGAGGCAGCTCAGGTGACCCGGAGGCTTCCACCTGGGCCCCTGCAGGGAAGGTGCCCCGGTCCCCAAGAACGAGTATGAAGCTATATTTGTGTGAAGAGCTTTTACAGAATTATCACAAGTGTTTTTAACTCATTTGTGCTTATTAATGTCCCTCACTGTGTGTTTCTCCACACTAAGCCTCTATGATAGTTTTTTTAATTGAAGAGGATTTGTTTTGATGATGACTGTAACCCAAGTGTTGGCTTTTTAAAAAAAAAATAAACAGGAGCTTCTTCAGGAGGAGACACGCCAAAAACTAAACCTGAGCAGTCGGATTCGGCAGCTAGAAGAGGAGAAGAATAGTCTCCAAGAGCAACAGGAGGAGGAGGAAGAGGCCAGGAAGAACCTGGAAAAACAAGTGTTAGCCCTGCAGTCCCAGGTGTGTGCACCCTGTGGAAAGCTCTACGAGCCTAGATGGCGGCATTTAGCAGCTAACGTCCCTGCTTTGCTGGGTTGTTCAGCTCCATTTGGGACAGCTAATTAGGTTGTACTAATTTAAGCCTGTTAAGTGTTCTTTCTTTGACCCAGTAAATGCTGTAAACTATGCTGATGATAATGCTGGGAGCACTTAAAGACAGAGGACTCAGTTTTCAATCCAATCATCATTTTACAAATGATTAGCTAAGAAACTTAAGTCATAGTCAAAGCTTCATTGGTATTAAAATCACACAGTATTGACTTATATTTTTTTCCTTCATAAAGTATTGAAAAGTTTTTTCTTTATTCTTCAAATGCAAAAACCGATTGAGCGATTGAGTTCATGAATATTGATCTTTTTTTTTTTTCCTTACACAAAACCTAGTTAACTGACACCAAGAAAAAAGTAGATGATGACTTGGGAACAATCGAAAGTTTGGAAGAAGCCAAAAAGAAACTTCTTAAAGATGTGGAGGCGTTGAGCCAGCGCCTGGAGGAAAAGGCTTTGGCTTATGACAAGTTGGAGAAGACCAAGAACCGCCTGCAGCAGGAGCTTGACGACCTGATGGTGGATCTGGACCATCAGCGCCAGATTGTCTCCAACTTGGAGAAGAAGCAGAAGAAGTTTGACCAGGTGGGTTTCCTTTCATCCCTCCTTCTAAACTCAAGGGCTGGCACCACATGTTGTTTCCTTCTAGCAAAGCTCTCGTTTTTGTTGTTGTAATTGAGAATAATATTTAAAAAGCAATAAATACTTATAGCACATTTGGAAAAAGAAAAGCAAAAGGAGGGAAATAAGAGCACCTAGAATCTAGTAATACATTCAAATAGACACGGTGTGACCTAGAAGAGTTTATATTTTGATGTTTTTATTGTTTTTACTACCTCATTGTGCCATTCTGAATAGCTATTAGCAGAAGAGAAGACCATCTCTGCTCGCTATGCAGAAGAGCGGGACCGAGCTGAAGCAGAGGCCAGAGAGAAAGAAACCAAAGCCCTGTCCCTGTCCCGGGCCCTCGAGGAAGCCCTGGAAGCCAAGGAAGAGTTTGAGAGGCAGAATAAGCAGCTACGGGCAGACATGGAAGACCTGATGAGTTCCAAAGATGATGTGGGAAAGAACGTAAGTCACCCTTGTGGCTCACATTTTGGCATGGAGGGAATATCCCCAGGAGTTGATCCCTTCAAAAAGGGAGCAGGTGTCTCCCGAGGATGCCTGAAGGACCTAGGAATGCATAGCCCAACAAAGGAGAAATTTAGGAGCATCTTGGCCTACGGGCATTAACCATCTTCTGGGATCAGGGCTATCAGGTTTTCTGAAATTGGCCTTCTGTCTTCTGTGTGCCAAAGGCAAATTTGGGGTTTTTATAACAGCATTGATGGGTAGTGACATCCTCGCTGCCCCAGCCTGCATCGTGGCAGCGGGACCTTTAAAAAAAGGGGTTTCGTTGTTCCTGCAGCCACAGGTAGTTATCAAACACAAGTACCATGGGGTCCCCTCAGACTAAGGGTAGTGGCATCTGTCTCAGCATGGAGTAGTGGGGCCTTGGAGGGAAGCAAGGTGGCAACTGCAGCTCTCTGACCTGGATGTTCCCAGGGAGTCATCACTGCTTTCTTTGAAGGGTTCACATTCTTTGGGGGATTATTCACTCATTGGAAATTTCTGTGACACTGTCTGTCCTTCCACTATATACACAGAGAGCTGTGATGGTTTTATTTATCCTACACCTCTCCTTTAGTTTGTAAAGTGTTCAGCTCGGTGGAACCAGCCCAGGCCCGGGAATAGGAGAGCAGGTTATGGGCCTGGCCCTCTCCTAGCTTCCATCTGACCTTGGGAAGCCATTTAACCTTTCGAAGCGAGAGTTTTCCTCACGTGTCAAATGGACACTATGTCCGCTCTTTTAAGTTCTCCATAAAAGTAAAGTCTCATTTTCAGGGGATGTGGGCTCTCCAACTACATCATAAAGGAGGGGGATCTTCTACAACCTGGTGCCCAGGGGCCCAGCTCCATAAGTGAGAAGAGCCTGCTTAGAGTAAAAGTGGCCATGTGTACGTAGTAAATGTGGGGCAAGAAGTCCACGGGTGAGTTCTTGTCCTATATTAGTTTTCTTGAGAATGTTCAATAGTCAGACATTCATTCCACATTTCTTTTGTGCCTATCAAGTGCCAGGCACTGCTGAGAGACATGAGGCCTCCTCATATCCTAAGTCTTCCTCTTCTCCCCTGTGGGAACCGAAATGGCCATGAACACCAAGCATCTCTCTCCAAGGGTTGTGGTGAGGATCAGCTGGGATATGAGGTAGATAGAAGCCTCGGCGCGGTACTTGGCACATAGAACTAGGTAAATGTTTGTGGTAGAGTTTTTGTTCAGAGAAAAGGTAAAGCCTCTCTTTGTAGCTGTACGTGCTTCATAGGCCTAACACACATCTTAATATTTAAGAGCTTCTTTGTACACATTTTCAACACAAATGATCTTTTCTATGGCAAGAAGAGGTGCCCTGGGATAACCTGTAACAGAGAGACAGCAGGCAGGCCCTCTGACCCTGCTCTTTTCTTTGTTCTTTGGCTATTAAAGATCTCTCATAGAATGGTGATTATAGAACACCTGTGAAATAAATCAGTGCTGTCATTTCAAATGACGATGAACAGCAGCCTTCGGAGGCAAAGGGGAAAGGATGTGTGTGCGTCAAGAGGTCGGCTTGGGGTTACCCAAGTCCGTGGGTGGGCCTGTACGATGGGAAGCCTGCTGTCCTTATCTGCCCATCAGCCCAGGGTCAGCTCTCTCCTGTTACTTCCCATGGTTTAGGTTCATGAACTTGAAAAATCCAAACGGGCCCTAGAGCAGCAGGTGGAGGAAATGAGGACCCAACTGGAGGAGCTAGAAGATGAACTTCAGGCCACAGAAGATGCCAAGCTTCGCCTGGAGGTCAACATGCAGGCCATGAAGGCCCAGTTTGAGAGAGACTTGCAAACCAGAGATGAGCAGAATGAAGAAAAGAAGCGGCTCCTGATTAAACAGGTAGGTTGGAGGAAATGTGACCTCAGGAACAAGAACTTTTTGCAGGGTCCAATTCTGGGTATCTTGTTCATTCAAGTTAGAACACATTAGCTGGAGTAAAATAAACTTATTCAGTCATTTGAGAATTTTAACTTTAAAATTTGTTGTCCTTGGTGTTTTATTATTATTATTGCAATTAAAAAATTAAATTGTAATTACTTTTGATTTTCTATTTCTCAGACAATATCATCACTATTTATAAGCCAAGATACTTATCAACTAAAAATCCCTAAATGGAATCTCAAGGGAATATGTAGTTGAGTTCAAGTTCTGAGTCTTAGAAGTGTGGGTACAGGAAAGAATCGATGCATACCTGACAAGGTGATTCAGCAGATGTCTGTAGCTCAGATCACATACCTTCATTAAACCACTCTTTAAAAGAAAGAAAAATATTTTTAAAAAGTTGAGGGCCATTTATGATTTATGGATTTATGATTTATATAATTTTCTGAATGTGTGTTAAAGCTTCTCACTTAAAAGTTTACTTTAAAAACTAATTGGGAGGGTCGGATGTGGCTCAACTGGTTGGGCTTCCGTCTCCCATATGGAGGGACCCGGGTTTGATCCCCGGGACCTCCCAGTAAAAAAAAAAAAAAAAACTAATTGTGGGGAAGCAGATGTGGCTCAAGCAATTGGGCTCCCGCTTACCACACAGGAGGTCCGTGGTTTGGTTCCCAGTACCTCCTAAAGAAGACAGCAAGCTGTGCAACAAGATGACGCAATAAGAGACACAAGAGGAAAAACATAATGAGAGACACAACAAAGCAGGGAATGGAGGTGACTTAAGCAATTAGACATCTCCCTCCCACATTGAAGGTTTCAGATTCAGTTTCCAGTGCCTCCTAAAGAAACAGAGAAGATGAACAGACATAGCAAGTGCAAACAACAAGGGGTGGGGAGAGATAAAATAAATCTTTAAAAAAAAAGAAAGAAAAATTGTGGGGAGATATGGCTTAAGCAGTTGAGCGCCCACCTCCCACATGGGAAGTCCCGAGTTTGGTTCCCAGTGCATCCTGAAAAAACATGCAAAGAAAAAAAAACAAAAAACAACTCAGGGGAGCCGAAGTGGCTCAGTGGTTGAGCACCAGCTTTCCACGTAAGAAGTCCCGGGTTCAATCCCAGGCCCGGTACCTCAAGAAAACAAACAAACAAACAAAAAAACCAATTGTGACTATTTTGACAGTCCTTTGGAGTTTATGGTATCAAGTCTTAGATCTGGGATACATTTATTTTGCTTCATTTTGTTACTTCCATTGTGCTAAGGTTTATTATATTAGTCATTCATTGCTGGATAACAAACTACCCCAAACCTGGTGGCTCAAAAACAACAAACATTTATTAATCTCACAGTTTTTCTGGAGGGTGGAGGGGGTGGCAGTCAGGAATCAGGAGCAGCTTGGCTGTAGTTCAGGTGCAGGGTCTCACGTGGTTGCAGTCAGGATCCTTCTGGGTAGGGCTGGAGGAGCTGTTTCCGAGCCTGCTCCCCACATGGTGTTGGCAGGTGGCCTCAGCTCCCTGCTGTGTGGCCTCTTTATTGCTTTCTGACCTACTCTCCAGTGTCACACACTGTCACTTCTTTTTTATTTTCAAATAATTTCAAATTTACAGGAAAGTTGCAAATACAATACAAAACTAATACAGATGCCCAAATTTACTGACTTTTAACATTTTGCCATATTTGCTATATCCTTTTAACCATCCATCTATCATCAATCTATTTTCTAAACATTATGCGTCTTTACCATTTAGTATTTCCATGTATATTTCCTGAGAATAAGAATATTCATTTATATAACCACATTAAGTACAAAATTCAAGAAACTTCATACTGATATTAAGCATGCAGAATATATTCCAGTTTTTTCAATTGTTATAATAATGTTCTTTTGCACTGTCACTCCCTTTTAATTCTCTTTGTTAGGAGCTGGTCATTAAGTCCAGCCCACATTCAGGGGGGAAGAATTAGGGTGTAACTCTTGAAGGAAGGGGTGCCAAAGAAGTTATGGGCATATTCTAAAACTTAAATGATTATATAGATATCATGTAAGTTGGGGTCGGATGTGGCTCAACTGGTTGGGCGTCCGTCTCCCATATGGAGGGACCCGGGTTCGATCCCCGGGACCTCCTGGTAAAAAAAAAAAAAAAAAGATATTACACCAAGAGCTGCTGTTGCTCTGCTATGCCTGCCTAAGGTGTGACCCTGGTCTCTGCAGAATAAAGCAGGGTGGTGATGAATCCTTCTTTGCACTATGTGCAGGCAGTTGCCCATGCATCTCTTTCTCCACCTCTGCAAAACCAGAAGCAAGGAATGCCTTGTTTCTTTCCTTCTAGAGAGGACCAGCTGCACCATCCCTGTCACCCCAGCACTTCTTTGCAGGGCACTTGGTGTGGTGCTCCTCCCATACCATGACCCCCAGCAGTCTGTTCGTGGAGTGTATGTGCTGTGAAGGCGGACACCTTCCTTGCCAGTCTCCCTGCCCCAACTCCTAGAGCAGGACCTAGGGCACAGTAGGCCTGAATACTTTCTGAATGAATGGATGAAGCAGGAAAGGTTGGGAAGACCATGCCAAGGAGTTGGCAAACAGTCCCAACTCATGAGCTGATGAAATTTAGCCCTTAACAACTTCATGCCTGGTCCATAATTTCAGCTCCTCGTTGAGGCATTAGGAGAATGGTCTAAGTCACTAACATCCCTCACACGGGGTCTGAGTAAGCAATATTATTCCAGGTAGGAAGCTTAAGAGAAAGAAGCAGGTCCCAGTGTGACTGCTGGCATTGTCGGTAGTCCTGAGTCTCTAGCTCACATCTTGTTTTCATCCTCCCTCCCCTATCAGGCTATTCTCAACCTGGCCTTCATTTTATCACTCCTCCATTGTGCAACTTACACTGCGCCTCTTTATGCATCAAATACTCCCAAGTACCACTAGGCACACACCTTCTGCCTGGCTGCTCACGGCTCCACTTTTTCCTCGGGATCTCTTACTAGGCATTCTACCCTGCTCTGTCTCTCCTGGCCCTTTGCATATTAAATTGTTCTAATTGTCACATATCTTTCAGTCTTGTTGCATCACCTAGATTATAAGCATACAAGCTGATGCACCCTCACAGCAGTCAGTGGAATTGATTTGTACCATGTGTTGATGTTTATTAAAAATCATTTTGGACAAAACTCAGCTACTGTAGTTTT
The DNA here is from genome assembly GCA_026826555.1 of Tolypeutes matacus. Classification (NCBI taxonomy): domain Eukaryota; kingdom Metazoa; phylum Chordata; class Mammalia; order Cingulata; family Chlamyphoridae; genus Tolypeutes; species Tolypeutes matacus. Next base: position 5,451,258 of record JAKSZT010054052.1, on the reverse strand, counting down.
CTATAAATGACTTCTTGGGAGCAGAGAGCATCTCTACAAAGTAACAACAGAAGGTTCCACCCACCCAAATATCCAGAGCCCATCTTTAACGGGAAGCTGTTTGGATTTAACCAGGCATAACCCAATGCTGTTCATTTAGGTGCGGGAGCTTGAGGCAGAGCTGGAGGATGAGCGTAAACAGCGGGCTCTTGCTGTTGCTTCAAAGAAGAAAATGGAAATAGACCTGAAGGACCTCGAAGCTCAAATTGAGGCTGCAAACAAAGCTAGGGATGAAGTGATCAAGCAGCTTCGCAAACTTCAGGTATGTGCAGCTGAAAGTATTTCTTTTTATGTTCCTACCTGGCCCTTCTGAGACCAGACACTACATGAGCCATATGGCTTATACACAAAGTCACACTGTTAAGACAGGGTGAACAGTGCTCTACGGAGCCCACCAAGCTCTCTGCTGACCCTGCCACTTGGGAAGCCCAGTGGAGCTGTTACCGTTGGCTGCAGGTTGGGGCAGGAGGCCGTAAAGATGACACGTGCAGATCTCCTGTGTTCACAATTAATGCATGGCCCACTTACCAAGTCTCAGCAGAAGTAGGATGGAATAGCCAGGTGGAGCATCTAACTGGAACATGCCTCTGGTGAGACCATGGTGAGACATGGTGAGACATGCCACCTAGAGAGGAAGGTTCTGTCCACTTTCCTCCTCTAGTGCTGTGAGCGTTAGCCATCTTTTCAGTCTATTATAATCACTACTTTTGCTCCCAGATGAGGTGCACATTTTCACTATCACAGTGACAACACGTGTCTTCTATAATAGTTCACAGTATTGTCAGGTATATGACGGGCCCTGTTACATACCATGGGTGGGAGCATGAATAAACACAACTTGCTGGGGTGGGGGGTGGGGTGGGGTGGCTTGTCAATTATATGACAGAAGCTTTAGAAAATTTCCATACCTTTGACCTTGGTCATTCCCCAACTTGAGAATTTACTCCAACAAAAATATAAAGATGAGAAGTAATATTTATAAAGATCTTAGCTGAAGTATTATAATAGCAAAAATGGAAGCAACCTAAATGTAAGTGAACTGCTAGACATTTCAAAGTGATGGCGATACTTAAGGAATTAACAGCAGGACTTAAATAAATAAAGGAAGATGCAGAGTGGGGCCAATTTAATTTTTAACTATACACACATATGTGAGTATATCTTTATATATAAACATGTAGATGTACATACTAAGGGGGAAAGTTTAGAAGAAAATACATCAGCTTATTAAGGTGGTCATGGTTGGATAATAGGTTTGAGTAATTTTATTTGCTCCCTTATACTTTTTTTGTTATGCTAAATACAGAGGTTTTGTTTTGGCTAGCTAATTACAAGGGTTATTAAGCCAATTACAAAGACTATAAATTACATTTAGCATGATTTTATTTATGTATTCAACAGCTCTGTTGGTATAATTCAAATTCCATGTAATTCACCCATTTAAAATATATGTTTTAGCATATTCACAGGGTTTTGCAACCATCACCACAATCTAGTTTTGGACATTCTGGTACCCCTTAAAGGGAACGTTTACCCATTAGCTGTCAGTCCCCATCCCCCGCTGCCACAACCAGAGCTAATCAACTAACAATCTAATTTTTGTCTCTGTAGATGTGCTGGTCTTTCCTATAAATGGAATCATACAGTATGTATGATTCGTGACTGGCTTCTTTTACCTAGAATCATGTTTCCAAGGTTCATCCATGTTGCAGATGAATCAGTATTTTATTCTTTTATTACCAAGTAATATTCCACTGTATGGATATATACCACGTTTTATTTTTCCATTCATCAGTTGATGGATATTGGGGTTGTTCCCATTTTTTAGCTATTGTGAATTATGTTGTTATAAACATTGGTGTATGTTGTGGCCATGTTTTCAATTCTCATGGATATACCTAGGATAGGAATTGCTGGATCATATGGTACATCTAATGTTTAACTTTGAGGAACTGCCAAATTGTTTTCCAAAGTGGCTTCATTTTACAATCCTAGCAGCAGTGTATGAAGGTTCTAGTTTATTCACATCCTTGTCAGTACTTATTGTCCATCTCTCTGAATATATAGCCATCCTAGGTGGTTTCTCATTGTGGTTTTGATTTGCGTTTGACTAATGATGTTGAGCATCTTTTCATGTGCTTATTGGTCATTTGTATATCATCTTTGGAAAAATGTGTTTAAATTGCCCATTTTTAAATTATTTGTCTTTTAATCATTGAGTTTGCTATATATTTCAGATACATGTCCCTTATGAGATATGTGATTTGCAAATATTTTCTCCAATTCTGTGAGTTGTCTTTTTTGCTTTCTTGAGAGTATTCTTTGAAACACAAAAGATTTTAATTTTGATGAAATGCACTTTTTTGTGTGTGTTCTTTGCTGTCAGATTCACAAAACCATTGCCTAGTCCAAGGTCATGAAGATTTACTCCTATATTTTCTTCTAAGAGTTTTATACTTTAAGCTCTTACTTTTAGGTTTTTTATCTATTTTAGGGTTTTTGTTATATGGTTTGAGGTAAAAGTCTGTCTACCTCCATTTTTTGTATATGGATATCCAGTTGTCCCAGCACCTTTTGTTGGGAAGATTATTATTTCCTCTGTTGCTTGTATTTCTGTAGAAAAGCCAGCTCTGATTTGTTAGGGATTACATTGAATCTAAGGTCAGTTTGTAGTGTTGCTATCTTAACGATATTAAGACTTCTAATCCATGAACATGGAATATCTTTCCATTTATTTAGATCTTAATTTTTTTCATTGTTTAGTAATTTTCAGGGTACAAATCACATTTCTCCTGTTAAATTTATACCTATTTTATTCTTTTTTTTTTTTTTTTTTTTTTACAGATTTATTTATTTATCCCCTCCTTGCTGCTTGTGCTCGCTGTGTCCATTTGCTTTTGTTTTTCTGTGTCTGCTTGTCTCCCTTTGTTGCGTCATCTTGCTGCGTTAGCCGCATGGGCTGTCGGCTCACCACGCCGCGCGGGCTGGCTTGCCTTCACCAGGAGGCCCCAGAATTGAACCCGGGGCCTCCCACATGGTAAACAGGAGCCCAATCACTTGAGCCACAGCCGCTTCCCTATTTTATTCTTTTTTGATGCTATTATAAATGTAATTGCGTTCTTAATTTCATTTTCAGACTATTCAAGCTAGTGTATAGAAATACAGTTGATTTTTGGATATTGATCATTTATCCTACAATTGCTGAAAACATTAGTTGTAATAATTTTTCAGTGGATTCCTTAAAGTTTTCTGTATACAAGAGCATGTAATCTGCAAACAGCTAGTTTTACTTCTTCCTTTCCAATCTGGATGGTTTTTTTCCTTTGTCTTGCCTAATTGCCTTGACTAGAATTTCCATTACAATGTTAAATATAAGTGGTGAGATTGGACATCCTTGTGTTGTTCCTGTCTTAGGGAGAAAGCATTCAGTCTTTCACCATTAAATTTTATATAAACTGAGTTTTTCATAGATGCCCTTTATCACGAAGGAAGTTCCCTTCTATTTATAGCTTGCTGAGCCTTTTTACCATGAAAAGGTGTTAGATTTTATCAAATGCTTTTTCTGTGTTTACTGAAATGATATGGTTTTTGTCCTTTATTCAATTAATGTGTTATTATATTTAATGGTTTTTGGAAGTTAAACCAACCTTGTTTTTCTGGGATTAAATCCCAAGTCATGGTGTACAGTCCTCTTCATATGTTGCTTAATTCTGTCTGCAACTATGTTGTTGAGGATTTTTGCATCTATATACATAAGGGATATCAGTCTGTTTTCCTCTCTATAGCTTCGTCACTTCTGTATACTTTTATATTTACTACAGTGAAAGTGTATTACTTCTATAAGAGGAGGAAGAAATCATATGTTTAAAAACTAAGAATGAAAGCTACCCCAAAATCTTTTTTCTATTTAATCTTAGGCTCAGATGAAAGATTACCAACGTGAATTAGAAGAAGCTCGTGCATCCCGGGATGAGATTTTTGCTCAATCCAAAGAGAGCGAAAAGAAACTGAAGAGTCTTGAAGCAGAAATCCTTCAGTTGCAAGAGGTTTGTTGCTTACACTCATTCATCCACCTGTTCAACAAATCTTTGTCATTGAAAATTCTCTGAGATCAGATAAATATATTTTCATATCTTTGGAGACTAGTATAATATTTTAAGAGGTATGTACTGGACCATCTCAAATGGCTTTAGTTTGGCAAACAAAGTTTCACACATTGACACTGCTCACATATATTCCTCTACCTGGCTAAAGGCAAAGGAGCTCATTAGTATCTTTTCAAGCCACCATCCAGGTCTTGTTCCCATGTGTAAGAAGAGAGTTGTGTTTATTTTAGTATTGGTAAACATCAAGAGCATTAAATCTGACCTCGATGACATATAAGATTGCCTTGTTTTATACAGAAGCACTATTCCTGTGATGTTTAAAAGGAGAGCTGTTTCATTGAATTCCTAAATGAATCATCTTGTAATCAAACAATTAATCCTTTCCATTTTCTCTTTTGTAAGTTCTCATGAGAGTGGGAGGGATGATGAAGGGTTGCATATAGTATGGAACTGTATCAGTACAAGGTACATTTGAATAATTTCTATATAAAGAAAATGTATTCAAACCTGGAAAGATAAGAACAACTAAGTTGAAATGTTAGTATCAGTTAATAAGAAAAAACTTACAATACAAACATCTAGAAATACTGGATAAAATTTTACCAAAAGATAACTATAAATGCAGAGGTGTACTTGCAAGAAAGAAAGGGAACTCTGTAGGTGTTGGGAATGAAGAAGGAACTAAAAACCAAAGTGATAAACACTGAGCAGACCCTGAGATTACCTTTAGCCAACTTTTTTTGTTTCTATGCCCTCTTTGTTTTCTGTTTCATTGATTTCTGCTCGTCTTTGTTGTTTCCTCCTTCTACTTAGATTTTTTTTTTTTCCCTTCAAACTTCTTGAGGCACTTAGTCCATTGATTTTCAGACTGTCTTCTTGTCACATTTGTTCCTAGAAGCCTATAAGCTACTGTTTTAGCTCCATCTCACAAGTTTTAATATGCAGCAATTTCATTGTTATTTAATTATAAATTATAATTTCTGCTGTGGTTTCTTCTGTATCTCATGAATTATTTAAAAGTGATATAAATTTCCAAGCATTATGGCATGTGTTCATTTTAATATTTTTGATTTCTAGTTTTATCACATTATGATCAGAGAATGCTGAGAATAGCTCTAGGGCCTAGAATATGGTTGGTCAATTTTTATAAATGTTGTATGTGTACTTGAAAAGAATGTGTATTCATCAATTAAATAGAATGTTCAGGCTCTATGTAGTCCCTCACATAGTTGACTGGTAATATCCCAAAATGCTTATTTCCCTAAAGGTGATGGGAACAGATCAGCCTCTTGGAGCCTGCCTACTTAGAGAGGTCCTGGGGCATTACCTGAGTGTTCAAGTGGCACTCTCTGCAGCCCAGGAGGTTTTCCTGAAACCTGAAAGTGTGTGTTTCAGGCCCTCAGGAAAGGGATCATACTGCAATAGGGAAAAGAGACAGAGTCTTCGATCTGGCCCTGCCCTTCAGTTTCTCTGATATTCTTTCCTTCTCCCAGACAGCTTGCTCATCTAGCTTAGCTGCCTGGGGCACAACCAGTCAATGGACTGGAGCACTAAGAGTGTCTCCGCATGCCCAGCCCTGTGCTGGGCCCAAGAGCACTGAACACCAGGAGCCAGAGGGCAGAGATGACGCTCACAGTGTTCTTCAGTCTGCTGCCATTGCCTCCCGGACAGCTGGCCTTCCTCCCTCCTGACTCCTGCCCTGTCCTGCCTGCTATGATTCTATGTGCTGGCTCTTAGGCCTTTTAGAGACCTGTGTCTTTTGCATTAACGTAAGAGGCAGGTGCACAAGCCAGAATGTGTTCAAACTCCGTTTTGTGCAGCCCTGCACAGGCATCTAAAGTTGCAGTCTTGCCAAATGGGGCATCTTTTGACAGGGGCAACTGATAGGAAGAGTCCTGACAGAAACCAGAATTTCTGCTGCTGACCAACCTTGAGACTTTAGGCAAGTCCCGGAATTTGTGTGGGCCTTATCCATAAACTGAGTGATGGTACATTGGCTCTCAAATTCTGAGAATATAATCTCAGTCTTTACCTAGTTGGGGTAAGAAATGGGCCCTTCTTCCTTCCTGTGGCAAATCATCTTTCCAAGGAAATTTGTGCAGAAGCAGCCATCTGCTTCTTCCTCAGAGGCCCAGGGCCATCCCCATTGCCCTGTCCAGGTCCCTAGAAGGCCCTGCTTCCCAGAGACCCAGCTCCCTAAAGCCATACTGCATCCCTCCTCCTCACAGGAGGTGGGATCCTTGTCACACTGCACAACTCCCTAATGTTCTAGTGCCTCAAGCCTCACGGTCTTTCTGGCTAGCATATGTGAGAAAGATACTTCAAAACCATGAGATGGGATAGCTCATATTTCTTTAGCGTTCTGAATTTGCATCAAGTTTGTGCTCAGTTTATCATTAAGAAACACCAGCTTTTTAAGGAGGGCAGGAATATAGCCGCCCCTTACATTGGAAATGATGACAGCAAAGCCCTTACATAGACTAAGAATCCCTCTTTGGACGTTTTTGCTTAGGGATATTGATACAGTGCACCCATACAGATCCTCTTTGGTAAACTTCTCAGCTTAATTCCACAACTCTAAAGTTGCAACTTGAGGTGCATGTAAAGAGTGACTGAAGCTAGGTTGCTGCAGCCTAAATTGTTAGATTTCACATTTGAGAAAACTTTTAGGAGCTGGAGCTTAATCAGAACCTAAACTTATTTAGGAACTTGCCTCATCTGAGCGAGCCCGCCGACACGCTGAACAGGAAAGAGATGAGCTGGCTGACGAAATTGCCAACAGCGCTTCTGGCAAGTGAGTCTCCTGGCATCAGCGGGGAGGGGCAGGGTGTCCAGAGCTCAGTGGCAGCCCCACCACTCCTCTCAGGCAGACTGGGGTTCATTCTCATTCTCCTTGAGAAAGCTGAGGGTGTTGCTGGGCATCTAGGACTCAGGAGGTGGTTTGCTCAGCCATTTAGGGTCTGGAAAGATGGGCCCAAGGTATTGAGCCTCCAGACAGCCTCTGCCACTGACTAGCTCACACCCCAGGCAGATGACACCTTCTAGCAGCCTTGCACAGAATAGGTGCGCCACATCTGAGACCAACGTGGCCTGCCTTAGAGGCTAGCCTTTGCAGCACAAGTCTTCACTGTAAAATTCAGTAGGTGTGACAGATTCCAGCAACGTGGCCTTTCTCCAAATTACTTGTTCATTAAGAATCATCTTTTTTTCCCATTAAGAAGTTGATTTCTCCATTGAATTACTGTACTAAGGATTCATAATATAGTAACAGAAGGCCAGAGCACATTTTCTAGCGTGCCATAGTGGGGAGTTAGAATTTCATGCTCGGTGTACTTGGAAAATCATTAAAGACTTGAAGCTAGGGGATGTCAGGATCCCTTCTGCATTTTTACAAGCTGACTTTCACTGCTTTAAGTGGAGACTAGATGGGAAGATAGCAGGGAAACTACCACAGAGGTCCAGGCGAGAGATGACAGGGCTAGACTAAGAGTGGGCGTGAGGATGGAGAGGAGCAGGTGGGAATAGAGCCAATAGGGCTATGGGTGGGTTGGAGGATGGGTACAGGAAAGAGAAAATTCAAGAATGGTGGTCAAGTTTCCAGCAGCAGGGTGTGGAGGGCCCTCCCCAATTCTCCCCATGGTGTGCTGAGCTCTTTTTGAGCCACTTCCCGCTTCTCCTTGTCCTGGACAGGTCTGCACTGCTGGATGAGAAGCGGCGCCTGGAGGCACGGATTGCACAGCTGGAAGAGGAGCTGGAGGAGGAGCAGAGCAACATGGAGCTGCTCAATGACCGTTTCCGCAAAACCACTCTGCAGGTGACCCACACAGCCACCTGTCACTGGGGAGGGCTGTGCTGCCTGCCCAGTGCAACTGACAACCCCATGTCCCCTCTAGGTGGACACACTGAATGCAGAGCTGGCAGCTGAGCGCAGCGCTGCCCAGAAGAGTGACAATGCACGCCAGCAGCTGGAGCGGCAGAACAAGGAGCTGAAGGCCAAGCTGCAGGAGCTCGAGGGCACTGTCAAGTCCAAGTTCAAGGCTACCATTTCGGCCCTGGAAGCCAAGATTGGGCAGCTGGAGGAGCAGCTTGAGCAGGAAGCCAAGTAAGAGACTTCTGTTGTAAACCAAAACTTATGTAGATCTGGTACAAGGAAGAGCTCCAGGCTCAGCCTTGTGAGTCAGAGACAAAACTCATTCACCTTGTCCTCAGGGAGCTCCCCATTGTTTGGGGAAGAGATGACAAGAACCCAGATAACCAGAGCAGGGAGAGAGAAAATGGTGCTTGCTTTAAGAGAAGTGCTGAGAGCATCAGCTCACCCCGGGCTCAGCTGAAGACTAATCCACACTGGGCCCGATGATTTCGTAGGCTCTGAGGTTACATCGCTACCCAATGTTGATTTCCCAAGTTTGGTGACATTGTGTGAACATGCTATAAATTGCTGGCAGAAGAAATACAATATGAGAAAAATAAAACCTTTTCTTATCCATAGGAAGGGATGGCTTAACAGCTTCCATAATTGCTTTTGTTCTAATAAATCATTCTGAAATTAGAAATTGCAAATGCTCTTGGCTAGCATTTACAAAAGTATTAGAATCATACAGTGTCAAAGCTAGAGTGGACCTTCAAGTTCAACCTCTTGTTGGGGAGATTGAGGCCCAGATGCAACAGGGCCTGTGCTGAGAACCCAACATCCCAGTACTTCCATCTCCACTCTTGTGACTCCACTGGATTTAAAGCAATTATAGCTTTTTAGTTTTAATTAACATGACTTGCTCTTTCACCTGACTCCACTGCCATACACTTTTGCATATTTGTTAAAGAACTTTTTCTGTTTTTCATGTCTCCAAATAAGTTCTCTCTCCTTCATATGGGAGAGTAGGCCCAGCGAGAAATATGATTTGTTTGACTTCCAACTAGAGAGTGAGCATGAGTTTTGTTTGTTTTTCAGTGTTAGCTGCTATAGTCACTAGCATACTAGAAAGTGATCATAAATTTTTAATTGATAAATCACTTAATATATTGGGTTTTTTGTTTTTGTTTTCTGGGCTATTAAGGTGGCTAGAATAACCAAGATTTTGGTTTTCAAAAAGTCTGTGCTCTGGCAGGTAGCCTGTATGTAAGTAACATTTGGTATTCAGAAGGTCACTGAATAAAGTGCTTCATAGCTGCATGTGAAGGAATAATGTCCCCTTCCCACCTGTCAACAGTGAGGGTAAGTTAAAGACAGTTGTCGTTTTGACCAAAAGGAAAAAAAATCTGGGCCATAGTAATCACAATATTACTCTGGTCAGAGAGGTCCTAGAAGGCATGTCAACATGTATAATCCTCTGAAGAAAAAGAACTTAAGACAACATTTTTCTCCATTCAAAAGATAATTCAAGAATTTCAGAACTAATTGTTGATCATTTTCATAGGGAACGAGCAGCTGCCAACAAACTCGTCCGTCGCACTGAGAAGAAGCTGAAAGAAATCTTCATGCAAGTTGAAGATGAACGTCGACATGCAGATCAGTATAAAGAACAGGTAAATGAAGAAAGCAGGGCAGGATGACTACATTTTCCAGAGACCAGTGAAAAACAAGCCAAGTGTTAGCATTTGATTAGCAGAATTAAGAAAATGCCATGTCCTGCCACACTCCTGGGTGCTGGGGAAACAGAAGATGAAGACACTGGCCCATCCCTCACGGATTCCCCAGGAGGGAAGTTCAGGGCACTCGCAGTGCACAGGAGATAGGTACAGATTTCCCAGTTACACAGAGAGGGTGGGTGAGAGAGAGCAAGTAAGGTGTCATTCTTCTGTAGAAAACAGGTTACACTGGCTTTTTTGTTGTTGTTGTTGTTGTTGTTGTTTGTTTTTTGTTTTTTGTTTGTTTTTAATTTCCTTGGCATACTTGCTCTGTGGATATTGGCTTTGCAGAAAATGGCAGATAGAGAGCCTTAGAGCAGTTCCCAATCTTGTGTGTGTACATATGTATGTGTGTGTGTGTACGTGCTCCCATGACTAACAGGGCTGGATTCAGTGGTGCTGAATTAGTTTGCTATGTCTTGCTTCATATAACTTCCTCAAGATGGAGAAGGCCAATGCCAGGATGAAGCAGCTTAAACGCCAGCTGGAGGAAGCAGAAGAAGAAGCTACACGTGCCAACGCTTCTCGGCGTAAACTCCAGCGGGAATTGGATGATGCCACCGAAGCCAACGAGGGCCTGAGCCGCGAGGTCAGCACTCTGAAGAACCGGCTGAGGTGAGCGAGCATGAGGCCCTGGGCCTACACCCAGAGCTTGCAGGCAGTGTGGCGTTTGTAGACTTAGGATTTGACTGGTCTGGAGAAAATTGTACTTAGATTTGTGTACAGTGGCCAGTTCTCTCTCTTAAAACATTTCCCATCTCTCATTCAAGGTTTCTGAACTTTATAGTAGTTCTTGGGAAGAATAGAAGAGGAAGAGGCCCATTCATTTTCCTTGCCAGTCACAAGTGGACCATACTAATAAACGGCATGAGGCTTGAAAGCTAGGTCCATCTTTCTCCAGCAGAGAGTCCCAGCCTCCATTTAGAGGCAGGGCAGAAGCTCCTTGCACGAACTGGCTTCATCGGCTCTCTCCTCACCTCCACACTAGATTAGACATGCAGCAGTGAGAAGGGAGAACACAGGAGAGCTGAAGATAAACTCTCTACCTCCAAAGAAATGGCTAGCACAGGTGTCAGCAAACTGGCCCGTGGACCCATGTTTTTGTACAGCCATTTTTAAGGGCCTAAAAAAAAACACAAAAATACATGGCAGAGATTGTATGTGGCCCACAAAGGCTAAAATATTTATTACCTGGTTCTTTATAGAATACCTTAATTCCTGGCATTTCCATCACAGATAGTCCTAAGTTGAATCACGCCATCCCCAGTTCTCCAGGGACCTCCTGCTCTTGTGTCCATTGTGTGCTGGCCAGGTTGCTAATGCCAGTGTGTGGGAGAGGTAGAAAAACAAAGCCTTTCCCAATCATTCCCTCCCTGCCCTGCCCCAAGTCATGTGTTCCCCAGGAAGGGGTGAAAGCAGAAGGTTCACAGTTACCAAGTAGTTGAACAACTTGACAGCCATGTGCTCGTACATATTTATCCTCACACACTCTTCTTTCCAGGCGTGGTGGCCCAATCAGCTTTTCTTCAAGCCGATCTGGCCGGCGCCAGCTGCACATCGAGGGGGCTTCCCTAGAGCTGTCCGACGACGACACAGAAAGCAAAACCAGTGATGTCAATGAGATGCAGCCGCCCCAGTCAGAATAGTCATAGGAAGCCAGCAGAGGTGATACAGTGGGACACGCAGGAACTCACCGGCACCAGCCTATCTGGGGCCTCCTACGGATTGAGGAAATTGGCAAGCTACAGGATTCCTTATGGAAAGATCAACTGTGTCTTAAGGCTTTCCAGCCTACCCATACTGTATCCTGCTTCAAATTTAGGTACAATTGCTCCCTTTTATATATATATACACATACACCAGACACACATATTAAACAGATTGTCTCTTCATTGCATCTATTTTCCATATATTCAGCAAGAGACCATTTTATAACACGTTAAGAAGAGAAGAACCCTTTTTTTTAAAAAAAAAGACAATTCCCAACCCTTTGCTCCCCATTGCTGGATTATTGGGGCAGCCTGTGGTTGTTGCTGAGTCGCTCTGCATGCTCTGTCATACAGGCAGGTAACTTAGTTCTGTGTTCATGTGGCCCCCTGCTGTCTCAGCCACATCAAGTCTCTTAGAACATTGTGGAACCCAAATTGCACTTGTCTCTCATTTTCTTCAAATAATGATCAACACTATTTCAATGAGCAAACTGTGAAAGGGATTTTGGAAAGATTGAGAGGGGTGGGTTGGATTGGGGGAAACTGCATCCATTTGCGGGTTACAATGTCCATTTCCAAGGGGTGGCTCTGCTCCTCGAAATGGTGGCATCCCCTGCATCTATTCATGTGAACTGTCCTCAGCACCAGGGCTGGTCTGTGCTTAGAAAGGATAGTGGCGGCCACACAGCTGAGGCCCCAGGGGCAGCCAGTGCACTGACTCCTGGCTGTGGTCTCCTGAATACTCCAGCTTTGCCTCGCCCTCTTCTCTGCAGAAGCACACAGCTCTGAGCCTGTGAGTGGGAGGCAGTGGAAGGCTGTCCCTCGCCACTTCATGCTGACCTTGCAAATTCAGCCGCTGCTTTGAGCCCAAAATGGGAATATTGGTTTTGTGTCCGAGACTTGTTTCAAGTTTGTCAGCGAGGTTTTCAGAACCTTGAGAACAGATGCCATCTGCCTGAATGTTGACATGCCAGTGGATGTGAATCCTTTTTCATTCTTCCTTTTCCCTTCCCTTTGGACAGTGTTACAGTGACCATTTAGCATTCTCTTTTGGATTGATAGTTGAGCAAACTGACATTACAGAAAGTGCCTTAGACACTACAGTACTAAGACAATGTTAAATATATTATTTGCCTCTATAACAATTTAATGTATTAAGTTTTGACTGCACTTCATATCATGTACCTCTTCAGTCAAAGTGGTATTATAAACATTCAGTGACAGTGAATCAGTGTTAATTATAAATCCTTGATCCTCTGCAATGTGCTTGAAAACACAGACATTTTGGGTTAAAAGCTTTAACATCTATTAGGAAGAATTTGTCATGTGGGTTTGGAATCTTTGATTTTCCCCCCTTTATGAATTGTACTGGCTGTTGACCACCAGACACCTGACTGCAAATATCTTTTCTTGTATTCCCTTATTTCTAGACAATGATTTTTGTAAGACAATAAATTTATTCATTATAGATATTCACGCCTGCTCTATTTACTTGGAGGAAAAATCACCCATTGAGAATAAACAGACCTCAATAAACAAGAATAATCATGTGGACCTGGAATCTGTTTTCTCACCTTCTGTTCTCGGCTCCCAGCTGTGATCTGACTGGAGGTTGGTAGCTACACAGTCTTAAAATGATGAGAGTCAGCCGGCTTTTTTCTGAAACTGTCAACCACACAACAATTCTCTGGGCAGTTGTAGTTAAAAGTCCTGCATTCCCAATGGACTCACAAAGGTGTGAATGTGTTAAAGGAAAGGACTGTGGGAGTGTTGAAGACCCAGCTGCTAAGGGAAACAGGAGCAACTTAAGGCAGCAGGGCAAAACCTGTAGGAGAGTTTTGGTCACCAACCAGTGACGCTCATTACTGGATTAGAGTTCCAAGAAGACTGTGTTTTGGGGCAGGATGCTCATTAAAAATGCTTTTGGGAGGGGTCAGTGGTGAGATCTGAGACAGCCTCCTCTAGTATGGACCAACTCATATGAGCCTGGAGAGTAACAGAGCCGGAGAATTCTGGATTTCTTATTCCATAAACATTTTGGGTTACCCTGGTTCCGGTGATGTAAAGTATATGCGCCCAGACCGCATAGATTCTAGCCTAGTGATGATGGAGAAAGGGGACTTTTACCCATTTTTCCAAGAAAACATTAAGTTTAACTAGTCACAGTGACTTGTACTATATTCAAAAGTTTGACCATGTCCTTAAACACTTACTGCAAATTGAAACTTATTTTAGTTTCATTAAAATAGTGAGGTCTGTTTATTTTTTCAAACTAGCCAGTGGGCTCCATTCTCAGCTGAATGGATTTCGTAAGACCTTATTCAAGATGTAATGTGTCCAGAAGGAGTGCAGTCTGCTGACACCTTGATTGTTAGTGCAGAAAATTCATTCTACATATATGTCTTCCAGATTGGTGAGATAATAAATTTGCATTTGTTTAATCCATTAAATTTGTCATAATTAGTGTCAGCATTGGTAAGAAACTAAAAAATGAAAGAGTAATTTGTTTTAGGAAATTCATATGTATAAACAAAATTAAAAGAAAGAACATGTTAAAAAAAAAAAAAAAAAAAAAGATGTAATGTGGCATAATCTATTAAACACTGGGTTTGCCTAAAACATCCAGGATGAGCATTGCCTCTTTCAAAGTCCATATGGTGTAGATTCTAAAATGCCCACTTTTGCACATATGTAAAATGTCATGTCTTGCAATCATCTTGATCTTACTCCTGGTGAGATCAATGAAGCCCAGCATCAAAACCTGCAGAATGAATGTTAGCAGCTTAGAAGAAAATTCTGGAGTCAACAGTGGAAAGTGCTTTCCAGAAATGCCGTGTTACCAAAACATTGTGGCTCAGAGGCTATCATTTGGGAAATGCTGGGCTCACGACATGAAGTTTTAGGAACCTCTCTCACTTATATTCCCCTTTTTGTATACAAATAAGTATGATATGGTAAAAATCTGTCTCAAATCTAAAAGCACTCTCTCAATAAAATATAAAAATAGCAGTATCCTTTCTCAATAGACTAATGCTGGGCTGGACTGTGGGAATCTGTATTTTTTAATTTCCCCACATTTGACCCAGCTAGCCGGGCAGGTCATAGAGCCACTGCTTTGTGCTACTGCTCAAAAATCTTGGTCCTGGTATTTTCTGTTTTGTTTTGTTTTTTTTTTAATACCAACCTTTCTAGTGGATGTGAAATGGTATCTCATTGTGGTTTTGATTTGCATTTCCCTAATAGCTAGTGATGCTGAGCATCTTTTCATGTGCTTTTTGGCCACCTGTATATCTTCTTTGGAGAACTGTCTGTTCACCTCTTTTGCCCATTTTAAATGGATTGTCTTTATTGTTAAGTTGTAGGATTTCTTTATGCTAGATAGTAAACCCTTACCAATTACGTGGTTTCCAAATATTTTCTTCCATTGAGTAGGCTGTCTTTTTACTTTTATGACAAAGTCCTTTGATGCTCAAAAGTTTTTTTATTTTGATGCGGTACCATTTATCTATTTTTTCGTTTGTTATTTGTGCTTTGGGTATAATAGAAACCACTGCATAACACAAAGTCCTGAAGATGCTTCCAACATTTTTTTCCAGTTTCATAGTTCTGGTTCTTAATAGTTAGATCTATCATCCCTTTTGAGTTGATTTTTGTATATGGTGTGAGGTGGAGGTCCACCTTCATTATTTTGCACATGGACATTCAGTTTTCTAAGCACCATTTGTTGAGTGGATTTTGCACCCTTGTCAAAAATCAGTTGGCCATAAATGTGAGAGCTGATTTCTGAACTCTCAATTTGGTTCCATTGGTCTGTCCTTGTGCCAGTACCAGGCTGCTTTGATCACTATGGCTTTGTTTTAAGTTTTAAGGTAAGGAAGTGTGAGCCCTCCAATTCTGTTCTTTTTCAAGATGCCTTTGGCTATTTAAAGCCCCTTACCCCCCTTCCATATAAATCTGATTATTGGCTTTTCCATTTCTGCAAAGGCGGCTATTGGTATTTTGATTGGGATTGCACTGAATGGGTAAATCACTTTGGGTAGAATTGACATCTTAATATTTAGTCTTTCAATCTATGAACACAGAATATCTTTCCATTTATTTAGATCTTTGCTTTCTTTTAGCAATGTCTTATGCACAAGTCCTTTAAATCCTTGGTTAGATTTATTCCTAGATATTTCATTATTTTAGTTGCTAATGTAAATGGAATTTTTTTTTTCCAGATTGTTCATTACTAGTATATAGAAGCACTTCTGATTTTTGTGCGTTGATCTTGTAGCCCACCACTTTGCTAAATTCATATAATAGATCCAGTAACTTTGTGGTGGATTTTTCAGGATTTTCTGTATATAGGACCATTTCATCTGCGAATTGGGAAAGTTTTTCTTCCTTTCCAATTTGGATGCCTTTTATTTCTTTCTCTTGCCTGGTTATTGCTCTAGCTAGAACTTTCAGTACAATGTTGAATAACAGGTGACAGTGGGCATCCTTGTCTTGCTCCTTATCTTAGAAGGAAAGCTGTCAGTCTTTCACCCATTGAGTGTGATGTTAGCAGTGGGTTTTTCATAGATGCCCTTTATCATGTTGAGGAAGTCTCCTTCTATTTCTGTTTTTTAAGTGCTTTTATCAAGAAGGGAAGTCTCTTATTCCTAGTTTTTAAAGTGTTTTGTCAAATGCCTTTTCTGCTTCAACTGAGATGATCATGTGGTTTTTTCCTTTGTTCTGTTAACAGCTATAGGATGCTCCCTGAAGCTGTGACCCTACCCCTGGGACCCCTCTCTCCTTTCCCACAGATGCCAGCTTCTACCTTGGCTCTGGGGAGAAGCTAATGCCATCTCTAGGACAGATTTTAAGACAGGCAGAGTTGACATACCCAACAAGCACAAGATCTGGAGAGGGGAAGAAGGTGGATAGATTCTATTCCTCCCTCTGCAAAGGCTGGACCAGCACCCACAGCGTACCATCCACAAGCATTCAAATTCAGCTCATCTGCTGCCCCTCAGTGAGGCTTTGAGGCACAACACAGACCACAAGGGTTGTGGTGGTTTGTACCCCAGAAAAACATGTTCTTAAAGTTAATCCAGTCCTTTGGGTGTGAAGCCATTGTAAGTAGGACTTTCTGATGAGGTTACTTCAGTTATGCTGTGGCCTACCTTAGTTAGGATAGATCTTAGTCATATTACTGGAATCCTTTATAAGTAAAATGAAATTGAGACAGAGAGAAACCCACAGGAAGTTCTAAGAAGCTGAACATCATTGGAACCCGGAAGAGAAGGGAGAGACCAGGAGATGCCACCATGCGCCTTGCCATGTGACAAGCTAAGGACTAAGGATCATGAGTAGCCAGCCCCAGAATACCAGTCTTCAGATAGAAAACATTGCCTTGATGACACCTTGATTTGGACCTTTTCCCAGTCTCAAACCATGAGCAAATAAATTCCCATTGTTTAACCTGAACCATTTCATGTATTTGCTTGAGCAGCCTAGGAAACTTAAGCAGGAGTCAAGGCCAGCAAGGCCTCATGTTTGGAAAAATGGGAGGGTATAGCACAAAAAGGCACCAGACATTTCCAAACCTGCTTTCTTATTAACTAGCTGTGTGAGCTCAGGCAAGACAATTAAACTCTAGGCCAACTTTCCCCTCTGTAAACTCAAGAGTAAACCCAGCTTATTCTCTCCAGGCACTTATATCCTAGTCCTAACACACTTCACTGGCTGACTCAAGATCCCAGCCTGTCTCTTAACTGAGTTGATGGGATATAGTTTCTGGCCACTGCGGGCTGAAAGAAAGTGGAATGCTGCTGGCTCTTACGCTTCGTCAAGAAAGACACTTTGGGGAAGCGGATGTGGCTCAAATGATTGGGCTCCCATCTACCATATAGGAGGTTCCGGGTTCAATTCCCAGGGTCTCTTGGTGAAAAGCAAGCTGGCCCAAGAGGAGAGTTGGCACAGCAAGAGGATACAACAAAGAGACACAGCAGATCAGGGAGCATGAGGTGGTGCAAGAGATTGAGCAGCCTCTTCTCCACTCAGGAAGGTCCCAGGATCGGTTCCCGGTGCTGCCTAAAGAGAAGATAAGCAGACACAGAATACAAAGAGCAGACAGCGAGTGCAAAACAATGGGGGGGTGGATAAATAAGTATTTAAAAAAAAAAAAAAAAAGACACTTTGGGAGCAAGGGATCTCACTAGGTAGGTGAGATGAAAATACCTGGAGGCAAGAGGCTTTCCTTCCCACCTACCAGCCCTTGGTTCATTTCAGGGTAGGGCTCATTCCTGAAGGTTTCAGTGAAACCCTGGCAATGGGCAGCCCTAGAAGAAAACCCACTCAAACAGGAGGCTTCTGGGCAAACTTAGAAAAAAACAGGCAAGCAGTACACAATAGTGAAGCAGAAGGCCAGGGAGCAAATTCTCCATTTGAACAAGTACAAAGTAGCATCTTGACCAAATAATATAAACAAGGTTGAAAAGGAGGCCCCAGGAGTCAATCACCTTCCTCCTAAGGTCACATGGGAAAAGCTGTTGCAGCCATAAAAACCAAATTCTGTGGGGGTCTCCTCAGGAAGGGACTAGAAATGAGCCTAGCAGCATATTGCTATCTCTTCATGGGCCTGGCCCCTGCTCTCCCGGATTACAGTGTGGTAATGTACAGCAAATAACACGCGGGCCCCCTGCAGCCAGGCCACACCCCAGTCATCAACTGCCTGAACAATTGACAGAACAGTCTGGATGACATGAGCCCAGAGATGTTCAGCTAGAAAGAAACAGAGAAATCACTGCGGCACCAGAAACAAGACTAGACCTTAACCTTGCTTTACCCGGAGTAGCTCTACTTGTCATGTTTTAGAGATTGGGGGTTCCCATATAAGATTTCATTTGAACAAAATGGTCTGCTAAATGTTTAAACCTCTGATTGAACCCAATCCTTCAGATGATGGATGGTTAGGGAAGATGCTGGGTGTTGCTGCACAACACTGCTCTGAGAGATTTAGTTTCCTTCCCAGCTGCTCTGGCAACCAGCTGGGCACAACACACACACCAAGGCAACATATCTCTTGTTAAGTCAGCTTAAAACAAAATCTCCAGGGAGCAGATGTAGTTCAATGGTTGAGCACCTGCTTCCAATGTATGAGGTCCTGGATTCAATCCCTGGTACCTCCTTAAAAATAAATTCCATGAACAATAGCAGATAGTCCTGCCCATATATTAACTGACAGAAGAAACTTGTGAAAATGTATCCTATTTTATATATCTTAATCACTTAGGAATTTAATTCATCTAGTTTTAAAACTATAAACATACTGCACGTTATAATCAAACTGTATGCAGAACCTGTGTTCACACAGATTCCCAGTTTACACATTCCTCTAGCCTGGTCTACTAAATAGCCACACCTCCCACTAGCATCATCCTGCAGTATGAGAAGAGAAGCCCGGATCCAAATAACCACTAGTCCCAGAATGACAAATGTTATGAAAAGCAGCACAGTTAAGAGGACCACTGCAGGATCCACTGTAGTTACTGTCACTAGCAAACTCCCTCCCCTAAAGTCCTGGTCCTCCCAGAAAATCTCTGGGAGTCCAGGCCATTCTCAGGTTGTTCCCACTCACAGCTAAGAGTGGAAACCAGTACCAAGAATTGGCATGAGAACACCCATTTGGCATAAGATATGTCCTGAGGTCACCTGAATCCTCTTTGCCTCTTTCCACAGCTGCTGTCCAAAATCACACATCCCGCAGCAGAGTTGAAGTGACATCTGAATCCGGCTCTGGGTGCTCCAGGTTGTCTCTCTCAGGATGGCAGGAACCCAATAAAGCAACCTCAAACCTTTTTTTCTGTGAAATTTATTGTTTCCACATTAAAAGATTTTTTTTTCCAGGGGAAGTATTCTTTTTTTTTTTTTTAAACCACATGATGATCCTATACAACTGCCCAGAGTAGGACACCATCATAAGTCATTAACATGCCATATGAGTTCTGAATAAATAAAAGCTACAAAGCCCAAGTTATATACAAATATCTTAGGCTATTAATGTTTACAAACCTATGTACAATAAAACAAATGTAAACAGTAAATGCAGCATGAGAGTAATCAAAGGATGCACAGGGACAACCACTTACAATCAGTTTGCCCCCCAGAAGTCAGCACCAGCCAGCCCCTCAAATCAGGCCACTCAACCCTTCCTAACACAACTGGACTGGCCCTCAGAAGACAAAACAAAAGTGCTCTGAAATGTCATTTTAACTGAAGGACTGGACAACTGGCCCCCTCCCCCTGAGTCTGAGGCATATGGAGGAGGAGACATCACAGAGGCACAGCCCTGTGTGTGCCCAGGCCCCAGGGGCTCCTGCTTTCTGGGGCTCAGACAGGAATTTTGCTGCTGTGAGAGGCAAGTCTGAGGAATGATAAATGCTTGAGTAAAATCAGAAGGTGCAGAAAATGTTTCCTAATTCAGTGAGCTTCTTGACCCTTTGCCAGACACAGGTCCAAATTGTGAGGGGTGGAGTTGGGGGGACACATGATCATAAGCACTGAATATGCTTGGGTGGGAGCTCAGGAGGGCACACATTGACCTGATTGGGAGAGAACTTCTAAAAGATTTGCAATGTCCTAAACACAACTAAAATCTTATATTAGTACAGCAGGGTGGGGCTATGGGGCAGATGTGATGAATGGGTACTTCTGCATCCAGTGACCAAGTAATACAGGGATGTATCACCTTGTGACCCACAAAAGTGCAATCATGTGAAACCAACGGCACTACGGCGAGAAGAGAAAATAGCCAGTATTGATATCGCGCAGAGTCCTGGGGCTGGGCAGGGCCCAGAAGCCGCCACCGCATGCAGCCTGCCACCTGCCCACCGTGGCAGGGCAGATGAGTGGCACGGGGTGGGGCCCAGGCACCCGGGCGAGGCATGGGTGTCGTGGGTGGTTGGGGGAGGGCAGGAGCCCCCACCTGGAGGCCGAGCACTCACACACTGAGAGGCAGCATACCCGGTGCTGACGACGGGCGAGAGGAGCCCAGGCCAGGAGGAGGAGGAGCTGGGTCAAAGCCGTTTACTGCCCTGTGGGGGTGACCAAAGCAGAGGGAAGGGAGGGGGACAGAAAGAGAGACTGTCATTTAAAATCGCCCTACACACAGAGGAAGAAATTCATGTGCTTTCTAAAACTTCCTGGCCCACAGCAGAATCCTAAGGTCAAGTTAAGTGGCCGTCTATAAAGCATCAGTTGGTTAGAGAACTGAGAATTCAGTAAGTAGTCCTGGGGAATAAGACCACATGATCCCTTCTGGGCAACTTCATCATACAGGCCACTGCCACCACAGCCCTGATTTCTCCCCACAGAGCAGGCCTGACAGTAGGGAGATGGTACAACTAAATAATGAAATATTGCATAGCTATTAAAAACACATTTCAGGAGGACGGACATGGCTCAAATGGTTGCGTGTCCATCTCCCATATGGAGTGACCCGGGTTCGATCGCCAGGATCTCCCAGTTTAAAAAAAAAAAAAAAAAAAAAAAAAAAATCACATTTCACAGAATTTTTTTAATAACAAGAAAACATTCGAATGTAGTTAATGCTAAGCAGAAAACTGTGTATGTTCAATGATATGAAAAAAGAATACTATCTATTCTAGATTCCAGACCAAAGCCCCTTGTATAAACACTATCTATATAGCTAAGTCATAATATATTATACACACACCCAAATATAAAATCAAATATATTCTAGAAGGAAAATTTAATAAGTCACTTTTGTTTCCTTTAGATTGTGTGTAAATTTTGTTTACTTCTTTATACATTTTTTTTTATTTTTATTTATTTTTTTTTTTAAAGATTTTATTTATTTATTCATTTATCCCCCTCTTGCTGCTTGTGCTCGCTGGGTCAGCTAACCACGCCGTGCGGGCGG
>JAKSZT010054052.1:5397299-5424869 GCA_026826555.1 Tolypeutes matacus | reverse complement strand
AAAGAAAGAAAGAAGGCACATGGGCTGCCAGGCTCTGTGTGCCGGTGAGCCGCCAGGCCCAGGGAGCCATGCAGCGAGATGATGATGTAGCCGGAGAGAGGCGCAGCGGAGAGACAAGACGAGATGCTCCGAAAGCTCTGAAAAACCAGGAACCGAGGTGGTGCAGGTGGCGGAACACCTCTCTCCTACATCGGAGGTCTCCAGGATCAAGTCCTGGTGAAGACTGGAGGAGGAGGATAGGAACAGATGGCAGGAAATGGACACAGAGAATTGCCCAGCGAATGGACACAAAACAGCAAAGGGGAAGGGGGGGTTTAAAAATGGATAAAGTAAATAAATAAATCTTTAAAAAAAAAAAAAAAAAACTAGATAAGTAATGTCTCTGTGTGGATGGAAATGAGAACTCTTGATTAGAAGATGGGTAGAGTAGAGTCAGAGAGAACAATCTGCTAGGGTTCCACCTAGTACCTCTCTGAGTCAAGAAGTAGCAAGTAAAAGATTAGAGGCAGAATAAAGCTGATCCCTGAAGTGGGATTTTCAGTCTGGTGAAGATCTTCAGGAAACCATAAAGTTGTACAATGGGAAAAGGTTTCCAAAGAAAGAACACCTCTGTACTCACATTTAGTTTCAGGGAGCAATAAGAACCAAAAGGAAATATCTCAGTGGACAACATAGAACTGAGTAAAGAGAGAATGGACAGGGATGGAGATACACATCTGGGAATCATCTAGTACAAGTCCCAGAAACTATGAAATTGCATGGTCTTACCACCAAAATCTAACTACAGAGTCTGAAAAATGGAGACTCAAGCTAAGAAAATGTGCTAAGGTCAGCTGTAAAATGGCAATGGAAGAAGGGAAAAAGGGAAAAGAATCAATCCATGTTTAGAAGCTAGTCAGGAGGACAATAAATCTAATGTAATAGAAATAAAGGATGAAAACTCTAAATCTGTCAAAGAAGCAAGGATGGGCACACCTGAGAGGGCAGAAGAAAGGATGAGAATAGGCCAGAGCGAATTCAGAAGGGTAGGCAGACACACTCCAAACTCCCAATATCCCTATTAAATGGACAAACGGAAGCTCAGAGTAGCTTTAGCCAGCTACAGTCCTGAGGCCAGGTTCTGCAAGCCAGAATGCACCTCTGAAATGTAAGGTAGCTCGTATACTCATGTCCCCATCTACCATCCCAATTTGGGAAAAAAAGGTGAGCGGAGAGTGTGGGCAACCCCTCACAGCTGGACTCCACCATCATTAGCGCCTGATTTGAGAAGAGAGAAGACAATGGGTAACAGGAAGAACTCCAGTTCCATGAAGAAGTCACATGTGAACCTGGGACCAGACAGTGACCCTCAACCCCCAACCCGACTCCTGATGTCTCATTGCAGCCCCATACCTTAAGTCAGGATGCCAACAGACGTGCTATTCACAACTGACCCAGGACCACTGCAACTCATTTGTTTTTGTTTTGAACAGTTGAACTAATTATAATGGCATAGAGCCAAGTCAAACAGGAAACTGAAAGCTCACAAATGGGCTGTAAGTTGATTAAAGCTGAGTCAGCCCCATGCAGTTAGTAAAACCAGTTCCAGTTAATGTGTCTTCCACCACACACCACGATTGAGAAAGGATGAAAAAAGAGCACAGCAAACAAATTTAGTTACCCATGAACAACGTGGGAAATATGACTTTTTCTTGCCTAATAAAAAAAAAAAAGAAAAAACATTAAACAGTAACACAAATACTATTTTCACACTGCGACCTAAAATTAGTCCATGCCCACCTACACATAGCCCAAAAGAAATCAGACTACCTTACAAAAATAGGGCATGATACATAAGAAACTGAAAGAGAAGTTATAGGAAAAAAAGAATGTTTTCGAAAGAATTCGTGTGACTATACTACACACAAAATTTGTATATTTTTAGATGAGTGATGAAAGGTTAGCAGTGGTTAAAGAAAACAGAGCAAGACCTGGGAAATAGGCACAGCAACCCACCTTTTAGGGACTGGCAGAAGTTATCAGAGATTAGATAAAATCCATGAAAGCTTCAAATAACCAGAATTTACAGAATATTGTGAAACCCATAAAGTAATATACCTAAATAAAGTATACTGCTATATGTGGTAAAGCCTCATTTTTATCTGAAGATACTGAGGAGGGTGAGAGGATGGGGTGTACAATGTACACTCCTATACATCTGCACACACACAAAACTAGTCTGATTAACTCTCTCCCCTGAACAATTCTCCTATATCAGTCTCTAGTAGCACTAGTAAAGCTGTAATGACAATGCTCCAGACAGATTCCTTGGGAGAGGTAGGGCAGGCAAGATCTAGAGCCAAAGGCTTTTTTAAATGGAATGCTTTTTCTCATGCTGACACTACAAGCCACATTTCTATGCTTTTACAAGAACTACCTTTTTTTTTTTTTTTTTTTTTTTTTTTTTAAACCTTTCATAATGGAACTGGGAGTCAGGTTATCTTCCCCATTTTGCAGCTCGTACATATCATCTTAGTTTTTATCTATTCGAAAGGTCAGGAGGAAGAAAGGCCAGAAGTAAAAAGTCAGGCAGGCTAGAAGGAAGCCAGATTAAAGCAAAGCAGCAAGTGAGAACACAGCAAAACCCACAAAAGATATCTTCAGGAACATGGCAACTAGCCATAGATAACTCAAGCAATAGTAACTTAATATTTCAGAGTGCATATACAATCCAATTACCATATAAACTAAACACTTGAAAAAGGTCAACACACAAAAACATATTTAATTCTTAATAGAAATACTATAAAACACTATTTAAACCAAAACAAAATACATATATAACTATTTCCATTGGGAAGTACATTTCCAGTCTCAGTTCTGAAATAAAGCCTTCCCTGCATCTAGAATGCTCCTCAGGGGACAGCAATAGAGTCAAATGACTAGAGCAGACCCTCCTGGCTTTAGGTTACACTGAATTCAGGTTATACTGAATTCTCCACATCACCTTCTGGGTGAGTTCATCTCTGGGCAATCACTTCCCTGGTGCTCTGCATCAGAAGTAAAGTGGAAGTCAGTCTCCAAAGAAGACAGGAGCAGTGAACCCCTGAACTGACAAAGTATACCTTCCCCCTCATGACCATTCTTAAGGACTTTCTACACACAAAGGCATCTGTCCAAGCAGTCCGTTTATGGTTCATGACTGCTCTCACTAGAAATGATTCCAAGTTGCATGTAAAAATAATTAGGCAATGTTTCCAACACTCATAAAGACTATCCCTAAAATAGTCTTATCTATTGCAGGGTAAAAATAGGGGAACTCCTCAAGTTTGCCTGAAAACTCCTAAACCTGAGGAAAATTAATTTATACTTACCATCTGAGGAGCTCCAATGATTAGAAAAAAAGTTCTGATTTTATTTACATTTTTTTATTAAAATGTGCTTTTAATAGGACATTAATGAAATGTGTATAATCCAGGGCAGAATTCCCTTAAGAGAGAAAGATAAACCAAAACACTCCATTCTTTGGGGATGGTCAATAAAAGATTTTTTTAGAGTAGACTGTGTATCAAATCAGGTCCTCCATAAACATGCCATAATTATTGAGGAAAGTAGAAAATACAAGCTCCTTTATAAAATTATGAAAATTTCTGCATTGCTTTTGCAGAAAAACAAGAGCGAGCTGCCTCTACTACTCAAAGCATAGACAGTGGAAGGGCTCATGGGTGTCTCAGTTGCTGTTCCAATAACAGCTACCTTTGGAGACATGGTCAGTGTTTTCAGACCACAGGTCCTAACTGGTATTAAATAAAATGAGGCAGAATAATATGTACAGACATATTATTCATAATCTAAGTCTTGATAGACATGTTGCAGAGCAATACTTAAAGTATAATCCCATAAGTATGTAGTTAAAAAGCCTCCAGCAGATGCATAAAAATATGATTTTTGCATGCCGAGGAGTAACTGTAAGGATGAAAGAAGAATGGGAAAACATTTACTTTGTAATTTATATATTTCTGTATCAACCGAAATTTTTGCAGTAAGGATGTGTGACTGCTTCAATCTTAAGACTTTTTTTTCTTTTAATTCTCAATTCCCCTGAAAAACCCTTTATATCAAACAAAAGTGTTATCTCCTAATCTGTATTTGACCCAGTGTCTAAATACTTATGGGCCTTATATTTTTCTAAAATCTTCAGACAGGTCTGTTGCGGAGTTTACATACACCTACTTACGGTATTCTCTTCTAGCCTTAAAACATATTTGCCAAGAAAGTCCACTAGTGTGAACACCTTAAGAACAGTGATTATATGGTGTTCCCCTTTAATCTCCTGAGCCTAGCAGGGCTGCCTTTCAAGAGTCTACTTCCCAGAACAGAAGCTTAGACCAGGGTTCCCAGGGCAACAGACTCCACAGGGACTAAGGACAACAACAGATTTCATGTCCCCTAAGATCTGAATGATAACAAACTTCAAGTAGGTTTATCACAGAGTTTACATGTTCAAAGCTTCAAAAAGATCACTTAATAATCTGTAGCTTTACTACTCAAAAAATTATCATTTGAAGTTTCTAGGACTTACCCTTTGTCGAAGAAAGATGTATGCCCTGAACGTGAGAATTTTGTGCCGTTGCTATTTATCACCCCACAGTTAACATTCCCTGAAATATAGGATTTTCGTGATGCTTGGTCCTTTGCAAAATTCCTGCAGGCTGCTAATTTGGATTCTAAAGCCTACAAAAGGAAGAAAGAATGATTTGGTTGTCAAAACAGTAGTTGCACACAAAAATTTACATTTCAAAAGATTTCTATTTCAAGACTCAAACCTCATTCTCATTTGACTATAGAGACTACTTATCCATAATCTTTCTAGTAGAAAGAGGGAGTTTATACTGACTTCTGGAGCTCAGAATACTTTACTTATTCCTCTCAGTATTACTGTGGGATGCAGATATAATCCTCACCTTACAACTAAGAAAAAAGTGGCACATTAGGTAAAGACAGATCCCAGGTCTCTTTGCCCTATCCATTGTTTCTTACTTAGTTGTGACGGTTGGTTGGTTGGTTGGTTGGTTGATTGGTTGGTTGGTTGGTTGGTTGGTTGGTTGGTTGGTTGGTGTGTGTGTGTTTTGTGTGTGTGTGTGTGTGTGTTTATGCTTATAGGAGCAAACACTATAAAGAAACCAAAAAAATCACTTAATTTTTTTAATGCAGCCAATTCTTTGTATAGGTCTCTCAGTTTATTTTTTCTACTGCATCAAAACGGATGAGAGCATTTATAATACCTTAAAATTTAATACATAAAATTTAAGCTAGTTTATTTCTAAGAACACACATGTAAAATGTCTGATATTCTGTCTCTAATTAAATAATTCACCTGAAAATGACAACACCCCCTGAGCATTAATCTCTAAATTGGGTGCCTTTACTCAGCACCTGTCACCATAACTCCAGGCCAGTGCCAGCCTCTCCAAAAGAACAGATGAAATAAAAACGAGAGTTTCTCCTCTATCACACACAGACATCACCTACACTCCCTTTCCCATAAAGACTTTGGCCAAATCAAGGGAAGGAAAGAAAAGGAAAATATAATCCATGACCAAAAAAAGGGAATATGACCAAAAATAAAGTCCATTCCTATTATCCACGATGCTAAGGGGCTAGGAATACATAAGTTAAACCCACAGATAACAAATATTTCACTTTGAAAATTTATTTGAACCTTCCTTCCCCATAATTTCAATAAGCTATTAAGAAATGGCAACAAAGACAGACTGAAAGTTCTTTCTCTTTTCCTTCTTTCCTATAATAAAAGTACAATAAGCTAGTAAAATTACTACAGAAAGGAGGAAGAGGTAATGACCTTGTGGGATAAGCCTCTAAATAAGCATTACTTCAGCAATTTGTTAAACATACACATACAGTAGAACATGAAAGCTATTCATTTCCTATATTCAAGGCAGTCATTCATTCATTCAAATATATGCTGAGTCTCTACCACACAGCAGGCATAAATTGTGTTTAAGGTGTGTGGCAGTTTGATATTATTCATGAATTCCAAAAAGAGATATAGATTATGTTTGGAAACTGGTCTATTTCTCTGGGCATGATCCCCTTTGATTGTATTAGATTCAGCTGAGATGTCTTTGATTAAATTACGTTAAGATTAGGGCTTTGAGTCGACCACTTCACTAGGGCATGCAGGGTTGAGTCCCCACTCCCTTGGTGGGGAAAAAACAGACTCTTACACAGAAGTAGACACACAAAGAAGCAGATACACAGGAGAACAAAGAGGAATAGACAGCTCCACAGACATAGCAGAGGCCCCGGGAAGAAAGATGAGCCGGATAGTCTTTAGCTAACCTTGTGAAGAGAAGAGAGCAGCTGAGCCCAGAAAGAAATGAGCCCCAGGGAGAGAGACAAGCATTATGCCAGCCTACAGCTGAGATCAGAAGAAGCTGGGACCATGGAGCCTTAAGAGGAAGAAGGCAGTCTGAAACTCGCAGATATCGCCTGCCATCTTGCTTCAACATGTGGCCAATGACTTTGGGTGAGAAAGTACCTCCTACAGTACCTTGAGTTCGACTCTTTAGGGCCTTGTGACTGTAAGCTTCTTCCCCAAATAAGTGCCCTTCATAAAAGCCAACAGAGTACTGGTAGTTTGCATCAGCACCCCTTTAGGCTGACTAATACAAGGTATCAGTGAGACATCCAAGTGCAAGTAGTGGGTCTAGTACCCAGGGGAAAAAGGTAGTCTAGAGATAAAGATTTAGGAGAAATCCATGCCAATTAGCAGAGGAAACCATGGTTGTGGATAATGAATGAGAAAATCAAGGACAAAACTCTGAGTAAAAGCGATACTGAAGAGGGGGGAGGGGAAGAACCAGCAAAGATGACTAAGAAGGAATGGATGGAAAGGGAGGAAGCAGACCATGACAGGGCATCAGAGAAGCAGAAGGAGGAAAGAATTGGAAAAAAAAAAAAGAAAAAAAAAATTAGAGTTGAACATTGCAAATAAAATTAGCAGCCATTAGATTTGATAGCACTGAGATCATCAATGAGCACTTTTAGTGGGGTGCACAGGGCTAGAACCCAGACTAGAATGACTGGGGAGAGCACAGGCAGTCAAAAGTGCTAATGACAAATGTTTTCAAAAAGCTTAGCTGTGGGGAAGCGGCTGTGACTCAATCAGTAGGGCTCCCGTTTACCATATGGGAGGCCCCGGGTTCGGTTCCCGGGGCCTCCTGGTGAAGGCAAGCCCGCCCGCACGGTGTGGTTAGCTGACCCAGCGAGCACAAGCAGCAAGCGGGGATAAATGAATAAATAAATAAAATCTTTAAAAAAAAAAAAAAAAGCTTAGCTGTGAAGGAAAGAGGGAAAGAGGATGATGGCTAAAGAGTGATGTAGGGTGGATGCAGATGTGGCTCGAGAAGCTGAGCGCCTGCTTTCCACACGGAAGGTCCCAGGTTCAGTTCCCGGTGCCTCCTAAAAAAAAACAAAAAAAACAAACAAGAAAAAACCAACTCAGGAGAGCCAATGTGGCTCAGTGGCTGAGTGCGGTCTTCCCATAGGTCCCAGATTCAATCCCCAGCCTCTGGTACCTTAAAAAAAAAAAAAAAAAGTGATGTAGGGTAAAAGGAAAGAATAGCTGCTCTTATGTTTGCTTTTCAAGATAAAAAAATATTGAAATATATAATACATAATACACAAATATTATATATAATGTATATAATATACATATAATATATAATATGTAATGCATAAATATTACATTAAACATTAACATATATATGCTACATATATATAACATATATATGAATAATAAATCAGAGAGAGGCTGAAGATACAGTTGCAATAAAGAATGAGAAGTCTGGAAGAATGGAATCCAAAAGCACACAGGGACAAATTAGCAATGGGCAGGAATATGATACTTTTACCACTGAGACAAGAAGGAAGTATAGCTGCAAAGGTAGTAACAGGAGGGTAACAGGAGAGGAAATCAAGGAAGTTTAAATCAAAGGACCTTGATTTGTCACAGCATGCAAGAATGAGGATGGGGCTTCCAGTTCAAGTCTGTGAATTAAGTATTGTGAAGAAGTATAAAATGAAATATTCATAAAAAGCATGGAGGAGCTGATGGATAACAGGAGACTAAAGATTTTGATGAAATTTTAGAAGAGAGACTGTCAGCTGAATGGATAAACTATTCAAGGACTCCAAATTTACCTTTTATGCACCATTAGGATATACTAAAGTAAAATAAACAAGGAAGAAAAGTGACATGAGATCTAAAAATAGGCAGAACTAGAAAAAAAGTATAATGAAGAGAAATTCAAAAGTGAGAGCTTTGCAGCAGCCCAAGAAGCTTATTAAAGCATTTAGTAAAGAGTGTGAATAAGAAGCTGAATGATCAGGAAGCGGCTGTGGCTCAATCAGTGGGGCTCCCGTTTACCATATGGGAGGCCCCAGGTTCGGTTCCCGGGACCTCCTGGTGAAGGCAAGCCTGCCCGCACGGCGTGGTTAGCTGACCCAGAGAGCACAAGCAGCAAGGGGGGGATAAATGAATAATTAAAAAAAAAAAAAAAAAAAAAGCTGAATGATGTGAGAGATACAGCCAAAAAAATACATATTTCTTCTTTCCACAAAAAAAGACCATTAGAGACACTGGGAAAAAGAAAAAGGCATACAAACAAGTCAGCTATGATATAAATATGAAGCAAACTAAAACCTGATATGATTTTTTTTTTTAATATATTTTTTTAATTTATTTATTTCTCCCCACTCCCTTGTTGTTTTTCACTTGCTATGTGTATCTGTCTTCCTTGTTTCTTTAGGAGGCACGGGGAGCCGAACCCAGGACCTCTGATGTGGGAGGGAAGTGCCTAATCACTTGAGCCACCTCCACACCCTGCTTTGTTGTGCCTCTCATTATGTTTTTCCTCCCCACGTCTCTTGTTGCATCAGCTAGCCATCTTCTTTAGGAGACACTGGGAACCTCTGCTCCCTGCTTTTTGTGTCTCTCATGCTTTTTCTTCTTGTGTCTCTTGTTGTGTTAGCTTGTTGTGCCTGCCCGTTGCACCAGCTCACTGTCTTCTTTAGGAAGTAGCAGGATCCAAACCAGCAACATCCCACATGGTAGGCGGGAGCCCAGTCCCTGAGCCATATCCACTTCCCCTGGTATGATTTTGAGTAAATGATACTTAAAAAACAAAATGCTTAAAACATTTATCTTTTGGGTGGGAAAAATATAATGATCCAAGAGCCCAATTCCTCCTCTATGATTATGCAGAAAATAATATTTACATGGGCATAATATCATAAATGCTGTTGACTAATTTTCAATTTTCAGAATCAACCAAAAGAGAGTTCAAGAAGGGACAGCGAGAGAGAGAGAGAAAGAGAAAGAGAAAGTAGAGTTGAAACATAGACTAATAAATTCAGAAACAGAGATTTAAGCATATTATTTAAAGTTATAAAAATAACCAATGGAAGAAGAAAAAAAAAATTGAGAGGTGAGCTAAATTCCTCGTTTTTGCTTAACACTGATAAATCAATATGCAGAAAAATAAGTACTTTAAGTTATAGAGACAAATACCACAACTCTTAAAACAAAAGGACTAAAAAAAAATGGTTATCTCGGAAGAGTGGGGAAAGATTACTCTATGTACTTTATGACTAATTTATGTACATTACTTTTTATAGTAACTTCGAAATGCAGATTTAGAGTTAATCTGATGGTGAGAACATAATTTTATGAACCAGAAAAGGTAAACATAAGACCTTGTGTCTTGACCTCCCATTTCTTCTTTAGAGAAAGTAAAATTCAATTTCCACTTTTTTTTCAGAAAGAATCTCAACCAAAAAAATAAGGGACGGTGGAGTGTGAGAAGTTGCAACAGGGAAGGTTATTGAAAAAAAGAGATAAAAGTATCTAAGGGGAAGAAGGAAATGAAGCTGACCAATGCTAGAAATGCTGACTTTATAGTAGCATAAGTCCACATGGCTGTATACTTGACTGATCCAGATTGTAGGTCTTCATCACAGCCAAAGAGGTCGTGAAGTCAGAAGTGACAGTGCAAGGGATCAGTATGTCACAGGTGAGTAGGAAGAAAAAAGAAAGTGAAAAGCAGGAGATAGCTCATATTTAAAAAAAAAAAAAAAAACCTGCCCAGGTGTCTATCAACTGATGAATGGATAAACCAACTGTGGTGTATACACATGATGGAATATTATGCAGCTGTAAGAAGAAATGAAGTCATGAAGCATATGACAACATGGATGAACCTGGAGGACATTATATTGAGTGAAGCAAGGCAGACAAGAAAGGACAAATACTGTATGACTGCACTATTATAAACTAAATACATTGTGTAAACTCAGGGAGTTAATAAATACAATATGGGTGACCAGAAAATTAGAATGAGGTTAGAGAATGGAAAGCTGAGGGTTAACTCATACAGAATTGGTAAAAAAGGAAATCTTTGGAAATGAATAGAAAAGGTGAAATCACAACATAATGTTTGCATCTAGCACTGCTATTATATGGGTATGACAGTGGTTGAAAGGGAAAATCTAAGGTCATGTATATTACTAAAAGGAAAGCCAAAAAATATATAACATGGGACTGTATAGCATTGCAAAACCTCATGTGAAATATGGGAGGAAAAAAAAAAAAAAAAACACTGAGTACCACTCTTGGTAAGGTCAAAAAATAGGTATTCAGAGTAAAAATGTGAATAACCAGAAAAATGAGTTAACTATCTCAAAAGCCAAACTGTTCTGGGATGCACGGTTAGAGCCAAGGAGAAGGCACTGAAATTGAGTGGCCAAGGAACAGTAAGACCAGGGCAAGGCCAAGGGTAGAAAGTGATGCCATCAGCCAAATGCTAAAGTCCTATGAAACAAAAAATCAGGGAATGACAGGAAGATAGTAGGTAGCAGCAAAAAACAGGATTAGACAGTGGTATAAGACACATAGCAGGCCTTACAGGAAAGTATTTTAGACAAAGATGGAGGAGTCACAATGTAGAAACAGCAATGGGGAACACAAAGAATGCCCAAGTTGTAACTTAAGAGTTCAGGACATGGATCTTCCAGAGAGGTGGACCTAAGTCCAAGCCCTGGAGGTGTTTATCTGGACCAATCTCAGCAAGTCACTGGGTGCTTTTGCTTTTTCTCAACTTAATTACAGTCTTTACCACAGGAAAGTATTCTTTTTTCTTTCCTCTCTTCAAATTAAGAAATAATTCAATACTTAGCTATTTATACCTAGAGATAAAGAATTAAATGCTTACCCCTACTTTCCGTAAGAGATCTCCCACGATGTTTAGTGCTGATATCCTTGCAGAAGGAGTTAGTGGACTGGTACCAAAACCATTTGGTATAGCTAGAGAAAAATAAAATGTAAATGAATGATTACATTTGGGTTTTGTTGATGTTACAAAGTAGTATACTGTCTGTGCAAAATCAATATAGTATTCCAAACTATGGATAAAGCATAGAGTGGTGCTACAATAAGTATGGTTAACCTTTCTCCAATTGATGGATATTTAGATTATATCCAATATTTCATCATTCTGAATGATACTGCAAAGACAAATATCTTTAAGTATATATCCTTTCTGGAGAAGACTCCTAAAAATAGAATTACTAGGTCAGAGGATATGCCAATTTTTTTCCATCTTAATTGATACTGCCAGAATGCTCTCCTAAAAGTTTGTGCCAATATCAGCACTCTGTATGGCAGTGCCCTCAATAATATTGGATACCGTCAGGGTTGTTTTGTTTTGTTTTTTCAATTTGGTAGGCATCTTGTTTTAATTATTTACTTTTCATGATAACTAGGCATTTGAATCTCTTCATATGGAAATCATCTGTTCATTCTCTTATTTTTTTCCCTCCAAATGGATAGTCAATTATCCTAATACTATTTAGTGAAGAATATTTATCTTAGCTGAAATGGCATTGTAACTATATACTAAATTCCCTAAATATATGAATATATTTCAGTTCCATTGAACTACTAGCCTATCCCACCAGAAGTATGTTACTTTACTATAGTGTTAAATTACACTTTGATATCTCGAAGGGCAAAAGCACTTTTTGTTATTAGCCTATTTGAAAATTTTCTTGCTATTCTTGCACATTTACTGTTCCAGAATAACTTTAAATCAACTTGTCATTTTTAAAAAAAGATCCTATTAGGATATTTATTAGAATTGAAGCATAGATTGATTTGAGAATAATACATATTGTTAACAAAATTAAGTCTTCCCATTCAGAATCATTTACCACAATTTTTATTCATATCTTTTGTGCCCCACAGTAAAGGTCTTCAGTCCTTTCTTCAATTTATTTTTGAGATTGTATAGCATAGTGGTTAAGAACTCTTGAGCTAAACTGGATGCAAATCCAACTCTGCCATTACGAAAAAGGGGGGCTAATCACAGCACTTATCTCATAAAGTGGTTCTGAAGTTTAAATTAGTTAATATACTTAAAAAGTCCCTAACACATACTAAGTACTCAATAAATAAATGATAGCTTTTTTATAGCATATAATAAGTACTCAATAAATGTTAGCTATTTTTATATATCTCTGCTTTTCTACACAGCACTAATCAGCACAAAAAAATACTTTTTGTTTACTGTCCTCCTCTAGAATATAATCTCCAAGGCAGGGACTTGGTCTTATTTCATCACTATACCCCCAGCATCCAGAACAAAAAAGTGGCAAAAAAGAGGTGCTCAATTTGATATACACTATTATACTTTGCTTCACAGGGATTGCTGAATCTCATTATTTCCCTATTCTCCTCAAAATTTCTATTATTAAATCTGTGCTTTTATGGTAACTCACTTTAAATGTTTTTTGGAAGCAGGCATGGTATAAACAAAATACAATTAAAGATAGACCACTGCATAGAAAAAGATCAGCGCTGTAAACTAGCCAGTCATTTCTCTAACCTGCTTTTCTCGTGGTTTCTTATGCTGACTTTCTTGTCATGAAACTGCAGTGATCCCCTCCCTACATAGCAGCCTTAAGGTTAGTTAGTGCAAGTTCACATTATTAGTTCCAGTCTAAAAATATATATCTATCTGAATAAATACTACTGCCTTAGAGTTGGCATTTCTTAATGCTGGGCCAGAGCAGGCTCTGTGCCCTACTAACCCACCAAGACCCTGAAAGAAAACTCTAAGGAGTTATAAAAGTAGGTGCATCTCCTCTGGGAGTTAACCCACCTAAGGCTCCTGACTGTTGTGATTACTGTTCAACTAAAAAATTTTCAGAACTTATCTGCATAATTCTAATTTCTGATATAAAATCAAAACTTTGTTAATACTCAGATGTTAGTAATTGTGAAGTCCACAAATATACAAGCAGTCTTCTGAAAAATTGACAATAAGAGCTTCTGATGACCGCATAATCTATATATTATCTGCTCTAATGTCCTCAGCAGCAAACTCAGTATATTCTAGTAACATCAATAACAACTTATGACTATGTAACATTTTCATATACCTCATCCAATTCCACCTCATAGCAAGGCAAAGAGAAGGTGAATAATATAAATGGGGAACTGAAGCTCAGAGAACTTAAATGACTTATCCAAGAGTGCAAGATAAGTGAAGGAAGCATACCAGGTATAATCTAGTAAACAGAAGAATCTGTAATAGAAAAGTGAATATTCCACTTAAAGGATCTTAATCCAAGAAATCATTAAAGATTTCTTGAAGAAAAAGATCATCATTAATTTAATCTTCATCCTGACTCCATGTTTAATTACCTGAAGGAAGTTTACATGATTGACATGTAATTACAGAAATCACTGAATTCTAGATTCACAGTGTCATTTTCTAGTATTATAAATAATGGCCAAAAATAGTTTTATATATTATAGATGGTAGTTTCCTTCATATTAAGGTTTTTTTTGTTTTTGTTTTTAAAGATTTATTTATTTACTTTATCCATTTTAAACCCCCCCTTCCCCATTTTGCTGTTTTGTGTCCATTTGCTGGGCAATTCTCTTTGTCTGTTTCCTGCCATCTCTTGTCATCCTCCTCCTCCAGTCTTCACCAGGATTCTATCCTGGAGACCTCCGATGTAGGAGAGAGGTGTTCTGCCACCTGCGCCACCTCGGTTCCTGGTTTTCGGAGCTTTCTGAGCATCTCGTCTTGTCTCTCCCCTGCGTCTCTCTCCAGTTATGTCATCATCTTGCTGCATGGCTCCCGGGGCCTGGCGGCTCACCGGCACACAGAGCCTGGCAGCCCATGCGCTTTATATATATATATATATTTTTTTTTTTTTTTTTTTCATTTTACCGGGAGGTCCCAGGGATCGAACCCAGGTCCCTCCATATGGCAGACAGATGCCCAACCATTTGAGCCACATCCGCCTCCCCATATTAAGTTTTTATAACAATATACCAGCAAATGTTATTCCCACTCAAAAGATCTTTTAACTCATCTGTTTCCACACTGCATCTCACTTGTTTTTTGTTTTTAAGATTTATTTTTATTTATTTATTCCCCCTCCTCACTCTGTCACATTTGAAAATGGCAGCTACTAAATACATGTAACAGAAAGGGCATGTTCATCCAAGCCAATCTTACATGAGTCTGAATGGTAAACTGATGATTCTGTGTATGAAAGCCTATGGCAATCCAGAACTATTCTCTGGTCTCTCATGATATATTAAGTAGCAAAAGAGAAAAATAAAATTATTTAAATATGATCCCAAAATTTGTGAGAAGGAGGTGTGCACCAACACACACAAGCACTCCTGCTTCATCAACAAGCCATCTTAAATTGATAATTCACCATAGCCTCAAAAAGAAAAGACATTACAAACCTTTTGGTGAAGGAAAACTGTTTTCTGTTCCTTTGCCAACAGGAGTAGCTGGCAAAGAGAGTGATGCTTGGACAGCAGAATCCATTTTTTCACAGTCTAGAGTTGGAGAACTGGGAGCTGACTTTCTGGTTACTTCCTGTTGTCTTTCTCGAACTGCTAGTTCTTGCCTTAAATCTGTAAAATGTTGCAAACAATGGCAGTAAGAGGAAGCAGATATATCTAACAAAGACACATATGGTGAAATACCATAGACATTCTTCTTACATTACTATTTCTCAAAAGAGAATCTCCTATATAACTTTCATTTACACAGGTGTCTATTGGCATAAAAATGACAATCTTACTGTCTCTAAATGATCTTCTAGAATTTAAAAATGCTATAACCTAAGAGAACAACTACTATATCCATATGCAGAAAGAAATAGGGGAGAGTCCAAAGTAGAACTCATAAAGAACCTAGGTAACACAAAAATATTCTTTACCAACTCATTTCCTTTTATTTTGAAATGACGTAGTTTGGAAATTACTGCAAATTCAAAGTGTATTTTTGTAATTTTAAATGGGTTGGTATTTTAAATTAATTATTACTATGAAATATTTTATTTAAAAAAATATTGAGAACAGTTAAAAAAAGTTTTCTTGTTGTTAAATACTGAATTTTTAACCCAAATTTAATGGTTTTTTTCCCAGGTATAAAACTGACCTACATTGTAATTTTTGTGTAACATTTATGTAATCTAAGCATCTTTTAAAATATTAATTACTTTTTTTAAAAAAAACTGACTTACAGATATTTGTTTATGCTGAAAAGGGATACAAAGTTATTATTTCAGGCATTATATAAATTATGAACAGCTCTTCAAATAAATGGCCCCCCTCAAAAAGAAAAGGAAAGAGCATGAAGAAGCAATTTCTAAAAGAGCCAATAAATTATGGACAAAAGTAATTAAATCACAAGTAATAAAGGAACTACAAATTAAAACAATGAGATACCAATCTTCATCTTTCAGACTGATTTTCAGATCATTTTTAACAATAATGCTGGGTAAAGAGTGTCAGAAGGACATTCTCAATCACTTCTAGAGGGAGTGGAAAGAACCAATTATCTAAAAAGTAATTTAGCAATGTGTGTTGTAACCATTAAAAACATTTATATTCCTTGCTACTTCTAAGAATCTATTCTAAGGAAATCAAATATATCCTAAATATTATTACACATGAGAATCCTACACAGCACTGTTTATAGCAAAAAGATAACAACCAATAATAAAGGACTCATTAAATAAAGCATAACTAAATATAATAGAATATTATCCAATTTTTTTTTTTTGCGGTACTAGGGCCAGGGATTGAACCCAGGACCACATATGTGGGAAGGCAGCACTCAATCACTAAGCTACATTGGGTCCCCCAAGTTGATTTTTTCATTTGTTGCTTGTTTTTTGTTTTTAGGAGTCACCAGAGATCAAACCCAGGACCTTGTATGTGGGAAGCTGGCGCTCAACCGCTTGAGCTATATCTTCTCCCTCCAATTTTTTTTTTTAGGATTTATTTATTTATCACACACACACACCCCCATTGTTTTTGGGCTCACTGTCTGCTCTCTGTATGTTCTGTGTCTGCTTGTCTTCTCTTTAGGCGGCACCAGGAGTCGATCCTGGGACCTTCCGGAGTGGGAGAGAGGTGCTCAATCTCTTGTGCCACCTCAGCTCCCTGGTCTGCTGCGTCTCTTACTGTCTTTCCTCTGTGTCTCTTTTTTTTTTTTTTTTTTTTTTTTTAAAGATTTTATTTATTTATTCATCAATCCCACCTTGCTGCTCGTGCTCGCCGGGTCAGCCAACCACGCCACGCGGGCGGGCCCGCCCCCACCAGGAGGCCCCGGGAACCGAACCCGGGGCCTCCCACATGGTAAACGGGAGCCCTACTGATTGAGCCACAGCCGCTTCCCTCTGTGTCTCTTTTTGTTATGTCATCTTGCTGTGCCAGCTCTCTGCGCAGGCCAGCACTCCCGTGTGAGCCAGCTCTCCTGGGCAGGCCAGCTTGAATTTCACCAGGAGGCCCCAGGAATCAAACCCTGGACCTCCTATATGGTAAACGAGAGCCCAATTGCTTGAGCCACATCCGTTTCCCTCCAATTTTTTTTTTTAAAACATGTTTTAAGATATTTTTTTAATGGCATGGATTATATTCACTATATTAAGGAGTGGGGAAAAAGGAGGATAAAAAGCTATATATAAAAAACTATATATAGTATGATCTCAATTATATATATAATTATATATATATATATATATAAAAAATAAATATAGATGTGTTTATGTACAGTCACAGAAAAGACTGGGAAGAAATACTCCAAATTATTAGTGGGTTCTCCCTAGACAAAGGGATTGGCAGTGGTTTCTGTTTTCTTGTTTCTAATAGTCTGCATCCTATCATGCATAAGCAAAAAGGGGGGAAAGGGAGAACTTTAAAGAAAAGTATATATTCACTTTGTATACAGCAATATGTGCACATACATGGTGTTATTATGTACATAACACAAAATTATTTAGGTAGAAGCAATAAGAGAAAAAACAAAAAACAAGCAATATAGACACAGTGGTAGTAGTTAAGGCTTAACAGACAGGGTTTGAATCGCAGCTGACTGGCTATATGATCTTGGGCAAAAACCAAAGTCTCTGTGCCTCAGCTTCTCATCTATGAAATTATTTTATATAACTATAAATATATATAATATATAGATATTATTTAATACCTACTTCATCAACTCTATAAGGCAGGTTATTATCCCTACCTCATAGAGTTAATGAGGTAGATATTAAATAAGTTAATAGATCAAAGCTCTAGCATAGTACCTGACGAAAGGCTATACATGTGTAGCTTAAAAAAAAAAAGTTATCAGGCTGATCTAGAAGGGGTGTGGCTGACTAAAATCCTGCAGCTGGAATTGCAGGCTGAGCATCTGCAGAAATGTCCCTCTGTCCCGCTAAACACCCTCCATGCACCTATGGCTGCCAGTTTCCCTACAAAGAGCCATGGCTACTGCCGCAAACAAGCACAATTCCTGCCCTCAAGGAATTTTATGAGGTTTCCTATAAATCAAGCCATTTGCATTTTTTAAAATTTGAAGTCAATTTATGGCACTAAAGATCTGATCCAGAAGAGCCTAATAATGATGTTCTCTCACTATCAGTGACACTTAAACAAATAAGGCTATTTTATCCATATTAATCATTTGGGGCTAAGACAAATTAAAAGCTGAAAAAGGATAGAGTAGTAGATTTCCAAACTATAAACTTAAACAGAACAATTTCCAAAATACTATTAAATGAATAAACAAGGTGCTAAACAGTAAAAAAAAAAAGTTGATCCTTAAGCTTCCTTAGAACTCTGGTTTATGGACAATAATAGATAAATATTCTTTAAGTTACAAATTTACCTCTTGCTTCATCCTTTAACCTCTGTACAGATACCAACAAAGACTCCTTTTCATCAAGTTCACTTTCTAAAAATGCATTTCGTTCAATGGCCTGATTTAGCCTTTGTTCAAAGTCTTCCAGTGAAACTATCGTTGCCCTAAAAAAAAATACATATATTAAAGTCCATGAGTGTAATAAATAACATGCGCAAATAGCTAATATACAAGAAAACTTATTTTCTCTCGTGCGACTTCCTGACCTAGCCATCCTAACCCAGTTATGACCTTACCACCTTCTGACCTCGGTGGCATCAGTACCTCAAATAGGGTCATTCATATATTTTCTTCCTTTAAACTGCCATCTAAAATCCTTAAAGTTCCTTAAAGGAAGGCAATTTATTAAATGACTTAGATATCTATTGGATTTTAAGCACAATAAAATCAAGTTTACTAGGTATGTTTATTATGTATGAATGTTATACTTAAATAAAATTTTTAAAAATTAAAAAAAAAAATCAAGTTTATACATTTTGAGGAAAAAATCTTTTCAATAGTTTTAGAGTATGTAAGAATTAACTAGGAACTTAAAACACAAAGTCCCAGGCCCCACTGCAAAGTTTCTAATTCTCTAAGTCTAGAACATAGCCCAGAACGGTGCATTTTTAACAGGTTGCCTACCACACACATACTTGATTCTGTGGACTATATTTTGAGAAATTTGGACCAAAATGCTGATGTCTCCCAACTCTGTACCTCTAGCTGGAAACTCCCTTCTGAGCACTAAATTCTGGAAAGAACATAAAAAAGTTCTACTAGTACCTCAAACTCATAATCAAAAGTAAACTCATTTACTTTTTTTTAAAGGAGGTACCAGGGTTTGAACCCAGGACCTCATATATGAGAAGCAGGCGTTCAACCACAAGCTACACCTGCTCCCTATCATTTACTTTTCTGCTTCCTGCCTTTCTCATCTTAGTTATTCATTCAACATTAACAAGCACCTTCTATGTGCCACACGCCCACTATGTGCTATCTGTTATAGAAATAGAATTCTCTGCTCTCAAATTTGAATTCAACATGCCATGTTCAATTATATCAAGTCCTGCCAACTGGCAAAATGTTCTCAAATGCATTCCTCTTCTCCAACCTTCTGCCACTGACTTACTTTTTCATCCATCACCCTGATTACTCCCAAATAGTCATCACAATTTCTCCTCCCTACATCCAATTCTTCAATATTATCATCTCAAATCAAAATCTGTTATTATTCCTTTGTTTAAAACATCTTAAAGAGCTCCCTATTCCCGAAAGAGTTATTTTCAAGCCTGGAACACAAGGTTCTTCACAACCTGGCCCAACCACCTTCCTATCTCATATTCTTTAGCTGCAATGTCTCTATACACTTCAAAGTGAAATATTAATACCTCATGCACTTTCCTTCCTCTCTGTCTTTGAACCTCTCTTCACCTGATTAATTTTTCCTTGCAGACTCATTTCCAATATCTGCAAAGGCTTCCCTAATTCCCCCTCAATACCCTGTAGTACCTTGTACATTTTTTACTAGAGCATTTATCCTAACTTCATTCCCTTAAGGGTAGTGACTAGTTTATCTCTGTATCCTCAAGTACCTTGTTGGGCACTTCAGAGTCAATAAATATTAAGGAAAGAGATACCAGGAAGTAACTATAAAGTAATAGAGATTAAGTTTGAAATGATTAAGAAATAACTAATTAAAGATGCATAAAAGCTTGGCAACAGTAACAGTAAGCCATTGTTGGTTGTTCAGCAAAATCATAATGAAAGCATATTTTGAGAAAATTCTCTGTCAGTATTAAACAGAAGAAAATGAAAAAAGAAAAGTTTTAGAGACAAAGAGGTAGGAGATAACTGCAGAATTTGGGTATAAGATGTAAGGACCTACAAAAAGTGTGGTAGTGTTGAGAATATGGCGAAAAAAAGATGGAGGAATAAATGAAATGTGTTGTAAAGAAAAACCAATAGGAGCAACAATAGCACATGAAAGAAGAGGAGGAAAGGGAAGAGCTTGGAAGAGCATCATCTGGAGAGAGAAAGACTTTTGATTAGTTTCAATTCCATGAGCTAAAGGTGACATGACATACCAAAAGGAAATCTCTGGGACCAAGATCTAGGTGATAGGATGGGCCTAACATACAGACTTAATCACTGTCTGTTAACTTTGGTGATTCTAACAAAACACACAACATTCCTTTACCTTTTTGCTCGTTCCAGGTCGTCATTGGCCTGCTCCAGCTCTCTCACATACTTATGTAATTGCTCCTTAATGGCCCGAGTCTGACTTAAATCATCTTCTAATACTGAGACCTGCTTGTAGCTCTGTGCATATTGATGTTCTAGTTTCTCCTGAAGGAATGAGGAAAGGGAGAAATGTAGGTGTCATTAACATAGAGTTTTCTTTAATAAAGCACGTAACCCAAGTTCAAGGGGAAAAACAAAAAACACAATTCACCCACAATCTGAGTTGCTGGTACCCCTATCTTTAGAATATTTAAAAACAATTAAATTATACATTCATTCTAGTGCCTTTTGTTTTGTTTTTTGTTTTTGGCCACGGGGCCTGGCAGACCTCATTCTAGTGCCTTAACATTTAGATAGTCAACCATTCTCCTCTCAAAAAAAAAAAAAAAATCTAATAATGATCTCCCTGAAGAGGAGTAAAATATTGAAATCCTTGCCTCTTAAACCCCAAACTGGGTGGGGGAACTTCTAGGTTCTGAAGCATAGAGAAGTAGACTACCACTCAGACTTCAAATTCCCTACCCTCTAGACTGCCCTCACCCTACCTTTCCCAAGTCCACCCACTCTCCAGACAAAGAAACTCCCCCTCCCACCCTCCAAGCATTTGGCTAACTAAGCAGGTGATAAAGAGTAGGAAAAATAGTGGATCCTTTTATAACAGTCAATCCTTTTACAACTGAAAATTCCTTTTTAAAAGGGAGTTTTTAAATCCCAAACTAGGCCCCAATCCTGAAGGGGCTATGAACAATAAAGAAATAAAAGTACATCTAATATAAATATAATTTAAAGTATTGTAGAATCAGATAATCAGACTCCATCTATCAAAACAGATAAGCAAGCAGCTTTTGAAAATTATAGGCGCTACA
This sequence comes from Tolypeutes matacus, assembly GCA_026826555.1. Taxonomy (NCBI): domain Eukaryota; kingdom Metazoa; phylum Chordata; class Mammalia; order Cingulata; family Chlamyphoridae; genus Tolypeutes; species Tolypeutes matacus. The sequence continues at coordinate 5,403,478 of JAKSZT010054052.1, read as the reverse complement.
ATATGATATTACAAGGGGAACATTATAGCTAGAAAACTGACAGCTTTGAATTTTCTAAGTAAACTCTAAACCTATCCCTTGGTTCCATAAAAGAAAATGCATTTTATTTTCAAAACGTACTTTAAGCCTCTTTTTATATTTTTTTGTTGCCTACTGCATTACCTGGAAAATATATTTCTTATTTTAATAAAACACACCAGCTTCTACTGCTGCAATTACCTTTAATGCTTCCACTTCATATTTCAGTCTTTGGTTATCAGCTTGCAAGTCTCTATTTCTTTGTTCAGCCTGTACTAACTGTGCTTCCAACTCTGCTTCTAATTCTCTGCTTCCTTCCTGGAATTCAACAAGCTCATCCCGAGCTTCCTGGAAGCTAATCAGAAACAAGGTGGGAAAGATGACTTATAATATGAATCACAAGGATCATCTTGAAGATGGTTATCAATTCAATTATTTTTATCTGAATCTAATGCTACTACTATGAAATCTACTCAGAAAGAAAGGAAATCTGTTTTAAATCTCTTACTCTACATATTCAAAGTTCAAAGAAAATGAGTTGTAAGTCCCAAAATGATTCACAAATCAACAATTACAATAGTTATGAAAAGTAAGACTACATGGTTCAATATCATTAACTTCTTCCTCCAGAGAACTCAGAACATAGGGGAGGGGGGAATGCATCTTTACTTTCACTAAAACAACTGAAATTAGGCATTTTCTTTAACTGTGTTGAATAGAAATCACAGATATTTTCAGAATCACAATAGAATTACTGCAGATATCTCTAAATATCATTTATTCACATGGCTACCTCAAAATTATGGTAGATATTACACTCACCACTAGATATTTTTATTTAATGCATTAATAATGAAGCACATATTACCATATCACAAATTAGTTTTATCTTTAGATAATTGCTTTTCAATATAATTGGTTTCCTTTGTGATTCTATTATTTAATTTTATGCATTTAAAAACATTGTTTTGGGAGCGGAGGTGGCTCAGGTGATTAGGCATCTCCCTCCCACATGGGAGGCCCCAGGTTCAGTTCCCCATGTCTCCTAAAAAAAAAAAAAACAGAAGACCAGCACACAACAAACAGACACAGCAAATGCAAACAATGAGTGGTTGGAGAGAAATAAATAAATAAAATAAATCTGAAAAAATAAAATAAAAATAAAAACATTATTCTAGGGCAGCAGGTGTAGCTCAGTGGTTGAGCACCTGCATCGCATGTATGAGGTCCCAGGTACCTCCTAAAATAATAAATAAATAAATAGATAGATAGATAGATAAATAAATAAATAAATAAAATTATTCTGAGAAGGGACCAATAGGCTTCACTGACCTATTAAGGAATCTATGACACAAAAAGATTTAGAACCCCTGCCACAGACACATACCTTTACATCTACTGGCACAGTATAGTATCTGGCTTCGGTTATGAAATAACAATAAAGATTTGATAGGGCTTAGTAAACTCCGTTAACCAAAGTATGAAATGTATATTGTAGAAAGATTCCATTTTAAAAAAAGAAAGTAAAGCCAACTTTACATGCCTAAAAAGGTTATTATCCAAAGGTTTTCCCAACTAAGTAAAATAACTGACACGTTATAAATTGCTCCATACCCCTGAAGCTCTTCTCCCTCCCTCAGAGCTTTGCTGGCTCCAGACACGGATGATGTTTCCCTGAAAAAAACTAACGTCTATTACATGGAGCTCTAAATAGCTTATTAATCTCCAAATGACCAAAATGATGAGGCAGAATCAGGGCACACACAGCAGGCCAAAGATGGCCAAGTCTAGTAATAAGCATAAAAGGAGGTAAACTATCAGAAGAAATCACAAATGACACTAAACAGCTTTCTTACAATCTTAGTAATTGGAATAATGCATAGATTTATGATATTCTTATACTATTTAAACACAGCAATGTTATAACTATTTTTAGAATCCAAAATCCTAACCTAAAACTCTAAATTTAGCTTTATGTTATAAAAACAAAATGCACAAGCTAGATTTATTGCATTCCAAATGCCCTCCCCTAATTTTAGTGTGCTTTTCAAATATTACCTTTGTTTATATTTCAAGGAAAGTTTCTTCCAATAAGCAGTTTCCTCCTTTAAACTTGAAAAATCTGGTATATCTTCACCATCCATGATCAAGAAAGCCTGTAAAATATTAAATGCAAACTGTTACAAATTAAATAGAGACCATAAGAGTCTAAGTTAAAGGATAAAATCTGGTACAGCATTAACGTGCAGCATTTCAGAGGGAATTAAAGATAAAAGATTTTTTAAAGTCGTGGTTAACCCTTTAATATAACCAGGGCAAATAAATCACTTCACGGCCCCACTCTCGGGGACCACCAAATACTGTGGATGAGGTATTGATAGGAGATGGGATCAACAAAGTCCTCTGTTGTAAAGTCACATGAGGCACTTCTGGTTGTCGTACTAGTTTCTGGGTGAACTGGCCCCACAGAACCATCCCACACACAGGGACTCCAGCAGTTGGTTTACAGCCAGCTGGTCTTCTGGGAATCAGGTGACAGAAAAAGCACACCTCCAGTGCTGCCACTACTACATGCCCTTCTTTTGTACAATTTCTTCAAAACACCTGCTTGGAACATTTTGTGCCACATGACCCTACTAGGAGATCAGGCACCACAGTCTCACTAATTTACTATTAGTACATTTCTAAAACCTCCTGTTAATTATCTTTTTTTTTTAATTGTGGGTAAAAATCAAAATTTTCACAATACATACCAATACTTGTAAAATTATATATAAATATATATGCATATATGTGCATTTGCTTACAAAAAAATGTTATTTATTGTTAATTATCTTTTAAGCCCAAAGTTTCCTTCAAAAATCCACTAATGCCCCAATCTCAATGTTCTTTCACCTTGGTTCTTCTCCCAAGGCATTCGGGGGGGGGGGGGGTGTGGAAATACATACATACATACATATATATATATATAAACCTTTTGGATGGGTTACCTAAAACTCCCAATTGACTGTCAGTCCAGATGGATGACAAAATCATTGGACCCTCTCTAGATTCAGGATTAGTGTTTCAGTCTTAGCTCTTATACTCCCTTCCCAGTCATTCATCCTACTTTGTATTCCAGCAATATTGTTCAAAATTGTTTTAACACACTATGCTGTTCCAGTTCTGGATGTTGTTGTTATTAGAGAAGTTGTGGTTTACAGAACAATTATGCATAAAATACAGGATTCCCATATGCCACTCTATTAGTAACACCTTGCAATGGTGTGGTACATTTGTTACAACTGATGAAAACACATTTTTATAATTATTCTATTAACTAATGTCCATGGTTTAACTTAGGGTGCACTGTTTACATGTGAGTTACATGGGTTTTGTTTTGTTTTATTCTAGTACCACATATAAAACCACATTCAGATATATATTTCAGTGCTGTTAATTACATTCACAATATTTTGTTACCATCACCACCATCCATTACCAAAACATTTCCATCATTCCAAATAGGAACTCTTTTAAAACTTAACTTTCTGTGCCCTGTCCCTATCCTGACTTCCAGTAAACTGGGTCTGGATGCTTCTGCAAGTGTTTTCTCTGGCTTGAATAGCTCTCCTTCCCTTGTGCAGTTGGAAAGCTGACATATATCCTTTCAAACCTAGCTGTCATCTTTTCCAGAAAGTCTTTCCTGCCTTCACCCAGATAGCATTAAAGTCTAGCCACTCTTGACTACTATTAAAGAAAGCCCCAAGGATGCTTTCTTTAATATACTTCCAACAGTCATGCATTGTCTTACACCTCTGTGTCCCCTATAAGGCTGTATATTACTGTTATTCATTTCTATCGTAGCATAACGCCTTGTACACAGCAGATATGCAATAATATTCACTAAATTAAACAAACTGATTCAACCTAATCCAGACTGGAGAGCAAGAATTCAAGACCAGCTTTAAAAGTAATTAATAGGGAGCAGGTGTAGCTCAGTGATTTGAGCACCTGCTTCTCATGTATGAGATGCAGCATTCAATCCACAGTACCTCCTTAAAAAAAAAAAAAAAAGGAATTAATAAAATACTTTTTAATAAAAGTAACTAATAAAAACTTGGAATTGTAGAGAACTTGGAATTCATCTAAAGCAATCGACTCATGAAGATTTAGCAAAAACTCAGTCACAGATGAGAATACAGAACTCCAATTTCAGGGTGGATATACCAAAGAGGTACACAAGAGTGGTTTCTAATTAAATTAAATAAAATGTTACTTTTTACTGTTCATTTAATTCCTTTAACGCCTACTGCAAATTTTCTTTCTTAGTCAAGTCTTTTCTGACCATACCACCTATTACCTTGTTATCTGTTAAGTCATTCTTCCAACTATCTTAATTTACCAGTTTGAAAGGTTTTTGAAAGAGAAGGATCTTTGACATACTTTGTATCCCTTCATGGCCCCAAGTATAATGCCTTGCTCAGAGAAAGAGATTAATGCTTGCAAACGTTTACCTAGCACCTATTAAATGTTAGACATCCTAAGCACTGGAATAAATATTTATTGACCAAATGTGCCCTCCTCTAATCTAACTAAAGCACACTTTTGACTATATTACTCTTGGACATGAGAGCACATTAAGATGTAAAGTAACAGTTCTGGAAGTCCTGTTAGGGCTGGATTCTAGGGTTGTAGTTCTGCCACCAAACTTCTTAAGCAAATGGCAAATCTCATAGGGGCTCAGTTTTTTTCATCTAGTGAGAGTGTGAAATACTAGATGACTTATGTTTCCTCAAGTATGTATACTGATTATTAAATATACGGATTCATTTTATAATATCCTTCCTCCATCAAAGTTTTTGATTCCTACTCCACTTTCCTAGATGCAAAGATGTTATTTGTAATTGTAATTTAGTTTATAGTAAAGTGTGAATGAGGATAAAGCTAGTTCAACAGCAAGAGGCATTCAGATTTCAAAGATGGAAAGTACTTAAATGATCTTAAATGTGGTATCAATATCCTCTCAGAGATATTGCCTAAGTCCTTGAGAAGAGGGACTTTTTTTTTTTCATATTTCATATTTACAATCCCAGATCAAGACAGAATTACAGGACATATAAGAAAAGCATTTGGAGGTGAGGCAACAATTCCTGTGCCCCCTGAATGCTCTACATGAAGTCTTTCCCAGAAATGCCCCCAAAATTGTTGTAATTACATTTGAAATCTCTAAGTCTAGCCCCTGAGAATCTGATTACATGCTCACAGGTACTGGTCCTCAAATTTGGATAGATACTACCTTTTGAACACAGACAACTAAGTATCCATATGCAGCTCAAATATTCAGTTTTGCAAAATGTTATGAAGACCAGGAGTGACACAAGAAGCAAATTTCTGCTGCTACTCACCCTACCTTAAACAATAAACATTTGAAGAGGAATAAAAGGTTAAGTCTCTCCAGCTAGTTCCTTGAAAGCAGGAACTATGTCTTATTTAAAAAGTCCTCCTTGCATCACCAGAAACATGGAGCATGGTAGAACTTTGACAATATTTGTTGAATTGATTTATAATCTTTCGTTCATTATTCTGTCCTTACTTTTAAAATACCAATGTCCTTTATCAATATCTGAATTCCTATTTCAGGAATGGCATTAGCATAAAGATTTGTGGATGACTTAATTCTATCTCAAAATGCACCACCAGCTATTAAATCAGATTATAAAACCTATCACTTTTGGCTGCCCAAAATTATCAGTCTGATGTATATGAGAACCCATATTCATAGATATATATATAATATATATATATATATTATATATATCACTCAATATAGGCTTTGCATCAAAGAAATCAAAAAATAGGAAGTTGTGGGACTTATGGGGGAGAACCTTGGAGATACCACTGCACAATGCACACTAACTACCTAAAATAATCATTGCCCAGTAATTCAGTCTTAAATATGATGGACAATCAAGAACTACCCAGCATGGGAAGCGGCTGTGGCTCAATCAGTGGGGCTCCCGTTTACCATATGGGAGGCCCCGGGTTCGGTTCCCGGGGCCTCCTGGTGGGGGCAGGCCCGCCCGCACGGCGTGGTTGGCTGACCCGGCGAGCACAAGCAGCAAGGGGGGGGATAAATGAATAAATAAAATAAAATCTTTAAAAAAATAAAAAAAATAAAA
>JAKSZT010054052.1:5352437-5397199 GCA_026826555.1 Tolypeutes matacus | reverse complement strand
TTAAAAAAAAAAAAAAAAAAAAAAAAAAAAAAGAACTACCCAGCAAATGAGAAACCCAGGAGCATGAACAAGAAAATCCCATGACCTGCTGAACTGAGAGGAAACAAATAATTCTAGAAATGAGAGAATTTTTTTCTCATACAAGAATTCAAGAGGGTTACCTCCCACACACTTCCTGAAACAGTTACAAAAGAAGGGAGAAAACCAAGAAATAGGACAGCACAGGATACAGGAAATAGAGGTTCCAACCCAGAACTGCAATTAAGAGAAGTCCCAGGATGAAGCCTAGTTCAATAGGCCTAAAGAGTAACTAAGCTAGATGGATGGCTGCAAGAAAAATGGGAAATCCCACATAAAAGATAGCATGACTGAGAAGCTTTATCTGGCTTGATCCAATATGAAGTTGTGGTGATGGCACATTACTCTTTTATCAACAAGAAAAAAAAAGCAATTGGAAACTCCAGGAAACTCAAAGAGCAGTATAAGAAAGTCCTGATCCTTCCATGAAATATTATTAAAATCAGTGATTTCAAGTCTAAAAATTTTAATTTACTAATTTCATGTTATTTTTAAAAATTGGGATAAGGTCCAAAACTTTAGAGTCATCAATGAACTTCTTATTTTTTATCTTATATTTATCATAAGCTGCTCCCTTGTAAGATTCCAAGATTTGGTAAACAAGTTTGTATTCTCCTTTTTCATATCCTTTCTGATTTTTTAAGACTTTGACAAAAATACATCACAGCCTTGGTCTTCCCAAAGTGACTATTTCTCATATTTTTTTGTTTATGATCATTTGGCAACCATCTCAATCCCTTAAATATTGTAGTTGTTATCTTTGGAACTTTCCTAGATTATATAGATTCCTTTCTGGAGTTGAGTGCCTAGTGCTACTTCAATACTTTTGACATTTAATTCCTCGGTAGGATGATTTTTCTTTTAAGTTTCCAGTACTCTGTTATTGTACAGGATTTAATGACAATGTTGATTTTATGGTCCATAAGTACCATTATGGAAATTTATAACTGTTACATGCCTTTCTTGGGTTGTATTGGAATGTGGAACCAATCCGTCTATGAATAGGGTTAGGGTTGTTTTTATCTATGAATGTTATTATTCACATGCCTGCTTTGAAACTTTTCTGCGGGGAGTATATTTGTTGTTGTTGACACATTTATACAACAACTGAGGACCTACAAGCAGTTATTTTGAAAAATGCTCAGATAAGTAGTGATCCCTGATGAACTTTACTGTTTACACCTCTGGGTGTATTGCAAATTATCCCTTTGTCCCTAATTTTTGGTTCTTGAGTTGGAACATATTTTTAATACAACTCACTTTTCCATCAGCATTCCTTGGTGACTCTGGTTTTAAATAGACTTTTGTATGAAAATTCTTGAGGATCTAGTTCTATCTCTTGTATTCTACTTGTCCAATTACTTACTTCCATATCAAATATTTCTAGCAAAATTATTTTAATATATGTTCTTATGTCACTCAAGCTCCTTTATTTTCTTGTTGACACTTATATGAATTGAATGCTAACTACGATTTTTCTAATCAGTCTTTTACAACTTGCTTATTGCCCACTCAAACAGTATTATAACCTACATCAGAAACCTTTTTACTAAAATGACCCCCATCTTTTCCAGAACAAACCAATAAAAACATTTAACCAGGGAACAACTCATAGGAGGATAGTATAGTGTTGAAGAGCCTAGATCCTAAAGCTAAATCTGCCTGAGTTTGAATTCAGATTCCACTACTTACTAGCTGAACAACCTTAAACAACTTATTTAACCACTCAGTGCCCCATTTTCTCACCTGTAAAATGGGGATAATTATTAACATTGGTTATAAAAATAGAGTGAGTTAATATTTATAAAATACTTAGAAGAGTCTGGCACATAGTAAACGCAGCATAAATGTTCACTAAATTATAGAAAATTGGTAGTTCAGTAGTAAATCTTTGATATATAACCACAAAGTAAACATGCTTCAGAATTTATAACATACAAATTCCTTAAAATTAATCACTTAAGGAAGCTATCTGCATATCCCAGTGATACCACCATTACTGAAAACATTTTTAAAACTTCTCTTTTGGAATAGCCTTTAAGAGCCATATTAAGAACTAAACAAGAAGTTCTTACTTTGTGGTCACGCTTCATTTTTACTGTTTCTAATTGCTTTACACAGCTTTATCACTCTAATTTTATTTCTCAGAATTACCCTTTCTAAAAATCAAACTCTTTACAAACGACAAAAATTTGCTACCACTGCAGATATTCAAATGAACATTTCAGGAGTTTTAAAGACAGTGTGCTCAGTTTGCTTCAAGTTACAGTGGGAGGATATGTTCACTGTGTTATCTGAAACTATGTAACTGGAGCTATTAAGGCTATAGAAAGTTAGTCAACACAGAAAAATATACTGTTAAAGAAATACTTTAATGATACATCTACTCTATGATCTTCTGACACTGAAATGAAGGCAGATAATTATGTACTTACTTCCCCATTCCCAATCTTCCGTTAATACCATATCTCAGTGGATGGAGTCTGAGTCTCAAAAGTATGACAACTTCTACCATCAGGCCTTATCATCCTGTGTATGACCTTCAGATATCTAGCAACTGACAAATCAATCCATTTGGTATAAAACAGTCTGTTCATAATGCTATATTTACAAGGAAGGAAACTACTCTTTGTACAACTGTAAGAAAATCCATTTTATATGATACTGTCTTCTTGTTAATAGTTGTAGAATGGACTAATGAGATTGAAAGAATTCTGTTGGAACTCACTGTAGGTAACACATGCCTTTTTATACTTTTACCAAAATTCTGCTTCTCCCCACAAAGACATTTATATAATTTTTGTTTTCCTTTTTGAGGTACCAGAGGCTGGGGATTGAACCTGGGACCTCGTATGTGAGAAGCCAGCACTCAACCACTGAGCCACACTGGCTCCCCTGAGTTGGTTTTTTCATTCGTTTTGCTTGTTGCTTGTTTTTTTACCTAGGAGGCACTGGGAACTGAACCCGGGAATTCCCATGTGGGAAGCAGGTACTCAACTGAGCCACATCCACTCCCCTAAAAGAATTTTTAATTTTTCAAAGTCGATTATAAATTTGGACTTCCTTTTGATCCTATCGAACTTTTTTCCACTTTATGAAGTGTTCAGAAATTTACGTCAGAAGTCATTTTAAGCTTTTGTAATCAAATTTATCTCAGTATGTTTAAAATGAGAATAAGTTTTGCAGATGTCATCAAAGCTAGAGCAAAGTTTTTACTTAGTGGGAAGCGGCTGTGGCTCGGTCAGTGGGGCTCCCGTTTGCCATGTGGGAGGCTCCGGGTTCGGTTCCCGGGGCCTCCTGGTGGGGGTGGGGGTGGGGGTGGGGGTGGGGGTGGGGGTGGGGGTCCCCCCCCCCACGCGGCGTGGTTGGCTGACCCGGCGAGCGCAAGCAGCAAGGGGGGGGGGGGATAAATGAATAAATAAATTTTTAAAATCTTTAAAAAAAAAAAAAAGTTTTTACTTAGATAAAAAATCAAAACAGATTTAGAGCTTGAGAAGATTTAGCAACTTCTGTATAGAATCCAGACCAGGTCAACCTCTAACCAGGGCCAGTCAAAAGTTTTCTTTGCTCCCTATGTTCTCCAATTTTAAATTATTTTAATAATAATTCAGAATACCTCACTCAGTTCCCCTTTACCTCTCTTCAACCCATGATTTAATATATTTTGCCCCACCAACTAATCCACTTCAAGATTTCGCTAAGCCATTACTCTACTTCATAAATGGATTTAGAACAACACAATTTATCAGACAAAATAATGAACTAGCAACCTTTGAACAAGCTTCAGAGGATTTTTTCTCATAACTGAGTAGCAGTTTTTATCCTAACAGTTTGAGTGTGCTCAAAAATATTTGAATAAATCATCTACTAGCTTCTGATGTATCTTTGGCAAGTCAAATTTTCTGCCTTGCTTTCTAGCTGAGAAGGGTATAAAAGTCCTACCAAAAGAAACCAGAATTCCAATCTAGAGACGTAAATTCTGATCCAAGCTAAATTTAGCTCTCCAGTTGGTTGAAACCAAAGTATAACAAATCAATTAACACCTCTACCCCAGCAGGCTCAATTTCCCCATCTGTTAAATGGCGATAACACAACCGAAGGGTGATGAGGTTCAAAAGAGTGATCAAGAGTGTTCTAATATGTGTAAAAGGCGCTTACAGAAATGGAATGTAATAATCAGTAGTGAAAGCAAAACCTTCAAGTCCTTGGCAAAACTTAAAGGGTTACCTGGTTGCTTTGCCAGCATAAAAGGGACGAGGCACAAGCACCCGAACCCATTTAGTGACACTTTCCTGAACTCCAAGAGGCCAGTTAGCATTGCCCGGCGGGGAGTCAGCTTGCTTCCGCTCTCGCCCCCCTCGCCCCCCAAGAGAGAGCGGCGCTGAGGGCTCAAATCCCAACCCCGCGCCAAACAACCTTTCCAGCTGAAAGCAATTTTCTTTTTGGGAGGCGGGGAGGTTCCGGCGCGCCGAGGCCACCTCCGACAGGGCCACCCCCTGCGCCCTTGCGCCACCAGCGCCCCGGTCCACGGTGCCACGTCCCGGTCTCGGCCCCCGCCACCCCTCGCCCCACCCCGGGACGGGGGAACATCCTCTGAAGGCCGCTGGGCTCGCTCCCTCCCAGGCGCCCCTGATGGGCCACACCTCAGTCCAAGGCAGCGAGGGGTCGGTTAGAGCGGTTAGAACAGTTGACCACCCCCTGGACCGGCCGACCCAGAACCCGGCCCAGTGGGGCCTCAGGCGCGGCCCCCGGCTGGGCGGGCTCCCCAGGGACAGGCCTCGGCGCGGCCGGCCCCGCCCGGCCCCCGCGGAGGCGCCCCCCACACGACAGACTCACCTCAATGTGTCAAAAGCGCATGTTCGCCGCCGCTCGACCGACGTCTCTGCTCCGCTGGCCTGGCCAGGCCCGCCCAGCCGCTCAGCTCCGCTCCCCTCCACAGCCCTGCGCTCCACTCGCGGTACCTCGGCGCCGGCTCCTCCCCGACACGTCAGGGACTGCCTGGGTGTCCGAGGCCATTCTGTGACGCACGGGGGCGGGGTTCGGAGCATGCGCGCAAGCACGCGGGCGTGCAGGGCGGGGCTGTGGCAGGCATGGTGTCACAGGGGGCGGGTCCGGACCCGGCGCGCTAATGTCAGACAGGCGACGCCCTTCTGCGCAAGCGCTTCAGACCCCGCAGCGTATCGGCTTGAACGTTCTCAGGTTCGCCGAAAGACGCTGTGATTCGGGAAAGTGGCGCCGCTGTCGAGAAGTTGGGAGGCTGCCTTCCTATTTTTCAGCCTCCAAAGCCTTCAAGTGTCCATGTTCCAGTGTTCCCTTTTATATAATGAAACGCGGCACATACTTCACCTCCGAAACCATCCCCGATCACCCAATAAGATACCAGAGTATTCTATCCCCCCAATCACTCTTCCAAAGCCTTATGTTGTCTTTCCAGCACTTCCACTAGCAAAATTGTATATTTGTCCTTGTCTTCCTCAAATAGAATTTAAGTTCCACGGAAAGTGAAACCTCTTATGCATTGTTTATCCCAACAGATAGCTTGGTCCCGGACACAGAATGAGCACTCATATATTCGTTGAATGAATGAACGGATTCATTGGGGGCTCCAGGAGGATTTACATGTATGTCCATTTTTATATTTTCTATATCAAAGCACATATTTATTTATATAAATGTGTGTATGTGTGTGTGCATTCTTCCGAGGCCCCAAGAAATCCAATTTTTATTTACTTTTCCCGGGCGACTTGGAGAGGTAAGAGGGCTGGAGGAAAGGCCCCTGGAACTAGCTCTGAAAGGGCAGAAATGGAGAGAGGCAGCTGCTTAGGGAGAGGAAATTTGGAGGAAGAGAACTGTTCTATAGTCAATTTTAGGAACTTTTGCTGTGTAATGTACGGTGTCATTCTCTCTCATTTCAGTGCTCTTGGGATTGGATTTGTGGGTTTTTCTGGACCCAAAAATGATGTGTAATATAGTCCTCAAGATGAAAGCAAGGTGAGCCTAGAGATCCAGTTACACTTTTGAAGGAGATGGACATAAACGGGAACAATGCTGAATGGATTGTAGGAAGGTGCCCAAATCAATGAAGATCAGAGAAGTGATTAATGAGGTCTGTGGGAAGCATGGCACCTTGAGCTAGACTCTGAAGGATATACGTTTGAAAAAATGGTAATAGTCATAGCAGTAGTACTTCACTTTGTGTGCAATTTGTATCTCCTGGCAATTGTGCTAAACACTAGGGTCATCCTCACAATGACCCTGTGAGATAGGGACAGTTATACCCATTTAACAAATGAGGAAACTGAGACGCTGCAAGGTGAAGTTGCCCAAGATCCCTCAAGTAGAAAGAGGAAGACTTCAAGATTCAAACCCACCCAGTCTGGATTGTTTCATTCCAGAAACCACACCATTAACCATCACTACACTACCGCGCAAGAAAGGGGAATAGTAATAATAATAATAACTACCATTTATTGAGCCGGAACATGGAGCCAAGCGTTTTACATACATTATTTCATTCACCCTCACAACAAGCTTGTAAAGCTGGAATTACTACATCCATTTTACATATTGGAAAACTGAGGTCCAGAGAGGTAAAGAGGAGTTGGTATTACTCCAAGGCCAGTGCCTGGGACACCATGGAAGCTCATGCAGGCTCTGGGGCTCTGCAGGGATCACAGGCATGGAGATGATTCATGAAGGCTTTCCTTGGACCTAGTGCCAGGACAGAGCAGGCCACCCCAACAGGAAAAAATAAATCAAGGCTGCAGCTCTTGTCCCTGACTCTTAGCCAAGATGCTGGGAAACTCACTGAGTCACCTAATGGCAGGCCAGGCCCCTCAGAAAACGATGGCATCACCTTCCAGGCCACCGCCCCTCCCACCTAGCTGGACGCAGAACTGGTATTTGCCAGGACTGCTGTGCTGGCCCCATCTTAATTAAAGGGCTTTGCTTGGCAGGGTTCCCAGAGATGTCAAAGGCCCTGCACTGATCTCCTGGTCCCTGTTGGTTGACCTTTTCCCCTGAGAGGCGGCCCTGGGTGCGGGGCAGGACAAGTAAAAGTAAGCTCCCTTTGCCCCACTCCTTGCCTCCAATATGCCCATCCAGGGAAAATAAAGTGGAAATGAACACTGAAGGTAGCCGCAAAAGGGAACAGAAGTTACAAAATCAGCCTTAAGGAAGGGAGAAAATGTGAGGGTGGGCTGTACGACCTTTCTGCCTTTACAAACCATTATGAAGGGATTTGCTGAGACATGGTTCCCAGCCCAAGGTCTTTCTTGGATCGAGCCTAGAGGGTCAATATCACAGTCCCTTAGAGCCTGCCTGAGCACCCCGACATCTTCCCTGCCCCAAATTCTGAGACACAGGAAACAAACCAAGTACAACCCCAGGTGGGGCAGAGGTCGACCAGCTCTGGGTACAACCCCAAACTCCAGCTAATGAGGATTCTGGACTTTGGCCACATCACACAATCCCAGTTGGTGATGGGATGCATGCACACAGGCCTGCTATGAAACCTCTGAGGAGATGGGGCATATTTAACTCTCTCTTGAATCAGGTGAACCGGACGCCTCAAAGTCATCAAAGGCTTGATTCTCTCCAGTATTTTCTGCTAAGCTTGAAGGGGTTCCAACCCAGTTCAGAGCAGGGATCAGACTGGGCAAGGGACCCTGGATGACTGCCTGGTTACTACTGGAAACGTCCGCTTATTTTTCCCATCACCATCTCCAGTTCTATGTGTCTAAAACCCAAACAGATCCTCCTTTTGCCCCAACCAAAATTTCCAAAATGATTTTCATATTTCTGCCAATGGTGTCATCATTCTAGTCACTGAGGCATGAAGCCCTTGTCAATTCACCCTTAATTATCACCTTCTCCAGTTTGCATTTCACTCACCTGGTCATCAGATCCCATTGACTTACCCTTCATAAACTCTGTCAAACAAATCCATTCATTTTTCAGTGTTTTCCCTCTAAGTCTCCCCAGTACAAAATCTCTTATTTATCTGTCTCCCCCTCAAATTCCTTCCTCCTCAAATTTCTGGTTTCCAGCCCAGCAGTCCACACAGTCCACACACAACTATCAGAATAATCCTCCTAAAATCCCACTTTGCAACAAGCATCCCTGGCTCCAAAACTTTCTTTGGTGTCCTATTGGCTTTGTGATAAAGTTCAAGATACATAGTCTGCCATTCAATGCCCACCCAAAGTGACTCCAACCCATTTCTTCAGTCTACACCCTACAGTTCACCTCTCTGGGTCCAAACAGACCCTCTACCTTGTTCCCCAAGAAAGGTTCCCTTCCTCTCTTAGTCAGTCTTTTATTGAGTCCTACCCTGTGTGCTCCAGCCGTTCCCTAGACTTGGCCAGCCCTTCCTCTCCTCTTCCTGTTGAAATCCCACTCTTATCCCACCTCCTCCAAGAAGCCTTCCCTGATATTCAAAGCCCAAAGTGAGCACTCATTCCTTCCTCTAGGCTCAAGCAGAGTCTCACACAATTCACAGGAAGCTTAGCAAACGTGGCCTTTTGGTCATGGAGGTGTCCAATCTCCCCCAAGGGACCTCACTAAGTGCAGGGACAATGTTGATTGTCCTAATACTCACCACCCACCCCCAGCATCAGGCATGTAGCAAACACACACTTAATATGCTTCAATGAAAATAAAAGAATGAATTAATGGTTTGGTGCTTTAAGTCCAAATGCAAGACTGACTGAACTTTTCAGGAATACCCCAAATCCTGAAAAAATCACCATAGATAGATGAGATTTTCACTGGTATGAAAGGCTAAACTTGGGTGATGCCAGGCAACAGAGAGGCTGGGTTTAGGGCAATTATGGCTTTTCTCTAACCCAAACCTAAACCCAATCTACAGTATCAGAACCCTACAATCTCCAAAGCAACATCTTTTGCTCTTGTAGTAAAATATAGTAATAATAATAATTTTTTAATTTTAAAAAATATACACTTGAACTTGATGTCAGTGAGAAGTGGTTTTATAGAGAGCAGGAAGTCTTTCATTCAACAACTAAAAGTTTAGAGCCTGCTCTGTGCTAGGCACCATTTTAGGCCCCTAAAAAGCATCCCATTGAGCTTATATTCTAAGGTAAAGACAGACAATAAGTAAGTAAATTTATTTTGCCAAGTCATGATAAGTGCCATGAAGAAAAATAATCAGGGTAAGAGGATAAAGTGCAGCGGAGGTTACCCTGAGTGAAAATAAGGTCAAGGTCCTTAAAATAGAAGTCTGCTGTACAAAACACAACAGAGACATGGAATTAAATAAGAACATAAAAATACATACAGGTGCCTTAAATAGAGAGGTTAATCCTACTTTCTATCATTGTGTGGGCAAAGAGTAGGTGCTTAATAAACATTTGTTGAATGGATGACTTGCCAGGTGGGCTACAGAATGCCAGCACCTTCAATTGGACAATACATTTCCCCTTCCAAGATAGGGAATGGGAACCAGTTCATGTTTGATTCAAAAATGCCCACTTCCGGTTGGCCCCTAACCCTTGGCCCAGACACTACGAATAGCCCATCCTGAGCTGTCCCTGCACCACATCAAAAAAAAAAAAAAGTTCCATCCATTGTCTTTATTGCATTCTCAGCAGCTTCTTGAGCAAATGGCACTCATTCCACTTCACTTAGGATCCTAAATCTCGGCTCCTCCACTGGAATTTGTCCCCTAAATTTCAAACTCCAGCTGGCTGAAAGTCAACAGAATGGCAGGAGCTAGGCTCCAAGCCACCCCATTTGTTCCTCTTCATTGCATCTATCTGAGAATGCAGCTGGCTTCTGGCCTCAGGGGGTGTCTTCACCCTGCGCAGGCTTCCAGGTGTAACTTGCTAAAAGGCGGCTTTTGGAGGTAAGGCAAATATGGACAACTTAGGCTGGGGTACAACAGAGCTTCCATCAGGGTCCTGCCCCAGTATGCTGGTACCTGGAAGGAAAGAGCCCTCATCCTAATCCTGGGGGGTGGGAAGGGACTGAGGCCGCAAGGATCATTACTTTAGCCTATTTTCCTGCTACTGATGGAACTTGATGGAAGCTCTCTGAGCTTGTCCTAATTTCTTTCCCGGCAGCCTACCTGAACTACCTCTGGTTCTGGAACCATCTGCGACCTTGTGGTCTTCCTGGCTTCAGTGCCTCTGCTCTCCTAAGCTTTAGTCTTCACTCAGTCCTGGATCCCACCCCTGCTCCTTGACAGGCACTGTCCACATCCCCAAGTGACAGAAAAGTTCAGCACAACAGCTTTAATTGCTAATTTGGTTAACTCCTAGCAACCCTAAGGGCTGTTGGTATCACAGCCTACATAAACAGTATGATTGTACCTGGAGAAAAACGATATCTGCTCACATACCTTTAGGCAGACAAGGTGGCTCCAGTTTTAGCTACTCCCAAACCAACTAATAAAATGATAGGGCTTAAAAGAAATGGAGTATTTCTAACCAACCTGAGCTGATTTTATCAGGCAATTTCAACCCCGTTCCCATTACCAGGTAAACCAATGAGTCAAAGTTTCCAGGAGTAAAAGATAATGTATTCAGCCATTCAACAAATATTTATGGCACTGTTCTAGGCTCTGGAGATAGAGGTGTTAACAAAAGAAGCTAAGTCTCTCTTCCTGGACCTTACAGAAAAGAAGGGAAACAAAATAAATAGAAACATATTATAATGTCAGGCAGTTTTGAGTACTAAGAAGAAAATTAGCCAGGACTCGTCAATATTTTACATTTAGGGTGGCATTTTGGGCAGTACATGGCTTCTTTATCTCTAGCCTTAGCACCTAGCAGGTAAAAAGCACTTAATGTTTGTTGAATAAATTAAAAAATTCAATGAATGTTTTTAACTCTAAATCATTTTCATTACTCTCTTCTGCTGCTCCTTCTTTCCCCTTTTTCTTTCTTTCTTTCACTAAAGCACTTTTATAGTTTAAAACTCTAATAAAGAACTCCCCCATTTAAAAAAATGAGCCATAAGAAGCAATGCACAAAATTTTTAAACATAGGCAACGAACAAACATATGAATCATATTCCACCTTGTTCCTAATCAAAAGTATTGAAAATGAGACAGCAAAGAAGAGATGCCATATTTCATCTATCAAATATATGAGCTTTTAAAGCAGTAGACTTCAAAGTACAGATAAGAGCACAGAGAAACCAGCACTCTCATTGCTAAATTGCAATTTAGCAGTATTTATCAGAAACTTTAAAATGTGCAGCCCCTTTGATCCAGCAGTTCTACTTCCACTTACCTTTGTAAAGTATTATGGATGTGTGCTAAGATTTATCCATAAGGGTTTTCATCAAAGCATTGTTTAGTAAAAGTTTAGAAACAACCTAGACTAAAGGATGGGTTAAGTGGAATTATGTAATAGCCACACAATATGTAATAGTGTGCAATTGTTAGCAAAAATGTTTCCAAAGAACATGAACAGCCATAGATGTTTACAACATGTGGTTAAGTGAATAAAGGCAATAACTCAACAATATCTATACTATGATCCCATTTTTGAAAAATAGAAAAACAAACATAAATGTACTTAGAAAAAATCTGGAAAGATAGTGTAGCAGTTTGATATTGATGAATTCCAAAAAGAATTATTGGATTATGTATGTAAACTGTTATTTTCCTCTGGGCGTATTAGAGTGTATTGGATTCAGAGGTTTTACTTTTACTTGATTAAATAATGATTAAGGCTTTGACTGGGCCATATCAGTAGGACATTGAGTCCCTGCCCCCTTGGTGGGCAGGGACTCACAGAGAAACTGCACTGCAGAGAAGGAAGTTTAGAGTTTTTGAGCTGGAGCCCAGGGAAGTAAGCACATAGGGAAGCTTGGTCGTGAGGAAAGAGAAAATGCCCTGGGAAGAGAAACAAGCCGTTTGTCTGATAGTCTACTGCTGGCCTCGTGGAGCTACCAGAGGAGCTGAGCCAGGAGAGAGGCAAGCCCCGGGAGGAACCCAGGAAGCCTGAACCCTCATAGACGTCAGCAGCCATTTTGCTCCAACACGTGGCAATAGATTTTGGTGAGGGAAGTAACTTATACTCTATGGCATGGTAACTGTAAGCTTCTACCCCAAATAAATACCCTTTATAAAAACCAACAGATTTCTGGTATTTTACATCAGCACCCCTTTGGCTGACTAATACAGATAGACACCAAAATGTTAACAGTCCTCATCTCTCTTTCTTTCCTTTGTTCTTCCTTTTTTTCTGCACTTCTTTTTACCAGAAATGTTTTAAATGTATCATCAGAAAAAAAGTTTAAAAAAATAAGAATGCATCGAAATGAAACAAAGCAAAATAATTTCCTCGAAATTCTTTGCAAATTATACACACTATTTCCTAAGCCTGGGCTCTAGGACCTTTTAAAAATCCAGCCTTTCAGCTATGTCCCTCTAGGAAATATGAGTGGCCTAAGCATGGGTGCAGCCACCATGGAAGATAGTTTGGTGGTTCCTCAGAAAGCTAAGTATAGAAGCACCACATGACCTGGCAATCCTGCTACTAGGTATATACCCAGAAGAAGTGAAAGCAGGGACTTGAACAGATAGTTGCACACTGATGTTTGGCAATTATTCACAATTGCCAAAAGATTAAAGCAACCCAAGTTGCATCAACTGATGAATGGATAAATAAAATGCAGTATATACACGCAATGGAATATTATTCAATTGTGAAAAGGGAATGAAGTTCTGATACATGCAACAACATGGATGAAACTTGAAGACATCATGCTGAGTGAAATAAGCCAGACACAAAAGGACAAATATTGTATGATGTCACTGATAGGAAATAATTAGAATCAGCAAACTTATAGAATATAGGTTACCAGGGGCTGGGCTGGGGGTCGGAAATGGGGAGTTAATCCTTAAATTGTACAGAGTTTCTGCTTGGGTTGATTGTAAAGTTTTGGTTCTGGATGATGGTGATTGTAGTACAATGTTGTGAAAAGTAATGAACAGTACTGAATTATACATGTGAATGTGGTTTAAAGGAGAAACTTAAGGTTGTATAAATGTTACTAGAATAAAAATTTTAAAAACAGGGCTGTACAACACAGTGAACCCTAATGTAAATGATGGACTATAATTAATAGTACAATTATAAAAATGTTCCTTAATGAATTATAACAAATGTACCTCATTAATGCAAGGTGGTAAATAATAGGGTGGTACATGGGAACTCTATATTTTACTTATTTATATGCATAATTTTTCTGTAAACTTATAACTTCTCTAGTTAAAAAAAAAATGAAAAGTTTTGGGTGTCAGCTACAACTCCCTAATTAAACCACTCTGATGTTATATACAATTCCCTGCTGTAAAGATATATACTGTTTTCCAACCCAGGTGTCCATCAACAGATGAATGGATAAACTGTGGTCTATTCACACGATGGAATATTATGCAGCTATAAGAAGAAATGAAGTCGTAAAGCATATGACAACATGGATGAACCTGGAGGACATTATGTTGAGCAAAGCAAGCCAGACACAGAAGGACAAATGCTACATGAATGCATTACTATGAACCAAATATATTGTGTAACATATTTTTTTACTCAAAAAAATGTATATTTATCCAATACATTTAATTGAGAAATGTGGAAAAAAGAAAAAGTCATTAGTCTTTGTTTCTGAAGAGTGGGATTATGGATGGGAATTTTGTGGTTTGTATTAAATTATTTTATATTATTTTTTTAAAAAGATATATACTGTTTCCACAGATAGAAAGTTTCCATCCTACAATCTTTTCAACTTTATATTTCTGAACTCCTGTTAACTGGTACATAGGACGTTTGGGTCTTTGAATGGTAGAATTAGCTATGGTTGTGTAGCTAATCAGGACTGTAAGGATTGCTTCTCTTGCTTGTCTAGTGGCAGTTGTTTAAGAAGGGAGCAATGCCCCAAATATTTATAATTGCAACCTAATACGGTGACATGACAGTCCACGGGACCTCAGAGGAAATTTCACACCAGTTTTTGTCGACAGCTATATCAACCAGCATAAGTCTTGCTGTTCACTTTGAGAATTATAAGAAGGGGGTCTTGTGACCTTTACATGAAAAACATTTTCTGCTCAAAATTAGAATAGACTTTATTCAGGAGTGCCCATTCCACAGACACCAGTTTAGATTCATAAAGCCTGCAGTGCAGAAATGAAATAGCTCAGCTTGCATGTTAATCACCGTAGAAATAAATGTTTCTTGAAGCAAAAGAAAGTAAGGGTAACTCTGCCTTTGAAGGGAGCAGACAAGGCGGAGGAAAAGAAATTAACTTATACACTGGGCTACAGGGGAACCCATTCTCTACATGTGAAGCTATTTCAATAACTTTCTAAAGATCACATGTTGATAGGATGACTATTAAAACTTTGATTTAAAAAAAGGTATTAGAGGAAGCAGTGTGAAAGCAAGAGGCCAAGACACATAGAGAAGGTAATCAAAGCGAGGCAGGATCCAGCCTTCACCTCCAACCAAATATGTGGGCCCCACCCCTTCTCAAGGCGCCCCACCCTGATGTGAGAACCCAGTCACGCCTCTGCCTGGTGCCATTCCCTCCCACCGCCTTAGGAATTCAGCTGTTGACTCTTCTCAGCCAAACCAGCCCATCACAGGTGATTTGCTCAAGCTACTTACCATCTCTGAACCTCAGTTTCTTCACCTGTACAATGAGCAGGTTGAACCAGATGATACTGTTGATTGTTCCCACGAGTCAAGACCTGTCCTGCCATCTAGGTGCCAAGTGCCCTCCCACAATGCAGAGAGCCCTGCCCCTCCTGGGTCAGAATGTGATGGCAGGGTCAGCTCCCTCTTAGATGGAGGCGGGAGGAAGGTGGCCAAGGACAGTCTTGTTCACACCCAGTTTCTTTCCCTGTGCCCCGGGGAAATGCTGAACCTGCAGACAGAAACACCTTCAAGTGCATCTAAGGTCCAGTATTAGTTTCCTACTGCTGCTACAATAAATTACCATAATCTCAGGGCCTTAAAACAACACAAATTGATTCTCTTAAGGTTCTGGAGGTCAGAAGTCTGAAATGAGTCTTACAGGGCTAAAACCAAGGCAGGACTGGTTCATTGGAGGCTCCAGAGGAGAATCCATTCCTTGCCTCTTTCAGCTTCTAGAGGTCTTGTCTATGGCCCTCTCCTCCAACTTCAAAGCCAGCACTGTGGCATCTTTCAATCTCTCTCTATCCCTCTGCTTCTGTTGTCACATAACCTTCTATGTTTGTGACCCTCCTGCCTCCCTCTTTTAAGGACCCTGTGATTATATTTGGAACCCACCTGGATAATCCAAGATGATCTCCCCATCTCAAGATCCTTAGCTTGATCACATCTACAAAGTTCCTTTTGCCATATAAGGTACCATATTCACAGGTTGCAGAGATAAGGACATGGACATCTCTTGGAGGCTATTATTCTCTTTCCCACATTCAGTACTCCAATTTTATCACTTTCACATGTTTGGTATTTCTGCATTTTATTTGAATTTTATTTGAATTGATTCACTGTTGTTGTTTTTTGTTCTAATTAACCGATATCCCACTTTAGCTCCATCCTTTTTTTTTTTTTTTTTTTTTTTAGCTCCATCCTAAGCAAACATATCTATGAAGTCATGAAGTTGATTGCTGGTCGCATTTTTCCTAGTATTTCCTAAAATAAAAACATTACTATTAAAATTTCAAATTTTGTCTCTGCACCACCTAACAACACTCTGTGTAAAGAGACCATCCTTGGAGAGCAAAACTAGAATCCAGCCTCCTAATTTTTCAGAGCAGAGTGATTCGTCCAGGAACACATACCAGCAAAGAACAAAACTTCAGCTACACCCACAACTTCTTCCTGTCTCAGTGCTCATTAATCACAACTTGAAAATATCTCAGCTTTTTCTAAAGAACATCCCTACATTCATGATCAAGGCTCAGTTCCCCTTTTGTAACACTGATGGATATTTTATAATTGGAAAGTGGAGTTTCCCATTGCTTCCCCATTGACCAACATTCACGCATCTGACTTATCTGAGTTAAACAGTTGCCTGTTTACTTGACTGACTTCTGGACAGAATCCAGGCCCTGGGGAAGGGTGAGCTGAAAAGGGTAGTCAGTGGCCAGTGGTAACTTTGTACTGCATTCTTTGGCATCCGTTCCAGCTGCAGATTGAACTTTGAAACCACTTTAAGAAGACAGAGTTCCTTTCAAACCCAGAGTGCAGGATGAGGTAATTGCCCTCTTACATAATAAGTGGTAAAAATAGCTAGCCTGGGACAGCCCTGTGATAAGTGTTTTACAAACACCCATTCACAACAACCCTATGAAGTGACTATTAATGTTTCTACTTTATGGATGAGGACATCAAGTCTCAGAAAGGTTAAGCAATTCGCCCAGGACCACACAGCGTGACAGAGTCGGTATACATAGCACTTTGGAGATACAAGGGGACTTAGAAATCCATCTGGCTTTCTAGATTTTTAGAAACCAGAGAGGTTGAGCAGCTTGCCCAAAGACATATGCTAAGTGGAAGATTTGGGGATGGAATTCAGATCTTCAACTCTCAGACCCTCTCTTGCTTTCTTATTTTATCTCTTTTAAATATGGATGATTTATTCGGATGCCTGCCTGATCTGCTTCTGTTTTCTCATCATTCCACACGTCACTCCCTTCTTCCTGGTACTTTTGCTCCTCATCATCTCTACTCTAATGGAAAGCGGTGGAAGAATCTAATGAGAGTCCAAGAATGACACTTCTCAATTTGTCCTTCTGACTCAGGGGAGGAAAAAAACAGAGTGCTGGAAAATCTCTATGAATTCATTAATTTGGAATTAGCAATAATTTAACCAAAAAAGGAATAAAGCTTACCTTTATCCTTACCCCCAGAGAAAAGGATTGTTAAGCAGATAAATTGTGGAAACAGGTTAGATGGGGTCATAATGAAAAGAATTTGTTAATGAAAATTTTAATCCAATTAGAATCTAAATGTCCACCATAGGAATTGGCTAAATAAATTGTGTTATATCCATACAATGGAATGCCATGCAGCCACTAAAGATGAGGTCGTAGAGTGGTGTATGATGATACGAGAGCAAGTTTTGAGTTAGTAAATTGAAAGCATGAATACAAAATAAAATTATTTTTGACTTTCATTTTTGTAAATATATACACATAGAAAAAAAGATTGGAAGGATATATTTATAAATGGTGGTCATTTCTGGGTGATTTATATTTTCTTTTTTTGTGTGTTTAATGGTATTTTGCAACTTTTCTAAGGTAAACACAGATTACTTTTGTGATCCAAGAGAGGAAATGCCTCAAAAATTTTTGACAAGGTCATTAAGAAGTGCAATTTTCTGAAGCCCATGCTCTGAGACTGCATATACAAATAAATGAGGTATCAAATCATAAACTTTGATTTTTTTCTTTTATCTTTTATCTTTTTACAGAGCTGGCCATACATTAACAGTTTAATAATTGTCCCTACCCCAGTAGAAAAATGAGATAGTTCACAGAAGAAATACAAATGCCAGTAAACAATAAGAAAAACCTCAACCATGTCATTAATAACTAAAGAAATGTAAACTAAAATGATAACGATACTCCTCTTTTTGCCTTATCAGATTAACAAAGTTTAAAACAAATGGCAATGCCCATTGCTGGTGAAAGTGGGAAGAAACAGACTCTCTCTTACAATGCTGGTAGGAGCGAAAAATACTATGACCATCTCAGTTAACAGGATGAATCTTCATTTTCTCCTGAAACAGCAATAAAAAGACAGGAAAAGAATTTTTAAAGGTATGAAAGAATACCTATGGGAGGAGAGACAATAGTGGACGAGAGATACTAACAGCATCTTAGAAGATGGAAAATAGATTGGTGAGTGGTTGCTGAGCCAGTAGATCAGAGACTACCAAAAACCAAATGCCAGCCAGAAGTAGTGTCATGCCTCTGAAACCCAGAAAAGCTCAGGAATGGGAAGTACCAGCTGCGTCAGAAGGCGGAGCAGTAAAAACAGGAAGATGGATTGAAGTACAGTGTGTGTTTACAAAGCAGTTAGACAGGCCCTTCACAGCCAGGACAATTGGCAATTACCTCTCCTAACCCAACAGGAGACAAGAGGTATATTTTCTGGAAAAACTAAACCAGGGAATCTCCAGACTTGGGGTTACTGGGCATAACAGAAGGCAGGGTTAAAGCACTACATTATAAGGGGGTGGGGGTGGAGAGAAAGCGGGAATAGCTCAAAGGCTATATATTGAATTATGAGACCCCTGCTACCTTCTCCCTACCAGAAGGCTGGTGGCCTGACTAGTACCCTCCAGACAGGAGATCGTAGAGTTCTTCTCTATAAAATCCAACTGGCTCCAGGGGGGTCTCCCAACCACATTGCCTGGTTCCCTGACTTGATCACCTCCCAAGAGCCCCAATAGCCAACAAGCCCTCACCCACCCACACAGCCTCCAATTTACTTCTAGTTCTTTGCTCTCAAACCTAAACATTCAACAAAGAATCACCATATATTTGAAGAAGTCTTCCACATGAAAGATAAACAAAATAAGATAAAAGGAAACCAAGAGCAATAGATACAATACAGGAAGCAGAAGTAAGCTGGGGGGGGTGAGGGGGGGGGGCGGGAAAGCTTTAATAATATCTTCAGATTTATTTTTAAAAATAAATCAGATGTATTTTTAAAAATACATCCATGAGGGAGCAGATGTGGCTCAAGCAGTTGGGTGCCCGCCTCCCACATGGGAGGCCCCGGGTTCAGTTCCCAGTGCCTCCTAAAGAAGATGAGCTGACACAATGAGCTGATGACCAAGCAGACACAACAAGCAGACACAAAGAGCAGAGAGCAGATGTGGCTCAAGTGGTTGGTTACCCACCTCCCACATGGGAGGTCCCAGGTTCAGTTCCTGGTGTCTCCTAAAGGAGAAGAGCAGACAATAAGCAGACAGACAAGGGAGCCATCTCAGGGGGGAGTACATCCATGAAACAAGAACAGGAAATGCAAAATAGAAACAAGAATAAGAGTTGTTTTTTTTTCTTTTGTAAATGAAGGCTTCATTACAAACATTCAATTGAAGGGTGTGACCATAAAATTGAGAAAATCTCCCAAAAAGGAGAACAAAAGACAGAGATCCCAAATAGGATATTAAAAGTAAAAAATGAGAGGGGAAAAAAAACAAAAGTCCAACATCCAAATGATAGGCATTCCAGAAAAAAAGAAAATAAAGGGAAAGAAATTATTTTAAAAATAATAACTCACAGGAAGCAGATGTGGCTCAAGCGATTGGGTTTCCATCTACCATATGGGAGGACCCGGGTTCGATCCCTGGGGCCTCCTGGTTAAAGCAAACCAGGTCCCTGCGGTGAGCCAAGCCCGCATGCCGAGCTATGCAGCAAGATGATGATGCAACAAAAGAGACGCAGGGGAGAGTCAAGATGAGACACTACAGAAACCAGGAACTGAGGTGGCGCGAGCGACAGAGTGCCTCTTTCCCACATCAGAGTTCCCCAGGATCAAATCCCGGTGAAGCCTAGAGGATAAAAACAAGAAGAGAAGACAAAAAGAAACAGACACAGAAGATCACATAGCCAATGAACACAGGCAGCAAACAGCAGGGTGGGGGGTTGGGGGAGAAAAAAAAAAAAAAAAAAAAAAAAGAAAATTTCCCAGAATTGAATAAGTATACAAATTGAAAGGGTCTCCCAAGTACAGCACAATGATTGAAAAAACACCCACACAAAGCACATCCTTGTGAAATTTCAGAGTCCCAGAGATAAAGGAAAAATCCTAAAAATTTCCGTAGAGATAAGACCAGGTCACATACAAAGGATCAGAGATCAGAACGGCACAGAATTTCTAAAAAAAGCTTGAAGATGATGATGGAGCATTGCCTTTAAAAATTGGAAGGAGTCAGTGATATGTACATAAAAACTAAGGAAATGAGAAATTGAGGCAGTTATTAACTCTGGGGAAAATAAGTTTCTAAAAAAGCAAACACATTAATAATATGCTATATAGCTCAGAAAATACTACATGGTTATAACAATGGAAACATGAATATTGATTAAACCAAAATTAGTGATATAATTTATTAGGAGGATGGGGGAGCAATAACATAGGGCCAGGGTGCTATAAGAGTGCTATAATATTACTTTTTTTTTAAAGGAGGTACCAGGGATTGAACCTGGGACCTCATATGTGGGAGGCAGGTGCTCAACCACTGAGCTATATTGGTTCCCTATAATTTTACTTTTTATAAATAATAAGAGAAATAAAAAAATAAAGAAATAGCAACATAGGCACTTCATTTGGAAATAGAAACAACCAAAAGAATGGAAAATATTTGTTTCTAGTAGAGAGAACTTGGAAGTAGGGAGGACAGGAAAAGAAATTGCTATATTTCATTACGAGTTTTGTGTTACTTTAATAAAAAGATATTAAATTTAAAATAAATAAATTGGTATGACTTTTCTTAGGGGAAGCTGGACAAAAGAATCAAAGTTGTAACTATATGTGTGGTAATTTGGAGCTGTATGTACCCCAGAAAAACGTGTTCTTAAATTTAATCCATTCCTGTGGGTGCGAACCCGTTGTAAGCAGGACCTTCTGATGAGGTTACTTCGGTTAAGGTATGGCTCACCTCAATCAGGGGGTCTTAATCCTATTACTAGAGTCCTTTATAAGCAGAATGAGATTCAGGCAGACAAAGGGAAAGCCATGGAAAACAAGAAACTAAAATTCAACAGAACCTGGAAGAGAACTGAGAGGCCAGGAGCAGCTACCATGTGCATTGCCATGTGACAGAGGAACCCAAGACCAAGGATCACCAGCAACCAGCCCCAGAATGCCACAGTGTTCAGAGAGAAAGCATGCCTTGATTTGGACTTTTTCCTGGTCTCAAAACCATGAGCCATTAATCTCCACTGTTTAAGCCAACCTATTGCCTGGTATTTGCTTGAGCAGCCAAGGAAACTAAAACTATATGTAAAACCTTTCACCCAGCAATTCACCTCCTAAGACTTTATCCTAAGGAAATAATAATAGTATGCAAAGATGTGAATATTGTTCAACAATATTCACTGCAGCAGTGTTTATTATCATACCAATAAATTAGGGACAAACCAAACACCCATCAATATGAGGCTGGTTTAATAAATCATGGTACATCCACACAATGGAATACTATGCAGCTGTTAAGATGGACAGGGCAGATGTTTATGAATTACATGATTTGGCATTCAAGAGGTTTTATTAAGTAAAAAAAAATATTACAGGACAGTAAATAGAGTTTGATATAAAAATATTTGTTTAAAAAATCTAAAAGCCACAAGTTGCTAAAATGACAGTGTCTGGGATCAGGTGAGCTGTGTCCAGAAAACCAGTGAGGAAGAGAGCAAGGAGGAATGAACAGCCCATTTGTTTAATAAAGATAAACATTAAAAAAAAAAAAAAGTCTAGAAGTATATATGCCAAAGTGCTAGTTTTCTTTGAAGATGGGATTATATGAAGACATTCACTTTCTCTCTATTGTTTTAATTATCAACTATTATATATTTTCAGAAAAAATGCCTAGTTCCATTTAGAAAATTAAATAAAAGTAAGCCTTGAAGAATACAGTCTTAGAGTTTACAAAACACTGTCACAATCATTGCCCTACATAAGTATCACAAAAATCCCATAAAATAGAGACATTTTGCCATTGGTAAAGGAGAAAACAAGTTCAGAGGAGACGCAATTTGCCCATAAGTGAATGAGACAAGGAGCCAGGACCTAATCACAAGCCCCTGACTTGGTCAGTCCAGTGCGACTTCAATGCATCACACTGACCTTGTCTCATTCGGCACCAGATAAGCCTGTCTGAACACAGAAAAGTGTTACCCAGGCAGTCAGCAAATAGAAAACCGAATGAAGGTGATCAGAATCTTAGGGGGATGTGGGCATACATGTGGTTTCAGAAAGCCACCTCCATAGGGTTATAACCAACATCCCTGGGCAAAAACTGACCCCCCATCACAGGGACAGAGCAGGGCCTCAGTCTACCAGGAGCCCCCACCTGGCCAAATCTGGTGTCTCTTTCAGGCAGGCCCTCCCCTGGCCCAGACCTTTTCCAATCAGATCCCCACTCTCCACTGTCCCAGAGTACCTGATCCTGGGTTTCAGACTTCCCCTGATCAGATCAACAGCAGCGCACGGGGCCCACGCCAAACCAACCGAAACAAAGAAGAAGTCAACAGGAAGAGTGAGAATCGCCGCCTGACAAAAGAGGCGCAAGGACAGGATGTGGGTTTAGGGCCTGCCATCTAGAAGTGAGGCAACCCTTCCAGCCTCATGCTCAGCTGAAGTTGAGCAAGACTTCAGGGCTTGGGAGGGAAAAAAGGAAAATCAAGCCCCAACTCCTTAGCCAGCCTTCACATTCCCGCATTTCCACCGCAGGCGTGAAACCCACTGGTCTTCCAGACAAATGCTCTGCTCCCCGCCCCCACTTTCCTACCTCTGTCCCTGTGTTTGGAGGGAAAGGGGAAGACTGACACTCATTAAAAATAAGAGATGAGTGACAGTCAACTCTGCTTTTGTCCCCAAGGGGACCAGCCCAGGACATGGCATAACACATAACGTGAAGCATAAGAGCACAGACTTAAAGTCAGACAGACTCCACCTGCCACTTGTAGCAGCAAGAGCTGGAGCAAGTTGCTTTTCAACTCTGAGTCCCATTTTCCCCATCTATAAAGTGGAGATACAAGTACTGACCTCATAGCATTGTTGTAGGGTTTAAACAAGATCATGTAATTGGCTTGGCCCAAGCCCAATTAGTCCCTTTAAGATAATGGTTGTCCTTCCTCCTTTCTGCCTTTCCAAATCCAAGCCAGGTCTTTATCTGATCAGATCACCCTGGCCTGAAGGGTGACCCTGAATATCTCCTGCACCTACAGGGCTGTAGAGTTCATCTGTCAATTAGTCTCACCACAGGGAAAAAGCACCACTGCGAAGAACTGCTGCTGAGTCCTTCAGTGATAATTATTTTCCCAGTGTAACATGCTCTGTGAGCATAAGAGCTACACAGATTTGTCTCTCAATCCCCCAGGAGAGCCCAGCAGAGCACTGGAAGTTAGTCCATAAGTATTCATGGACTTCAGAGATACAAAGGAAACCTCGCCCCTATTTAAAGCTTGTAGGTTCACTCAGGAACCTGGGCTAAGGATTCCCTTGCAGTGGTACAGAGGTTTTGCAGGCTGTGACAAAGCTTTGCATGAGGGCAGGACCAGGGCAACCCTTGGCTCGCATCAGCTCCTCTCAAACTCCCCAAATACCCCTAAGGATGTGAAATGGGACAGTGTGCTGAAAGATGCACCTGGATTTGCCTGGAAGCCCTGCTCCCACCCACCTCACCCACCTCCAGAAGGAAGCCTGCTTAGCCTGCAGCCTGCTTAAATCCCCCTCAAAAGCAGCCTTGAGTTTTGCCATCTGCTGATGAGGAGACCTGCCTTCCTCCTGGCCCTCTGTCCTCACCTCCCTGATCCCCCTCTTCTCAGATGATAGAAATCCTCATAGCTGTGATGGCATCTTCTAAAGGATGGCCCTTGCCCTTTCACTCCCTTCCAATTACCATCCCACCAGAGCTGCCCACCCAACTCCCTATTTCTCTTGGCGTGCTCCAACCTCACGGAGACATACAATGTGGCAGGCACTGTGCTAAGTGTTTTACCAACAATATCTTGATTGACTCCTCAAATAACTCTGTGACTTAATAGGCTCTCATTATTCCCATTGTACTGATGAGGAAACTGAGACCTAAAGAGGTCACACAACTTGCCCAAGGTCACATAGTCAGTGTACTCACATCCTAACTTGTACCGTGGACATATTGGTGAGGTTTTGCTTAGTCTGGGAAGCTGTAAGCTCTTTGAGGGCAGAACCTGGCTTTGCTTCTGGGCCACCTCCCTTGTTACTCAGAGCACAGGTCATTGCACAATCATCCTGTTCAAATGTTAGAATGCTGAACGTCAGCCATTCCCAGGGAGCTTGTTAGAAGCATAGAACCTCAAGCCCCACCCCAGTTCTACTGAATCAGGATCTGCATTTTCACAAGAGCTCCAGGTGATAGGTTTGCTCATCAACATTGAGATCACACTACTCTAAACTGAGTTGAGGGGGTGGCACCCACAGGCAGAACAAGTATTCAAAAAAACCATGGGGCTTTTGGTCTTGGGGATTCTGCCTCTAGAAAAAACACAGTGCCAAAGAGTTAGGGCTCCCTCAGTTCCCACTTCCTAGGTCAGGTATTCTTAACCTTTATTGTTCCATGGACCCCTTTGCCAGTCAGGTGAAAACCACGGACCCCTTCTCAGAACGTAGTGGCACAGTTTCATGACACTCAATATCGGCATGTCTTTAAAATAAATTTTAGAACAAAATTATGTTTTACAACTTTCCCATAATTTCAATACCTGATAACCTAACACGGTTCAACATCTGTACAAATGGTCATTTTCAGCAGACATTTAGAAATTCGAGTTTTCCCATGGCGTCTTAAAACCATCTCTGCCATCCTTACCAACCTTTTTGCAGGCAGTTATCCACTGCACTCAGAATATGCAACATCAAAATAAAAATCATACTAAGTCCACACCACACTGTGTATTACTTAATAGATACATCACATCTGCACCAATACGTCCCCACAAGAATAATGTTTTTATTTGAATTTTCAATTCAAGCTCACGGACCCTCTGAAATCTTTCCACAAACCCCTGTTTAAGAACACCTGTCCTAGGTGCTGGTGCAAGGTCTTTCTTGGTCCTGGGACATCTTTCATAACATTGGGATGTCTTTAGAGTACCCCCTGCTGGTCATGATTAGGTATGCATCATCCATCTCTGCTTCAGGCATCCCTCCCAGAGAGCTCTGCAGCTGGCTGAGCCTTTTCTAGGAGATTCCTGTGGTTCTTTCCAGTATGGTTTAATTCTGCTCCTTCTTTGGACTTCAACATTCACCATTTCTGTCACTGGTTCAGATAACTCCTTACTCTCTAGATGATGACAACGCAGCCCCCATGTGTGCATAGCCCCTTGATATTTCTTCTTAATTCCGTTGGATTCATTAGGTATTTGCTGAGCTCCTACTGGGAGCAAAGACTACAACTGCATCAGAGCAATCCCCTTCCAACCAGCACCAAAGCAAGTGGTCAGTAAACAAACCAGGCTCACAAAGCAGTGTTCCAACTAAGGGGAAAGGCATGAAAAAAGGTTTAAAAACTACAAAAAAAGGGAAGCGGCTGTGGCTCAATCAGTGGGGCTCCCGTTTACCATATGGGAGGCCCCGGGTTTGGTTCCCGAGGCCTCCTGGTAAGGGCAGGCCCGCCCGCACGGTG
This sequence comes from Tolypeutes matacus, assembly GCA_026826555.1. Classification (NCBI taxonomy): domain Eukaryota; kingdom Metazoa; phylum Chordata; class Mammalia; order Cingulata; family Chlamyphoridae; genus Tolypeutes; species Tolypeutes matacus. The sequence continues at coordinate 5,371,753 of JAKSZT010054052.1, read as the reverse complement.
TGGTTGGCTGGCCCGGCGAGCACAAGCAGCAAGCGGGGGGATAGATGAATAAATAAATAAGATCTTAAAAAATAAAAAAAAAACTACAAAAAAAGATTTTGCAACATTCACAAGGACATATTTCTATTCATCTATATTGATATCTGTAGCAGTTTGGCAGTTTGATATAGTTGTGAATTCCAAAAACCGATATTGGATTATGCTTGAAAACTGGTCTGTTCCTCTGGGTGTGATTAAGTTATGATTAAGGCTTTGATTGGGCCATGTCAGTAGGGTGTTGAGCCCCGCCCCTTGGTGGGTGGGGAATCAAAGCTAAAAGACATGGCAAAGGACAGAGTTGGAGTTTTTGAGTTGGGGTTCTGAAGCTGAGTTTTAATGCTGGAGCCCAGGGAAGCAAGCACACAGAGGAGCTTAGTCATGAGGAAGGAGAGAAGGCCCCAGGAAGAGACGAGCCGTTCGCCTCATAGTCTACAGCTTACCTTGTGGAGAAAACAGAGGAGCTGAGCCTGGAGAGAAATGGAGCCCCAGGAAGAGAGGAACCCAAGAAGCCTGAACCCTGGCAAACATCAGCAGCTGTCTTGCTCCAACACATGGCAACAGATTTTGGTGAAAGAAGAAACTTACACTTTATGGCCTGGTAACTGTAAGCTTCTACCCCAAATAAATACCCTTTATAAAAACCAACCAATTATTGGTATTTTGCATCAGCACCCCTTTGGCTGACTAATACAATATCCATCTAAAATCAATAAGACAAGAAGAGCACCCAAATAGGAAACTGGGCAAAAGATACAGATAAGCAAATTCACAGCAGGAGAAATACAAATAGTTGAGGACACTCTGAAGACATTTCAGCCTTGTCTGTAATCAATTGTTCATTTTAAACTAAAGCAATAAAAGGTGTTATTTTTCACTTGTCATTCATGTATTCATTTTTCATTCATGTATTCATTTGTTTGCCAAACACTGTACTGTTGTAGGAGCTGGCGGTGCCACGTTGAAAGAGCAGACAAGCCCTCATGGAGCTGACATACTAGTTGGGGAGACTAAACAAGTAATCAACTAAGACCAGTTAGACTGAGATAAGTGCAATGAAGAAAGTAAACAGGGTGACATTTTAGTGGTTGATGCATATGATCACAAAGGCCTCTCTGACGAGGATTCAGCCATATGAAGGTCTGAAAAAGGGTCCAGATGGTCACTAAAGAGGAAGGAAGCCTGAGCCACTAGTGCATGTCAAAAAAGAGACTGATGTGAGAGGAGGTAGGAGAGGTGGGCAGAGGCAGATCATGGGCCTGAATTGGATTCTAAGTGTAATGGGAAGTCACCAAAAGGTTTTAAGTAGAAGAATGACACCATCTAGTGTACACATTTTAAGCAAACTTTTTTGTGTGAAATTTATCCATGTTTCTGTGTGTAGTTGTTCTTTGCTCATTCTCTTTGCTGTATAGTATTCCCTCATATGAATATGGACATTGGTGTTGTTTCCAGTTGTTGTCTGCTGTGACTAGTCCGCTATGAACATCGTTGTGCATGCTCCTTGGTGAACATATATATGCACTGCTATTAGAAATATTCCTTGAAGTAGTAGGGTCATAGGGTATGGATATGCTCAGCTTCTGAAGATACTGCCAAACAGCTTTCCAGAGCAGTGTACCAATTTACATTCCCACAGTGTATGAGAGTTCCAATTGCTCCTCAGTTTTAGTCATTCTGGTAGGCATGTAGCAGTATCTCAGTATGAATTTTTTATCTTCCTCCCCACCTCCCTGTTGTTTTGTGCTCGTTGTCTGCTCTCTGTGTGTTCGTCTGTGTCTGCTTGTCTTCTCTTTAGGTGGCACCGGGAACCAATCCTGGGACCTTCCGAAGTGGGAGAGAGGCTGCTCAATCTCTTGTACCACCTCAGCTCCCTGGTCTGCTGTGTCTTATTGTCTCTCTCCTGTGTCTCTTTTTGTTGCGTCATCTTGCCGTGCCAGCTCTCTGCATGGGCCCGCACTCCGCATGGGCCAGCACTCCTGCACAGGCCAGCTTGTCTTCCACCAGCAGGCCCCAGGAACCGAACCCTGGACCTCCAAAATGGTAAGAAATAATAAAGATTAGAGCGGAAATAAATGAAAATGATAACAAAAAAGCAATAGAGAAAATCAACAAAACCAAAAGCTGGCTCTTTGAGAAGATCAATAAAATTGACAAACCCCTCACTAGACTAACAAAGAAAAAAAGAGAGAAGATGCAAATAAATACAATCAGAAATGAAAGGGGGGAAATTACAAATGACCTCACAGAAATAAAAAGAATCATAAGAGAATATTATGAGAAACTATATGCCAACAAACTAGACAACCTGGATGAAATGGACAAATTTCTAGAAACTCATAACCAACCTACACTGACACAACAAGAAATACAAGAACTTAACAAACAATCACAATTAAGGAGATTGAATCTGTCATCAAAAATCTCCCAGCAAAGAAAAGTCCAGGACCAGATGGCTTCACAGGTGAGTTCTACCAAGCATTTCTAAAAGAATTAACACCAATCCTGTTTAAACTCTTCCAAAAAATTGAAGAGGACGGAAAATTACCCAACACATTTTATGAAGCCAACATCACCCTAATACCAAAGCCAGATAAAGATTCCACAAGAAAAGAAAATTACAGACCAATCTCTCTCATGAACATAGATGCAAAAATTCCCAACAAAATACTTGCAAATCGAATCCAACAGCATATCAAAAGACTTATACATCACGACCAAGTGGGATTTATTCCTGGTATGCAAGGCTGGTTCAACATAAGAAAATCAATCAATGTAATACACCGCATTAACAAGTTGAAGGAAAAAAACCACATGATGATCTCAATAGATGCAGTAAAGGCATTCGACAAAAGCCAACATCCTTTTTTGATAAAAATACTTCAAAAGATAGGAATAAAACGAAAATTCCTCAATATGATAAAAGGCATATATGAAAAACCCACAGCCAACATCATACTCAATGGGGAAAGGTTGAAAGCTTTCCCCCTAAGATCAGGAACAAGACAAGGATGTCCACTGTCACCATTGTTATTCAACATTGTACTAGAAGTTCTAGCTAGGGCAATTAGACAAGACAAAAAAATTAAAGGTGTCCAAATAGGAAAAGAGGAAGTAAAACTCTCACTGTTTGCAGATGACATGATCCTGTATTTAGAAAATCCTGAAGTATCCACAACAAAGCTACTTGAACTAATAAATGAGTTCAGCAAAGTGGCAGGATATAAGATGAACACGCAAAAATCAGTAATGTTTTTGTACACTAGTACTGAACAATCAGAGGAGGAAATCAGGAGGAAAATTCCATTTTCAATAGCAACAAAAAGACTCAAATACCTAGGAGTTAATTTAACCAAAGAAGTACAGGACCTATATGCAGAAAACTACAAAACAATGCTAAAAGAAATTTAAAAAGACCTAAACAAATGGAAAGACATTCCGTGTTCATGGATTGGAAGAATAAATATCGTGAAGATGTCGATCTTGCCCAAACTGATTTATAGATTCAATGCAATACCAATCAAAATCCCAACAGCTTACTTTACAGAATTAGAGAAGGCAATTACCAAATTCATCTGGAAGGGTAAGTGCACCCGAATAGCCAAAAGTATTCTAAAAAAGAAGAGCATTGTGGGAGGAATTTCGCTGCCTGAACTTGAAACATATTACAAAGCTACAGTGGTCAAAACAGCATGGTACTGGCATAAAGATAGACATACAGATCAGTGGAATAGAATTGAGAATCCAAAAATAAACCCTCACCTATACAGTCAACTGGTTTTTGACAAACCAAAATGGTAGACGGGAGCCCAATCACTTAAGCCACATCCATTTACCTCAATATAAATTTAACTGGCATTTCTCTGAAGTCTAGTGATTTTAGTCACCTTTTTTTCACATGTTTTTCAGTCATTTGGAAGCCCTCTTTTCTTCAGTACCTGTTCAAGTCTCTTTCCCTTTTGTTTATTGGGTTGCCTACTTCTTACTGATTTGTGGTAATTCTTTATAAATTCTGGATATGAGTTCTTTGTCAAATATAAATATTGCAAATATCTTCTCCTACTCTGTGGCTTGGCTTTTCATTCTGACTATGGTGTCTTTCGATGAACAAATGTTCTTAATTTTAATGAAGCCTAATTTATCCTTTTTTGTTTTGTTTTGTTTATGGTTAATGATTTTAGTGTGCTGTTTAGGAAAAACTTTGCATACTCCAAGATAATTGAGACATGTTTCCTCTAAAAATTTTATCATTTTGCCTTTTACATGAAGGTCCACAACCCAAAAGATCTTAAGGAATTGATTTTTATGTATGGTGTGAGGTAGGTTCATTTTTTTTTTTTTCCATATGATATCCAATTGACCGTACCATTGAATGAAAAAACTGACCTTTGCCACTGTACTACAGTGACACTTTTGTCACCAATAAAAAGGATTATGTATATATGGATTTGTTTATGTGCTTTCTAATATGTTTGACTGGAATATCTGTTTACAAATATAATGTTTTCTTAATTACTGCAGTTTTATAATAAATCTTGATTTCTGGTTGTTAGATCCTCTAACTTTGTTCTTCTTCAAAATAGACTTGGGCCTTTGCATATTCAAATTAATTTTGGAATCAGATTGTTAATTTCAAAAAAAAAAAAAAAGATGCTGAGATTTTGATTAGGATTGCATTGAATCTATAGATTGATTTGGGTAGAACTGACATTGTTATAATATTGTGTCTTCCAAACCATGATTATAGCATATCTCTCTGTTCATTTGGGTCATTTTCAATTTCACTCTGCAATGTTTTGTAATTTTCTGTGTGGAAGACTTTTGTTTGATTAATTCCTAGGTATTTGTTTTATTGATGCTATTATAAATGGTGTTTTTGTTTTCTAAAAGTGTTGCTATTATACAGAAAAGTAATTGTTTTTGAACATTAACTTTGTAGCAGTGAACTTGCTAAATTCACTTATTAATTATAATAGTTTATCTGTAGATTCTTTTGGATTTTCTATGTATATGATCTGCAACAAATAACAGTTTTAATTCCTCCTTTTTAATCCTTACTACTTTTATTTCTTTTCTTGCCTTATTGGATTTGCTAGGACCTCCAAGACATTGTTTAGAAGTGGTGCAGACAGACTTCATTGTCTTATTCCCACTCTCAAGGGGAAACTTTCCATATTTCACCATTAAGTATAATATTTGCTATAAATTCTGTATATACCCTTTATCAGATTAATGAAGTTCCCTTCTATTCCTACTCTGCTAAAAGTTTCTTTTTCATCAGTTGGTTTTAAATTTTATTGCATGCTTTTTCTGCATCCATGGAGATGATCAAGTGGTTTTCTCCTTTATTCTCTTAATGTGGTGCATTACATTGGTTGATTTTTTGTGTTAAGCTAACCTTCCATTTTTAGAATTCTGTTTTCATTTGTAAGCCTCTTTACTCTGCCTCCATTTTTTATTGTTTTAATTTTTATTAATAAAACAGAAAACTAAACCCAGACAATTGCTTTGCTCTTGATCTACTCTGACACTACACAAGAAAAGTGATTCTTTTTTTTTTTTTTTTAAAGATTTTATTTATTTATTCATTCATTCATCCCCCCTTGCTGCTTGCGCTCACCGGGTCAGCCAACCACGCCGTGCAGGCGGGCCTGCCCCCACCAGGAGGCCCCGGGAACCGAACCCAGGGCCCCCCATATGGTAAACGGGAGCCCTACTGATTGAGCCACAGCCACTTCCCAGAAAAGTGATTCTTAGAACAGTTATTCCTTAGGTGAGAAATGTCAATATACCAGTTCCATCAAAACTTGGATTGGAATATAAAGTTAAATAAATGAATGGAATTTTAAAAATAGAAAATTAGATATTAGAAATCACAGGGATCTCTCCCTCAAACATCAGAGGCTCCTCTTTAATAGTCTTTAATGTAGATCATTCACAATCATAACAAATTCATCGAGGTCAATCATAGTGCACAATCCCCAAAGGAAAAAACTGAGGGAACTCATGGGTAATTTTCAAGCATCATTGTATAGTCCAAGATCAAAAGGATAGTTATCTTCTTTAAACTGGATGTAAGATGCACACATGATAGTTGCCTTGGTTGTTACTTTTCCAACTACTTCAACACGATTCCAGAGATTTCTTCATCAATGGGCTCCATTGACTCAATGGTTCCATTTTTTCTTTCTCCAACTGAAAGAATAAACATTTTTCCAGTGACATGAATCTTTTTCAGCCTCCCTACAAAGGATACAGGCAGATTGATGAACTGAGCTAGCATGCTGGTGTTGATGCGCCACTTTGGCAACTCCATCACAACCTCCATGATTGCGGCTCGAGACTTAGAGCTGGCGGGAGATGGGCAGATGACTGAGTCTACCTCTATTTTTGAAGAATATTTTTGCTCTGTATAAAATTCTAGATTAACAGTTATTTCCTTTAGACCTTTAAATATTACAACATGTATCCTTGACATTTTTTTCTAACAATCTATATTATTTTATTTTAAAGGCATATGCAGGAATTCACATGCATATGTATATGCTATATACACGTATATTCATGAGTATATGTAACATATACACATATATCACATAATGTATATAACATATCCATATATCACATACCCATGTAATACACATTCACATATACTATATACATATATATATTCACACATGTTTATATTTGCATATATTTACTTATACCACATATACACATATATTCATACATTACTCTTGACTTCTTTTGTATCCTGGTTTCCATCATTTATGTTGTTCCTGTTAAGGGAATGTGTCTTTTTTTCTCAGCCAAATTTTAAGAATTCTGTTTATGGTTTTCAGAAATTTTACTACACATGTGCCTAGGTGTGGATTTTTGTATTTATATTTCTTGGGATTTGTAGAGATTCTCAATCTGCAGTTTGATGTCTTTCATTAATATTATAAAATTCTCAGCCAGTAACTTTCAGCCACTGCTTCTGACTCAGTCTCTCATTCTTCTTTATTTAAGTGACTCCTATTAAGTGGGTTCAGACCTTCAGACCATGTTCCCTATGTTCTTATGCTTTTTTTTCAGTAATTTTCATCATTTTCTCCCTTGCTTCAGACAATATTTTCTACTGACCTATCTTCCAGTGTACCAATCCTTCTTCTGTTGCATGTAATCTTCTGTTAAACCCATGTATAGCATGTTTTGTTTCAGTAATTGTATTTTTCAGTGCTAGAATATCCATTTAATACTCCATCTATTTTGAAAAACAGATTTTAGTTCTCCATCTATTTTCTTTTTTTTTTTTTTTTTTTTTTTTTTTTACCGGGAGGTACCGGGGATCAAACCCCAGTCTCTCCATATGGTAGACGGATGCCGAACCTCTTGAGCCACATCTGTTTCCCGCCATCTATTTTCTTGACTGTATTCATTACAATTATTTTAGAGTCCATGTGTGATAATACCACTATCTTTTTCTCCTTTGAGTCTGCTTCTATTGCCTTTTTTTCCCCCCTTGGGTTTTGTTCTTTTGGTCTTGTTTCCTGGTATATCTGCTAATTTTTGTTAAATGTTGGTGTTTAGTTTGCTGAAGCCTGCCAAGGCAATATACAAGAAATGGATTGGCTTTTACAATGGGGATTTATTAACTGATAAGATTCCAGCCCCAAGGCTGAGAAAAATATCCAAATTAAGGTATCAGGCAACACTTTTCTCCCCAAAGACCTGCTAAGGGTGATCCTGGACTTTTCTGTCACATGGGAAGTCACATGGCACCATCTGCCGGTCTCTGTCTTCTTCTCCAGGCTCCATTGCTTTCAGCTTCTGGCTGCTCCTTCTGTAGCTTTCTGTCTCTTGGATTCCATTGATTTCAGCTTCTGGCTTCCTCCAGCTTTCTTTCTGCTCCTGTGGCTTTCTCTGGGTTTCTCTCTGTCTCTCTCTCCATATTCATCCCATTTACAAAGGACTCCAGTAAGCAGATTAAGACCCACCCTGGGCCACCCCTTGCTGAAGTAATCTAATCAAATGATCCTTAACTGAATCTAATCAAAAGGTCCCACCTACCATAGGCTCACACCCACAGGAATGGATTAGTTTAAGAACAATATTTTCTGGAGTACATACAGTTTCAAATCACCACAGTTGGATACTGGGTAGAATGAAAAATTGTAGAGGATTTTGATGTTATTTCCCCAGGAAAAAAAAATGTAAATTTCTTTTTTGGGACATTTAGAATAGAGTAGGATAATTTTGATCCAATCCGGAATTGAGATGTTGTAGGCTGGGTTTCAGGCTTTGTGTTGGCTGGCTTATTTCTGTAATGCCCTTACATCTAAAGCACAGCCCTTCAGGGGTCGCAACTGAGACCTTAGGGTGTTTACCAGATCCTTCTTTCTTGTCAGGCCATGAATTCCAGTTTTCAAATTCCCAACACCCTGAGAGAGCAAAAACCTATGCTTAACTTTATAGCAGTTTCCTGCTTTATTTCTGACCTCCACATAGCTAATGATTTGGCAAATTCCTTGAGGGAAAAACTACATTAGGATGTGAGACTCAATTCACTGTTGTACTCTTTTTTCCCAGGATTTTGGTTCCTTAACTTCTGTCTGCCTTGGACTCCAATTTTTGAGCCCTGTGATACTGCCAAAAGCTTTAGACCACCACTTTCTGCTCAGCCTCAATGGCTCCCAAACAAATCAGCAAATTCCTAGAGGGTAAAAAACAATGGAGAAGATCCCCCTTACCTGAAAGTGTTGGGGTTTTTTATTTATTAATTTTATTTTTATTTATTAATTTTTTCTCCAGGATCCTGGTTACTTAAGGATCCCATGTGCCCATTTTGGCTGTGATGCCTTAAAACACTCTTCTCCTCAGGATTGCTAGCGTGATACAAGTCACTTTGTCATGTCCAGAAGCAAAAGTCAACTAATGTACATTTTAAAGAAGATAACTCTGACTGTTCTGTAGAAAACAGACTATGGGAGTGGGGTAAGGAGAGAAGAGTAGAAGCAGGGAGGGAATTTAAAAGACTATTGGGTGGGGAGATGATGATGGACAACAGCCATCCCAGGGAATGGAGAGAGTCTGCAGCTGTAGGCAGGATAATCCCATCCATCTTAACCATGGGATATAAGCCCCTTCTCACTTGGAGGTAGAATGGACATCACCATACCAGACTCCTCAGGATTGGGGGAAGAGCTATGGACTAGAGTGGACTTACTGGTATTCTGTTGTAGACATATTGTGATTCAAGCAATGGAAGAAATTACAACATTGATGTGGAGCCAGTGGCCACTGGATGCTTTCAGGGCAGGGAGAGGGAAAAGCAGTTGTAATACAGGGGCTTTTTCGGGACTGGGGAATTATCCTGAGTGACATTACAATGACAGATAGAGGCCATTTTACATTAGCATATAACATGCAGAATTGTGTGGGAGAGTGTGGTCTACAATGTGAACTATGGTCCATGCTTAGTGGCAAAGCCCCAGGATGTGTATATCCATTGCAGGGGATGTGCCTCACTAATGAAAGATGTTTATGCGGGAGGTTGTTGGAGGTGTGGGAGGTGGGGAACATGGGAATCCCTGTAATTTTTTGTGTAACATTTATGTAATCTAAGCATCTTTTAAAATATTTTAAAAAATAAGATAAAATAAAATAAAGACTATTGGGGAGATGATATGGCTCAGTGTTTGAGCACTGGCGTCCCACATACAAGTTCCAGGGTTCAATCCCCAGCTTGGGTACCTAAAAAAATAAATAAATAAAATTCCCAACAGCCTATTGGGAGCAGATATGGCTCAAGCAGTTGAGCGCCTGCCTCCCATGTGGGAGGTTCCAGGTTCGGATCCTAGTGCCTCCTGAAAAAACAAAAGCAACAAGCAAACAAACTAAAAAACCCACTCAAGGAAGCCAATATGACTCAGCGGATGAGCACCAGCTTCCCACATATGAGGTCCCAGGTTCAATCACTGGCCCCTGGTACCTCAAAAAAAAAAAAAAAAAAAAAAGACTATTGCAGCATTCCAAACAATTTGCTAATGATGACTTGGATTAGGATATTTGCAGTGATAATAGAGAAGTGGAAGATTTTCAGAAAAGGAAACGACAAATATTTATCAAAAGTCTTTAAAATTATATTATACTTTGGCTCATCCATTCCATTTCTAATAATTTAAGGATATTACACCAAGATTTTGCCATAATACACCTGTGGCAGTTTGATATAATTATGAATTCCAAAAATATAATTGGATCATGCTTGTAAACTGATCTGTTAATCTGGGCATGATTAGGTTAGGATTAGGGCATTGAGCCCCACCCCTTAGTGGGTGGGGAATCGAATATAAAAGGCAAGGCAAAGAATACAGTTGAAGCAGTCTTTTGAGAAGAAGTTTTGATGTTGGAAAGAAGGCCCCAGGAAAAGAGAAGTAAGCCATTTTCCTGATCGTCTACAGCTGAACTTGTGGAGGAAACAGGAGCTAAGCCCGGAGAGAAACGCAGCCCCGGGAAGAGAGGAACCCCAGAAGCCTGAACCCTGGCAAATGCCGGCAACTGTCTTGCTCTAACACGTGGCAATGGACTGTGGTGAGAGAAGAAACTTAATGCTTTATGGCCTGGTATCTGTGGACTTCTACCCCAAATAAATACCCTTTATAAAGACCAACACATTTTTGGTATTTTACATTAGCACCCCTTTGGCTGACTAATACAACACCTAGTACAGACTTTTTTAATATGGGAAAAATTGGAAACAACTAAATATCAACCAATAGGAGAGTAATTCAAGAAATAACTGCACCCATTAAAAATGAGGTATAAAAGAATGTTTATTGTGATCAGAAGATAACAACTGAAAAATAAATCAGGATATAAAAGAGTTTATACAATGTGATCCCACTTATGTTAAGAATAATTGGGGGAGTAGATATAGGTCACATGGTTGAGTGCTTGCTTCCTATGTACGAGGTCTCAGATTCCATCCCCGGTACTTCCTAAAAACAAACAAACAAAAAAATAAAAAACCTAACTCTCATTGGTGAGCAGATGTAGCTCAGTGGTTGAGCACCTGCTTCCCACGTATGAGGTCCTGGGTTCAATCCCTGGTACCTCATAAAAATAATAATTATGTATTATGGTTAAATATATACTATATAATTATTTTTAATATAACCATATAAACACTAATGATGTTATCTGTAGTGGTGGTGTAGAGCTTATGTTTTTCTTTTGTGTGTATGCATGCGTGTGCTTATATGAATTTCCCACATTTTTTTTTTCAACAGTAATTCTATTTGTATCATCAGAAAAAAATATATGAATTTTTTTCATTCCTGACCCTGGCCTCACCTGTCTCAGCTGTCATCACCTGTTCTGGGATAAAGAGTGATGATTCAGTAAATCCTCCATCAGAGGTACCCAGCTTCCCTCCCCCAAACCAGGTCCCTGAAAACAAATCTCCTTATATTCTGCTTTAGCTTCCCTTGCCCCACCCACCCCAAAACATCTTTATGTTGGGAGCTGGGCCTTCTAAAGGCTCATGCATTTGACTGCAGAGAGAGGCAGGGAATCTGAGGGGAGGGAGAGCACACGGATGAGGTGAAGTCCAGGAATGCAGCCCCACGCTGTGCTCAGGGCTTGGCACAGGCTGGGACATTCATCACTGGGGCCCTTCCTGCACACCCAAGGCCACACCTCTTCCAGGCTCTGGCCCCTCCTGGAACCTGCAACTGTGGGCCTCTGTCCTTTCTTGCCGGTTTCAGCCTCAAGTCCAATCTAGTTTTCTCTTTGGTTTGTTCCCTAGTAAAACAGATTTATTTTGTTTGTCCCAATCTGTAGCTTCCCATCCAGAGGCCTCTCAGCTCAAGTACTCAAACCTGGCCTTGAGTTAAGTCATGGAAAGCCCTAAAGTAGCCTCTTTTCTGCTCTGTGAGCCCAACCCTCTGCCCATCCCCCAAGCCACCATTCTGCATTCATACATCCCAAATCAGCATGTCCCAAAATCTGTTCACATGACGATTTTAGGTGGTACACAGTGAATCTTTTTTTTTTTTTTACATGAGTTTTACTATTTATTAAAAACATAATTGGAACATTGAACCTGTGATTTCACAGGTCTGGATGCTGAGGTTGAAGCTAGCATAGATATTTAAAATCTGGCTCAGTTTTTTTTTTTTTTAGTTAAGAAAATAATTTTACATGTGGTTCTTAGATATGGCAATAATTTGAAGCCAAGCCACTAGAGTAAGATGTCCCTAGTGATTCCTTTCTTCCGTCAAAATCTCCAGATTCCACAAGTCCCTCCTCTTCCCCATTCCACCTTCCCTCCCACTCCCATGCTCAACTTATGGAGAACCTGCCCAAGACAATGCTTCTTCACAGACAATAATAACATACAATGCCTAAAGTATGGCTCTAAGCCAATTATGGCTTCATTCTCCTGTCTTCAGCTATTATGGTTTAGTCCACTATGATCTTAAGGTGGGACTTTTGTTGTGGATTCCAAAGGAGTTTAGACTAGGAAGTAGAATCACTGTGTGGCCTAAACTTCCCCTGCACCCCATCTTTGGTCCAACATACATGAGCTGGGGTTGACAAGCTAGATTTATTCATTTAACAAACACTTATTGAGCTCTTAATAATACCAGACCCCTGAGTCTACAGGGATGAATTAGACTGGATTCCCTCCTCCGAGGTCTTAAAAGATGGACAAAAGATGCCAGAGGGGAGGTGATGAGGTACAAAGGCATCCCAGCCAAAAAAAAAAAAAAAAGAATAAAAAAAACACAGAGGTCCAAAAGCCTGAGGCTTTCCAGGGACCTGAATTAAAAGGCACTGCTGTGGCCATATGGCATGACATGAAATAGGCCAAGAGGAAAGGGTTTCAGCAGAGGGTCTGGGAAAGGCAGTGAAAGGCCTCATGTATTGGCTGGAGAGAGAGGGCTTTGTCCTTGGGGCAGTAAGGGCCCATGGAAGTCTTCAGAGGGATGAAGGGAAGTGGTGAGATCTGTGAGGACACTCTGTGTCGGCTGCATACTGCTGTGCACTTTGGGCAGGGTATAAAAGTGCCAGCTATGGGAAGCAGCTATGGCTCAATCAGTAGGGCTCCTGTTTACCATATGGGAGGCCCTGGGTTCGGTTCCCGGGGCCTCCTGGTGAAGGCAAGCCCGCCCGCACGGCGTGGTTAGCTGACCAAGCGTGCACAAGCAGCAAGGGGGGGATAAATGAATAAATAAATAAAATCTTAAAAAAAAAAAAAAAAAAGCGCCAGCTAAGGGGGCTGAGGGCTGAGTTGGGAATGGAAACCAGACCTTACTTTGCCTCCCAAGCTGTGTGTCCTGGCAGGGCCTGCGTCAACCTGGAGGAGAGGTGCCTTTCTGCAATTTACCTAATAGAGGGGCCTCTTTCGTCTTCTGTTCAAAGGACAAAGGTGCCCCCTATGCCACTAACAGCCCCAAACTATGTAATAATGGGGAGAGCCCATGAGGGTAGAACAAAGGGGACAGGTTCGAGGTGAGATTTCAGAGACGTGGAGTGGGAAGGCAAGCCCAGGGAACTGATGAGGGCTTTGATAAACTGAAACCCCAGAGCAAGCCCTTGAGCTGGCTGGAACCAAGCAGCCCAGGGCCAGACAGGTACAAATGGGTAGGGAAGCTGGCAGGGCTGCACCCAACTCGGGATCTTCCCCTGGTCTCACTATGGAGAGTGTGGCCACACCCGGGAACCCCAAGCTTCTGTGGCTGAGCTGGCAGCAAGGAGGTCAGCAGGGCCTCTTGAGGGATCACTGAAGTCACTCTTCTCCTCCCCTGTCTCTGCCTCTGAGGAGGCTTCCCTGGGGACCCTACTCCACATTTTTGGAATACTTCAGCTCTCACTGGTTAGGCCTCCTTATCTACCCACATTGACCAGGTCAGTCAAGACACTAAAGAGAGGAGGTGGGTTAGGAAGAAGGTCAAGGGTTCTCTGCCCTAGCAAATATGGGCCTCGACCTATAAACTCACATTGTCCCTCTTTCCCTTTCCGCTTCCCCACCGCCTCTTCTCTCCACCGCCTCTGGGCTGGGCCTGCAGTTTCTGGGCTCCCATTCTCTTCCCCAGCCTCCATCTCTCTTTGCCTTCTTCCCCACAGCTAGTGTTGATATTTGAGCTGATTCACTTTTACCCATTTAAAATGTCAGCCCTGGTAGAAAGAAGGTTCTGAATGGCATGGTTTGTCCCATCCTACTAGGGCTCCCCTGTCTGCTGAGCCCCCAGCCTCTGTTCTCACAGGGGTTGTAGGGAAGGCAAAGCAGAGAAATGCAGAAGGACGTTCCTGGTGAGGGCCACCCAGAGTCTCTCCAGAGGGACGGAGGGTCCAGGAGCCTTGGGGATCCCACATCATGGAGTTGCTGGTGTGGAGAATGGAGGCTCTGGAGGCGGGAGGCTGGGGACAGTGAAGGTAGAAGAGCAGGTTACTCTGGGGGCTTCTGAGGTCCTTTTGGCCTCTCTCTGAAAGAGCCATCTCAGCTTCTGGTCATCCTTCACCCAGCCTAGAGGAAGGAGCCTGAGGAAGGAGAAGACCAGAAGCTCCCAAACTGGCTGCCCATTAACATTATCTTGGGAGGCAGTTAAAAACTCCGATTCCAAGGAAGCTCTGCAAGATTGATAGTGGAGAAAGCTCCAAGATGTATTGCTGAGTGAAACAAGCAAGATGCAGAAGCATGCACATAGTGTGCTACCTTTTGGTAAAAATGGGAAAATAAGAATGTATATTTGTATTTGCTTGTATAGACATAAAAATAAATAAGAACACACAAGACTAACCACTAATGACACTGGTTACCTCTTGAAGGGGTACATGGGAAATGGGCAGATGAGGAACAGAGAGGCAGAGTCTTTTAATACTTTTTCATTTTTGACTATTCTGAACGCTCTACTTATTCAACAAATTAAATTATTTTTCCAACATTATGAAAATTTTCAAACAGACAGCAAAGGATTCATTGAAAGAATTTTACAATGTACATTCATCTATCCACCACCTAGATTCCACCATTGATAGGCAATTTCCTTGCATTATCTCACATCTATCCATCTATTATCTATCTGTTTTAGTTTCCCAACTGCTAAAACAAAATACCAGACAATGGGTCGACTTAAACAATAGGATTTACTGGCTCACGGTTTTGAGGCTAGAAGAAGTCTAAGATCGAGCCGTCAGGAAGGCAATGCTTTCTCCCCCAAGACTGTGGCATTCTGGGACTGGCTGCCAACAATCCTTGGTCCTTGGCTTTTCTATCAGATGGCAATGCACTTGGTGGCATCTTCTTTCTCTTTCAGGTTCCATTGACTTCCAGCTTCCGGCTGCAACTCATGGCTTCTCTCTGTCTCATTTTTGTTCCGCTGATAAAGGCAACTCTGATAAAGAAATTAAAACTGAGCTATAACTAACTGATGTATCTACCCTCTCAGGTAAATGTGTGTATGTAGTGTATATACATATACACACATATACATTTATAATTTTAAAAACTGAAATTATTTTTTGGAACACAAAACCAGGATAGACTATAATAATAAATATTTATATATTTAAGGGAATCTTCAAAGTCAAGCTCCACGGCAGGGCCAGTGGAAAAGATTTGGGGGGCTCGGGAACTTCCTGTTACCCCATAAATCACATTGCATAAGTCTGAGTCTAAGGATGGCCCAACCTGGCTCAGTACCCTCCCTGAGGGACACAAGGGGTATAGATACTGAGTATTTGGGGCTCCTTTCAGTAACCCCTAGAAAATCCAAGGCAGAGTCATGAGCCACACTGCTGAAGGGGCTAAGATCTTTGCAATGGGCTCCAGGAGGGGCTGAGTGAAGGATAGAAATCTTGGGAACCCTCCTGGACTAGAGTTGGCCGATAAAAGATAGGATGCCCAGTTATATTTGAGTTCAGTTAAATGAATCGTTTTTTTAGTATAAGTAGGTCCCAAATATTGCATTGGACATATACTAAAAATCTATTCATTGTCTATCTGAAATTCAAATATAACTGGGCATCTTGCATTTTTATTCACTAAATCTGTGAACCCTCTCTGGGACCCCTCACATCCAGCTCCCAGGGAAAGATCACAATGGCTGATAACCACCCACCTCCAGGTCCCTGAGTCAGGTGAGCTGGGGGCCCTATCCTGTTGTTCTCCCCTACCATCTCCAAGGTGCCCAGGGTTCAAGGCCATAGTTGGTCATGTGGGGAAGGGGATCCTGGCTTGGCCGATGTGGTCCCACTCTTGCCTTGGCTGCAACTTGGACCCCAGAGCCCTGTTCTTCAGAAGAAAGCCGGTTTCTTGGGGACACAGCCTCCAATTCTAAGAGAGCTGGGAGGGAGCCTGCAAGATGCCATCCAATTCCCCTGACTTTACTTACTTCTGCCTTCTTCTTCTTCTTTTTTTTTTTTTTTTTTTTTTATCACTAAAGAAACACACATTCAGCAAGAAAAATTCAAATATCACAGGAATGTTTGACTTAGAAAGCCCCTCTAGAGATAACTGCTAATAACAGGTTGATGTATCTTCTTCCAGATTTTCATCCACAAATACTAATGTATATTGTCATCTCCATAAATGACTTCGTATTTTTACACACTGTTCTGAAATTGTTTCATTGATTTTATTCTACCTCATTCTTTATACCAGTGCTGTTTGGTCTTTTGGGGCTCTCAACCCCTTTGAGCATTTGATGAATGACAAATGCACATGAGCACATCACACAAATACTTCTATTCGACTCAGGTGTCAGCGCCTTCTCGGGGCTGATCTACTGACCCCTTCACCCAGAGCAGGGAGGCGGGCATGTGGGAAGCTGTGATCCTGACTTTCCCATTGCTGGGCAGGGAAGGATACCCCGGGGGAGCCTCAGCCAAAGGCATCCATCGTGAGACCCTCTGCCCTCCCTACAACACCCACCCTGGGCCCTCCCCAGGCTGGGGGCTCCTCGCCTGGCATCATCATCAAGGTCACCTGACTCCAGCAGCCGCCAAACCCCTGGGCAACGCCAAGAGCCTCCTGGCCTCAAACGGGTTGGGCAACATTCACTCCCGGCGCTGTCCTCTGCACCTGCTCAGTCATTAGGCGCTGTCTCGGCCGCCGCAGCACTGACAGCAGTGGGAGGTGACCGCGCTGCCTGCCCCAACACCTCTGGTGGCTCAGATCTGCTCTGCGGGGTTTTGGGTGGAGAGGCCGATGCTGCTTCCCCTGGTCCCAGCCAAGGTGAGTCTGGGGCTCCGGCCCGGGCGGGTGAGGGGGAGGCAAGATCCAGGTGAGCAAGGTTAGACTGAAACTGAGGTGGAGCAGGGGTGTGTGAGCATGTGTGTAAGTCTGTGTGTGTGTATGTGTATGTGTGAGTGTGTATGGGTGTATGTGTGAGCATGTGTGTGAATCTGTATAAGTCTGTGTGTGTGTAAATCTCTGTGTGTGTATGTCTGTGTGTGTCTCTGTGTATGTCTATATGTGAGAGCATATGTCTGTGCATGTAATTCTCTATGAGTGTGTATATATGTGTGTGAGTGTGTATAAGTCTAGGTAGGGTGTATGTCTGTGTGTAAGTCTATTGGGGGTGTATCTGTGAGAGTGTGTAAGTCTGTGTGTGTAAGTCTCTGTGTATGTCTTGTGTGTCTGAGTGTGTGCATGTGTGTGTAAGTCTATGGTATATATGTGTGTGTAAGTGTGTGTTTGTGGTCTGTGGGTGGGGAAGTAGTCATAGGGCTGAAACCAGAAAGCCTTGTGTTGGG
The DNA here is from genome assembly GCA_026826555.1 of Tolypeutes matacus. Taxonomy (NCBI): domain Eukaryota; kingdom Metazoa; phylum Chordata; class Mammalia; order Cingulata; family Chlamyphoridae; genus Tolypeutes; species Tolypeutes matacus. Next base: position 5,353,972 of record JAKSZT010054052.1, on the reverse strand, counting down.
GCTCAGGGAGGGAAGCCGGGTGCCTGGAAGTGTCACTCTGTCTCATAGGGTGAGGGGCTTTCCCTGAGCTGGTGACATCCTCCCCACCACCACCACCAGCCCTCGCTGCGGGTTGCTGCTGTGGGTGAGGCTGGGCACTAGGGCTTCATGGGGTCAGCTCTGCTTTCTTCCCCCACCTCACCGTGGCCAGAGGAGGCAGCCTGGTTGGTGTCCCTCTGAGGAGGGAAGTTTGGGTCGCCACTTTTCCTTCTGTGCCCCTTCCACTCGTTTGACCAAGTCGGGCCTCTCCTCCATGGGGCACATGGAGCCCTCAAAGGAGGTGGTGGTATATAGCATGAGCTGTGAAGTCAGGCTGAGCTAGATTTGAATCCTGAGTCTGCTTTAAGCAGTGTGACCTTGAACAAGTTACTTAACTTGAGCCTTGAGCCTCAGTTCCCTCATCTGTAAAACGGAGATAATTCCTACCTCCCAGAGTTGTTGTCAGGCTTAAATGAGGAAGGGATGCAAAGTGCCAAGCACATAATTAGTGTTCAGCAAATGGTCGCTGTTATAATTACTTATTATTAGCTCAACTGGTTCCATCTCACCTAGGAAGATTTTCCAGCCTTCCTACTCTCCCCCTGCTCCCATCCCCTAAAGCACCCACGGGGATGCCTTTGACATCCAATCCCTTACCTTATTATTTAACTATTCTGTGCCCAAACCAGTGCTCCAGCAGCCAAGACAGAGCGCAGCTCAAGGATGGAAAATGGAATGGAATTATGAGATGGGGAGGGAGGCAAGGAGGGGTCAGGGAAAGATTGAGAAAGGGAGATGAGAAAAACGTGGGGCTGGAGAGTGGCATTGTTCAGGAGTGGATGGCATGCCTCCCCAAAGCACAGGAAGGAGAAAGGATTGCCCAGAGATGCTATCAGTGAGGGCCTGGGATGTCTTTTGCATACCCTGGATCCCTTTTGCTTTTCCTCCAACCCAGATGAGGTGTGGGGGCTCTCCTCCAACTGCATATGCCTGGGATGATACTGCTTCCTGACTTGGGTAGCATCTGCTCACCCAGTCCATCAACCAATTCTAATAACTGTCTATCATCTCTGGAATCTTCTCTCTTTCTGCCATCTCCCTCTCTTTCACTTGCCCAGGTGACCTTGGGCAAGTCACTTGCCCCTCTCTGGACCTGGCTCTGCTCGTCCATAAAACAAGGAGGTTCCACTAGTGTTCTTCCCCGGTGTTCTTTTATCTATCCTGTTATTCTCCTGCCTAACCTGAAAACTACTTCTCAGTTACCAAAACAACTTAAGCTAGTGATCATCATTCCTTCCTTTTTTAAAAAATATTTTTCTAGAAAAGTAAACTTATAAATGTATACTTGATTCTAAAGTTTCATGAAGGATTTTTTGGTCACTGTTTATCCCCAAAGCCTAGCTCTCTAGTTCAGTATCTGACACATAGGAGGTGTTCAGCAAATGTTTTTTAATAATTAGGTGGATGAATGATGGATGGATGGATGGATGGATGGATGGATGGATGGATGGATGGAT
>JAKSZT010054052.1:5238066-5350566 GCA_026826555.1 Tolypeutes matacus | reverse complement strand
TGCATTTCAGCCACAATCCCCAGGCTGGGGACCTTCAGCCATCACCAGCTGAGAGGGGAGATTGAGGAGTAGCAAAGGTTTTTCTGGAAAATAGCTGGATACAGGTGAAAGTGGGGACTGGACTGAGGCTGGGGGTGCCTCTTCTTAGCCACCGGCTTCCCCTTCCTGCATTGAACCAGGAAGAGGTGAGATGGTGGGTGACCTCACCATCTGTGCGTGCCATGGCTGTGAGGCATGAGGAAGGCTACACCTTCATCACAGTCCACACACCTCCTTCTAGAGTCCTTCCAGCGTGGCTGGGATCTCTTGTTATCTGTCTCCCCATCCAAAAGCACCTCCCTCTCCTCTCCTCCTAAGGGTCTTAGGTGCCTCCCCTGGTTTGATTCAGGTAGGCAACTGAGGAGGAAAGAGTAGGGGGCAAAGAAAGAAGAGGCAGAAGACAAGGGGAAAGTAAAAGAAGACAGCAGAAGCAGAGGCGTAGGTGGGAGTTAGGAAGGGGGAGGGAAGGAGAAAAAGACACTGATGCTCAACAGCCCTTCCCACCCACAGCTAAGGGCTCTGCCTTCTCAGAGTGGCCATGTCAGAAGGGGAGAGCAAGGACAGCTCCGGCAGCGAGTGCCCCGTGTGCTACGAAAAGTTTCGGGATCTGGAGGGCGCCAGCCGAACGCTGAGCTGCGGCCACGTGTTCTGCCATGACTGCCTGGTCAAGTACCTGCTCTCCACCCGCGTGGACGGGCAGGTCCAGAGGATCATCGTGTGCCCCATCTGCCGCTACGTCACCTTCCTCAGCAAGAAAAGCTCCCGCTGGCCCTCCATGCTGGATAAGAGCTCCCAGACCCTGGCTGTGCCTGTGGGCCTGCCCTCCATGCCACCGCCGGACACACTGGGCCACACAAACCCCCTGGCCGACTCCCAGCCTGCCTGGAGACTGAGCCAGGTGAGGCTGCCGGGCAGCCCGAGCACCCAGCGACCCTTGGAGCTCCTGCCCGGCCTGCTCCGGGAGCCCCAGATCTTCGTCATCAGTCGCCACGGGATGCCGCTGGGAGAGCAGGACAGTGTCCTGCCACGACGCAGCCTGGTGGAGCTTTCGGGGCCATCGCCGGCACCCAGATCGACCCGGTCGTTCTGCTGCCGGTCGCGGGCCCTGCTGCTCATCACCCTCATTGCCGTGGTGGCCGTGGTGGCCGCCATCTTGCCCTGGATCCTGCTGGTGAGGAAGCAGGCCTGAGTGATGGCCCCTGGAGGGGTGCGGGAGAGCAGCTGAGCCTGAGAGCTGCTCTGGGAGGGGCCCTGCTCCCCATGCTGGGCTGGCCATGGCTTGGAGGGGGCAGAGGGCCCCCTGTGCAGAGCTGGCCCCCCAGCCCTGTGGGGTGCGCGGGAATGCAGAGGGGAGGACCTGGAACAAACAGAGGTCATAAGGGTGATGCTGGATGGGAGGCCTAGTGGCTTTCACTCCACCTCTAGCTCCTCACTCCCATTTGGGGGCTTAGAAAAGACAGGGAGGTTGGGGGCTGCTGAAGCTGAGCCTAGAGGCTGAGCTGCTCTGGGCCAAAATGGAAACCCCGGGTCCCAGACCAGGGGGACAAATGTGATGGAAGCCATTCCCCAAAAAGCATCCACAACACAACCCTCTCAGCCATGCAGCTATGCTCTCCTTCCCTCCCCCATGTCCTCCCAGCCTCAGTGGCTGTGGCACAGGATTTCTGGGGGAGATAACAGAAAAGGGTCTTTCTGGGAAGCTGAGGTCACATCAGGAAATGGATTTATTGCTGCTGGCTGAGGCCAGTGAAATGGCCCACAATGGGAGTACATAGTCACCCCAAGCCCCCCAGCCCCAAGGAGTGGTCTAAATGTTGAGCCTTGGAAGGAACAGAGGGGATGCCCAACAGTTTCAGACAACTGAGACTTGAGTCACCCGAGAACTATGTGGGCAAATTAACCCCCGGTGTCCCCTGCCTCTCTCCCAGGCCTAGTCCTCCTCCTCATGACCCAAGGACTCATTAGAAGCCACACCAGTTGGGCCAGTTTCCGAGGTGGATTCCCAGGCTGGGCTGGGTGAGGAAGGGTGGAAGAAAACAGATGTGCTTGTCAAGGACGCTATTATCAGCCACCTCTTTCCCTGGAGACCCCCACCCTGGAATGTGTTGGGGGTCCCTGAGCCAGGCCACCAGAAAAGCCACAGGGTGAGCAGATGTAGCTCAAGTGGTTGAACGCCTGCTTCCCATGTATGAGGTCCCAGGTTCGGTCCCTGGAACCTCCTAAAAATAAAAAAAAAGCCTCAGATTGCGTCTTAACTGAGGACTGGGTCATTTGGGGACAGCTATTGGCTGTTTATTGAAGTCTAGAAGTCCTTAAGATTAAAAAACGACAAAAACCTCCAGCTGTTCTCTCAGAGAGGTGAGTGTTTGCTCTCCAGGCACACCAATAGCTGATCCCTCCACAACCCCTGACTCCCTCTGAAGAGTTTGTTCTCCTTGGGGAAAGAATTAGCGTTCTGCCCCTTAGCTAGGTCCCAATTGCCTGTAGTGGGGTCATCTGGGGACCACCAGGCAATGCCACCCTCCTCCCACAGGGGGTATTTGGGACATACTGCCAGATGGTTTAAAGCACTTATGGGCTTCTTTGTGCTCTTTTCAAAACTAGAGAGGGGGGTGGCGAAGATCATTGGGGGATTCCATGGGACAAATATTTATGTAGGAGTAAAAAGAATGTTAATTTACAAAGGCTCTAGTAAGTCTGTTTTAACCTCAGTCAAGCTGCTTTAAATGAGTCAGGGACTTCTGGGGGACCTGATTTTAGTCTTTTCAGACACTGTTGTTTGCCAAATGTTTATTTCAGAATACCTGTAGTGTTTTCATATTGTTCAGCAGTGACTTATAGATGGCACTTCTTTTATTTTCAAAGAATGTTAAATGTTATTTTTTAAATAAAAGTGTATATTTTCTCAAAGATTCTACAGGCTTTGCAGTGTATGTGGGAAGCTATGAGCTTGGAATTTTAAGAGAGTCTATTTTAGATGGAAAGGATGGTTTGAAAAAAGAAAGTGCAAATTAAACATTTGTTCCACCACACTTGCAAAAGAAATGCAAATTGATGTGATGCTGGCTTACCATTTTTCACTTATTAGGCTGTCAGATCCCAAAGGTTTGATAACCCACCCTGTTGCCAAAGCCAAGGGGAAGTAAGTAAGCTGTTGTTGGGAATGTACACTGGCAAAATGCCTTTGAAGGGGAATTTGGTGATACCTTTCAGAATTTCCACTTTGACCCTGCAATTCCTGGTTTAGAAATTTATCCTACACATATACTTGCACATCTGGGCAGTATAATATGTACAATGTTATGTTATTGCAGCAGTGAATGTAATAAGAAAAGATTGGGAAAACCCTAAATGTCAATCAGCAGGAGACTGGTTATATAACTTCAGGTGCATGGATTATCACGCAGCTATTAAAAGTACAAGGACTTGATGAACTGATATAGAAAGATCTCCAAGACACAAAGGCAAATGGGAAAAAGCAAGGCATAGAACACTAGTATAGGAAACTAGTTTGTGTAGAAACGGGGGGTGTGAAATCAAAATTTACATTCATGTTCACTTATTTATGCATAAAGAAATTGGGGAGATCCACCAAAAAATAACAAAAACGATTAACTGTGGAAGGGAATGAGAAAATGACGGAGTTGGAGAATTTTCACTTTACATGAAAATATTTTTTTATTTTTGAAGCAAGTAAATGTATTGCTTATTCAAAAATTTAGTTTAAAAATTATATTAGAAGCTAAAGATCTCTTCAGCGGACACACCCGCAGCCTGGGAAGGAGGCGCTGCCAAACCACTTGTCCTGTGCATCAGGAGTATCAGCCACTGGCTCAGCAGAGCTGGTCTGTTTGGTTAGAGGTATGATGCTTAGCAGGCACCCCAAGAAGGCAGGTTAATGTTTTAATATTCTCCATGTTCTGAAGTTCCTAAGAATTTTTTTGGGGGGTGCCATCATTTAAGGTGCTTGTTTTGGTTCCCCTTCTCTACTTGTCCTTTTCTTTCTCAAATAAAATCTTTTGCTTTAAGCAACCACCTTGGGGTCAGGGCACTACAGGAAGATGCTGTCAGATGGCTAGATAGATAGATAGATAGATAGATAGAAAGAAAGACAGATGATGCCTGGGTTAATCGAGAATTCTGCTCTTCGTTTCCTTCCCGTGTCCAGAGAATCCACCCCTCCCACAAACATACACATAATTTTTGCCACCTCCCATCATGACAATAACCTTAAACTCTAATATACATGTACAGTCTAGGCTTGCTAAACAAGCCTAAGGATCCTATAACATCGCCGGCTGGGGCCTGACCCAGGGTTGCCAGGGACCTGGACATACACATCAGAAACACTTCTGTGCCCTCACACATAGTCCCATGATCTCTCCCTTCTAGACAATACTCTCCTTGTAGGGAGGGTAGTTCTTACTGATCTTGGTATCTGTAGTGACTGGCATAGAATTTAATAAATAGTAAGAGCCTGACAAATATCTGTAGAATGAATGAATGAATACAAATAAACATGATGGTTTGGCCCAAGGGACTTTAGGTGCAGATATTTGGATAAAATGTCTGCTTTGATGTGTCTGAGGTCTTCACAAAGAACCTAAAGAGCCAGTTTAAATGTAGTTTTTAAAAATCAAGTAAGGAAACGGATGTGGCTCAAGAGGTTCGGCGTCCGTCTACCATATGGAGAGACTGGGGTTCGATCCCCGGTACCTCCCGGTAAAAAAAAAAAAAAAAAATCAAGTAAGAGGAATGCAAGGAAGTGGGGCTTGGTGGGGAGAGGGCAGGGAGACTAAGTGTTCATAGGGTCATGCAGGTTGGAGCTAAGACACCCCACAGACACTTGTTAAGATAAACAAGCTGCCAGTAATTTGCATCTGCGTGTACAATTTGTACCTCGACAATCTTCACAAAGTGGCCATGCTGTCCAAATGGTGGGCTGAAGGTTTAATTTTTGATGACTCAGTGTTGGATGGAGAGAGGAAGGTGAGGGCTGAGAGGGTAGGGCGGAGGCAGAGGATGATGGGGGAGGTGGAGGGAACAGAGAGGGCCTTGGTGGGGAAAGAAGATGATGAAGGGGGAGACTGGAAAAAGGAGGGTGGTGGTTAAGGAAACGAGCAAGGGCAGTAAGAGGAAAGAGAAGGGGGTTAGACCATGAAGATCAGAAAGGAAGGCAAGGAAGGTAGGAGAGTTCAGGGGCTCCCTCTGGCTTTGGGCCTGCAAAAATCAAACTCAGCACAGCCCCAGGGCCCTGGGGCCTTCCCCCCACATACCTCTCATACCAACCTGGAGGAAGGAGGACCTCCTTCTGTGTCATGCTGCTTCACACCTCCATGCCTTCCCTAAAGCTATTTCCACCACCTCGTGGAACTAATTTTAACATTCCTCAAAACTCAGCTCATGTGTGACCTCACCCCAGAAGCCTTCCCTGACCCCACAGCTCTCTTGTGCACCAGAAACACAGGACTGAGTAGACAGCTCAGGGAGCTGTTTTCCTGTAGCCTTTGATTTTGTTGTCTATCTCCCCTCTTAGACCATGAGCTTCCTGCAGGCAGAAATTTTGACTGATTTTATTTTGTGGCTCCAGTGTCCAGTTCAGGGCTAGCCCACGAAAGATGCTTCATAAACATTTGTTGAAAAGAGTGGCAGCAGAGGAATTATCACTGAATTTTTGGATTATGAATAAAACCTGGGGCTATTTCCTTCACAGCATATTTAATAGCACAACTATTTTTAAACCATGGAAACACTTGTTCTTTATTGACTCTATTCTAGCCCTCAAAGATGTGGATTCTCATTCTTTGACTTATCATGACAAACTTTGACCGAAGGCCCTGGGAAGCCAGCTGGTCTAGACTCAGCTCCCGATCTGTCACACAGCAGCCACACCTTGCACAAGCTCCTCTCACTTCTCTGTGGCTCAGTCTCCCCATTTGTAAAATGGGGACAGCAGCAACACCAGCACCCCAGGGCTATTCTGCGGATTAAAGGAGTGAATACGTGGCAAGTGCGTCCAAGAGTGCCCCTAGCACTCAGCGAGCTCACAACATCTTGTGTAATATTATGAGATGGGTTTCAGTATGACTCCTGGTTTATTCATTCAACAGAAACCGATCCCCTATCAGGTGTGCGGCAGGACATGCTAGGGGAGTTCACCCGGCACCGCAACCTGCCTCAGAATCCATTCGCAGGGGAGTGCACTCCCTTGCCCTCCTCCTCCCATCAGATTCTGAATTGAATGAGAGCGGGCAGTAAAATCCAGAAAGGGGCATCCCTCTCCGCAGCGAAGGGCCTCCTCCTCGCCCAGCTGCTTAAAAAGTGTGGTCTTGGACCGTAGGCACCATCAGCACCACGGGGAGCTCGTTAGAAATATTGATTCAGACCTACTTCGGTGGGGTGGGAGGTTGATTGGTGGCCCCGGGCCTCGGAAAGCTCCTCGCCAGCCGGAGCCGAATTTCGCGCGGAGGCCCACGACGGCCGCTGCACACGCTCACGCCACGCTGAACTCGGTACACTTGACACGCCCACGCCAGTACCGTGGCGCAGATGGGGCGTCCTAGGTAACCCAGGTGACCGGTCGGCCGGAGTCCTAGCGCCACCGGGCGGCCGAAAGCAGGACTTACCCTGTCCGGGCTAAGGGGGCGCCCGCCTTCGCGCACCGGGAGTGAAGGGTCAGGAGTCCCTTGGGACCGCTCACCCTCTCATCACTCATCCAGGCAGTCAGACCCTGAGCAGCGCTCGCCCTTCGCCCTTAGACGACCCTCCCCAGAGGCCTCAGCCGCAGAATCCAGAACTACGCATGGAGGCGGGAGTTTTGCAGTTCCTCGTAGTTTCCTTCCGAGCCACTAGGTGACACTATTCCTCGAGATCGTTCCAGTTTCCTCTTTTCGTTCAAACTCCGCGCCACTCTCGCTACAAGGGAAATTGATCTCGCGAGATCTCTTGTCAACTTACAGAACCGGAAGCAGCTTGTGGATCTCTTCCCTTTTGCGGCCATCGCTGAAGCGGCAGCGGGTGAGAATTTGCTGGGAAATCTGTCGCCATCCGTGGATGGCCACGGTGGCTCTCGCCCTGCGGGACCCCGAAACTCTCCCGGCGGCCGGATAGTAGCCAAGGAGAGGACCAGGATGGTCTCGGCCCATTTCCCCGCAGATCAGGAGCCACCGGACTGGGGAGGGAAAGAGGGAAAATGAGTGTTGGGACTCGGAAACTGGAGCTAGAGGGGAAGGGGCCAGTGGAGTTGGAGTCAGCTGTCGGCATTGTAGTTTGGTCTCGAAGTAACTACTCTCAGTAAAGAGTTCAAGAAACTTCTAGACCTTGCTCATGCATTAGAAGGCTTTTTGGACCCAAGAACTGCAGAATTTACCAGGTTCGGGGCGGGGATGCTTGACTCATTCATTTTGGAGGAAACTAAATGTGTACATACTCAAGTCCCTTAAAATACGGATACAATTAAAACGTTATGTTATATTTGAATTGTTGAGTTGATCTGTTTTGCCCTAATTCAGAGATATTTAGAAGTCCAGTCTTAACTCCCTCAAGCAGTATTGAGTTTTGAGAGTGTAAGGAAAAGTTTAATAACTGAAAAAAAAGTGCTAATACTGGAAAACTCTTAAGCTCATAAGCAAATGTAGAAGACATCCGAGTAAAGCAAAATTTTAAAAAGTTCCAAGCTTCGGTTAATAGGCCACTCAGGTCAAACAGTTTTTGATAAAAAAAATTAACACGTCAGCCTGTGAGCATTCTAAGCTTTCAGGTTGAAATTGTTGCCGTTCCTTGTCTGGAGACAGATTTTTTGCAATTTAAGATTTTAAATCTCTTGTAACTTTTTTATTTAGCCAAAATGAAGTTCAATCCCTTTGTGACTTCTGATCGGAGCAAGAACCGTAAAAGGCATTTCAATGCACCTTCCCACATTCGGAGGAAGATTATGTCTTCCCCTCTTTCCAAGGAGCTGAGACAGAAATATAATGTTCGATCCATGCCTATCCGAAAAGATGATGAAGTTCAGGTATGTAACTTACCCCTCCCAACATGTTTGGGTTGTCTTGATGGTTTTCCCACACATTTAGCTTTTAAATGCACCTGAAATGCCTTAACCAATTTCTTACTTCAAGAAAAAGTTTTTAGAAAGGGGGTTGTATTCCAAGAGTGTATCTAAGACACCAGAACAGAGGGTTGCAAGAGGGATTGAACCAGAAACTAAAAACAAAAATGCTGCTCTTCAGTTCTTAATTCATCTCTGCTCTTCAGTGAAAATCAAATATCCCAAGCATCAGGTGCAGTCATAATTAAATGAAGGAACAAGAAAGATGGTTCAGAATTGGAATTTGAATCCTCTTTTGCTTGGTATGTTTGTCATTTGAAGACCAGTAAACAGAATTGCTTAGAATCCAGTTACAGGCATGCTAACAGAACTATAGCTTCGTATGATTGTTTGCTGGCAAATAGATTTGTCAGGTCTGTGTACAGGAAAATTTCTATAAATGTTTCCTAGCTGTAACCCGCAAGTACCAATTAGAGAATTTGATAGTCTCTATAAATCAGCTTGCATATCATCAATATTTCATGAGATTAGTGCCATTTAAATAATAGGAAATGACTTCCGAAATAGTGTGGGTTGAGAACAGCCATTGGCCCCTGCTGTACTCTTATTAAAATTGCCAAAAGACTTGGGGGACATCTTAATCTTAATGCGAGAAAAGTCTGGATATTAGAAAGAAACTACTGTTCTGTTTTAAAGGGTTTTGGGTTGCTTCCTGACGAGCTAAAGACCACTAAGGCTCTTGGATAGGAAACTGTTAGTTGACTTTTGGGAAAAAAATTGGTTGACTTAACAAGCATTTGTTGCTGCCAAAGAGAGTGATGGCAAGACAGAGGTTACAATCTTATATATTGTAATTACGGAAATGACTTCTCGCCTTTGCTGTATGCCATTAGTTAGAAGTAAGTTACTAGAATACCCTGCACTCAAGGGGGTGGAGTTTGAAACACAAGGCATGAAAACCAGGATTTTGCCCACTCTGTCTGGCACTGGGTTGGACTTCTTAATGGGTTGTGAATTAAATATTTATGACCTGTTATCTTTGAGATAGAGTAACCCATTCCTTGTTGTCGGCCTAGGACATATACCAGAGTGACTTTTTATTTTATTTTTTTTACCTTTTAGCAAGCCCCCCACTGTTGAATCATACAGTGGATCTGTCATTGTAGATCTCCACAGTGGTGTGATTTATTTGCAGGTCACCTGGTATTGGCACTGGCACATTTCCCATTAAGTCTTTCAAAATTGAAGGGTCCTATATATCTGCTGATTGATTGAATGGCATGGTTTTCCTGACTTACAAAGTTAATTTTGTTCTTCCATCTTCCATATTTCCATTATTTTTGAACTTGCACTTAGGTTGTGCGAGGACACTACAAAGGTCAGCAAATTGGCAAAGTAGTCCAGGTTTACCGGAAGAAATATGTCATCTACATCGAACGGGTGCAGCGTGAGAAGGCTAATGGCACCACTGTCCATGTGGGCATTCACCCCAGCAAGGTAGGTGTTTTTGAAAATGCTCAAAAGGGGAGAGGGAGATTACATTAATTAATGTTGGCAAATATGATTACTTATTTGTGGAGCAATCCCATAGAAATAGTCCCTGATCTTAGATGTGCGAGAAAGCACATCTTAAAGCAAATACTGTATTTTCTCAATTCTATTGGTACTTGAAATTTCATTTCTGAAATCAGGGTGTCTAAACAGTGATTCCATATGTGTGCTTAATGTATGTTTTCCTCAAAAGCTTTATAAACCGATAGCATCATTTTAACAACCGATATGCCTTAGAATCTAGGAAATAAGAGTAAGATGAAATGGAGCTGACATCCTATTTGCTTCATTGTGGTAGTGACTGACACGTGTGGATAACCAGTATAATTGGCAAAAAAAGACATGGTTATTTGTAGAGAAATCAAGTTTTTAAAAAAATTAAGGGGGACGAATGCGGCTCAAATGGTTGGGCATCCGTCTCCCATATGGATGGACCCGGGTTCGATCCCCGGGACCTTCCAGTAAAAAAAAAAATTAATCCATAATGCTACACGGAGCCACGCATTTTGGATATGCCACCTCCTGTAATCTTTACAGCCCTCTGAAGTAGATATAAGCCATGTGCAGATGGAAAAATCTGAAGCTCATATACTAAGATCCCATGGATAGTGGTAGTTTCTGGTCTGATGACTTTAAATATCTAGATGCTGCTGATTCCAACCCAGACTCCAAACTCAATATCCAGTTGCCTGTGTTGTATCTCAACTTCGATATCAAATAGGTATCGGAAACCTGGCATGGTCTGTCCTGATTTTATCCTTGAAACCTTCTCATCCAGTCATCCACTGTCACAAGATCTGACAGCTCTGTACTTCCATTTGCTCAGGACAGAAATGTCATATTTGATTCTACTATCATGTTATATCCAGAATCCTGTCTGCTTCCTGCCATTCACAGTCATATTAGTCTTCTCCACAAAGTATTCCAGCGACTTACTGGTAAAATCCAAAGTTCTTAGAACAGCCAAAAGACCTGACGTTATCTCTGCTTACCAGCCACTTCTCTGATGTCACCTTAAACCACTGTCTTTTCTCACTGTCCAGTCTAGTCAAACTGACCTTGCTGTTCTGATAGCCATGCTACTCAAGTGTGTCTGCTGTTGACCGCATCATTCATCAGCTTGATAAAACTGCACGGTATAGGTTCCCAGACTTAGAAGAGTTCTGCCTCTGGACCTTTGCACTTAAGGACCTCTCTAGACACTTTTAACCCGGATGTGCTCACCCCTTTACTTCCTTCAGGTCTCTGTTAAAATGTAGCTTCATCAGTAGGACCTTTCCTAATCACCCTATATAAGGTCTGTGACAGTAGAAACTATTTTGATCACAATGCTGTATTCACAGTACCTAGCTCAGTGCCCTCTTTCCCCTCTCCCACCTTCCTCCTTAATACTAGTTGGATGTCTTAGATGTGTTGAGAAAGAGTGAGAGTGTCTGTGCTCTTGAGTTTTCACTACAGGCTTTGCAGGTTGATAAGCATTTAAGCCAAGTTTGATTTGGGGGGCTTAAGAACTGTTTCTGGCATTTAAAATAATTATTAAGTAATTGCGTTAAATATTCATTTTGTATATAGACACCCCAAGTATTAGGAATGGGATTGAACCATGGGCCCTGTGTTCTCTGCTGGTGATGACGTAAAGCTCAGAAATGTTTTTTTTTTCTTTTCTGCAGGTTGTTATCACTAGGCTAAAACTGGATAAAGACCGCAAAAAGATCCTCGAACGTAAAGCCAAATCTCGCCAAGTAGGAAAGGAAAAGGGCAAATACAAGGAAGAAACAATTGAGAAGATGCAGGAATAAAAGAATCTTATGTACAACTTCCATTAAAAACTGCTAAAATGAAATGCCTTTTGTCTTAATGTGTGATGCTTTGGAAGAGTCTAGTTAATCAGCAGATCCATCTTTTTGGTTTTCCAGTCTTTGGATTTGGAAAGGAAAGTTCAGGTGACCTTTGCTATTTGGATCCTGGCTACCCATCTTGTCTCGATTTCGAGTTGGTCTTTTTAACATTTGAGCATCAGTTCTTTGATGATTAAGGTGATTTTTTTTTTTTCTCTAACAGTTTTCTGAAATCAGGACTGGTAGGGTGATGGAGGTTTTGTTTTTGTTCTTTCACAGCCGTATTTTGAGGTATTTAATGATAGGGGAGGGGGCATTTCAACAGTTTAATGTATTGCATGAAAGTTTTGTGTTAAGCCCATTGGATAGAGAGGGAATCTAAACACTTGTCAACCAAAAAATTGCCCATGCATTTCTGTGCATTTTTCCTTGTCACGTCTTAGGTTAACAAATCATAATTAGAGCTTCTACGACTTATCAGTAGCATCTGGACCAAGGAGACAGTGAATCTGAGATACAAAATGTTCGTCTGGATTGCTAGTTAGGCATTTTAAGAGTGGATTAAGTAAAAGGTTGTAAAGTGAAGTTTTTGACAGCAGCTACCTTCCCCTTCCTCACTTTTGATTATCTAAACAGGCAGTGAATGATAGAGATTACTTTGAAAACAGGAAGCATTTATGGCTTTGCAACTAAGAGGAAAAGACCAATTTTGCCGCAGAGAACCTGAGTAAAGTGACTTGCCTAGCCGAGACCACAGGAATCGAAGTAGTAACAATACTAATTAGACCTAATTCGAAATGGGAAAAACGACGGAGGACCTCCGGCTATATCCGTTAAGGCCCTTATGGGGGGTGGGGCTTCCGGTCGGGGCGGATCCGCTTCCGGTGGGGCCTATAGCTGCGAGCAGCCTGGGTCGCGCGGGCGGGAGGTGAGGCAGCGGCGCTGGGCGGCTGAGCTTGGACAGGAGGGTGAAGAGGGTCCCCGGATTCTGCGGCCCTGGCACATCCTGTTCATTTAACTGGCCTCTCCAGTTTTACTGCAAAATGCCCCGATCGGTGGTGTCCGTCCCCACCCCCAGGCTCATTCATTCTGCTCTGGGAGGGTAGGCGGGGGTGATGATTAGCGACGGAGCTGGAATGGACCTGTGGGATTCAGGCGCCCTGGGAACCGATTTTGTGGAGTTAGGGTTGGAAGGCCTCGCAGAGGAAATGATGTCTGAACCAGGTCTACAGGAAAAGGTGCCTGTGTTGTGGAAGGTGCGGGGCGGGGGGAATGACACTGTACTGAGTGCTTTATCTGCCTTATTTAGTCTTCACTACAACCCATTGTGATGGATACCAATCTTCTCCCCATTTTACAGACGATGAAAGTGAAGCCATTCTAAGACAGTTAAGTAACTTGCTTACATTAGTCACAGTACGTGGTAGAATCAGGAATTGAATTCCAAAACCTAGACTCTTAACCATTTCTGTTCTACCTTCCTAATAATACACCTATAAGCAAAGTGTTTGACAAATGTCCTTTGAGCAACCTTTATGCTTAGATTTGTACTCATATACCTTATGAGAGAAAACTGCTAGTAGAAGTCTCAGCCCCTACCTTCTATGCAGTGAAGATTTACACAGCACCCGAACCATAGGCTAAAAATTCAAAGCAAAGTGCTCAGGTAAATGGTGCAGGCAAGGTGTTCTATGGAATTTCAGAGGGGGGAGAGATGGCAATCGGCTAGAGTTGCTCAAGGAAGGAAACTGATTTGAGCTGGGTGTAATTTGAAAAATTGCTGGAAGAACATTCCAGGAAGGGAACAGCCAAAGCAAAGGTTCACAGGTGGGTGAGAGAAGAGTAAATATGGCTTTGAGGATGCTTCTCAGTTTTGTCTAATGAAGCTCATTCATCATTTATCCACAGTGCATATCACACCAGGAAGCTGATTTGTTTAGGGCCACATTTAGTTAAGTAGGCTGTTTAAGGATGGGAAAACCAGAACCTGCTGCCTCTCCACTCCAGCCACTTGTTACTAGTCAGAAAGGGTCCCAAGGTGGCCAGATCTTCCCATTTTTCAAGAGAAACCAGAAATCTAGATTTTTTGTTTCTATCTGAAACCTCCCAATCTGTAAATGTGGGTCAAAATCATTCAGAGTTTAAAAATAAATAAACCCCTGAGTGGTCCAAACAGAAGAGATCAATTTGCCAAATGTGGCTCTTGGGCTCTGCTTTAGAATTTCATAATATAGTAAAGACCATTATCTCACATTAAAGATTATTTCTAGCCTATCTTCCATTCTTTCATGGCCTGGAGATATGGCTTCTTTCTGTGCAGTTGCTGGAGGGTCCTCAAATAGTGGTCAGTGCGGCCACTCAGTTTCTGGGAAATGTTGGTTCCAGTGAGGAGTCTAGAAGATGCATGGTTTCAAGTGGCTTTTTGTTGTTTTTGCTGCAGAACTTCTCAGAATCTTTAAAATGTCAGTTTGTACAGAGGATCTTGAACCCCGTTTTAAAGAACATTTTGTAAACCTATTTCTTCAATTCTGATATGTATTTTTTTCCCACATTTTTAAATTTGAACATACTCAATACATTTGTTTCAATATATTCATTTAATGGAGGTTCTATTTTTTTTCTCTCAAAAGAAAGTTTTCATTAAGTCAGTAGTTTTACAATTAGTCGTGTCTGGCATTTGAGATTGGAAGCCTTTGTAGTGGGGGACCTTCAGGACTTGGAAGCGAGTCCAGCTTAACTAAGACTCTTGCTCAGAACTTTTAAATTTTCCTTCTTTCTCTGCTTCTCAGGATTCTGCCCTGTGCCTCAACTCTGCATCTGACAGCTGAGGCCCCAGGCATCTTGTTTTCTTAAGATTCTAGAAATCCCTGCAATCAACAAATGAACTCTTCACCATCCTGTATCCTGGAGTTGCTCTACATAAGGAATCCTGGCCTAAGATATCTGACTGTCAGGTTTTCTGTCTGAGGAATCCTCTGATCTTTGTGGAGCATGGACTCCTTATGTCTATGTACACAGGCCTGAGTTTTCCATTCCTGCAAACAGAACCTGATGCCTCTATTTGGAGCCATCAATACCACCTGAAAGTGCCTCCCAGTCTTGAGATGCTCAAGTTCATTTGAACTCTCTGTTTCATTCTGGAACTACGTGGGTTCCAGCCCACATAGTGTCAAAGCAGATCAGGCCTGCAGACTTCCCAAGAAGGCATAACCTCTTCACCCTCAAAGCTGGCCTCATCTTGGCCATGTCAGCACCACGCTCACATTCAGAGTCATTTATGCTGGCACATCTTCATTATTGGTACCCTGCACTATTTCTTCCCCAGTTCTGCTGACAGTTCAAGCTGCTCCTTAGCTTGGGGCCCGAGACAGAGTGGTCCCTGTGGCAGCAGCCAGGATCATTTCAGGAGGCAGGGACATGGATGATATGACAAAAAATCAGAACTATTTGGAAGCCTCTCAGAAGGACTCTTACAGGGACACAATGCTGGGTGGTTATGAGAACATGGTCCCACAGGGTAAGCACTCAGAATCTTCATTTATTCATCCTACGTACAGTCATCAGACAAAACTATCATTTAAAAATACTCCATAAAAAAAAAAAAAAATACCCCAGCTGGACTGGATGTAGCTCAGTGGTTGAGTGCCTGTTTCACATGCACGAGGTCCCAGGTTCAATCCCTGGTACCTCCTGAAAACAACAGCAGCAAAAAAAAAAAAAAAACACCAGCTGTTTTCTCCTTGATTCCCTTAAAATTAGGACAACCTCTTCAGCTACAAAAAAAAATTGTTTATGTTGATTGTGGACAGCCTAAATAGCACTCCCTGGCGCTAAACTCCTGTTAAGAGTTTACTGTTTCATGTGGCATCTTCTGACAATATTCTCCCATTTATATTATTTTAAAAGGTACTAAATGCAATATTAGCCTACTGCCTTTGGGCCATTTTTCCTCCCTCCGTTAAATTAATAAATACAAGTTAATTAGGTTTTACTGTATGAGCTTTTGTGATCCTACTGATTTTCTTCAAATTCTGTTGATATGCTCTGGTTTCTTTTGGGGGGAGCGGGTAGGGATCGAACCTGGGACCTGGTATGTGGAAAGGAGGTGCTCAACCACTGAGCTACATCCGCTCCCCACATGCTTTGTTTTTGAATGGTCCTAATTGGCTTTCTAGTTGCTTTATACTATTCTACTATCTTTTCCATATAGTAGTCTTCAAAAAATCAAATGAAAGAACTAATGAAGAACTTGGGAGGTAAAGTCTCACAGATGGAGTATGGATGAGTTTAACTCTGCTCTGATTTCTTTCTCCCTTTCTTAGGAGCCTTCTTGCAGTTCTCCATGATGCCCCAGAGAGCTGGGAATGATCCATCTGGCATTTCAAATACAAGTGAGGTAGAAATGGAGATAAGAGACATGAGAGAAAAGTTCCTTATAAACGTAACAAAGTTAGTAGAAAGCAAAAGTTACAACAGCAAGGTGTTTTCCAAAGAAAAATACTTCCAAACAATAAAGGAAGTCAAAGAAGCCAAGGAAAAAGGGAAGAAGTCATCCCAGGACTATCGCCGTGCAGCGAAATATGACGTGATCTCTGTACAAGGCACAGAGAAACTAATCGAGGCCACTCACAGAGAACGAGATCGAATACGGTATTATGTACATAAGGAAGAGTTATTTGATATTCTCCATGATACACACCTCAAGATTGGACACGGAGGCCGGACACGCATGCTCAAGGAGCTGCAGGGAAAATATGGGAATGTTACCAAAGAAGTCATTGTCTTATATTTGACTCTGTGTAAACAGTGCCACCAGAAGAACCCAGTACCCAAAAAAGGCCTAACACCCAAGCCTGGGACTTTCAAGGACCTTGACTCCAAGTGCCAAGTTGAAATACTAGACATGCAATCAAATGCTGATGGTGAGTTCAGGTTTATTTTATATTACCAGGATCACTTAACCAAATTTATTATTTTACGGCCATTAAAAGCCAAACAGACCCATGAGGTAGTCAGCATCTTATTGGATATTTTCACAATTCTTGGTATACCCAGCGTGTTAGAATCTGACAGTGGCATGGAGTTCACAAGCCAGGTTGTTAATGAGCTCAACGAGGTATGGCCAGACCTAAAGATTGTCTCTGGTAAGTACCACTCTGGCCAAGGCCAGGACTCCCTCGAGCGAGCCAGCCAGGAAGTAAAGAACATGATAAGTGTCTGGGTGCAGAGTAACCATTCGCATCACTGGGCTGAAGGCTTGCGATTCATGCAGCTGGTGAGGAATCGAGCCTTCAACGTGTCCTTGCAGCAGAGTCCATATGAGGCGATGTTCGGTTGCAAAGCCAAACTTGGGCTCTATTCCTCAAACTTGCCCCGGGAAACCGTGGCCATTTTACAAACAGAGGAAGAGCTAGAAATAGCCGAAGAACAGCTAGAAAACAGTCTTTGGGTCAGGCAGGAAGAAAGGGCTGAAGTTGGAGCAGACAGATCCGATATAGCTGACGACATGGATCCCACTGGTCCCGAAGCAGCAGAGCCCAGCACCTCGCAGGGGGCCCTGGATCTCCTCTGCTGCTGAACAGACCCCTGCTGGGTGGACACGCAGGGGTGTCTCTCTGGGCATCACACAGCCTTCTGAGAACTGTTGCCAAAGCCCCAGGGGAGAAGAACAAGGCTGCACCCTCAAATCACATCATCCAAAGGGGGAAAGTGGGATCCAGGCTCTGTCTTAGTTTCCTAGGGTTGCCATAACAAAGGACGACAAACTTGGTTGACATTGCAGTGACGGATACAGGCCATTATACATTTTGCCAAAACCTGTAAAATTGTGTGGTGCAAAGTGTAAGCTATAATGTAAACTATAGACCATGGTTAGTAGCAATGCTTCAATATGTGTTCATCAATTGTAACAAATGTACCACACTAATGAAAGATGTTGTTAATGGGGGAAAGTGGGGGAGGGGGAGGGGTGGGGTATATGGGAGTCCCCTATATTTTCCCCCCCTATATTTTTTATGTAACACTTATGTAATCTAAACCTTCTTTAAAAATAAAAAAATTAAAAAAAAAAAAAAAATCCAAGAATTTACTCTCTCCTAGTTCTAGAGGCCAGAGGTCCAAAATCAAGTTGTCAGCAGGGTTGATTCTGTTTGAAGGCTCTGAGGGAACATCCATCCCATCCCATGCCTTTCTCCTGGCTTCTTATGGCTGGGGGCAGCTCAGCTCCAGTCTCTGCCTCCATCTTCACACGGGTCTTCGCATGGCCTTCTCCCCTGTGTCTCTATGTGTTTCTGTCTCTTATGAGGTCACCCATCATTGGATTTCGGGCCCACCCTAATCCAGATGATTTCCTCTCGAGATCCTTACCTTAATTACATCTGCAAAGACTCTCTCTCCAAATAAGTTCACATTCACAGGAACCAGGAGTTTGGACTTGGACATACGTTTGTTCAACCCGCTACAGTCAGTAGACGATTGTATTTGCCTGCAGAACATGAACTGATGGGGTCTGAAAAGCATAGGGCTGCCTCTTCCCCTGTCTCTTCCTGCCCCTCAGACACACACCCCAAAAGATAGGGCTGCCGGAGGAACAGCTGCAGGTGAAGGATGAGCTGTGAGAAGAAAAGAGGTTGATCCAAAATGCCCTGAAGACCGGCCACCTCACAGGCTGGGCTTTGTTTCCATGTGAGCCGGGCTTGCTCTTAGAGCCCATGCACGGGGGATCCTGTGACCTCCAGGCCACATATTATCAAAGTAGGTGAGAATCTGCCTGGCTGGGATTTGGGTCTATACCTCCAGCATGGAAAAGCAGGTTTGTGTTCCTGGCATGAGTGGCCAGGGGAAATATCAAAAGACGTGGAGCAAAATGTTGGAAGTTGGCCTGAGGTCACTGTTCCAGCCAGAGAGGCCCAGGGCAAGGGCCAGGCAGGGTCAAGGTTTATGGCAAGGAAGACTGAGGCAGCCCCAGGGAAGGAAAGTGTTCAGGAGCTGGACCCTGAGAACAGCCCCCAGGATGTTCAAGATGTCTTGGTTGAATGAATGAATTATTCGGCAGGGACTGAGAAGGAGCCCACTAGCCTTAATTCTCCCCTATAAGTCCCCTTCCTGCATCTCCCAGAGCCATCGAAAAATCATTCTACGGTTTCAAATTGCCCCTAGTGCCAGTTTCCTAAGGGGCATTGATAACCCTGATGCCGCCCCTCTCAGGATTGTCATGAGAGACTAGCAGGAGAAGGTATGTGAAGAGGCTCCCCCGCAAACCACAAAGTCTCCCACGGTGTGCATTGTCCCTGCTACTCGCAGTTCTATCTGCCTCTGTTTGCCAGGGCTGCTGTAACAAACCACCACAGGCTGGCTTAAACCACAGGAATTTATTGTCACACAGTATTAGAGGCTGTGCCTTGTCTGAAGTCTGCAATGTTCCTGTGGTGACTTGCCACCTGTCTCCTGCCGTCCCCTCCCGTGATTCTACTCCTGCGCAGTCACCTGTGTCTGTCTATAGATCCTCTCCATTTAAGGACACCAGTCATATAGGATTAAGGCCCACCCTGATTCAGTTTGGCCTCATCCAAATAGGATCTTCAGAGATCCTATTTACAAATGGGTTCAGCCCACAGCAGTGGGGTTTAGGCTTGTGGAGGACAAGCCTTATCCATGTGAACGTTGGAGACCTCCATTCATTGCCATTGCTTTGCTCATGGCAAAGCTTAGCAACTTTGCTAAGTTGGAGGGATCCAGGGAAGCTGCATTACCATGAGAGAGGTGACATCACTTTCCATTTCCCTTCCAACCCTCTAGGGGAGTAGGTATAGCTCATATTCTCCTTTGTAACAGCCTAGTAGGAACTGTGAGGCCCAACCTGACTAAGGAGGTTTCGTCCCCTTCCCCCATACTGACCTACTACCTTGCGGTTGCTTGGCAAACCAGGAACCACATCTTCAGCTCTCGTGGGTGAGAGGTGAAATGAGACACAACACCACTTTCTCTTTACTTGTAACCTAGCTGCTGCCTCACTCTGCCTTTTTTTTTTTAATGTATTTTATTTATTTATCCTCCCCCATCGTTTGCAGTCGCTGTCTGCTCTCTGTGTCTGCTTGTCTTCTCTTTAGGAGGCACCGGAAACCGAACCCGGGACCGCCCATGTGGAAGTGCCACCTCAGCTCCCAGGTTTGTTATGTCTCTCATTGTCTTTCCTATTTGTGTCTCTTTTGTTGCGTCATCTTGTTGCATCAGCTCTCCATGCCAGCTCGCCTTCTCCAGGAGGCACCAGGACCCGAACCCAGGACCTCTCATGTGGTAGGCAGAGGCCCAATTGCTTGAGCCACATCCGCTTCCCTCACTTCCTCTTTTAACTTCTTAACATTTGCAGCAGAAAAGAGAGGCGGGTACATGGAACCATTTGGGCCCTACACTGTGACCTTACTTCAGCACCTGGAATAGAGGTCTCCAGGGGGGACACCACACACTGGTTTCAGCTGGTCAGATGTAGTTTGTTCACATAATGGTTTTTCAGTTTTAAAAAATTAATTGCATGCAAATATTCTCGCTGTCCTAATTTTGTGATAATCAGGGTAGGCTAAACATTCGCTGTATTAGAAACCATGAATGTGTCCCCAGACCTAGTTTTTCTCCCTAGGTCTGGTTTTTAGAATGCTGGTGATAAACTAAGCCTGATTTATTATATGACCAGCCTGTATGGGAAATGACTGTAACTCTAGGTATCTTTGGTGAACGTTAAGGGATATAGCAGGGGGATGGATGTGGCTCAAATGGTTGGGCATCCATCTCCCATATGGAAGGACCTGGGTTCGATCCCCTGGACCTCCCAGTAGAAATTTTGAAAAAGATATAGAAGGCAGGCAGGCTGCACATGGGTGCACCGCCAGGCCCCATGAGCCACACAGCAAGATGATGACATAACAGGAGAGTGACACAAGGGAGAGCCGAGACAAGAGGTACCATATCAAATCCCATTGAAGATAGGAGGAGAAGGATGAGAAGAGAGGGCAGGAAACAGGCACAGAGAGTTGCCCAGCAAATGGACACAAAAATAGCAAAAACGGGGTGTGAGGGGGTAAAAATGGATAAAAGTAAGTAAATAAATAAATCCTTTTAAAAAAAAGTATAGGGGAGTAAGATAAGGACTAAAGTTAGTGGTAATACTTTGACAATGCTCTTTCATAATTTGTTAACAAATGTTTCACAAAAATGCAAAGTATTTGTGGTGGGGTGATGTGTGGGAGCCCTATATGATGTTATGCATGTTTGTGTTGTAAGTTCACAATGTTTACTGAACATTATTGTTATGTATGTTCATGTATGAATGATATACTTCAATAAATTGTTTTAAAAAAACTAATTGCCAGCACTTTGAAAACTGATGAGTCGTATAAAAATCTCGATGTCTAGCACTTCTTGAAAACTTAGAAAGTTCTGGCCACAGTGGGCTGACATTTCTGCATGGCAGCAAATGACCAGAGCTGAGTGGGAACCCCCCTGGAGACAGGACGCCGAGTCTTCCTCCAGGTGGCCACTCCTGATATGTGGAGGTGAATTTCCATGCCAACTGCTAAAGAAAGGCAAGTGACATCAGAATGTGAATAAAGGCCAGAAATAGACCCATCTATAGGAACTTAGAATATGATAAAAGTGGCATTTTACATTAGTAGGAAGGAATGCATTATTCAATGAATGGTGCTGAATCAACTGACTCTCCATCTGGGAAAAAAAATAAAGTCTGATCCCTAAACATAAAAGAGCTCTACAAATAATTTGGGGAAAATCAAAGATTTTTGTGATCTTGGAATGGAGAAAACTTTCCTCAGCAATACACAAAATTCAGAAGCCATTAAGGAAACGATGAGTATATTTGGCTACATAAAAATGGAAAATACCTGGATGGAAAATGACACCTTAAAAAAAAAAGTGGAAGAGAGTGGGAGAAAATATTTGCAACACTGATGACATGATAAGAGACTTAAGTTTAAAAAATAGCACCAAAACATTACTAAGGAAAAGAGCAGCCGATAGAAAAGAGGCCAAGGCTAACTACAGCTAAGTGGCTAATTATGCTTGGTGTTGGACCCCGTTTGCAACTGGATCTGGATTCAGAACAGGGCTGTCAATTTTCAAATGAGACAGATCCAAGCTATTTGAGAGTTTCCATCATATGTGTGGAAGAAGGGGAAAGTGTTACTGATCTCATTTTGTTTTGTTTTTAATTTTTATTGTGGTAACATATATACAACCTAAAATTTCCTATTTTAACCAGTGGTGTTAATTACATTCATACTGTCATGCCATCATCACCACCATGACCAAAACTTTTCCATTACCCTCCAGAAATTCTGTACCAATTAAGCATTAGCTCCTGTAACCGTTGGCCAATTTGATGTAATTATGAATTCCAAAAATATAATTGGATCATGCTTGTAAACTGATCTGTTAATCTGGGCATGATTAGGTTATGATTAGGGCGCTGAGCCCCGCCCCTTGGTGGGTGGGGAATCGAATATAAAAGGCAAGGCAAAGAACAGAGTTGAAGCAGTCTTTTGAAAAGCAGTTTGATGTTGGGAAGAAGGCCCCAGGAGAAGAGAAGCAAGCCGTTCACGTGATCGTCTATAGCTGACCTTGTGGAGGAAACAGGAGCTAAGCCCGGAGAGAGAAACACAGCCCCGGGAAGAGAGGAACCCCAGAAGCCTGAACCCTGGCAGGCTGTCCTGCTCTAACACGTGGCAACGGACTGTGGTGAGAGAAGAAACTTACCTCTTTATGGCCTGGTATCTGTGGACTTCTACCCCAAATAAATACCCTTTATAAAGACCAACCCATTTTTGGTATTTCACATTAGCACCCCTTTGGCTGACCAATACAGTTCCCTATTCCCTACGCCAATCCCTGCCCCTTGTAACCTGTATTCTAATTTCTAACTATGAATTTTCATATTGTATTTATTTCATGTAAGTGAGATCATGCAATATTTGTCCTTCAGTGGTCCTATTTTGACTTAAAAGAGAAATCTTACTGATAAGGAAGAGGGAAATGGAAATTGCTACATTATTTTCAGGGCAGCCAAGCAGAATGACAGATTTTCTTGAAGTAATTTTTATAAGGCATGGCAAACAATTTTTAAAGTCTTGGAAGATCAATAAAATCCTTCTGTTTAAATAACACTTGCAAGAGCAGACTTATTTTAGCAGAAAACAGAACAAACTGGTAACAGTTACAAATGTTCATACAAAATCTCTGTTTTGCACAGGAGAAACAAATTGATATTCTCAAGAAAGATCTTAATTTAATACCTCATCCACCTACATGATGTGACCTAGTGTTGTGATGTAGGGTGATATCTCTCCCTCCACAGTCTGCAAGAGAGGGGAAATGTTGCCAGAGCTTTCTAAGATTCCTTTGGTTAATTATGAAGACTTGCATATTTAAGGCTATTCTCTGGAATTCTGTTGTCGTAAAGCCTATGGGACTCAGTTTTACTGGGAATAAGATGGAGACTGGACTAAAGAAGATTTTACATAACAGTGAAGTAAGGAGCCTGTAGCATTTTTCTTCCACAGGGCTAAAACTCTGCCTCGCATATAAAATAGATCTGTAACCTTGAATAAATCCCCTAGATTGTAAAATAGGAATAATAATAATAATCCTAACTTCATAGACCTGTAGTGAAGATTATGAGACTACGTACTGTGTTAATGGGGGGAGGGTATTCCTCCTCTAATTTAGGGAGGTTTTGCACAGTACCATCTCTCCAGAGAATGACCAGCAAAATTAGGACATGTCATTTCCTCCAAAAAAACAAAAAAAAAAAAAAAAAAAAAAAAAGAAAAAAAAAACGAGAGAGCTAGAGGCAGAATAGCAGCCAGTCTGGGTCCTCCATCCTGGCGTCTGCCCTTGGCACAAGGCTCAGTGGCTTTGTGCCACAGTCCCTCTGCCAAGTCACATAAAAAGCCACAGGCCGGCCCTGGAAGCCTGGAACCCTCAAAGTTGACTCCTCAGGGCAGCTGCAAGAACTGCACAGTTTCTCCACCTGCTTTCAGGGTTCAGGAGTGCAGTGGAAAGAGCTACTCTGGGCCTCAAACGCCCCTCTGCTTTTAACCAAGAAGAAAAAAGGGTTATTTTCCATCCGGGAACCCTACCCCATGTGTGAAAGCACTTTAAGGGCTATAAAGGGCTGCATGAATACAAAATGGGACATTATATCTATTACTCTCTCTGAGGTCACTGGTGCGCCCCCAATTGCTGAGCACAGTGGTCTTTTCTCAGTTCTAATCCATCCTGACTTTGTGATATTAAATATACTCCAGCCCTCACCCTACCTCTTTTTGTAATGTCTCCTTTGGTTTCTGTGGTATTGAACTCTGATGTTTTTCTCCTGCTTAATCCTCCCTTACTGCTGCTCTCCCTCATCCTCTCTTGAGGTATTGTTTTCCAAGAATCTGTTTTGGAAGATAGCAGACTAGAAAGACACAGGACTCTCTCTTCTCCTCCAGAAAAATAGCTAGGGGACAGGCTGAAACATCCCAGAAAAAGATCTTCTAGGGTTTAGGACACCAGGCGAAGACTGGACACCCCCCAGAGGAGAGAGAAACAAAGGAGTGGAATCACGAAGGCAGAACTATGAGTTGAAACTAGCAACTTCTGTGGGCACCGTCCCCCACACTAAAGACACTTTAGAATACTAAGGCCTCTGGGCAGGTGGCCACAGACAAAGGAGTGTTCAGGGATCCACCACCCCAGGAAAGGGGAAAGAGAGGGACACAGTCTAAGGCCGACTCAGCTTTTGGTCTGCTGTGTCCCACAAGCCCTTCCAGGCCAGGTGGGGCCACACCACTGTTTGCCTTGGGAGCTCTCCCACATATAAGTCCCAGGTTCGGTTCCCAGTGCCTCCTAAAGAGAAGACAAGCAAACACAGAGAACACAGCAAATGGACACAGAGAGCAGACAGCGAGCGCAAACAATAAGGGGGTGGAATAAATAAATAAATCTTAAAAAAAAAAAAAAAGGGAAGTGGATGTGGCTCAAGTGATTGGGCTCCCACCTACCACATGGGAGGTTCCTGATTTGGTTCCTGGTGCCTCCTGAAGAAGACAGTGAGCTGACATGACAGGCAAGCACAGCGAGCTGACGCAGCAAGATGATGCAATGAGAGACATAAGGAAAGCATAATGAGAGACACAACAAAGCAGGGAGCAGAGGTGGCTCAAGTGATTAAGCACCTCCTTCCCACATTGGAGGTCCCGGGTTCAGTTCTCAGTGCCTCTTAAGGAAAAAAGGAAAGACGAACAGACACAGCAAGTGCAAACAATGAGTAGGTGGAGAGAAAGAAAAATAAATCTTTAAAAAAAGAAGAAGACATTGAACGAACACAAAGAAGAATTTTTGAAGTACTGAATAGAAAAGTAACAAAACTCATGGGAATGAAAGACACAATAGGTGAGATCAAAAACATATTAGAATGCAAACATTCTCGCTGTCCTGATTTTGTGATAATCAGGCTTAAACATTCGCTATATTAGAAATCATGCATGTGTCCCTAGACCTAGTTTTTCTCCCTAGTTCTGGTTTTT
The DNA here is from genome assembly GCA_026826555.1 of Tolypeutes matacus. Classification (NCBI taxonomy): domain Eukaryota; kingdom Metazoa; phylum Chordata; class Mammalia; order Cingulata; family Chlamyphoridae; genus Tolypeutes; species Tolypeutes matacus. The sequence continues at coordinate 5,325,511 of JAKSZT010054052.1, read as the reverse complement.
AGAATGCTGGTGATAAACTAAGCCTGATTTATTATATGACCATTCTGTATAGGAAATGACTGTAACTCTAGGTATTGTTGATCAACCTTAAGAGATATAGCAGGGGGACAGATGTGGCTCAAATAGTTGGGGGTCTGTCTCCCATATGGAGGGACCTGGGTCCAATCTCCCAGGAAAAATTAAAAAAAGAAAAATGGAGAAAGCACACAGGCCACCAGCCCTGTGTGTGGGTGCACTGTCAGGCCCCATGAGTGGGTAAGCCCACCAGGCCCTGTGCATGGGTGTGCCGTCAGACCCCATGTGTGGGTGAGCCGCCAGGCCTGGTGCACAGGTGCACTGTCAGGTCCTGCAAGCCACGCAGCAAGATGACGACATAACAGGAAAGTGACACAAGGGAGAGCCAAGACGAGACGTGCTGGAAAACTAGGAACTAAGGTGGCACAGGTGGTAGGACACCTCTCTCCCACATTGGAGTTTCCGAGGATCAAATCCCAGTAAAGACAGGAGGAGAAGGATGAGAAGAGAGGGATTGCCCAGCGAATGGACACAAAAACAGCAAAAACGGTGGGGAGGGGGTATAAAAATGGATAAAAGTAAATAAATAAATCCTTTAAAAAAGAAAAGTATAGGGGAGTAAGATACGGACTATAGTTAGTAGGAATACTTTGACGATGCTGTTTCATAATTTGTTAACAAATGTTTCACAACAATGCAAAGTATTTGTGGTGGGGGTATGTGTGGGAGCCCTGTATGATGTTATGCATGTTTGTTTTGTAAGTTCACAATGTTTACTGAACACTTATTGTTTATGTATGTTCATGTATGAATAATATACTTCAATAAATTGTTTAAAAAAAAACACATTAGAAGCATACAATAGCAGACTTGAAATGACAGAAGAAAGAATAAGTGATACCGAAGACAGAACAGCTGAAATTGAAGAGAGAAAAGAACAGAGAGAGAAAGGAATAGAAAAAGTTGAGCAGAGGTTCAGGGAATTGAATGACAACACGAAATGCAACAATATATGTGTCATGGGAGTTCCAGAAGGAGAAGAGAAGGGGAAAGGGACAGAAAGAGTATTTGAGGAAATTATAGCAGAAAATTTCCCAACTCTCAAGAAAGAAATGAACTTATATGTCCAAGAAGTGCACTGTACCCCAATCAGAGTAAGTCTGAATAGACCTACTCCAAGACACATACTCCTCAGAATGTTAAATGTCAAAGATAAAGAGAAAATTCTGAGAGCAGCAAGGGAGAAGAAAACTATCACATACAGGGGACATCCAGTAAGACTTAGCACAGATTTTTCATCAGAAACCATGGAGGCAAGAGTGGTATGATACAATAAGAATACTGAAAGAGAAAAACTGCCAGCTGAGAACTTTTTTTTTTCTGCTTGAACTGTTATTTATTAAGTATTATTTTTACAAATGCCTTTGCTCTAGTTTGTCTTCGTTTCTTCCCACCCTCTTGCCATTTTTGCTCGCCTGGAGCAGTTTAAACTAGACTGCAAGACCGTTTCTGCCTAGCTAATGCTCAACACAAGTGTCAGTCAAGGTCCCAGTGGCTCGATTACCTCCCCAGTGGCTGGCTGTATTGATTAGGAGAGGAGCGCACAGATAATCAGAAAGGGGCTGGCGTTGGCATTGTGCCACAGTCGTGACAGCTGCTTCCATTTCTAAGAGTGGAAAAGAGAATGATGTTTTTACATTTTAACACAACTGGAAATCTCTTGAGCTGTCACAAATTCAGTTAGGACAGTGAGCAGTTCACAAAAAACAAAACAGCGCTCAGTTCCGCTTAGTTTTATCTAGGAGTTCGTTCTCAGAGGGGATTACAGTGCGTGGACAATGCCACAGATGACAAATACACTGGTCCGTGTACGACAAGAATCAAAAGCAAGTTAAAAACCCTCTCCAGTGGAGAGCGTCTCTGCCACTTCCCTGTTTCTGGCTCAGGCCCCCCTGGCCCTGGCTGTGCATCTGCCCAGACGTGGGGGCGTCAGGGCCACGTGGACACACCTGCTGCACCTCAGGAAGAGTGTGTGAGAAAGAACCAGGGGCTGCTGTTTTCCTTTCTCAGGCCTCCCTTTTGACCAGGGACAAAGTCAGGCCACGGGATGTTAATCCATAATATCTAGATTTTCACCTGTCAACAGAGAAATAGCAAACTGAGCTGCAAGGCAACAGAGGCTTTTTTTGGGGGTCTGAGAGTTGCAATTTGGGGAGCACAGAGTCAGGTAGTGACCAGCTGAGAACTTTTTATCCAGCAAAATTGTCCTTCAAATATGAAGGTGAGAATAAAATATTTACAAACAAACAGAAACTAAGAGAGTTCATAAAAAAGAATCTACCTTTGTAGGAAGTATTAAAGGAAGGCTTAGAGCCTGAAAGAAAAAGACAGGAGAGACCTGGAGGAGACTATAGAAGAAAGAACATCAGGAAGGATAACCAAAAGAGTAAAAAGACAAACCAAGGAAAGCAGACATGGTTCAAGCAGTTGGAAGCCCACCTACCACATGGGAGATCCCAGGTTCAGTTCCCAGTACCTCCTAAAGAAGATGAGCAAGACAGCAAGCTGACACTATGGGCTGGCGCGGCGAGCTAATGCACCAAGATGACACAACGAAATACCACAACAAAGAGACACAACAAGGAAACAAATGAGAGACACAACAAGCAGGGAGCGGATGTGGCTCAAGCGATTGGGTACCTCTCTTCCACATGGGAGGTCCCGGGTTTAGTTCCCCGTGCCTCCTTAAAAAAAAAGAAGACAAGCATACAATGAACAGACACAGAGAGCAGACAGCAAATGCAAACAACGGAGTGAGGAGGTGTAGAAATAAATCTTTTAATTAAAAAAAGACACAAAAATATATGACATATGAAAATCAAAGAATAAAATGCTGAAGTAAATAATGCATTTACATTAATATCATTGAATGTGAATGGTTTAAACTCCCCAATCAAAAGATATAGGCTGTCAGAATGGATTTAAAAAAACACGCACCACCTGACAAACAGCAAGAAGGTAGCAGAGTAAGGAGCTCCTAGAGTCAGCTCATGCTATAGGGCATTTAGTAATCACCCAGAGCTATCTAAGGAACCTGTTTGGGGGCTCTAGGAGACCAGAAGAGCATCCTGGAACATCCTTGAAAGAATGGAAGGAGGAGACTGCCCATCTGCAGAGAAGATTCATAAGTAGAGCACTCCACGCCACGGAGGCCGGTGCCCATCCTCCACTGGAGGCACAAGCCACCTTGGGAGCTATTCTGTGGCTGGAATTGGAAGCTCCATTCCCCATAAATGAGGGAGAAAGAGACAATTGGGCAGCGACCTCGGGCTACTGATTAGTAAATTCGGCAGGCTAAAGTATAATCCTAAGAAAAACTGAAGTTTGAACCTCTCCAAGTCGGAAAGAGGCCAGTAGCTGCCATTTTAACTGCCCCTGGCATGAGAGGAAGCAGCACGGAATGAAAATCACAGTGCTGGTAGGGACCAGCCTCTTTCACCTGGATCAGATTGCAGCTCTAGCCTAAGCCCCAGCCCCACCTCTGGCAGGGAGGTAGCTGACGGGACCTGCACCAGCCTTTCTGGGAAAATACAGGCCATGGAAGCTGGCGATCATCCTACTCTGGTGGCACAAGCCACCTCGGCAGCTATTCTGTGGCTGGAGTTGGAGGCTCCATTTCCCAAAAACAGGGGAGGAAGAGACGGTTGGAGCTGCCCATACCTGCAGCTCCATCCCTGCCCTAGGCAGGGGAGGAAGGGGTGTGAGGTTTTATTAGTCTCTCTAGGCAACTACAGTCTAGGCCTGCAGGATTTGGATCATTACACACAGCTGTGGCTCTGTCCCTACCCCTGACAAAGGAGAAAGGTGGGAGAAGCTCCATCGGTCCCTGGGGCAATGCCGGCAGCTTGAGCCTCCACAGCTTACAGCACCAACTACATCCTTGGCTCCTACTACACAACCAGCAAGAGAAAAAGAGCAAGAAATCCCTAAACTAAAGAGAGAAACTGCACCCAGAATAAATACATCTAGTAATCCAGATGCCAAGACACCAACAAAAAAATTACAATCCATACCAAGAAACAGGAAGATATAGCCCAGTTAAAGGAAAGATAAGCCTCCAGATGACACAAAGGAGTTGAGACAACTAATCATAGATGTTCAAACAAATCTCCTTAATAATGTCAATGAGATGGCTAAAGAGATTAAGGATATTAAGAAGGCATTGGATTAGCACAAAGAAGAATTTGAAAGCATACATAGAAAAATAGCAGATCTTACAGGAATGAAAGGCGCAATAAATGAAATTAAAAATACAATTGAATCATATAACAGCAGATTTGAGGAGGCAGAAGAAAGGATTGGTGAGCTTGAGGAAATAGCCTCCAAAAGTGAACATGTACAGGAACAGATGAAGAAAAGATCGGAAAAAAATTGAACAAGGTCTCAGGGAACTAACCGACAGCAAGAGACGTGCAAACATACAGGACAAGAGTGTCCCAGAAGGAAAAGAGAAGGGAAAAGGGACAGAAGGAATATTTGAAGAAATAATGGAAGAAAATTTCTCAACCCTGTTGAAGGACATAGATATCCGTGTCCAAGAAACACAATGTACTCCCATCTGATTAAATCTGAATAGTCCATCTCTGAGACATAGACTAATCAGAATGTCAAATGCCAAAGACAGAGAGAATTCTGAGAGTAGCAAGAGAAAAGCAATGCATAACATACAAGGGATACCCAATAAGATTAAGTGTCAATTTCTCATCAGAAACCATGGAGGCAAGAAGGCAGTGGTATGATATATTTAAGACACTGCAAGAGAAAAACTTCCAGCCAAGATTCTTATATCCAGAAATATTGTCTTTCAAAAATGAGGGCAAGTTTAGAATATTCACAGATAAACAGAAACTGAGTTTGTAACCAAGAGATTGGCTTTGCAGGAAATACTAAAGGGTGTGCTACAGTCTGAAAAGAAATGATAGGTGAGAGAGTCTTGGAAGAGAGTCTAGAAATGAAGATTATATCAGTAAAAGTAACTATAAGTCTCAAAAGAGTGGTGAAAAAAAAAATTTGACAGATAAAACCCAGAGGTCAAAATGGGTGATGTAAGAACTGCCTTTACAGTAATAACACTGAATGTTAATGGATTAAATTCCCCAATGAAAAGACACAGGCTGGTGGAACGGATAAGAAAATATGAGCCACCTATATGCTGTCTGCAAGAGACTCACCTTAGAGCCAAGGAAACCAATAGACTGAAAGAGAAAGGTTGGAAAAAGTTATTCCATGCATGCAATAACAACAACAACAACAAAAAAAAAAAAAAAACTTGAGTAGCTATATTTATTTCAGGTGAAATAGACTTTAAAAGACACTAGTAGGGAAGCGGCTGTGGCTCAATCAGTAGGGCTTCCGTTTACCATATGGGAGGCCCCGGGTTCAGTTCCCAGGGCCTCCTGGTGAAGGCAAGCACGCCCGCACGGTGTGGTTAGCTGACCCAGCGAGCACAAGCAGCAAGGGGTGGGGGATAAATGAATAAATAAATAAAATCTTTAAAATAAATAAATAAATAAAAGACACTAGTAATGTGCAATCTGAGGAGGAAGTCAGGAAAAAAAATTCCATTTACAATAGCAGCTAAAATAATCAAATATTTATGAATAAACTTATCCAATGATGTAAAGCACTTATATTCAGAAAATTACAATGCATTGTTAAAAGAAATTTAAAAAGACCTAACTAATTGGAAGAACATTCCTTGCTCATGGATTGGAAGACTAAACATTATTAAGATGTCAATTCTACCCAAATTGATATACAGATTCAATGCATTCCTGATAAAAATTCCACCAGCATTTTTAAATAACTGGAAAACACGATTATCAAAATTTATTTGCAAGTGTAAGGGGTCCTGAGTAGCCAGAAACATCTTAGAAAGGAAAAGCAAAGTTGGAGGACTCTCACATTGAGACTTTAAATCATATTACCTAACTATAATGGTAAAAACAGCATGGTACTGGCATAAAGACAGACACATGGACCAATGGAAACAAATTGATGGTTCAGAAACAGACCATTACATCTATGGTCAAGTGATTTTTGACAAGCTTGTCAAATCCACCCAGCTCGGACAGAATAGTCCATACAAAACAAACGGTGCTGAGAGAACTGGATCTCCATAGCCAAAAGAAAGAAAGAGGAGCCTTATCTCACACCTTATACAGAAATTAACTGAAAATGTATCAAAAACCTAAATATAAAAGCAAAAACCATAAAGCTTTTAGAAGAAAATGTAGGAAAACATCTTCAAGCCTGGGTTGGTGGTGGATTTTTAAAGGAGATAAAAGGAGGACTGAGATGGACTACTGATGTTTAATGTATATAGAAGTTTTAATTAACTTTACTATAAAAGTGTGGAAATGTATAGAGTTGGTGGTAACATTATAGTGAGTAACAACTGGTTTATAAATGGGAATGTGGCTGGAAAGGCTAGTCTACAGCTATAACTATCAATTGAAGGAAAGCTAGAGGATAATCTAGGGACTGAATAAAACAGTAAACCCAGAGGTGGATGAGAATTGTAGTTGATGGTACAGATGCAAGAGTGTCCTTTGTGAGCTAGAGCACATGCACGTCAAAACTGCAGGTGGTGGGAATGTGGAGAAGCATGGGAAAAATACTGGAGAGATCTATTGACTGTGGTTAACACCAATACTGTAATATTCATGCATCTATGCCAAAGATGTACTGTGTTGATAGTGGGGGAGTATGGAAATAGTGTGTCAATGTATGCTATGGACCATGGTTAGTGGTAATAGTCTGATGATACTATCTCATAATCTCTAACAAATTTTTTTTATCTTTATTAGTGTGTGTCCTTTTTTTTTTAAAGACTTTATTTATTTATTTACTTTATCCATTTTAAAACCCCCCTTCCCCATTTGCTGTTTTGCGTCCATTCGCTGGGCAATTCTCTGTGTCTGTTTCCTGCCATCTCTTCTCATCCTCCTCCTCCAGTCTTCACCAGGATTCGATCCTGGAGACCTCCGATGTAGGAGAGAGGTATTCTGCTGCCTGCGCCACCTCAGCTCCTGGCTTCTGGAGCTTTCAGAGCATCTCGTCTTGTCCCTCCCCTATTACGTCATCATCCTGCTGCATGGCTCCTGGGGCCCGACAGCTCAGTGGCACACAGAGCCTGGCAGCCCATTCGCCTTCTATATATATATTTTTTATTTTACCGGGAGGTCCCAGGGATCGAACCCAGGTCCCTCCATATGGCAGACGGACGCCCAACCATTTGAGCCACATCTGCCCCCTCTAACAAATTTTATACCACAGTGTGGTGTGTTGATAGAAGGGTGTTGTATGGGAAATCTGCACATGTGCATGACTGTTTTGTAAGTTCACAATTTCTAGGGTGGTTTGGGGGAAAAAATACACCAAATGTAAGATATGGGCTATAGTTAGTAGTAAGATTTTGATGATATTCTTTCATAATTTTTAACAAATGTCTCACAACAACGTAAGGTGTTCGTGGTGGGTTAAAGTATGGGACCCCTGTCTGATGTTGTGCTTGTTTGCTTTGTAAGCTCACAACTTTTACTATACACTTACTGTTTATGTATGTTCATGTATAAATGATATAATAATAATAATAATGGGGTGAGTTGGGAGAAAAATACATCAAATGTAAGATTAAAAAAAAAAAAATGCACCATCCAAACGCTGCCTACAAGAGACTCATCTTAGACCCAGGGATACAAACCGGCTGAAAGTGAAAGGTTGGAAAAAGATACTTCATGCAAATAGCAACCAAAAAAGAGTAGGTGTAGCTATATTAATATTGGACAAAACAGACTTTAAATTCAAAGAAGTTATGAGATAAAGAGGCCATTATATATTAATAAAAGGGACAATCCACCAGGAAGATATAACAGTCATAAATATCTATACACCTAATCAGTGTGCCCCAAAATACATGAGACAAACTCTGGAAAAATTGAAGGGAGAAATAGACATCTCTACAAAAATTGTTGGATAATAAGCTGTACAATAATCTACAATTAGATAAAACAACTAGACAGAAGATCAACAAGGAAATAGAGAACTTGGACAATATGATAAACAAGTTAGACCTAAAGACATATATAGAACTTTGCATTCAAACTCAGTGCACTTACATTCTTCTTAAGTGCCATGGATCTTTCTCCAGGATAGACCACATGTTAGGACACAATGCAGCTCTCAATAAATATAAAAAGACTGAAATTATACAAAGTACCTTCTCAGATCATAATGGAATGAAACTGGAAATCAGTAATAGACAGGAAAAGGTAAATTCACAAATGTGTGGAAGCTAAACAACACACTCTTAAATAATCAGTGGGTCAAAGACGAAATTGCAAGTAAAATCAGTAAAAATATTGAGAAAAATGAAAACAAGAACACAACTTATCAGAACTTATGGGATACAGCAAAGGCAGTCTTGAGAGGGAAATTTATAGCCCTAAATCCCTATATTAAAAAAGAAGGGAAGCAAATGTGGCTCAAGCGATTGGGCTCCTGTCCACCATGTGGGAGGTCCCAGGTTTGATTCCCAGGGCCTCCTGGTGAAGGCGAGCTGGCCTGTGCAGCAAGCTGGCCCAACAAAAAAGAGACAAAGAGGAGAGACAATGAGAGACACAACAAACCAGGGGAGCTGAGGTGGCTCAAGCAATTGAGTGCCTCTCTCCCACATCGGAGGTCCCAGGATAGGTAACCAAGTGCCTCCTAAAGAGAAGATGAGAAGAGAAGACAAGCAGACACAGAAAGCACACAGCGAATGGATACAGAGAGAAGACAGAGCGCAAAAACAAAAGGGCGTGGGAATAAAGAAATAAACCTTAAAAAAAAAAAAAAGGGCTAAAATCAAAGATCTGACTGAACAACTAGAGAAACTAGAAAAAGAACAGCAAATCAATCCCAAAGCAAGCAGAAGGAAAGAAATAATAAAGATTAGAGCAGAAATAAATTAAATTGAGAACAAAAAAACAATAGAGAAAAATCATCAAAACTAAAAGCTGGTTTTTTGAGAAGATCAATAAAATTGACAAACCCCTAGCTAGACTAACAAAGAAAAAAGAGAGAAGATACAAATAAATACAATCAGAAATGAAAGGGGGGAAGTTACAACTGACCCCACAGAAATAAAAATAATCATAACAGGATATTATGAGAAACTTTATGTCAACAAACTAGACAACCTAGATGAAATGGACAAATTCCTAGAAATGCACAAACTACACTGATGCTACAAGAAGTACAAGAACTTAAACCAATCACATTTAAAAATCACATTTTAAAATCACATTTTGAAATCACATTAAAAAATCTCCCAACAAAGAAAAGTCCAGGATCAGACAGTTTCACAGGTTAGCATTTTGAGAAGAATTAACACCAATCCTGTTTAAACTTCCAAAAAATTGAAGAGTAGGGAAAATTACCCAACACATTTTATGATGCCAACATCACCCTAATACCAAAGCCAGATAAAGACACTACAAGAAAAGAAAATTACAGTCCATCTTTCTAATGAACATAGATGCAAAAATCCTCAACAAAATACTTGCAAATTGAATCCAACAGCATATCAAAATACTTACACATCATGACCAAGTAGGATTTATCCCTGGTATGCAAGGTTGGTTCAACATAAGAAAACCAATCAACATAATGGGGGATGGATGTGGCTCAAAGGGTTGGGCATCCATCTCCCATATGGAGTGGACCTGGGTTCGATGCCTGGGACCTCCCAGTAAAAAACAAACAAATAAACAAAAAGACACCACATTAACAAATTGAAGGAAAAACACACACACACAATCACCTCAATCAACACAGAAAAAGCATTCGACAAAATACATCATCATTTTTTAAATAAAAACACTTCAAAAGATAAGAATAGGAAGAAAATTCCTCGATGTGATAAAAGGCATATATGAAAAACCCACAGGGGAAGCAGATGTGGCTCAAGCAATTGATTTCCCCTCTACCACATGGGAGGTCCGTGGTTCGGTTCCCATGCCTCCTAAAGAAGACTGCAAACTGGCCCAACGGGTAGGCATGGTAAACTGATGCAACAAGATAACACCACAAGAGACACAAGAAGAAAAAACATTAGAGACACAACAAAGCGGGGAATGGAAGTGTCTCAAGAGATTAGGTGCCTCCCTCCTTCATTGGAGGTCCTGGGTTCTGTTCCCGGTATCTCCTAAAGGAAACAAGGAAGACAAACAGACACAGCAAGTACAAATAATGAGGGGACAGGGAGAAATAAATAAATAAAATAAATCTTTAAAAAAAAAAAAAAAAAAACAGCCAACATCATACTCAATGGGGAAAGGTTGAAAGCTTTCCCCCTAAGATCAGGAACAAGACAAGGATGCCCACTGTCACCATTGTTATTCAACATTGTACTAGAAGTTCTAGCTAGGGCAATTAGACAAGGAAAAAAAATTAGAGGCATCCAAATAGGGGAAGAGGAAGTAAAACTCTCACTATTTGCAGATGACAAGATCCTATATTTAGAAAATTCTGAAATGTCTACAACAAAGCTACTTGAGCTAATAAGTGAGTTCAGCAAAGTGATAGGATACAAGATCAACACTCAAAAATCAGTAATGTTTTTGGGTTTGTTTGTTTGTTTGTTTTAAATTTTATTTTATTTTTTAAAAGATATTTAGATTACACAAATGTTGCACAAAAAATAAAGGGATTCCCAAATGTCCCACTCCCCACACCTCCCACTCAGTAATGTTTTTGTACACTAGTACTGAAAAATCTGAGGAGGAAATCAGGGGAAATTTTCTATTTACAATAGCAACAAAAAGACTCAAATACGTAGTAATTAATTTAACCAAAGAAGTACAGGACCTATATGCAGAAAACTACAAAATAATGCTAAAAGAAATCAATGAAGAACAAAACAAATGGAAAGACATTCTGTGTTCATGGATTGGAAGATTAAATATCATGAAGATGTCAATCCTACCCAAACTGATTTATAGATTCAATGCAATACCAATCAAAATTTCAACAGCCTACTTTACAGAATTAGAAAAGGCAATTACCAAATTCATTTGGAAGAGAAAGTGCACCCGAATAGCCAAAAGCATTCTAAAAAAGAAGAGTGACATGGGAGGAATTTCACTGCTTGACCATGAAACATTACAAAGCTACAGTGGTCAAAACATCATTGTACTGGCATAAAGATAGACACATCAATCAGTGGAATAGAATTGAGAGACCAGAAATAAACCCTCACCTATACGGTCAACTGGTTTTTGACAAACCTAACAAGTCCATGTTAACAGGACAAAACAGTCTCTTCAACAAACAGTGCTGGGAAAACTGGATATCCATAACCAAAAGAATGAAAGAGGGCTCCTATTTCACTCCCTATACAAGAATCAACTCAAAATGGATCAAAGATTTAAATATTAAAGCAAGGACTATAAAACTACTAGAAGAATATGTAGGGAAACATTTTATTTTTATTTTTATTTTTATTTTTTTTTAAAGATTTTATTTATTTATTCATTTATCCCCCCCTTGCTGCTTGTGCTCGCTGGGTCAGCTAACCACGCCGTGCGGGCGGGCTTTGCCTTCACCAGGAGGCCCCGAAACGGGAGCCCTACTGATTGAGCCACAGCCGCTTCCCTGTAGGGAAACATTTTAAAGACCTTATGGTAAGTGGTGGTTTCTTGGACCTCACACCCAAAGCACGTGCAACAAAAGAAAAAATAGATAAATGGGACCTCCTCAAAATTAAACACTTTTGCACCTCACAGGACTCTGTCAGAAGGATGAAAAGGCAGTCAACTCAATGGGAAAAAATATTTGGAAATCACATATATGATAAGGGTTTAATATTCAGGATATATAAAGAGATGTTACAACTCAACAATAAAAAGACAAACAACCCAATTGAAAAATGGGCAAAAGACTTGAATAGACATTTGTCCAAAGAAGAAATACAAATAGCAAGAAAATACATGAAAAAAATGCTCAACATTACTAATGATTAGAAAATGCAAATCAAAACTACAATGAGATATCATTTCACACCTATCAGGATGGCCACTATTAAAAAGACAGAGATCTACAAGTGTTGGTGAGGATGTGAAGAGATAGAGACACTTATTCACTATTGGTGGGAATGCAGAATGGTACCGCCACTGTGGAGGTCTGTTTGGCAGTTCCTAAAGAAGTGGAATATATATTTGCCATGTGACCCTGTAATACCACTACTGGGTATATACCCAGAAGAAATGAGAACAGTGATATGAACAGACATCTGCACACCGATGTTCATAGCAACATTATTCACCATTGCCAAAAGGTGGAAACAACCCAGGTGTCCATCAATAGACGAATGGATAAACAAACTGGGGTCTATTCACACGATGGAATATTATGTAGCTGTAAGAAGAAATGAAGTCGTAAAGCATATGACAACATGGATGAACCTGGAGGACACTATGTTGAGTGAAGCAAGCCAGACACAAAAGGACAAATACTGTATGATTGCGTTACTATGAACCATACATATTGTGTAACATATTGTATGATTCCAATTATACAAAATGTAAATATTAATCAATTTATAAAATTTAACTTTGATTAGTGGTTATGTAGGGTTAGGGAAAGCATGCTAAGGGATGTGGAGTTTTTCTTTTTGGAGTAATAAAATAATTCTAAAACTTTTTGTGATGATGAATGCACAACCTTGTGATTATACTAAAAACCACTAATTATATACTTTAGGTATGGTATAGGAATATATCTCAATAAAACTGCTTAATAAATAATTGTGGGAAGCAGATGTGGCTCAAATGATTGAGCTCCTGCCTACCATACAGGAGGTCCTGGTTTGGTTCCCGGTGCCTCCTGGAGAAGACTAGCAAGACAGCAAGCTCAAACAATGAGGGGAGGGCAAATAAATAAATAAAATAAATCTTTTAAAAAATTGTGCAAGAATAGCCAGAAATAGCAGCTATGTACAGCAGGGGAAGCAGAGAGATTGAGGAGTGAAGAAGCTTCTTGTTTGTTTTTTGTTTATTAGTAGTAGTAGTATTGAAATAATGAAAATGCACCACTAATGATTGAAGTGATGAATGTGCAACTATGCAATTATGCCAAATACCATTGATTGTACTCTTTGGATGAATTGTATGATTTATTAATATGTATCAATAAAATCAATTTGGGGAAGCAGATGTGGCTCAAGTGATTGGGCTCCCGTCTACCATATAGGAGGTCCAGGGTTCGATTCCCAGGGCCTTCTGGTGAAAAGCAAGCTGGCCTGAGTGGAGAGCTGTCCCAAGTGGAGTGTTGGCCCACACAGAGAGCTGGCACAGCAAGATGGCACAACAAAAAGAGACACAGATGAGAGACAATAGGAGACACAGCAGACCAGGGAGCTGAGGTGGCACAAGAGATTCAGTGCCTCTCTCCACTCTGGAAGGTCCCAGGATCAGTTCCCAGTGCTACCTAAAGAGAAGACAAGCAGACACAACACACAGAGAGCAGAAAGTGAGTTTAAAAAAAAAACAATGAGGGGAGAAAGGAAGAAATAAAAAAATAAAATAAAATCGACTTGGAAAAAAAAAAAAAATTACCATTGTTTAACCTGAACAACAAAAAACAAGAATCTGTTTTGGTTTTTTTTCTTTCTCATCCTTGACCGTTTTCTTCTAGTCTCGTTTTCAGTAGTGATATTTTTGTGCAAGACTCCCTCAGCCTCTCTCAAGCTCCAGCCTTCTAACAACTTATGGGCTTTTCAGTGCCAATAATCACCCCCAAACATTCTCTTTCTTCAGTGCTCCTTAGTTCTGTTAATTGCACACAAGCTAGACACCTCAGTCATCCTCAATGTCTCATTCTCCCTCACTTCCTAGAGCTAAATACATCCCTACCAGTGGTAGATTGTATTTCTCAAAGATGGATGTAACAGTATATCAATAATACGTGTTCTTCTAGAACCTTCCACATCCCTATCAATAGGTGGGGTTTTTGTCACCTCTGCTTGAACCTAGGTAGACCTTTGTCTCTGCCTTGACCTATAGAGTATAGAAGTAGTGATATTTGTCTTCCGTGGCTAAATCATAAAAATACCACCTGTTTTGCTCTCCTGGAATGCTCACTCAGGGAACCCAGCCACCATGCTAAGAGGAAGCCCAAGCAGCCTGTGGAGAGGCCTACATGAAGAGGAACCTGGCCCAGCTCTTAGCCCTGGGTTAAGCTCTCAGCCAACAACCACAACCAACTTCCTAAGCATCTTGAAAGTGGACACTCCAGCCCCATTGGTCTTCCCCAGATGATGCAGTACAGAACAGAGATAAGCTCTGGCCGAATTGCAGAATCAAAATATATGATTGTTGCTGTTTTAAGCCACTAAGTTTGGGGGTAGTTTGTTATGCAGCAATGGATAACTGATACACTAATTCTGAAATGTCTCTTAAATCTATTACCATTGCTCCATTCCCCCAGGTCAACCCCTTGTTATCTTTCGCCTTGCTCACCTGGAAGACAACCTTCCTAATCAATCTTCTGGAAGTAAAGCTCTGCTCAAAATAATAGTTAACATTTATGTATTGAGTGCTTATTTATGTACAGTGCTAAGTGTTTTAAATTCATTATCTTCTTTAATCCTTACTATAAAGTTGGTTGGAGTTGAAGAAATTAGTTTAAATAGGCAAAGTAACTTTAGGATTTAATTTCTCTCTTTTGTAGGGGAGGAAAATGGTGCTCAGAAAGGCTAATAACTAGCCCAAGATTTAAACCTTAGTCTAAGTCCAAAGTCAGTCACAACCACCTTCCTTGCTCAAGAATCCTCTATGACTCCCCATTGCTCATGGCATAATGACTTAAACCTGACATCCAAAACACCCAAAATTTGGTCCCAACTACCTCTGCAACTTTGGTGTTGTGGCCTCAGGTCTAGGCACATGAACTGTTTGGTTACACTTGCTTTGGGTGGGGTGTTGGGAAGAAACTCAGGCTGTCGGCTAGTCTAGACACTGCTAAGGTCATTTATTCTTTCCAGGACTCGATTTCCTCATCTAAAAACGAGAGATGGAAAGATGATTGAGCCCACTCATACTGAAGTTCTTTTCTAGCTCTAACTTTCCGGACACTGTGTAGTGTGGAAAACACCCTCTTGTACCTTTGTGCTTCCTACTTCTCCAAGAACCCCACTGCTTGAGCCAGCCCTCAGGGTCCATGTCTCCACCTGCTGGGAAGGTGAGAGAAGATGGGAGAATCAGAGATCACTGCTTTTGTAAATGTTCTCAGTTTACCATGTTATCAGAAGTGGCGTTATGATGTGGAACAGAATCTGCTTTGCTGCAGCTCTGGGGAAGAAGGGACTTTTCTCTTATATTTCTGAGGTTCTATTACATGTTTTTTTGAGACTAAGCATCAGAATATCATTAGCGCTGAGAGGGAAGGGGGTGGCACCTCAGTAGCTCAGACATACACTCTTGCTTCCACATTAATTTGCATACTTTCTGGACGCTAGTGCAACAGACCATTAAGTCATGGTTTTCCAAAGGGAGATCCAGACAGCGCGTGGCCACTTGCATCTGCGTCTATGCAGTTGGTTTTAACCTTTCCAGATTCGGTGGCTTTTGGGTTTCAGAATTTTAAGGGAAAAGGGTTTTAGTTTTGGTTTTTAGTGTGCTTTACACATATCTTTTCCATTCGTTCTGTGAAAGTTTTACAGAAATTGATTTTAAACCTGAGACACTTTTAAATATAAAAGAGCAAGAGAGAAAAAAAATAAAAGAAAGAAAGAAAAAGAAATAGAAAGGAAAAAAGAAAAGAAAAGAAAAAAAAAAACTAAAAAAAAAAGAGCAAGAGACCTCCCAGACTCCGTCATTCAAAAATTTAACTGATGGCCAAACAAGTGTGCCTCTGGAATCTTCTGAGTTTTGTCCAAAATTCTACCCCTTCGAACTTATTGAACTTGCCTTCTTTTTTAGTTCCTGGTTCCTTTTTATTTTTATTATCTTGGCACTTATCTTTGTTTACCCAGGTTCGGACATTTTTACCCTAGAATTAATTAACCCAGATGGTCAGCTCTACTGTGTTTTCCAAGCAAACAAAATGGGCAGGAAATATGAGCTTCCTGAGTAAATTGGCTTTCCGTTCTGATATGAGACTTTGCCTTGTAGAAGCTTGTTTTTCACATGTCTACTTTTCTTATTTATAATTGATTTAGGATGCTATGTTTTGGTTTGGATCTGAGTAGATTTTACCTTTTTTCATTTAAAAATTGATCCTGATATTTTGCTTTCTACTCCCGCCAAGTCTCCTTTGTATAATCTTATTGGTCTGTTTAATTTGAACTGCTACATGCTCTCTGTTGACTAAGCTCCTTACCCTAAATGACTTCTCCACACCTGGAGCTTTAGCCCAGGATTTATTTTCACTTTTCGGCACTTCCCCCTACACTATAGGGTGGGTGGTTGAGGTTGATGGGCTCCCAAATAAGCCTTTCCCCTTTGGGGTGTGCACAGATGGGCCACTCCCAACTTTGGTGAGTCATCCAGCGGCCAGATGTTTGCTCTCTCCTCCTCCCTACTCGGTTCCCAGCTCTGGAGAAGCCATGCTTGAAGGACATCACTTCTCTGTGCGCCTGTCTACCTCTCGGTGCGGAGGCAGGAATGCTGGGCAATGGCTGCCTCAGATGTAGGCACCACTCTGATCTTGCTTCAACACATGCCCAAATCACCAGTCCTAACACAACTGCCTTCCAGTCCTGAAACCCTGCCTCTCTGCCCGAACCACTCCAGACTCCTGGAAGCTGCTGCCCTCCTTCCTCTCCAGGTGCAGGTGCTCTGTTATTGTCGACGGAGAGGGTTCTTGTTGGAGAGCAGGAAAGAATTCAAGGACCCAACCAGGCAACAAGATGGTTTATTGAACGATGTTAACGTATTGAACAGTGTTAAAGGAAGGAAAGCGGAAGCAAGTGGGTGGGCCGTGTGCTGAGAAGCACACAGGTAGCCTTCCTGCAGAGAGCTACTACCTCCAGGGGTTGTTAGTTGGCATCCTATAAGTCCTTGGGCAAGGGGCAGGTTACTGGATAAGTTGTTTGCATCACCTTAGGCTTCTGTGTCTTGCAAGCAGGTGTCTTTCTCCAGAAGTCTCTAACTATTGTCAGCTGCTCATCTTTCCCCATCAAGGGGTCTTTCCCCACCTGCCTCAGGCCTCTAGATACCTGCCTCAGGTCTCTAGATAAGTGGCCACCTGCCCCAGGTTTCTAACTACCTGATTCTTCACATGCTCCAGTTTTCCTATTCTCCTATCTCATTATCAGGGAGAGAGCCTTTGGCCTTAGGACCTGTGAACCTGGGACTACAGGGGAATAACTTGAAGATTGCTCTTGGGTCTGGAGAGACCAGATCCTCTGAGATCAAGACTCATTCTGTCTGAATGGATAAACAAACTGTGGTCTATTCACACGATGGAATATTATGCAGCCGTAAGAAGAAATGAAGTCATAAAGCATATGACAACATGGATGAACATGGAGGACATTATGTTGAGTGAAGCAAGCCAGACACAAAAGGACAAATACTGTATGAATGTGTTACTATAAACCAAATATATTGTGTAACACAATGTTTGATTTTAAAAAAAAATTATATGTATCTATTACATTTAATTGAGAAATGTATATATTTATTCAAAAAAAAAAAAAGAATCATTCTGTCTTCAAGCCCTGACACCCCCCGCGTTGCAGATGCCACAAGATGACTCACAGTTGCCTAAAAGCCCTGCAGCCCCTGGGCTGTTTGCCCTTCTGTACACAGGTATATTCTAGGGACTCAGCAGAATACAATGTTGGGCAAATCCCTTCTCAGCAAAAGGAAACTGAACCCAAATTTTCAGTGTCCTCTTCCCAAGGACAGTTTCTATCCTGATGAGTGGCTTCACCCCAAATAGCAGCCCCCACTGAAAACAATTCTTCTTTCCCATTAGTTGAATCCCTCAGAGACACTCCTTGCTACAAAACAGGAAATTTCAGCTTGTTTCTGCCATACCCTCTGTGAGGACAGAAAATTATAAGCCTTGTGTCTTCTCCAATGTAGAAAGTATAACTCTTTCTTGGCACTTGGTTTTCACTTGCCCGGTTTATATTTTTGTTTCAGCGCTGGCTGGCTTATCTTGGCTGGAGCCAGGGACTATAAACTTCAATTAGTTCCTTAGGGGAAAAACAAAAAAACAAAACAGAAAAACCTTTTTCAAGATAAAAGTTTAGGAAAACAGATGTG
The DNA here is from genome assembly GCA_026826555.1 of Tolypeutes matacus. NCBI lineage: Eukaryota > Metazoa > Chordata > Mammalia > Cingulata > Chlamyphoridae > Tolypeutes > Tolypeutes matacus. The sequence continues at coordinate 5,307,179 of JAKSZT010054052.1, read as the reverse complement.
GCTCACGTGATTGGGCTCCCGTCTACCATATAGGAAGTCCAGGTTCGATTCCCGGGGTCTCCTGGTGAAAGGCAAGCTGGCCGTGCTCAGCGAGCTGGCCCGTGTGGAGTGCTGGCCTACGCGGAGAGCTGCCGCAGGAAGATAACACAAAATATATATATATATGTATAGATATAAGAGTTTATTTACTTGAATGCTGTGAAAAGCAGGATGCTGAGTGAGGCAATTTGGAAAACTGTAATTAATATAAAAAGAATATAAAAGAATATAAAGAATATAATCTATATTGAGGAAAAAAGACCCAATTGTCAAATGTATATCTATACTATATCTTACAATCCTTCCTTTTTCTGTAAAGATTATTATGTAAAAGTTTCTTTATGGGGGCGTCCGTCTGCCATATGGAGGGACCTGGGTTCGATCCCCGGGACCTCCCGGTAAAATTAAATATATATATATAGAAGGCGCATGGGCTGCCAGGCTCTGTGTGCCGCTGAGCTGTCGGGGCCCGGGAGCCATGCAGCAGAATGATGACGTAACAGGGGAGGGACAAGACGAGATGCTCCGAAAGCTCCAGAAGCCAGGAGCTGAGGTGGCGTAGGCAGCAGAATACCTCTCTCCTACATCGGAGGTCTCCAGGATCGAAGACTGGAGGAGGAGGATGAGAAGAGATGGCAGGAAACAGACACGGAGAATTGCCCAGCAAATGGGCACAAAACAGCAAATGGGGAAAGGGGGGTTTAAAATGGATAAAATAAATAAAATCTTTAAAAAAAAAAAGAAGTTTCTTTATTCAGATTTCATAAATTTATTGTTATCTCCTGTGGAATATTACCAGCATCTTCAAGCCTTGCTTCCCTTCACCCCCAGCTGCTCCAGCCAACTCAGCAGGCAGCCAGCTACTGCATATCTTTTTGAGGCTGGGTTTATAACCCAAATGTGCAGCTTGTCTTTTGGTCTTCGGGCCTGACCCTAATGCTTTCCTTTCTTGCCATGTTTTATTCCTGCTGTTCCGGGTGGAGAGCTGGAGCAGCTGGGGGTGAAGGGATGGTGGTACCCCTCACAGCACGGAGCACTGTGAGTTCTCAGTGATCTGAGCTGCACACAGAGTGTGGAACTGCTGCCCAGGGCACAGGGCTGGGCTGGCCTCGTGGCAGTGCAGCCACACCACCTATTGTGCAGTTTTGTTTTGTTTTGTTTTGTTTTGTTTTGTTTTGTTGTTTTGTTTTGTTTTTACCGGGAGGTCCCGGGGAGTGAACCTGGGTCCCTCCATATGGGAGACGGACGCCCAACCATTTGAGCCACATCCGTCCCCCTGTTTTGTTTTGTTTTTGAGGTACCAGGGCCGGGGATTGAACTAGGACCTAGTATGTGGGAAGCCAGTGCTCAACCACTGAGCCACATCAGCTCCCCTGAGTTTACTTGTTTTGTTTTTAGGAGGTACACAGGGCTGAACCGGAGACCTCCCACATGGGAATCAGGGGCTCAACTGCTTGAGCCACACCCGCTCCCCTGCATTCATTTTTTAACCTGCCTCTAACCCCAGGGCCAGTTTGTTTTTGAGCCCTTCCCTATAAATAAACCAACAAGTTCAAAATTGGTATCACCCTTTCCTGATCAGCTATGCCTCCTCCTACCTGCTGACTAACAAATATTGGGAGAGAGGTAACGCAAAGTTAGCTCTCAAGTGGTGTTAGCATGTGTACAAGTGTGCTGTGGTAGAGGTTGGACAGGTTTAGGGACCAAAGGCTCTCAAAAGGCTTCTAAGCAGGGAGAACCTGGGAAACAAACTTTTTCTTTTTCCTCTCATCTCCCTGACCCCAATTTGCCTCAACTGCCAGACATGATAAAGAAGAGACAGAAAATTTATTCCACATCACCCAAGCAACAGGCAAGGCAGGAACAAGGAAGAGAAATGCAAAGCTGACCTAAAGATCTTCCTTTTCTGATTCCTTGCACTGATGAGGGGCAACCTCATCAAGAGTTGGGGGAATGATGGGGAAAGGGATTCAGATGAATGCACAGAATCGGTTGCCTAGGAGCCCCCAGGAGTTCTGAAAGGGTCACAGAGGCATCTTCTTTTGTCCAGGATTCAGGGTTTCCTCCTGGATGTTAGAAGTCTCTGAGATATTCTCATTCACAGTGTCTTGGGTTGAGCTGGAACTACAGGACACAGCGGCAGAGGGATACTTCTGATCCAGACTCCAGAACTTTTTGTGGTTGCAGTGGCAAAGGATGGCTGGGAAAGTACAGAGGATGAGGGAGAGACGGAGGTGGGAGGGAAAGGGTACAGGGTGAGGCCAAAGGGAAGCCATGTCCCTAAGAGCCAACTCCGCCCGCCCTGACACTCCCACCCCAACCCGCCCACCACTCACCACAGGCGACATAGAGGACGAACACCAGCCAACCAATGAAATAGCTCCACCCAATGGGGATTGATAAATTCTTCTTCAGCTCAAAGATCCAGAGGTTAATAGGGAACAACAGGAGGGTGGAGAAAATGAAGGTGACTGGGAGACAGGAAGTGGAGTGGTCTCATTCTCATCCTAGAATCCCACAGGGATTCTTCCTCATCCACTGAGCTACAGCCACAAACCACAAGCCCCATCACCTCACCTAGGGTCCACGGTCCCAGAGGTTCATAGGAACAGACCCCTCCACCCCCACCTCTTGAGCTTCCGGGAAGTGGTGCCTCACATTTCTCAATCAACAACTGCTAGTTCTGTTCTACCACCACAAAACCCCCAACCCAGCCACCCCCAAAGAAGGGGAAAGGAGAAAGTGCCCAGGAAGGAATCTCGGGTAGAAGGAACTGAGGACCTTTTCCAGAGCTAGGGGGCACCTTCACAGATGCTCATGATGGTCCCAATCCAATCAAAGGACGGCAATCTCTCAAGACCGGGCAAGTAGGGCAGGTGCAACCAGATGGTCAGAACAAAGCCCAGCCCAAGGGCCAGCCAGAAGCTTATCTTGGCCATTTCAAAGACTGGCTGATATATCCACTCCTTAAAAGTATCTGGGGAAAATGAGAAAACAGAATGATCTAAGGATTCACAATAGAGAAAAGACAAATGAGCAGATATAAGAAAATGTACAGGCTCATTCGCAACCAAAGACATGCAAATCTGAAGAGCAATGATATTCTTGATAATTGAGATTGTTCTATAACACCAAGCATAGAAAGAAAGTGTACGTCAATAGAAAAAAAATGGACAGAGGCCTTGAACCGCAATTCTCAAAAGAAGAAATATGAGTGTCCAAAGGGTGTGCTCACACACTGTCGGTGGGCAGTATTTCTGGTGAGTGAGCTGGCAAAAAGTACCCAAAAAATCCAAGTTGCTATAGCCCTTTGACCCAACAATGCTTCTTCTTGGAATTTATGTTAAAGAAATTATCAAGAGATCTGCACCAAAATCTATATAGAACGAGGTTCTTTGCAGAGATATTGATGTGTCCAACAAGAGATTTGTTTAATAAATTGTAGTATATCCATACATTGGATTATTATGCATTCATTAAAATGGTAATATGATAGATGCTTGTCTTATTAGAATGTCTCTGGGAAAAAAATACAAGAGACTGGTAGCTGTCTCTGAGGAGAGAGACTGAAAGTCAGAGCGAGAGACTTATTTACTATATAATCTTCATTATTGTTTTAATTCTTTACCCTGTTCATATCGTACCTAATCAAACAAATTTTAAAAATTAGTGAAGTTACCAAAGAATTGTTTACTGGCATAAGTAAATGCTTACAATGGAGAGTGAAGTTTGCAAAAGAGACACAAAGAATGATGGCAATTTTGGAAAAAATATATATATGTAAAAGACTGGAAGTAAATCCATTATAACAACAGCACTGATTATATCTGCAGGGGGAAATTTTAGGTGATTTGTATTTTCTTTCTTAAGCTTTTCTGTATTTCCCACAATAACTGTGCAATGATTTTTCTAATCAGAAAAAATCTATATACTTATATATTTAAAGTTAACAGTCATTGCTGGCAAAAGTACATTGAAGCAAGCCTTTTCACACATTGCTAGTGGAAGTATAAATTGCTATATGACATTTTGAAAGCAATATGGAATATTTTATTTAGAAGTTTAAAATATTTTTCTCTTTGATTCAGTAAGCCCACTTTGGGAAATCTAGCCTAAAGAATTAATACTAAATACAGAAAAAGCTGCATGATTGACAAACTGTGCTGTCTCTTTTTTTTTTTTTTTTTCAAACATGAAAATGGAAATAACAAGTTGCCCAAAGATAGGGAAATAAAATAGCCAACTAAAAGAGGATGAATCTATTCAATTTAGTAGTACAGTCATTTATAACTTTTTAAAGTTTATTATATAGTATAAAGATAAGTTTTTAAAATATATAAAGTGTTTTATGAAGAATGACTACAACTATGTAAAAGACATTTAAAACTTGTTCAATTTTTTTCAAAGTCTGGAAAAAAATAATTGCTCAACAAACTGTTATTTGTGGCTTTCTTTAGGTAACACCACAGAGCAAGATGCTTACAAGAGTTTTGGAGCCAGACATAACTGAGTTAGAATTCTACACCTGCCATTTTTAGGGTCATCCATGTGAAATTGTTCTTTTTGTAGGTGAAATTATGGGCAATTTCACATGGTTCAGCCTAATGACTCTGTGATGCTGAGCAAGGTAACTAATCTGTCTGAGACTCAATGTTCTCACCTCTAAAATAAGGATAATTACCCCTCTCTCTTAGGTTGATTGCGGATCAAATTGAACAGAGTAAGTGTGCAACAAATGATAGTTTTTATTTCCCCAAATTTATCGTAATAAGGAGTTATTACTTTCAAATGGAAAATAATAGCTGGGTAACTTTTTTCCTTTTTAGTGCTAAGGAGGGTGAAGAAATGGAAATGGCCCTCAAAGGCTCTGATTTTCCCAAGAGCTGAGAAAGGAGGCCCAATTCCTGGAAAATGAGGGGACAGTATGACATGAGACTAGCAAGAATGGGGAATATAGAGACTGCAAGAATGCAGGGGTGGAAGGAAAAGGGAAACCAAATATGGAAAAAGGAAAAGTTCCCCAGGGACCCAGAACCGGCCATGAAAAGCCTGGAGGCAGAAGGGAAAGAAAGTGGCTGCAACCAGAGCTTTGGGGACAGGATTCCAGGGACCCCACTCAAAGGTCTGGATCTGCAAGACTAGAGGAAGGAAAGCCCCACCTCACTGGGGCTCCTAGTTCTTCTCCCAGAATAATGAATGGATTATGTGGTAAATGAGTGATGTCCCTGCTCCCTCACAGAAGCACAGACCTGGGAAGCGGCTGTGGCTCAATCAGTAGGGCTCCCGTTTACCATGTGGGAGGCCCCGGGTTCGGTTCCCGGGGCCTCCTGGTGAGGGCAAGCCCGCCCGCACGGCGTGGTTAGCTGACCCGGCGAGCACAGGCAGCAAGGGGGGGATAAATGAATAAATAAATAAAATCTTTAAAAAAAAAAAAAAAAAAAAAAAAAGAAGCACAGACCTGGCTCTGAGCCTTATCAAAAGCGGTGACATATCCACTTGGTCAAGCCAATGGATTTGTCAGGGGAGAGGAAAAGTGATCCTTGGGTGTGTCTCAATGCCAATGGAACCAACCTGTAGGCCAAAGATGGGAATGACCAGAGAGAGGGGGCAAGTGCCCCCTGGGGGTGCAGATGGAGAGGCCAAGGCCAGCTGGAGGCCGGGGAATGGGCTGAGAGGTGGGTCTCACCTTTCCCTTTCACAAAGCTGAAACAGCTCCTGGGACTGCAGGCCTGCAGGGGCCCCATGGACATCATGTGGACCGACCTGTGGATTCTGGTGCTGACGTTTGCCGGCCAGCGCTGGTAGAAGCGGCTCCTAGAGAGGCACAGCCATTTCTTGGAGAAAACCATGACCAAGAGCAGGGTGAAGGCAGCCAGGCTGAGCTCTGAGGCCAGCACCTGTGACGTCTGGTGGAAGTCCTGTGGAGCGCTTCTTCCTGGCGGGGAGCCCCATTGGTGGTCCATGGGCCACTGCCTGTCACTGCTGGGGACAGAGACAAGTCTGCACCCCCTTCTTGTCCCAGGCTCACCTCCACCTCATGGTACTCGTCCTTTTTTCCTTCTAACCCAGGAAACTCACCCCAAAGTCCCCTGCTCCCCTTTTGAATACCCTGTCTCCCCTTCTATCCTGCATCCCATTTCCCCCTTCTCTTGCCAGGCTCAGCTGTCCCTCATCTTTTAAATATTTTCATCAGGTAAAGCAGTTGCCACCAAATGCCCTGGGGTCCGGAACAAATTAGGGAGCCTCTTAATCAGTAATAGCACCTCACCCAATCCAGAGCAAGGGCCTCAACCCACTTAGCAGGACAGAGTACCTAACTGCCATGGAATATTCCAGCGGAGGGGGGGGCAATGAGATGGGGGAGGGGGCCCATGGCCCTTCATCTCCTACTCCAGCTATTTCTTGAAGCTCTGCCCCTCCAGCCCCAGTTCAGAACTGTGGATCCGATGCTTCCCTCCAGCTTCTGGCCTGTTCTCTCTTCCTATTTCCTCCTTTGAACTAATCCCAACCCTAGGTGTTCGCTGATGGGGCAGGGGTGAGGTGGGGTGAGAAGGGAATTGTCCCCAGGAAAACCCCCTCCCTCCTTCCACTGCTCTTTGGCAATGACTTCCGAAAGGGTAATCAGGGGGCGGATGTGGCTCAAATGGTTGGGCGTCCGTCTCCCATATGGAGGAAACTGGGTTTGATCCCTGGGACCTCCCGGTAAAATAAAGAAAAATATAGAAGGCACGCGGGCTGCCAGGCCCTACGCACGGGAGTGCCAGACCCCACCAAACCACACAGCAAGATGATGGTGTAACAGGAGAGTGACACAAGGGAGAGCCCAGACGAGACATGCAGAAAAATCAGGAACTGAGGTGGCGCAGGTAGCAGAACACCTCTCTCCCATATCACAGGTTCCCAGGACCGAATCCTGGTGAAGAAAGGAGAGGAGAGGGCAGGAAACGGACACAGAATTGCCCAGTGAATGGACACAAAAACAGCAAAATGGGGGGGGAGGGGTTTTAAAATGGATAAAAAATAAATAGGAGGCGGATGTGGCTCAAATGGCTGGGCATCTGTCTGCCATATGGAGGGACCTGGGTTCGAACCCCGGGACCTCCTGGTAAAATAAAATATAGAAGGCAGCATGGGCTGCCAGGCTCTGTGTGCCGGTGAGAGAGACGCAGGGGAAAGTCAAGATGAGATGCTCTGAAAACCAGGAACAGAGGTGGTGCAGGTGGCAGAACACCTCTCTCCTATATTGGAGATCTTCAGGATCGAATCCTGGTGAAGCCTGAAGGAGAAGGATGAGAAGAGATGTCAGGAAACAGACACAGACAGTTGCCCAGCAAATGGACACAAAACAGCAAATGGAGAAGGGGGGCTTTAAGATGGATAAGTAAATAAATAAATCTTTAAAAAGAAAAAAAAAAGTAAATAAATAAATCTTTTTTAAAAAAAGTGTTATCAGTCTTCTTACTACTTTCCCCAATCCCTTACCCCATTTCCCACCCACCTACCCACTGGCTTCCAGTCCACATTTGCCAGTCTTTTCTCTTTTTTTCTCTTTGCCTTTCTTTTTCCCTTCTTCTTTTCCCAGCACCAGAAGGGGGTGGACATAAACTAAGGAGAGAATTTGGCGGTATCACACAGTCCAAGATGTTTTTTTTCTAATCTCCCTTTTAAGTTATAAGAAAATAAACCTGAGTCACCCATGATAACCCAATCATAGTGGCTTCTAGACCTCCCTAGCCCCCTGGAATTCTCATGCCAAGAAAAGCTTTCAAATTTGGGATGTGGGTTTGAATACCACCAGATCTGGTTTACTGTGTGGAGACAGTGATGCATGTGGTTAAAAACGAAGGCTTTGGGGTCCAACAGGCCTGGGTATGACTAATGGTTCTTCTTCTGATAAGCCCTGTGAACCTGGGTGACTTATATAGTTTACTCATCTGTAAAATAGGAACTATAATACTTATCTCATAAATTAGTTTGGGCATTGAATGAGATCATGAACAGAAAGCACTTCCTGGTTCATAATAAATTCCCAGTTATAATTGTTAACATATCATTTTAATTATTTTGTGGTCTTTCCCTAGCAAACAGGGAAAGAGCAAAAACACAGAGGATAATTCCTGGCAGACATTCTAGTGTATTGGTAGCTGCAAATGACTGGAAGCCAAACTAGTTTAAACAAAAGGGGAGCTCATCATGAATCCTATGTTCAATCCCAAGGTCAGGTAAGCAGCTGAACCTCAGGAAGGGTTGGATCCAGGAGTCAAACCCTATTGGGGCTCTTCCTCTGACTCTTTGCTCCTCCTTGGGAGCCTTGTTCTTTCTTCGCTGACCACCCTCCTCTCCTCTGGTCCACGTGGTGGGAAACATGGCCCCCAGCTCCTGAGCTGTGCATCTCACACCTGCAAAGACTTCTCAGTCCCCATTCCAAACATTCTCTGGCACAGCCAGGGTCCAAATGACTACCCTTAGCACCATCAGCTAGAGCCAGATGACATACAATGTATTAGTCAGTCAAAGGGGTGCTGATGCAAAGTACCAGAAGTCTATTGCCTTTTATAAAGGGTATTTATTTGGAGTAAAAGCTTACAGTTACAAAACCCTAAAGAGTCCAACTCAAGGCTGCTTTCTCACCAAAGTCTGTTGCCACATGTTGAAGCAAGATGGTGAGTGATCTCTGCTGCTCAGCTGTTCTGTTCTCTTCAGCTGCAAACTCAGGCAAATGGCTCATCTCTCTTCCCAGGGCTTTAGCTGTTCGAGCCTTCTCCTTTCTGTCACATAGCAGGACTGAAATGACCAAATTCTCTCCTCTTCCCTGGCTTCTTGTGTGAGTGTCCATTTATATCAGTGCACCAATGGGGCGGGGACTTAATCCTGAATCATGCCCTATTGAAGGTTGAATCAAAGCCCTAATCTTAACATAATTTAATCAAAGACATCTCAGCTGAATCTAATACAATCAAAGGGTATCACATCCAGAGGAATAGATTAGTTTACAAACATAATCTCTGTTTTGGGGATTCATAAATAAGCTCATATTGACACACACAACAGCATGGAGGAATCTTAGACACTTGATGTTTCATGAAAAACGAAATTTCCGGACGACTAGTATTTTACAATAAAGAATTTGGCTGGCCTTTGTCCAGGTTCCTGGAGAATAACCCTACATCCTTAGAATTTCTGAATGATAAAATGCCTTTGTTATTCATGGTGGGTACCCCCCTCCACATGAGAGTTTATGAGCTCCAGAAAGGCCAATCAGGTGATTAGAGGGGTGGGGCTTTGAGCCCATGATACAGGCCCAACCTCTGGGGAAAGGAGAGGCTGGAGATTGAGTTCAACCAAGTGGACCCTGATTCAATCAGTTGTACCTACATAATCCCAATAAAAACTCCAGACATAAAAGCTGGGGTGAGCTTCCCTGATTGGTGATGTACATCAAAGAGCGGGGAAGGAGACATGTGCTGATTCCAGATGCAGAGGATGCACAAGCTTAGCATTTGAGGCTCTCGCAGACCATGCCCTGTGTCCCAGTGCATCTCTTCTTTTAGTTCGTCCTGATTTGTGCTCTTTTTGCTATAATAAAACTGTAATCATAAGGATAGCACTTTCCTGTGTTCTGTGAGTAGTCCCCAGCAAATTACGGAAACTGAGGGGTTGGTGGGAACCCCTGAATTTGTAGCCAGTTGGTCAAAAGTGATGGTAGCCTGGTATTTCCATTTCCTGGCTACTAAAATAAATACCATACAATAGGTTGGCTCACGGTTTCAGAGGTTAGAAGTCTTGCTTCCTTTTGAGATCATTATCTTCTGGCTGGACAACAATCTTTGGGGTTCCTTGGCTTTTCCATCACATGGCAACGCACATGGTAGTGCCTTCTCTTTTCTCTTCTGCTCGCTGTTGACCTCCAGCTTCTGGCTGCCTTCCCATGTCTTCTCTATCCATCTGAATTTCACTCTGCTTCTAAAAGTTTCCAGACATCCAGATGATGTCCTGATTCAGTTGGGCCACACCTTAAATGAAGTAAGATCTTAAAGAGATCTTATTTAACATCGGTCCACACCCACCAGCATACAGACCAAGACCTAGAACATGTCCAAACTGGGGACACAATTCAATCCACTGTACCTGGGACCATACCCCCAAACTTGCAAGCCCCAAAAAGACACGACTCAACAATACATTGTTTAAACATACATACTTTTAAAAAAACTTTATTTCTTTTTTCTTTTTTTTTTTTTTTTTAAAGATTTTATTTATTTATTCATTTATTCCCCCCCCCTGCTGCCCGCGCTCACTGGGTCAGCCAACCACACCGTGCAGGCGGGCCCGCCCCCACCAGGAGGCCCCGGGAACCGAACCCGGGGCCCCCCACATGGCAAACGGGAGCCCCACTGATTGAGCCACAGCCGCCTCCCAAACAACTTTATTTCAACTTCAAAAAATAAAATAACAGACAAAACGCAACTTAACAAATTATGGAAGCATTACTTTAAAAAAAAATTTTTTTTTAATTAGAGTAATTATGGGCTTATAGAAAAATCATGCAGAAAGTCCAGAATTCCCATGTAACCCCCTCTCAGATGCACTATTTTCCCTATTATTAACATTTTCCATTAGTGTGATACCTTTTGGTACAACTGATGAAACCATATTATTATAATAATACTATTAACTATAGTCCATAGTTTACATTGGGGTTCACTTTTTGTGATGTGTTTTTGTGTTCTATGTGTGGTTTTTTTTTTCCTGGTAACATATAAAACCTAAAGTTTTCCATTTTATCCACTTTCTCTTTTTTTTTAAAGATTCTGCTGTCTGTCCATTTGCTGTGTGCTCTCTGTGTCTATTCATCTTATCTTTAGGAGGCACTGGGAACCAAACCTGGGACCTCCCATGTGGATGAGAGGCACTCAATCACCTGAGCCACCTCAGCTCCCTGGTTTGTTGTGTCTCTCATCGCCTTTTCTCTTTGTGTCTCTTTTATTGCGTCATCTTGTTGCATCAGCTCACCGTGCCTGCCCACCGCACCAGCTCACCTTCTCCAGGAGGCACCTGGAACCTAACCCAGGACCTCCCATGTGGTAGGCAGAAGCCCAATGGCTTAAGCCACATCCACTTCCCTATCCACTTTCAAATACACAATTCAGTGGTATTAATTCCATTCACAAAGATATGCCTCCCTCTGCTTATAATAGCCATTAATAACTCTGTACCAATTAGGCATTAACTCTCCATTTCCCACCCCCACCAGACCCCCAGTAACCTCTATTCTAGTTTCTGAATTTATGCATTTGCATATTGTGCTTATTTCATATAAGTGAGACCATACACTATTTGTATGAATTCAGGCCTGGCTTATTTCACTCAACATGACATCTTCAAGATTTACCCATGTTTTAGCGTGCATCAGAACTTCACTCCTTTTTATGGCCAAATAATATTCCATTGTATGATGTCTGGCCATGAACCTACAGGTTAGGTTCTTTTTTTTTTTTTTTTTTTTTTTACCGGGAGGTCCTGGGGATCGAACCTAGGTCCCTCCATATGGCAGACGGATGCCCAACCATTTGAGCCACATCCGCCCCCCAACAGGTTAGGTTCTGACAAAGTTCCATGGCACTTAAGACTGAAAACTGAAGCAGGCCACTCCATATAACAAAATAGTAACAGTTTATTTGGGAACTTATAGACGGGAAAGCTGGTCCTGGGCAACCACAGGACTTTTAGAGTAGTGGGTAAGACAAGGTAGGCACAGAGCCAAGTCAGAATTCACAAGATGGTAAACATGTTTCTTTGAAGTTACTGATATATAGCAGGAGGATTCTAGTACAGAAAGGAATACAGTACAGATAGGAATGTGCATGAACGCTTGCACATGGAGAGTTAAGATGTACCTACAGGAATGGGGTGTGGGGGTGTCGTCTAAAAATTTATTGCTTCTCTGGTTTATGGCCTCACATATGGATATACCACATTTTGTTCATCCATTCATCTGTTGATGAATGCTTAGGCTGCTTCCACTTTTTGGCAATTGTGAATAATACCACTGTAACCACGGTTGTGCAAATATCTGTTCAAGTCCTGCTTTCAGTTCTTTTGTTATCTCCCCAGAAGTGGGATTTCTGGGTCATATGGCAATTCTATACTTAACTGCACCATTTTATATCCCCACCAACAATGTATGCGGCTTAAACATACATACTTTTATGATTGATAGTATTTTTTTTTCTCCTCATCTGCTCATTGTTTTTGCTCCTTTTCTGCTTGTTATTTGTTTGTCTTCTTTAGGAGGCACAGGGAACCAAACCTGGGACCTCCCATGTGGGAGGCAGGTGCTCAACTGCTTGAGCCACATCTGCTCCCCTGCATAGTATTTTTTTTATTGTTTTGTTTTTGTTTTTGTTTTTTTATTGCATAGTATTTTTTAAAGCAGTAGAATGATAAACACAAAATATGGTATAGTGGTTACTTCTCAGGGGAGGCAAAGGAATGGGATGGGGAGGATTGCATTGGTACATGCATGTTATTGGTAATATTCTAGTTCCTGGTTGGGTGATGGGTGATTGAGCTCATATATTACAATAACTTATAGTTGACATATATTTCATAGAACCCTGTGAATGTACCAAATCTTGTTTTTCAAAAGGTAATTAAAAAGACCTCAAAAATGGAAATGTAATCTTGTGATTGCTAGCTCTGCAATGAAAGATATTTATATAGTCACAATATTTAAGGTAAACACACTTAATTGAGTTTCAACTTTTAGAATCAACAGATGGACAAAGCATGGAAGACTTTATTAAAGCTACAAAAGCAAACAGCTATCAGCCTTAATGTTGCACAAGTAAAATTCTAGAAGAAAAGAAATGGAAAGTGGAAGGAAGAAAAGAGAGCTTTAGGAAAGGTTGGGGACCTCTCAAGAGGGCTTGTGCCAATGTGCACTGCACAAGAGGCAGCAGCTGAGGAGGTAAGAATGGAAATCTGATCTGCATTCTGCTCACAAGTCAGGCCCCTCGAAAGTGACTTCTTTGGTCTTAAGAAAAGGGTGCTTTTTTCTATATTTGATAAAGGTGCTGGTCCTCTCACCCTCAAGCCAACCACCCCAGCATCTATTCAGAGGACTGCCCTTTAATCATTGGTACAAAGGTACATTATGGGCTGGCATGGGTCCTGGCCAATTATCTTGTAAGTTGTGTATCTGTGAGGATTCTTTGGTTGCAAGCACAAACTCAGGCTTGTTAAGTTAGGAAAAAAGGAATGTATTGAGATGATACCAAGTAGCCACAGAATCAAAGGGGAAGCTGAACATACAGGCCTAGAAATAAACAGGAATCAAGGGAATGTGGAAAAACACACTAGCAAGAGGTGGTCTCTCTACTTACTGATGCCCCACAATTCACCCCCAATAACCTCCCTCCTTGTCAGTTTTCTGGTCAGGATTCCAAATCCTGAGGGAGAATGTGACTGGCCTAATCTGGGTCACGTGACTGTCTCTGAGGAAGGACGATGAAGACCTTGACTGAAGGCCCTCCAGAACCACATCAACTTGGGTAGGGGTTGTTCCCCCAAAAAAAGGAAGCTGAACAGTCAGAAGATGATCAGGGAAGCGGATGTGGCTTGAGCAGTTGGGCGCCCACCTACCACATGGGAGTTCCCGGGTTCGGTTACCAGTGACTCCTGAAGAAGACGAGCAAGAGAGTGAGCTGACACAATAAGATGAAGCAACAAGATGACACAACAAGATGATGCAACAAGATGAAGCAATGAAATGGCGCAACAAGGAAACCCAATGAGACACAATAAGCAGGGAGCGGATGTGGTTCAAGTGATTGGGCACCTCCCTCCCGCATGGGAGGTTCCGGGTTCAGTTCCCAGTCCCTCCTAAAAAGATGAGCAGACAGAGAGCACAAACAATAGCAGGGCCGGACATAAATAAATAAAATAAATCTTAAAAAAAAAAAAGACAATGATCACTTGTTCACACCAGTATATAGTTGCAAGAGGGGAGTGCAAGGTTTGGGGGGAGGGACAGGGGTTTTCTCAAAAGGAAAGTGCCCACTGTGCCATCTATAACGGTGGGAGTCCGGACCCCTGATGGGACAACAGCCTTTCAGTGACTATAGCAGTTTGGCATTGTTTGTGAATTCCAAAGATAGATATTGGATTATGTTTGTGAACAGATCTTTTCCTCTGGACATATTAGATCATATTGGGTTCAGAGGTTTTACTTTTACTTGATTGAATAACGATTGAAGCTTTGATTGGGCCACGTCAGTAGGACGTTGAGTCCCTGCCCCCTTGGTGGGCAGGGACGCACAGAGAAACCTCACTGTAGAGAAGGGAGGTTGGAGTTTTGATCCTGGAGCCTGGGAAGTAAACACATAGAGAAGCAGATACCTGAGGAAGGAAAGAAATCTCCATTAAACCCAGGCAGAGGCCTCGGGAAGAGAGATAAGCCATTCACCTGATAGTCTACAGCTGGCCTTGTGGAGAAAGCAGAGCAGCTGAGCCCAAAGAGAAACAAGCCCCTGGGAAAGAGGAACCCAGGAAGCCTGAACCCTTGCAGATGTCAGCAGCCATCTTGCTCCAACATGTGGCAACAGACTTTGGTAAGAGAAGTAACTTATGCTTTATGGCCTGGTAACTGTAAGCTTCTACCCCAAATAAATACCCTTTATAAAAGCCAACAGATTTCTGGTATTTTGCATCAGCACCCCTTTGGCTGACTAATACGGTGACCATGGGCAAAGCTGGCCAGGAAAACATGGCCTCAGGCTTATAGGCTTATTAGCTTGTCCATGTAGATTTGCAGTCTTTTTGAGAAATCAATTTGTGGTTTTTATTTTCCCTTTTCTGGCCTCCCCTACGTCCACCTTCAAGATGGCAGCTAGCACGAAGGAGGTTTGTGGCAAAGTGGAAAGCTGAGGAAGCCCACATGTCAACCTAAGGAGGATTTACAGTTGTCCCTGTGCCATCACTGAAGGGCAAGGAAAGAACAAGAATAACAGCCAAGATTTACAGAGCATTTCCTTTGTGCCAAGCTCTGTACTAAGTACTCCCCATACTTTATTTCACAATAACCCAAAGAGGTGTTAGAACTGATGCCGTCGGTGCCCATGTCTCCTCAGTGCTTCGACACAATGAAGGCCGCTAGTAGTTGAACACCTGTGACTCGGCAGGCATGGCTGCTTGAGCACTTTACAGGCCTGTGGGCAGGGCCCAAAGTGCTAGAGAGTTCATGTCTGGAGGCTACTCCTCCTAATAGCAGATGGGGAGTCAGTGGGTAAACCCCCAGTTTCCTTACATCTATGTTGGCTAAACTCTGAAGCATATTTTATACCTGGAGATGGCAAACTGTAAAGGACCAAATAATTAAAAAGTTAAGGCTTTACAAGCCATGCAATCTCTGCTGCAACTACTCAGCTCTGCCATTGTAGCCTGAAAGCAGCCACAGAGGATGTGGCAGTTTGATATTATTTATGAATTCCAAAAAGAGATATAGATTAAGTTTGTAAACTGGTCTGTTCCTCTGGGCATGATACCCTTTGTTGGTTTAAATCCAAAGGCTGTTCAGGTTTATTTGATTAAATCAAGATCAGGGCTTTGATTCTACCACATCATTAGGGCATGCAGGGTTGAGTCCCTGCCACCTTGGTGGGCTATATAAATGGACATTCAATCAAGGAGAACAGAGAAAGAGATACACACAGGAATAGAGAGGGTCCACAGACATGGAAGAGGAGAGAACTTGTCAGCTTTGATCCTGCAAACCCGGAAAATGAGATAAGCCATTCGCCTGATAGTTTACAGTTGACCTTGTGAAGAGAACGGAACAGCTGAGCCCAGAAAGAAACAAGCCCTCCAGCCTACAGCTGAGATCAGAAGAAGCTGGGCCCACGGGGCCTTAAGAGGAAAGAGGAAGGCTGAACTCACAGATATCACAGCCATCTTGCTTCAACACGTGGCAATGGACATTTGATGAGAAAGTACTTCTTATGGTACCTTAACTTGGACTCTTTAGGGCCTTGTAACTATAAGCTTCTATCCTAAATAAATACTTTTTATATAGGCCAACAGATTTCTGGTATTGTGCATCAGCACCCGTTTTGGCTAATACAGAGGATGTGTAAACAGATTGTAATGCAGGGTTAAGAATTAACAAAAGAGGGAAGCGGCTGTGGCTCAATCAGTAGGGCTCCCGTTTACCATATGGGAGGCCCCGGGTTCGGTTCCCGGGGCCTCCTGGTGAAGGCAAGCCCGCCGGCACGGTGTGGTTAGCTGACCCAGCGAGCACAAGCAGCAAGGGGGGGATAAATGAATAAATAAATAAAATCTTTAAAAAAAAAAAAAGAATTAACAAAAGAGAACAGATGTAGCTCAAGCATGGTTGAGTGCCTGCTTCCCACATATGAGGTCTGGGTCCAATCCCAGTCACTGGTACCTTAAAAAAAAAAATTATCAAATAATTATGATTACTAAATCATTATATAGATGCCTTTATATTATAAAATAGCAACAGGCTAACACCTGAAATTACTGACACTGGCTAGAGTGGTCCTAGGCTTAATCTCACCCTTGTGTGTGTTTATTACTGTGATGGTAATTCTAGACTGAGCTCACCCTTTTGTATGCTTGCCTTTGGAATGTTAACCACTCTACTCTCTGTTTAATATCCATATGGAAAACTTTGTGACTGATGTCTCCTCTGTTCTTTCCTATCTCAGAAAACCTTGATCTCTGAAAATGATTGTAACTTTGTAACTCTCCCTGGTTTGGGGTCCACCCCCAGCTTCAACCCCTTAAGGTTTATTAATGAAGGAACCTGTGTCCAGCTCCACCCCAATTATTCATTAGCACCCTGATGTTATAAAATATTAGAATTTCTGCAGATCAGAGAGGCAGTTTTTAGGCCATCTAAGATAACTGACCTCCTTTGCTTATACAACCAAATATTTTTTTTTTCCCTCTTTGAAACCCTGATGTCTCAGGAATTGGCTTTAAAGACACATTGAGAGAAAAGAACTGGCATTTGCTCAGTATCAAAACGAGCATGAATGTTCCAATAAAACCATTTACAAAAACAAGTGATGGGCTGGACTAGGCCCAAGCTGTCCTTCCAGACCCCTGTGGTACATTGTCTCCCACAGTTCTTGAGTGGGACTGAGATCCAATTGCCCATGGTCGCAACTACTTTGATAATGCACTCTATTTTAGACTCCCTTCCCTTCTGTGTCTCACTTCCTTACTCCCTTATTCGTGTGTCACAGGATCACCTCCCAAATAACTACCTGTACCCAAATCCTTGTCCCAGGGTCTGCCTGTGGAAAACCCAAATGAATTCAGATGAGAACTATTATTATCACTGTTTTTCAGAAGAAACTGAGGCCCAAAAAAGCTAAGTCATTTGTTCAAGGTCACAGAATTATCAAGTGGTGGAATCAACATTTAAATCCAGTCTCACTGGCTTTAGGGTTCTGGGTATATCTAAAGTGTCCTGGGAAATCAGCAGGGTGGAGGAAAAAGGCAGTGGTTAGAGAGATGGGGATCTACCCAGAATAGTGGGGAGGGCAAAAGAGAGACATGGACTTGCTCCATGTCAGGCAGGTGGCAGGTACAGGGAAGAAGATTATGGTGCATCTAGGTAAATGGGAACTTAAGCAGCTTCCCAAAATAGTACCTTGGCTGGAAGTTGACATGGAAGCAGCAAAGCCACCAGACCAAAAGGGAGCCCACAAACAGAGACAACAGATATGTCAGTATAATCTGTGAGGATGGTTAACTGAGGTCCTCCTGGGCGCTCTGACGATTTGTGCTCAATCTCTAGTACATGCAGAAAGGGGGGTGTGGCAGTTTGATGTAATTATGAATTCCAAAAATATAATTGGATCATGCTTGTAAACTGATCTGTTAATCTGGGCATGATTAGGTTAGGATTAGGGCATTGAGCCCCACTCCTTGGTGGGTGGGGAATCGAATATAAAAGGCAAGGCAAAGGACAATTGAAGCAGTCTTTTGAGAAGCAGTTTTGTTGTTGGAAAGAAAGCCCCAGGAGAAGAGAAGCAAGCCGTTTGCCTGATCGTCTACAGCTGACCTTGTGGAGGAAACAGGAGCTAAGCCCGGAGAGAAATGCAGCCCCGGGAAGAGAGGAACCCAGAAGCCTGAACCCTGGCAAACGCCGGCACCTGTCTTGCTCTAACACGTGGCAATGGACTGTGGTGAGAGAAGAAACTTAACGCTTTATGGCCTGGTATCTGTGGACTTCTACCCCAAATATATACCCTTTATAAAGACCAACCCAGTTTTGGTATTTCACATTAGCACCCCTTTGGCTGACTAATACAGAGTGGGTGGGGGGTGGATGTGGCTTAAGTGGTTGGGCATCTGTCTCCCATATGGAGGGATCTGGGTTTGATTCCTGGGACCTCCTGGTAAATAAAAATAGAAGACGAGCAGGGGAGCCACCGGCCCACGTGCACATGCAGCAAGCCAGGCCCCGCTGAGCCACACAGCAAGATGATGACACAGCAAAAGAGAGACATAGGGGTCTGGTGAGTTGCGCCAGAAACCAGGAACTGAGGTGGCGCAAGTGGCAGGGTGTCTCTCTCCCGCATCGGAGATCACTAGGATCAAATCCTGGTGAAGAGACTGGAGGAGAAAAATGAGAAGAGAAGGCAGGAAACAGACACAGAAGATCACCCAGCAAATGGATACAGACAGCAACTGTGGGGGCGGGGGGTAGGGTACTCATAGAATTGTACACACACACACACACACACACACAAAAGGAAGGGAAAAAGCCCAAGCAGGAGCTGTGCATTATTTACAATAGTCAAAAGATGGAAGCAACCCCACTGTCCATCAACAGATGAATGGATAAACAAAATGTAGTATATCTACATCATGCAATATTATTCAGCTGTAAAAAGGAATGAAGTTCTGATATGTGCAACAACATAAATGATCCTTGAAGACATCATGTTGAGTGAAATAAGTCAGACATAAAAGAACAAATATTGTATGATCTCACTGATAGGAAAGAAGCATTTAGAATAAGCAAAATCATGGAGTCATAAACTAGAATACAGGTAGGGAATGGGAGTTAATGCTTAATTGGCACAGAATTTGTTTGGAGTGATAGAAAAGTTTTGGTAATGATAATAGTACAACATTGTGAATGTAGTTAACACCACTTTATATATTTGAATGTGGTTAAAAGGGGAGATTTTAGGTTGTATATATGTTACTAGAATTTAAAAAAATTTTTAAACCTTATAGACCTGTGCAACACAAACAAGGAATCCTAATGTAAACCGTGGACTATAGTTAATAGTACTATTATAATAATATTCTTTCATTAGTTGTAAGAAAGGTACCACACCACTCTAATTCAAGGAGTTATATGGGATAGATAGAGGGATATATGAGAACTCTGATGATTTTTCTGTAAACCTACAACAACTTAATAAGAAAAAAGTCCTACGGTGAAAAAAGAAGGAGGAGGAGGAGGAGAAGGAGCCATGTTATATTTTCCACCATAACTAAGGTAAAACAAGAGCTTCAACACAGAATTTAAGTTGAATTATAAGAAATGAAGGTTGTGATACGCCTTGTGCATCTAAGTCTGCAGTTTGAGAAGAAGTCTTCTACAAAGAATAGAAAAGTTTCTTATAGAACAGAAAGGGAATGCTGCCAGCTTCCTCAGAAAGAAATTGGAACCAGGAAAT
Organism: Tolypeutes matacus; assembly: GCA_026826555.1. NCBI lineage: Eukaryota > Metazoa > Chordata > Mammalia > Cingulata > Chlamyphoridae > Tolypeutes > Tolypeutes matacus. Next base: position 5,287,413 of record JAKSZT010054052.1, on the reverse strand, counting down.
AAATTCTCTTTCCATTTTTCATCTGTATCATCTCTGTGTCTGTTTCATTCTTCTCTGATACTCAGTCCATTGTTCCTAAATTTCTTACATTTGTTGTCTTCCAAGAGCCCAGCCCAGTCTAAAACTAACATTTTAGTTCCAATCCCAAATTCCCAGGGAAGAACTTTGATTGGCCCAGATTGGGGCAGATGCACATGTCTAGAATAATCAGCCATGGGCAGGGGCCAGAGCCATGTCGCAGGATATGGCTTCTGGGATCCTATTCCTGTAGGAGGCATGGGTGTTCTCCAGGAAGAAGAGAAGAGCTTGGACAATTACCCAGTAGGTGTCCAACAGGGTGACAACTCCAAGTAAGGGCACCATCTTTTCAAGGCTGAGCTCACATGCCATCTTCTAGATGAGGCTTCACTGATCCCAACCAATGAACTTACCTGTCCCTGCCATTGTACTCATCTTCCCAAGCACATTCTGAAACTATATTAATCTATATGGCAGTGCCCTGTCTAACTGGCCCTGTATCGTGGATGTTTATTTGTTTTATTCAACCAGTTCTTCTCCTTCCTTTGGAATGAATATCTCATGATTTTTGTTTTGTTTTGTTTTGTTTTGAACTTATTAATTCTGTATTAGTCTGCCAAAAGGGATGCTGATGCAAAGTACCAGAAATCTGTTGGTTTTTATAAAGGGTATTTTATTCGGGATAGAAGCTTACAGTTACAAGGCCTTTACAGAGTCCAACTCAAGGTTTCTTTCTCACCAGTCAGTTGCCACATGCTGAAGCAAGATTGTCGCTGACAATCTCTGCCTGATCTCTCAGGGCTTCCTATGTCAGTCTCTGGCATAGGGCCCATTTCTTTCCGGGTCTTGTCAGCTGCTCTGTTCCCTTCAGCTACAAACTATCAGGCGAAAGGCTCATCTCTTGCCGGGGCCCAGGATCAAACATGACAGAGCTCTCTCTCTCTCTACTTGTCTGTCTTTCTGAGTGAGTGTACATTTATATAAGCCCACCAAGGGGGAGGGGACTCAACCTGAGTCATGCCCTACTAACATAGTCGAATCAAAAACCCTAAATTGATTTCATCAAGTAAGCTTAAGTCCTTTGAATTTAATACAATCAAAGGGTATCACACCCAGAGGAAGAGATTAATTTACAAACATAATCTTTCTCTTTTTGGGATTCATAAAAAATCTTTCTCTTTTGGGGATTCAAAATAATCTCAAACTGCCACAATTTGTATCAATGTTACAACTTACTCAATTAACATCTACAATAACAATAAATCTGCTTTGGTTATTGGTTACATGCCTCCCTCCCCATTTTTGTTCATTCCTCAGTCTTGAGGTGTTTGGAACAATGTCTGCTCTGACAGCTTCAGGCTGAGCAGGGACGGAGATAGTATGGGGCAGAGGAAGGAATCCTTTTGCTTGTAGTTGAAAATACTCCTTGTTTGGGGGTAGGGCTGGTCCTTCCTCATCATTTAGTGCAGGGGTTCTTAACAAGTGGTCCGTGACCTTGAATTTCTTTATTCCCCCCACACATACACTGTTTTGGGCTCACGGTCTGCTCTCTGTGTGTTCTTCTGTGTCTGCTCATCTTCTTTTTAGGCAACACCAGGAACCGATCCTGGGACCTTCCAGAGTGGAGAGAGGCTGCTCAATCTCTTGCACCACCTCAGCTCCCTGGTCTGCTGTGTCTCTTATTGTCTCTCTTCTGTGTCTCTTTTTTGTTGTGTCATCTTGCTGCGCCAGCTCTCCACACTGGCCAGCACTCCTATGTGGGCCAGCACTCCACATGGGCCAGCTTGCTTTTCACCAGGAGGCCCCGGAAATCGAACCCTGGACCTCCTATAGGGTAGACGGGAACCCAATTGCTTGAGCCACATCTGCTTCCCTGAATTTAAATTAAAACACACACACACACATACACACACAACACATTCTTGTGGGGACGTGTTGGTGCGGGTGTGATATATTTATTAAATAATACACAGTATGGTGTGGACTTAATAAGGGGTCTGTGGTTTTCACCTGACTGGCAAAGGGGTCCATGGAACAAAAAAGGTTAAGGACCCCTGGTTTAGTGGTTGCCCATCCGGGGCAGACCGCAAGACCTGGAGCATAGGAGCTGACTGCTTATCTGCTAGGTTTCAGGACTCAAGAACAACCCAAAGCCTTTTTGTTTCTGAGAACTATGCTTACCAGGTAAATTGAAAACATATAGGGAAGCGGCTGTGGCTCAATCAGTGGGGCTCCCGTTTACCATATGGGAGGCCCCGGGTTCGGTTCCTGGGGCCTCCTGGTGAAGGCAAGCCCGCCCGCATGGCGTGGTTAGCTGACCCAGCGAGCACAAGCAGCAAGGGGGGGATAATTGAATAAATGAATAAAATCTTTAAAAAAAAAAAAAAAAGAAAACATATAGGTTCAGATAAAAGGAGTAGAAGAATCATGCTTAGGGAATTTATAAATGAGTATACCTATCTTATTACACTGGAGAAATAGATTGACATATCTTCCTAGATAAGGCCCACTGGGGGCGTGTTGATTTCATGTGGCCGCGTGGCTTGCCTGTGGTGTCCGGACGTCCCTGGGGCCCACAGGAACACCTTTGTTTGAGGCTTTGTTTACTGTGGCACTTTGTGAAGTCTGGCTGACAGCTGCATAAGCATAACCTTCGGAATAACCTCCTAATTCACTTTGAAATCTCTTAGCCATAGAAACTCTATTTATTATTTCCCCCTTGACTCCTCCCATGAACCCCCTTTATATGTTGCGCGAACCCTCACTGTAAGAGTCCTGGTCAGGAGACAGTGTCCCCTCCCCAGCCTCTGAGGCAGAGTAAGTACCTGATGTAGGATCAGCCAATCAGACATGATCTCCCTGCATTTACACTGGGAGCCAGTGACCCAAAGAGCAGGGACAGTGAGGATCCATTTGACAGCGCAGGTGGTGGCAGGGCCCGGAGCAGCAGCGGCAGTGGTGCCGGCAGCAGCACCCACCATGGGCACTCCTGGCCTTGCAGCGGCAGCGTGTCCTTGCCAACCTAGTTCTGCCAGGGACTTTGGGGGTGACTTGGCCAATGTAACCTGCTCACTCCCATCTGCTGGACAGGTATGCTTCTCCTGCTTTCCTGTAGAGCCAGGCACTACCCAACATTCTCTCCCTAAATACCATTTTCTGCTTAAATGAGCAGAGCTGTAGTCTGTTGCTTATAACCGTAATCCTGACCCATCCTTCTTTTTAAGAAATGTTCCTTCTTCACCATTTTAAGAACATGTGTTGGGAGCGGATGTGCCTCAAGCAAATAAAGTTCATAAATGTCCTTAGACAATATTCTTATTGTCACTTCAAAGAATATTTAAGATTAACAGCTGCATAAAATAATTTGAAATGCCCTGAAATTACTAAGAGATCATATGTGAAAGAAATTTAGTAGATGCTTTTCCAAATTTGACAGCATTCCTAAAAATGTGTATGCTATTACCAATAAAGAGTAGTGAAGCGGGAAGAAACTTTTGCAAAATTTCAATCAGTCATGCTAGAAGAAAGACTTAATAATCCTTCTGTGGAAAATGATATTATGAAATCGTCTGATGAAGAGGCAATGACAGTATGCAGCCAAAGATCACAGGAGGAAAATATTAGAGATGTGTCAAGAAATTCATAACATTTTTATTTTTCTGGATGTTTATGATGTTCATTGAATGTGTCAACTTTTAAACATAAGTAATTTCTTTCCTCATTCTACATAAAAACTCACTTTCGTTTCAGTTTTTTTATTCGCATTTTGTATTTTTCTTTAAAAGGGCCCAACAAAATCTGGATTCAACCCCAACCCTTTCCCACAGGGGGTAGTTTCTGATTTTTGAAGGTGGACGAAGTGGAAAAAGGCTTCCGAAGTGAAAGGGAGAGTGATTCCAGGGGGCTGGGGGAGAGAGGAGGAGGAGATCACTGGAAAAAAAAACAGAAAATCGGGGGATGGGGGAGGGGGTGAGAGGGGCCTCCAGAAGTCCGTGGGGGGATGTGGAGCAATTTGAAATTAAGCCCTAAGTCAAGGCCGAATGCCCAGCGACAGGGGGGCATTGGAAATGTGGCAGTGGCTGAGCACGGAGGTGACCGAATCCGGCTTTCAAACCGATCCCAGCGGGACCAAGAAGCTAAACACCGACCCCAAGGCCTCAGGAAGGCCGGGGCCACTGCGAAAGGTCATCGGGTCGGTGGGAGAGAAGCGGAGGGGCGTCGGCGCGCAGGTGTCTGAAGACGACTAGCCAGAGCCTCAGTTTCCTAAGGATTCCTCAGTGGGGGCGGAACCCCCCTCCTGCCCCAGGACCTGCCTGACGTGAGAGGCGAACACCGAGCTTTTTGCGGCCAGCACACGTACTCAGTCCCTGCCTGCCGGGAGCCTGGGCTGCGCGCCCCGGGCCGCGCCCTCCTCGCCGCTGGGGTCTCGGTTTTGCCGCTGAGAGAGCCCGAGGGCAGGTGGACAGGGAGGGTGGAGCCAATCTGGAGGTGTGGCCATGCCCGGGGGCGGAACCCAGTCTGGGCGGGGCCAGTGAGGGGCGGGGTCGTGGGCGCGGGGTCGTGGGGGCGGGGCCAGGGAGGGGCAGGGCCACGTCCGAGAGGGTGAGGTGCGTCCGGGTAGAGTTAGAGGGAAACCTCCGGGAGCTCTGCCTCTTCGCTTCTCTTGGTTTTGGCGGAGGCGTCCTCGAGCTGCTGGAAGGTGGAGAGATGGTGGTTTGGAAAGGCCGTGCTGGGAAGCAAGGTCAGGGGCGGCAAGGGGCCTGCGGGGGCGCTGCCCGTGGGGCGGTACTCCTGGACCGTGAGGGTGGTCCCAGCTGTTGTACTGAGCATCTTGGAGGACAGGTACCAGCAGATCCCCTTACTGCTGAAGAGGGAGATGAGCCCTGCGAGAAAGGAGGGCGCGGGGAGAGCGGAGCTTTCAGGGCTGGAGAGGCAGCCTCTGCCTCGCCTAGGCGAGGTGGGACTGGCTGATGGGCTGTGGAATGGGGGCCCAGGAATGAGGGTAGAAGGAGAGGGGAGAGAGCCAGCGAGCAGCTTGCGCGGAGAAGGGGCCTCCTCTCGCCCACCTGTTGTTATGGTCATGATGGCAAAAACCCCGCCCCCGGCTCACCGGCAATAATGGCCAGGACGATGTTGACCCAGAGCCCATAGAAGGGCCAGAGCAAAGCGAGGTCAGTGCCGTGTCCAATCTGCATGATCATCGACTCCCCGAATATGGCGCCCACTAAAATGAGGAGCAGGGCTGGGGATGGAGAGAGCACACCCAGGCTCAGAGGAGAGAGGGCTTCCCCACGCTGCCCCTCCAGCCCCTCCCCCGGCCTGGGACACAGGACCTTTCCTAAACCTGTGGGCAATGGTTTCTACCCCCCAGGTTGCCATATGGCGTGAGGTAACAGTGCCTCCAGGGCTCCCCAGTTGGGTCCGTGAACCTCTCTCTGTATCAACCCCTACCACCACCTTTCCTGGCTCCTCAGATAGGGCACCCCCAGGAGGCCCCTCCTACCACACCTATGAAGAAGTTGCAGAAGGCAGCCCAGAGGGGCAGGAAGGACATGGAGCCACACAGCATGGAGAAGATGATGGGAACCAGCAGGAGGTTGTACACAACCAGGGCAAAGAGGCAGATACCTGGGGGGGGTGGTTCAGGACGAGCCACCTGTACCCACCCCCATTGTTCCCTTTTCGGTCCCATCTCCCACCCACTTTCTCCTCCCACTGTGGCCCCCATTCCCCCACATTGCTCCTTTCTCATATCCCAGTGTTTCATGCCCCTTGGCTTTCCTTGCAGGACTCCCCCCCCCCAGGACGGTTCTCCCTGAACAAAAACACTCAGGACACCCCAGAATGAAAAGGGGGGCTCTAAGACAAAAGAAATCAGGAAACATAGCAGTCTCTTTCCCTCCCTGTCTTTTCAGTCTCCTTTAGAATATCTGGTTGTATTTAATATGTCTTAATGCCTCCAAAAAACTCCTTTCTGGTCTCCCTCTCCCCGTTACCCCACAATTAGAACATCTAAATTGGGACATGGGGGCTTCTGCAGCAGCAGCAGTTGGGTAAGGGGTAAGGAGCTGTGCAGAGGGGTAAGGAGCTGTGCAGACAGTGTGGGGCACACGTGTAGCTTCGTGTCTGCCTCTGGGTGTGTATCTGTCTGAATATCTGTGTGTCTCTCTCTTGAGCCAAAGAGGGTGGGGGGAGCTTCATGGGTAGGGGCTCCAGGTGCCAGGAAACTTGAAGGGGCACATGCACCAGCTCCATCACCACTATCTTACCTTCTGGTCCTGGAATGCAGGCCCCTCATGGCCGCCCCTGGGATGCTCTTTCCTCAGATCCGCCCAGGGCTGCCTCCTTCTTGTCTTTTGGGTCTCAGCTTAAATGCCACTGCCCCCAGGGCCTCCCTAAAGTGACCCTCCACACACATACGTGACATTCTCTGCCACAGCCCTTGCTATTTTCCTCCTAGCGCCTCCTGCTAACCGACTTTATCTTACTTATCATTTACTTGGTAATTGTGTATCTCCTCTCCCTCCCCACAAGGTGGGCTCCTTGAGAGAGAGGCCTTTGTCATGTTCATCTCTGTATCCCCAGAGCCTAGAGCAGTGCCTGGCACAGAGCATTCAATGATAGGAGTAGAATTGAATTGGATTGTACACAGAGATGCTAGGCTGGCCTGTAACGGACTTTTATTGCTGACCGACTGCCCCTTTTTTGTCCCTCTCACTACATCTTCATCCCCGCTGGAACCCCAGCCATGCCTGGCCCTTTCTTCTTCCCCAGCCTGCAGCAGCCCTCCACCCAGCAGCTGCCATCCCACTGCCACCATACCCACCATCTTAGATCCCTGGGGAGATATGAGAGGGCCTACACCCACAGGACTTGGGCCTGGTCTCCAAGACCCAATTCCCAGCAGAACTGGTCCTGCTCTCAAAGCCTCCCTTTCCAACCAGCCCCATCCCTCTTAACAGACCGCATTTGGGGACCACAGCTCCTTTAAGAAGAGCCACAATACGGCTCCACCAACATTTATTGAGAATTTCCCATATGCCAGATACTGCACTAGGTGAATTCCCAAAGTCTTGAACATGCCAAGTGCCAGTGCCCTTCCCCTTTTGAGCATCTGCGTCTCCTGTGGACAGCATGGCTGTTTCTGTCCTGGACAAATTGCCGTGCGTGAGCAGAAGGAAGGTGTGGGTGGCCTAGTCCCAGGGCTGGGCCCCCATTCGCCAGCAACTGTCTGCTCCTATCTGCCTCCATCCCTCACCTCCTGGCATCACGTGGGGGCAGCTTCTCTCCTGGAAGCAGATGCTCCGGATGGGGTTGGGCAGCCACACCAGCTCTCCATTCTCTCTCCACTGAATGGCCCAATATTTCTGCGAGAGGACCAGGATGAAGGTGAAAAAGCCCAGGAAGCTCACCAGCCGGCCCATGACCCATAGTTGCTGTTTCTTCGCCCACAACTGGGTTTGAATGCTGAGGCTAAGGCTGGTGGAACAGTCATACTTCAGGTGGGTGGATCTGCAGGCCTGGGTCTTGGAGACCAGGCACTGGGGCCAGGAAAAGGACTTGGGAACTTCATAGGGCCTTTTGCCCCAGCTACTGGCCATTCTCAATCCCTATCTCCTCTACCAGGCTGACCGGCTGCTCCAAAACATCACCCTCCAACTGTCATGGAACCCTGGCCTCCAAGAGAGCCGGAATCCAGGGCTCTCATCCTCCGCTCCGGCCTCTGGCTGCCAAGCCACAACCAGCACACTTTCCTTTGGAGGTCAAATAATAGGGCAAATGGGGGGCAAGGGAAGAAGGGGAGCACTCAGCTATCCGGGAAGGGCACCAACCACCACACATAAGCCACGTTCAGCAGAATCACCTTCCCGGGTACAAACACACATATGCACATGTATTTGCACACACAGTCTCTGACACACTCATTCTGGATTCCCCTTGTAGAGGGGAACTGGCTTGAGAGGGTGTGGGGATGGGGGTGCCCTGAGAATAGAATCTAATACTTCCCAGGCTCAAAGGGCAGGACTGGTCATTGCTGTAGACCCAAGCAGGGTCGCTCTGGTCTCTTGGGCCCAGATCACCATCTTCTTTGACTGCGTGAGTCCTTGCTCATCCCTGTTGGCTATTTTATCCTAGGACTTCATCTCCAATGCAGCCCTTTGTTAACTGTGCTGACCTAGTTGCAGCTTCCTTGGCTGTGAGCATAGCTGGGATACTCACTGGTCAGGGGCACAACCAGCTCAGTACCCACTGGCTGCTCTGTCTCCATTGGCAACACGCATAAGCCATCCTCCTCCTCAGATGGCCTTGTTTGCATTGGCTGCCCCGTCCAGAGGCTGGGTCCCTATTCATTGCCGCTAGAGGTAGTATGTTCACTGACGATGAATCCGGTGGATGGATGGGCTTTGTCCTCTCTGGCTGGGGATTTTAGCCAACTCTGTGCCCATGGGCCACGCAGCCAGCTGCCCCAACCCGTGCCCCCTCACCAGCCTGCATTAGGGTGTGGGGGCCCTGGGGGTGCCTGGAGAGGGCCCAACAGCCTCGAGAAGCCTCTGATGCTGGCGAAGGTGTCTCCTCCTTTTGTGCTCCCCTGTGACTTCACACACCAACTGGGCAGGGAAGGCCCCAGGGACCCCCTTCAGCCAGCCTGGGGAAAGAGACAGGGGCTTAGGTGGGGCGGGGGCGAGGGGTCAGTGAGGAGGCCCTGGTGGGGGCTAAGGCCTTGAGGCTCATGGTGGCTATGGGAATTGGTGGAGAAGTGGAGGATAGGTAGAAAGGGCACTCAAGCTGGAGGCTATGGCAGCATCAGAGAGGGGTCAAGGTCACTCCTCTGTCAAGCCCTGCAATAGCTGCTCCTCTTGTGAATGGATGACCCTGTGACTCCATAGGTCATCTTACAGCAACCCACAGGGACCCACGTGATCTGGTCCCTATTACTGCCACAATATCTCCTGCTTCTCTCCCCTTTCTTGCTTACTCCAGCCTCAGCAGCCGCCTTTCTGTTCCTCAGACATACCAGACCTCAGGGCCTTTGCACTGACTGTTGCCTCTGACTGGGACACTTTTCTTCCAGATGCCCATGTGGCTAAATTCCTCACCTCCGTCAGGTCGTCGCTCACAGGCCACTTTCTCAGTGAGGTCCACCTCAGCCTCCCTGTTTAAAATCATCATTCTACCCAACCCTGGAACTCCTGAGTTCTTTCTGCTCCATTGTATTTCTTCCATAGCACTCATGAGTTTCAGCCTTACTATCTAGTTTATTTATGTGGTTTATTCCTTATTGTTTGCCTCCTCTGCTAGAATGTACACTCCAGCAGGGCTGGGATCTTTGTTTGGTCCTTGGGGCCTAGAACAGTGAGCAGCACCTAGCTTAATCAATAGTTATTGAATAAATATATAAAAGAATCTCTCACCTTCGGGGCTCTTGTGCAGGTGCTTGCGGGGACCCCTGGACTCCAGACTCCATCCCTCTGTCTTGGCAGGTGCAGAAGGCTCTGAGCACAGCTCCTGGGAACAGTCTGGTTGGGGGTGGATGAAAAGACAGTAGGGTCAAGACTCTTGAGAGCTTCTCCCGCCTCCCTCCTTCCCTCTAGGGAATACACACCACAGTCCTCGTAGATGGTGTCTGAGGAGCAGGGAAGAGGACCTGGGGTAGGGAAGGCCCCCAGCCAGCGCTGCATGTCTGATCTGGTGGGGATATAGATTGGGGGCACAGTTGGACCCAGGAGATCTTCCTGGGGCTGAGGTGGGGGGCATGGAGGAGAGAGGCTGCGGGGGAAGGGGGCGAGATCTGAGAAGTCAGGTGAGGATCCTAAGGGTGTTTTCTGAAGGTGACGCAACTCACAGGGATGAAGCTTGGAGTAGCCGGTGGGTGGGGCGGCCCTGGTGGTTGCTGAGAAGGGAAAGGCGGAATGTAGGGGGTCCAGATGGATCCGGAACCTGCTGGGCCTGGACCAGGGAGCGATGGGCATAGTCCAGAACCTGCAGCCGCTGCCCACTGCCCATGTAAAGAGGAGGTTCAGGTGGAGAGCTGGGGTCTGGCTGGACCCCTCCTCTCCACCGCGGCCGGGGCACCCTCACGCCCTGAGACCCACCTCTTGGGCTGAGTGATGAGCAGCAGGTCACTGAAAAGCAGCAGGCAGAGGGGAGTGAAGCGGGGGCGCGAGGTGAAGAGCACACCCCCCCTCCGGCACCCCAACTCTGTCAGCTCCCCTTGCAGCTCCAGGCGGCGGGACCAGGAGACCAGGGGCAGGGCCTGCGAGGAAACAGAGAGGGGGTTCTCCAGGAGCCTCATGGGGCTCTGGGAAAAGACAAAGTGGGAAGTCTGGTCAGGGGCTGACCTTGACTTTGTGGAAGCGCAGCCTTTGGGTGAGCCGGATCAGCTCCTCAGTCTGCTTCATGCGCCCCACCTCGGCGCTGCAACGCTCGATGATCTGGGTAAGGGGAGCCAAGTCAGCCCCCTCCTCCCTACCACCCCTTCCATCTCTCCCTACCACCTCACCCGACCTGCACCCCAACCCCTGCCCACCTTGCTGACAGCACCCAGGGCCTTCTGGGCATTCTCCTGGCGACTGGACCCCTCTTCTGTCTGGTGCAGGATATTCTGGGGACAAGAAGGAAGGGTTACTGGTCCCCCTGCACTGTGGCCCTGGGATTCAGAAGGGCCACAGCTCAGGGGACCATGCCCAGCTTGGAGAAATGCTCAGCTTGAGGTCTGCAGCTCTGGGGCAGAAATCCCTCTAAAAGGCTGAGAGACCTCACCACTCACCATCTGCAAGACTCTGAGCAAGGCATGCTACCTCTCTGAGCCTCCATTTCCCCACCTGTAAAATGGGGATAATGCCCACCTCATAGCACTGTTGTCAGAGGAAATGCATGGGAAGAGTTTAGCATTGTCCCTGGTACAAAGTAAGTGTTGAAGAGAGGATAGCTATTATTTTACTAATTATTAACCACAATGGTTAGTGCAAACAATATAGCAGAGTGCTTAAGAGTGCCTGGGTTCAAATTTTGTTTCCAACAGTTATTATCTGTATGACCTGGGGCAAGTTATTTAACCTCTCTGTGCCTCAGTTTCCTCATCTATAAGTTAGTGAAACTAATAATAGTCCCTAGAGTTAAGTCGGCACTTGCACTTAGAACAGCACTCAAGAGATGTTTAACTGTTATGATAATTACCATTATTATTAGTGTGCTGTCTACATTGGGAATAGATAAAGCTGAATAAGACATCAAGAAGCAGATAATCTAGTTGAGTGACCTGGTTTTGGAGGGTGTTTTTCTCATTTGCAATGAAGAGTGCTTCTCAACCTTTTTTTTTTTCATTATCACCCCCCTAAATAGATTTTTTTAGACATTTTTTTTCCTAATAGTCATCTATCATGAAAAAATTTCAGTACCTTTGTTACAGTTGATGAACCAATATTATTATATTATTAGCTACAGTCTATAGTTCACTGTTGTACGGTTCTATGTGGTTTTTTAAAAATTAACTTTCATTCTGGTAACATACAGACAACATAAAATTTCCCATTTTAACCACTTTCAAGGATACAATCCGGTGATGGTAATTACATTCGCAATGTTGTGCTCCCATCACCACCATTTGTGGCCAATAGGTTTCTATCACCCCAAACAGAAGCTCTGTACCCATCAAGCATTAACTTCCCATTCCCCACCCCCACAGGTCCCTGGTTAACCTATATTCTAATTTCTGACTCTATGAATTTGTATGTGCTAATTGTTTCATATAAGTGAGATCATAAAATATGTGTCCCCAACCATTAAATTTTAATAGCACAGCTAGAACTGTTTATCTGTTAAGGTACTATGGGCCTTTGGAAGGCCACAACCTGCCTTGAGGTCCTGGGTAAACTCCAGGTAGGGGTTGGCCCATCCTGGATGGAAAGGCCCAGATGAAGAGTTGTGATTTGGGGCTTTCTGTGTTCAGGATGGGAAGGGAAATAGTGAGCCCCTAAGGAGAGTTTGCCAACCGGGTGGGTGAGGCAGAGAAGGCCCGAGCCAGGCGGGTGTACCTGCAGGAGCATGCGGAGGCGGGTGATGCGCTGAAAGGGCAGCAGCAGGAAGGAGGGCAGCGGGAGTCGTTCACACTTGGGGAGGCTCTGCAGCCGACGCAGCTCGGTGGAGAAGCGCACGTTCGTGTCCCTGCAGGAGCAGGCCCAGGACGCTGGCAGCTGCCTCCAGACAACCCCCAGCCCCAGCCCCTGGGACGAGTCCCCCAGCCTGCTCTAGCCTAGCCCCCAGCCCTGCTCCCCAGCTCCCTCCCGGAGGTTCTCACATGAGGCGGCTGTAGGTCTCCTCCTGATACTGCTGGTTCCGCACGTAATCCACATACACCGAGAAAGGCCCCACTGCGTGGGCGTGCACCACGTCGCACAGGTCGCTGATGTGAGGAGAGGAGCGCACACGCGACAGTAATGTGCCGAGAAACCTGAAGGAGTCGGGAAAGCAAGCAATGGAGGGGCCAGAGAGCCAGGTAATGAGGGAAGGACTGGGAACTAGCTAGGGCCGCAGAAGGGTCGGAGCCGGGACAGGCAGCCAGCGCGGGCCTGCGCAGGGTTCCCGGGCCTAGTTTCTGGAAGGTCGAGGCCCCACTGACCGCTCGCTGACTCCCTGGACTCGCTGCACATTGGAGAAGAGGGTGTGGTGGTCCCGGGGAGTGAGCGTGTCCCGGAGTGCCCGGCTCAGCACGAAGGTGTCGGTGAGCAGCCGCAGGGAGCGCAAGTAGGAGGCCTCGGACGTCACCACCTCAAACAGGCTCTGAGGAAGGGCAGGGCGGTCGGGGAAAGGCCCCCTCGCGGCCATCTCGGGCCCCAGGCCGAGCTCTGCCCCGCCCCGCGGCCCGGCCCCAGGCATGCCCACCTCCTGCAGGCGCCTCTCCTGGGAGCTGAGCGTCTCCAGGAGGCCGCTGGCTCGCACAGCCGGGAGCTCCTGCCACAGAGTGTTGCGGGGTCCGGGGGGCCGCGCGAAGGTGGGGGCTTCTCCAGAATTTGCTGGGGAGGGACCCCCATCCTCGCCAACCCCCCACAGCTCTTCTGACAGCACGGCTGCGCGATAGGTCTGGTACAGGGGTTCTGAGGAACAGAGGTGGCTCATTAGGAAAGGCCGGAGTCCCAGACCCCTCTCGCCTGCTTGATGGTCACGGCAGGGGCCCCGAGGTCCAGAGGCCCTCACCATCCTGCAGGGGCAGCTCCCAGTTCTGCTCCTTCAGCTCCTCCAGCTCCTCTTCATCCCTGGGGAAAAAAGGATGGGAGTCCCCCAAGGCCACTGCTGTTGCACGCCTCCAGCAGTTGCTATTCGCTCGGTAGTGTAAGGGCTGTGTAAGGGTAGTGTAAGGGCTACAGCCTGCATGCTTGTAGGCAGGGTCCCTAATAGCTTCCCAGATTTTTATTTCATTTTATTTTATTTTACTTTACTTTACTTTACTTTATTTTATTTATTTTATTTTACTTTATTTTATTTTATGTGCCTGCTGCCAGGGAGGCCCTGAACTATTATCTCAACCACTCTGCACAAGAGACTTCCAAGTGTCCATCTCCCGCCCTGCACAAGAGACTTCCAAGTGTCCATCTCCCGCCCTCTCCTATAGCAACCATTGTCTGGAACGTCCTGTTTGTGCCTGGGTGAAACTCATCATGATCAGACCCAGCTCTTACACCTCCCCCATCACCAACTGCAGCTCTCTCTGTCCCTGTTCTGACACCACCACACACCCAGTCACCTGCACCCCAAACCTAGGAGAATGATCTCCCACAACACCAGTAAATGTTTGTTGAGTAAATGAATAGACCAGGATTAACTCTGATAATGATGATGACTATAAGATGATAAAGCAGCAGAGATAATACAGAAGAGATGTTATTGTTTGCTAAGTGGGTCTGTGGACAAGAATTACAGTAGAGGCTCAAGGTGGGAGGGGGAGAACTCAAAAGGGGGCATTTAGCATGGGCCCAGCCCTTTACCAACTTTGTACCCCAGCAACTCTATGAAGTAGGTGGGAGGCTTATCCCCAGAAAGGTTAGGTGACTTGGATAAGGTCATGTAACGAATAAGGGGCAGAGCTGGAATGGGAAAGTAGGCTAATAGTCTCTAGAGCCCCCCCCCCTCTTCATTCCACCTTTCTAGAAGTGGGATTTAGCTGGACTTGAAGGTTAGCCTGTCCTGGGGTAAGCGCATGGGAATTGCGAGAGAAGTAGGGTGGGGGTGTTTAGTACCTGCCCTCCAAGGTTCCTGGAGAAGCGTTCTGTGGAGCTTCCTCAGGACTGTCCCCTGGAGAGAGAATCCCGAGTGAAGACCCCAGCCACAGCAGGGACTACTGCCACAAAAACAACTCCTGCCAGCCCCAGAGAGGGAGCTGATGGAGGATCAAAAGGCCCACGGTCTGCTGGGGGTCTAGCAGTTGGTTGGTCTTAGAATGTTCCGCCTCCATCCACCCCTGCCCTTCATGACCCAGAAGTCCACTCCCCCAGGCCCTGTACCTGTTTGGATTCCATCTTCCGAGGGCAGAGTGAGGTCTGGCTGAGGGGAGTCCCCAGAGATGGTGGCCTCCTGCCTGACCCGAGTTGGCTTGGGGGGTTTGAGGGGCGGCAAGAGTTTGCGCTCATCAGTGGAGCGGTAGGACGTGAGGATGACTGGGAGGTGACTGAGGCTTGGAGGGTTGGGGCGGGAACGGGAGGTCCGCAGTGGGGAGGCCCGGCAGGGGGCTCTGGGGCCATCCTCACAGCCTCCCACAGGCACCCATCGGAGCTCCAGGCCAGGCCGGGCTATGTGGCAGACACAGGGGCAGCAGGGAGGGCAGGCCAGGGCAGCATCTGTGGCAGACGGAGATAGACCTAAGGAGAAAATCCCTGGGGCCTGGCCCCACCCTGCCCCGGCCTCATCCTTCCCTTTAGGCTACCCAGCCCCAGAAGCTTCAGACTCCATCCCAAGGCCTCTATCTCCCCAACCCTGACTCTCCTCAAACCCCCAGAAATATGAAAATCAGATTTTCCAAACACAAAATCCACTTTTGAAAAAGTAGTCCCTGAAAGTGCCCATTCTTAAATGAAAACAGAGACAAACCCTGATTGAGGTTGCCCCTGCCCCACTATGCACTTACCCAGAGTGCTGCTCTCCTCGGACCTGCTCCCCACCAGGATGCCTTGGGGAGTGCCTCTCTCCCCATTCACATCCACTCCACCTTGGGGACCCGGCTCCAGGGCATCAGTGGCCTGGGCCTTGCCTTCAGAACCCCACTCAAACCTGCCAGCCAGTCTCCTCACAGTGCCAGAGCCCGAGGCTGAGCCATCTGGGACCTGGGCCCGGGGAGCAGGGACGGGGGGCAGAGGTGTACGGGGAGACCCCGAGGGTTTGGGCGGGGGGACTGGAGACCGGAGAACAGGCTCTGGGGAGACAGAACGCTGAGATGCTGGACTGCTGGAAGGGGAGTCTGGGGAAGTTGGGGAATCAAGGCTGTTTTTAGAAGCTGATGGGGGCAAAAGGGCGGGCGGCTTGAGGGCCGTGCTGGGGGGCTCCCAGAAGATGGGGGTGCACATTGGGGTTGGTGTGTCATTGGAGGTGGGGGAAGGTTCTTGCAGGGAGGAGCCATTGTAGGGAGGCCTAGGGGACTGGGCAGCCCTGGGGCGAGAAGGAGGGCGGGGGAGGATGATCCGAGGGGGCTTCTGGGTAGGGGGTGTTGCTGCAGGAAGTGGCTGGGCCGACATCTTCCTCTGGACTCTTCAAAGGAGTGGGACACTCTGCTGGAGTCATCCCCTGAGGAGGGGGGAGGGAGAGAGAAGCCTTCAGTGCCCCTCAGGGGGGTGGACCGGCAGCCTCTGAGCAATCCACCATGCAAAGAAAACATTTTCTAGTGAATGAGCCCTGATTTTGGAGGTGGTTGGGGGGCGGGTGGGAAGCCTGGTGCACTTCCTCTCCTTCCTTCTCCTGTCCCCTTCCTTCACCTCTCACCCCTCCTTCTCATCCAACTTCCTGAGGCTCTTGGACTTTCCTGAGCAGCCTTGCTTTGGCCTCCCTGCCTCCATTTCTGTCTCAGTCTATTGGTTTCTGCCACAGTCATGCTAGACCAGTAAAGGGGATCAACTTGCGGTGTAGCCCCTGTGTGTCTGCCTGAGGAAAGTGTGCCTGTGTGTGTTGTGGAGGTTTGTGTGTGTGGTGGGGACGTGTGTACTGTAGTGAGTGCCACATAGAGTGGGGTGCTGCAGGCCGTGGTCGAGAGTATGCGTGTTAAGTGTGCTGGGCGCGTGGAGCTGTTCCATGTGTGGTGTGTACAGTGCATTAAAGAGTACGTGGGGCAAGGATGTGCAAGATGGGGTGGGTGTGTGCATGTGTAAGTGCCTGCATGCATGGGTGCTCATGCTTGTGTGTGTGCACCGGTGCTGTTCGATGAGGAATACATCACTGTTTCCCTGCTCCAGCCGGCACTCCGCCCCCCCATTTCCCAGTTCCTCTCTCCGGACTCTCCCTTTCCGGATTATTTTTAGTCTCCTTTTCCTGCTATGAAGATTCCTGGAGCCTCTGACCCCAAGAGACCAGGAGGCCCCGGGCATGGTCTCTGCTGCCCCTCTTTTGTCTTCTCACCCAGTCTGGCTGCAGAGAGAGGCCCCGGCGAGGCCAGGCCTTGTCAGGACGTCTGGGGAGGTAGCTGGGAGACCAGACTGAAGGCGAGGGCCACGGGGGAAGAGGCTACAATTCCAAAAAGGCTGTAGGGTCAGTGTTGGGAGAGGGGGCTGCCCCCAAACTCCCTTTAAGAGTCAGCAGGAGAGTCCGACCCCTCCAGGCCCCTCATGGTTCTTAAAAAGTGATACGGGGTCAGGGCTGGAGGCTGTAGACCTATCATGAGTCTGGCAGCTCCAATAGTCTCTGCGGCCCTTATCGAGGTGGCCCAACCAAGGCTTCCCCAGCTGGCCAGTTCCTCCCCAGCTCCTGCCTCCCTGCCCCCCTCCCAGGTACCAGCATCTGCTTCCTTCCCCACCCCCAACTAAGAGCGCTCACCCGGACCCCAGGTATTCCTGCCCCAAGCACTCACCCTTGAGTCCCCTCCACTCTCAGTCACCTCCCAGGGCTGAGTGAGTAGGGGCAGGAAACAGGAATCGGATCCTCCTCCCAACCGGACACCCCCCCCCAAGCACACTGCACTTCACATGCGCGTGGAAGATGTGAGGGACCCAGTAACCCGGGCCTGGGGAAAGGGTGTCGCTCAGGCATGGAGGAGGCATGGAGGAGAGCGGCTGGTCTGTGCCTGTCCTGTCTGCATGGCTGCACCCACCACAGGCACCGGGGCACTGTTCCTGCCTCCGTGTGGACAGTGGGCTGGGGTGGTTGGGGGTGGGGTGATGATGGGGTGGTGGTGATGGCACCAGGGCTGGGATGGTGATCAGGCCTGGGCGGGGGACGATGTGTGTGGCCCTCTCTTCTACTGCAGTTGTCTCTTGTCTCTTTAACTTCCAACTGGTACCCCTGGGGGCAAGCCAGCCCCCTATTTCACACCAAGGACCACCCCCAGGCTTCTGCCTTAGCGCCCCATGAACTTGCCTTAAGCTTCTTGAAAGAGGTTTCTGTTTTCAGCCTTGGAGCACCTGTGCAGGTCTCCCAGTGCCTGTTCCTCCGTATTTCTGGGGGCGGGAACTGAGGGCCCAGATTGAAATCTCCGCAGAGGAAGCCAGTTCCTCCGCCCCACCCGGCCATTGTGTCAGGCTGTGTGCGTATGTGTGTGTGTGAAGAGGGAGAGAGAGTGGGGAAGCCGAGTGGGTGGGCAGGGAGAGCTGAGCTCTGTCCCCTCCAGGAGGGTATGGCATTTGCTGGGACCCCAGGCCTCTCACCTTGCCCAGTCCTTGTTTCTCTGGGTCCCAGCCCTGGCCTCTCCCTGTCCCACTAGGAGGTTTTGATGTTGATTGGCTGGGAGCCAGTCCTCCAGAGGGTAAGGGAGGCAGGGGTCTCTCTCACCTCTAATTTGCTCTGTGATTGAGGAGCTCCATTCCCAGGGCTGGGCAGAGGTGGGTGTCATGAAAACACTGAGGGGGTGGAGCGAGACACACCCGAGCCTGGGAAGTAGGGTGGTGGGAGGAAGATCCAAGAGCAGTTGTGAACTCTGGGGCCTTTGTACATGCCTAGGTACCTACCTTTCCCAGACCTTCTCTCTCTCTCTCTCTAAATAAGACACAGAAGAGAATCCAGAAAGCCAGGATAAACATATGTTTTAACCCCTTTTCACTCAAAGTAAAAGCCAAAGTCCCAAAAGCCAAAGACCATCAAGGCCCTACAAGATCTGCCTTCCTCCCCTATCTCTCCTCTCAGGCACTCTCCTGCCTCAGGGCCTTTGCACTTGCTGTTTCCTCTGCATGGAAACCTCCCAGGACATCCCCATGGATGATTCCTCAGCTCCTTCAAATCCTCACTTACATATCACCTTCTTGATGAGAGGTTTATCCTGACCACTCTTTAAAACTGCCCACTCTGGGGAGCGGGTATAGCTCAGTGGTTGAGTGCCTCCTTTCCATGTGCAAGGTGCTGGGTCCAATCCCTGGTACCTCCTGGATTAAAACAACAACAACAACAACAAAAAAAAAAAAACAACCGTTCTACCTGACCCTATATTCCTGAATTCCCTTTTTTTCCCCCAGAGCAATTATACTTTATAATATAGTTTGCTTACATAGTATGTTTACAGTTAATTATAATGATCTTTTCACATTGCAAAGTAAGCTTCCTGGAGGCAGGATCATTGTATGTTTTGTTCACTGATTTACCCCAAAGGTCTAGACCAAAGTCAGACACATCCTATTCAATATTTGATTAATTGAACTGAACTGAATTGAATCGACCCCATAGCCCACAACCATTCCCTTTGCTCTCCTTCCCTACCGACCATTTCGGTAGTTCTCTTGATCCCACTAGTTTCCCATCACACACATGCACACACACACACATACACCCAGAGCCCGATATCCAACCTTCCAGCCCTCTACTTTAGATCCCTGTGGGCTGCCAGGCAGAGGAAATCTCTCCAAGAGTGTCTCAGAGACCCTGTTAAGAAAGCTAGATATGGGAAGCGGCTGTGGCTCCCATATCTAGCTTACCATATGGGAGGCCCCGGGTTTGGTTCCCGGGGCCTCCTGGTGAAGGCGGGCCTGCCCGCACAGCGTGGTTGGCTGACCCGGCGAGCGCAAGCAGCAAGGGAGGGATGAATGAATAAATAAATAAAATCTTTAAAAAAAAAAAGAAAAAAAAGAAAGCTAGATACACATGTAGCCAAATGAACTCAGTTCTGTTTTGACTGAAATGGGACAATCTTTATGAGTTTTGCTACTTACAAAAATAACATTTAAAAAATAACTAGGGGGACAGATGTGGCTCAGGTGGTTGGGCATCCGTCTCCCATATGGAGGGACCTGGATTCGATCCCCGGGACCTCCCAGTAAAAATTAAAAAAAGAAAAACATAGAAGGCGTGCAGGCCACCAGGCCCTGCGAGCGGGTGTGCCACCAGGCCCCATGAGCCATGCAGCAAGATGATGACATAACAGAAGAGTGACACAAGGAAGAGCCAAGATGAGACGTGCCAAAAAAAAAACAAACCTGGAACTAAGGTGGCACAGGTGGTAGGACGCCTCTCTCCCACATCGGAGGTTCCGAGGATTGAATCCCAGTGAAGGCAGGAGGAGAAGGATGAGAAGAGAGGGCAGGAAATGGACACAGAGAGTTGCCCAGCGAATGGACACAAAAACAGCAAAAATGGGGGGGGGCAAAAATGGATAAAAGTAAATAATTAAATAAATCCTTTAAAAAATAAATAAAATAACTAGCCAAAAAGTGCTGGTTATCGGCTGCAAACGTGGACAGTATTTGGTACTGTGTTAAGCACTTCAGATCTGCCAGGGGATGTGGGGTCTCAAGAGTAGGGGGAAGAGGAGTTAGATGGATGGGGCAGGTGCTTGGACCTGGACCTCTGTCCTCTCTGTCTGCTCTGAGCTCATCTCCTCTTCTTTCTCTCTCCCGGATGAACAGACCTACTTGGAGGATTTTCACCTGTCTGTTGGGGAGCGACTCCTCCAATCCTCAAAGGCAGGCGAGCGTGTTTTGGGTAACTGAAGCTCTTTAGAGCTGCACTGAGACTATTCTAACGCTCTGGCAAAGGAGTGTTATATTGAGCCCACTGCTCAAAGCAACTGCAAAGATGAAAACATTTCCTTTCCTTTCCAGATCTGTAAAAACCAACATCTATTTGTGCCCCATCTCATTCCAAAAAGAAACCAAGCTCTGAAAGCATGATATCATGCGATATACACCAGACTATTTTTGCATGAACATATTTTATTTATTGTACAGTGTTTTTGCAAAGATATTGAAGACCTTTAAGGTAATAATCCATTCTGTTTTTCCATATTCCAAAGGTACCATCACAGTTTCAATTCTGTATTCTGCCTTCTTCTCTTAGCATTGCTATATAACCGTTTTTCATGTTGCTTCTTGGAAGTGTAATATGGTATCAACTATGTTTTGCCCATCCTGATCACAGCAGTCCCAGTCTTCTAGGAAACTATCTTCCACCTCACTCATGTGGGATAACCAATCACAGCAGCCTCCCCTGGACACCTGTCTCAGGTTTGCCCAAGCATAGTACCCCCATTCTTGTGGTCAAGACTAGCCCAGGAGTGAAGAATTTTATTAGTTTGGGTTTTTTTTTTGTTTATTATTATTGAAATAATGAAGATGCTCTAGTGATTGAGGTGATGAATGCACAACTATGGGATTATACCAAATACCACTGATTGTACACTTTGGAAAAAAAAGACTAGCCCAGAAATGAGCAAGTAACCCAAAGCAGGACAGCATCCTTATGTGGGCCTCAGGGAAAGAGAAGCTTTCTCTTTTTTCCCAGGTCAAAGGGCAGGGACAATTAAGTCTGAAGTTGTCTGTGCCTGGGCCTGCCTTGGCCTCCCTTCACCCACAAATGGAGAATAGTCAATAGTGAGAGAAATGAGCCCCATACCTGAGGAAAGCAGAGCCAAGAGATGGATGGAGGATGGGATGGGGTGGGGCTGACAACATCATTTGAACCCCTTGGGCTTCCCAGTTACTTGAGCCACTGCATTCCTTTTTGTGATTTAGCTAGTTGGAGCTCAGTTTGTCATTCACTGCTGAAAGAATCCTGACTATTACAATGCATTTCCTGGGTTCCAGTCATTTTGGCCATTATAAATAATGCTGCAGTAAATATCTTTACGGGGAAAAAAAACACAAAACACCTTTCAGTTTGAAATATTCTTTTTTTTTTTTTTTTTTTTTACCGGGAGGTCCCGGGGATCGAACCCGGGTCCCTCCATATGGGAGACGGACGCCCAACCAGTTGAGCCACATCCGACCCCCTTGAAATATTCATAACAAAGTAACTCTAGGAGCATCAATATGATTGGTTTTGACTTTGCTTAGAGATTGTCTCCTGGAAGGAAGAAGGACTTCTCAGGTGTATGCCTCATTGCCGCCACATCAGGCAGCCTCAAGCCTCCCTCAGTCTCCCTTAGACCACTCACTTGGGTTTCATGTGGGATGCAGGGGTGGGGGTTGGGGGGGCATTACTGTGCCTTGAAGATCACGTAGGGTTTGGCCAAGAGGCAATGAGTGGGAACAGATGTGGCTCAAGCAATTGAGCACTCGCCTCCCACATGGGAGGTCCCAGGTTTGGTTCCCAGTGCCTCCTAAGGAAAAAAAAAAAAAAAAAAAACAGACGAGCAGACGTCCGGAAAAAAACCAAGGTGAGGACGGACAACCACCATACCCAGGAACCGAGAGAGTTACAACTGCAAGCAAGAGAGTCCCATCAGCCATATGGGATCAAAGCCCCCTTTCAATTAGAGGTGGAGTGGGCATCACCATCCCAGAATCTTCAGGATTGGGAAATGAACTATAGACTATAGACTATGGACTTACTGGTATTAGTTTGTTTGTTTTTTTACTTTATTTTGTACATTTATTAATTGAAAATATAAACAATTAAAAACTAAAAAGTAAACACAGATGAATAAATATATACATTTCTCAATTAAATCTACATATAAAAATTTTTTTTAATCAAACAATATGTTACACAATATATTTGGTTCATAATAACGCATTCATACAGTATTTGTCCTTTTGTGTCAGCCTTGTTTCACTCAACATAGTGTCCTCCAGGTTCATCCATGTTGTCATATGCTTTACGACTTCATTTCTTCTTACAGCTACATAATATTCCATCGTGTGAATAGACCCCAGTTTGTTTATCCATTCGTCTGTTGATGGACACCTGGGTTGTTTCCACCTTTTGGCAATGGTGAATAATGTTGCTATGAACATCGGTGTGCAGATGTCTGTTCATATCACTGTTCTCATTTCTTCTGGGTATATACCCAGTAGTGGTATTACAGGGTCACGTGGCAAGTCTATATTCAACTTCTTTAGGAACTGCCAAACAGTCGTCCATAGTGGCTGTACGATTCTGCATTCCCACCAACGGTGAAGAAGTGTTCTTATCTCTCCACATCCTCTCCAACACTTGTAGTTCTCTGTCTTTTTCATAGTGGCCATTCTGATAGGTGTGAAATGATATCTCATTGTAGTTTTGATGTGCACTTCCCTAATCATGAATGATGTTGAGCATTTCCTCATGTGTTTTTTTGCCATTTGTATTTCTTCTATGGAGAAATGTCTATTCAAGTCTTTCGCCCATTTTTTAATTGGGTCATTTGTCTTTTTATCGTTGAGTTGTAACATCTCTTTATATATCCTGGATATTAAACCCTTATCAGATATGTGATTTCCAAATATTTTCTTCCATTGAGTTGGCTGCCTTTTCACCCTTCTGACAAAGTCCTGTGAGGTGCAAAAGTGTTTAATTTTGAGGAAGTCCCATTTATCTACTTTTTCTTTTGTTGCACTTGCTTTGGGTATGAGGTCCAAGAAACCACCACCTACTACAAGGTCTTGAAGATGCTTCCCTACATTTTCTTCTAGTAGTTTTATGGCCTTGGCTTTTATGTTTAGATTTTTTATCCACTTTGAGTTGATTCTTGTATAGGGGGTGAGATAGGGATCCTCTTTCATTCTTTTGGTTATAGATATGCAGTTCTCTCAACACCATTTGTTGAAGAGATTGTTTTTTCCCATTAGCGTGGGCTTGGTAGTTTTGTCAAAAACCAGTTGACTGTATAGGTGAGGGAATATTTCTGGGTCCTCAATTCTATTCCACTGATCGCTGTGTCTATCTTTATGCCAGTACCATGCTGTTTTGACCACTGTAGCTTTGTAATATGTTTCAAGGTCAGGCAGTGAAATTCCTCCGACATTGCTCTTCTTTTTTAGAATGCTTTTGGCTATTCGAGTGCACTTACCCTTACAGATGAATTTGGTAATTGCCTTCTCTAATTCTGTAAACTAAGCTGTTGGGATTTTGATTGGTATTGCATTGAGTCTATAAATCAGTTTGGGTAAGATAGACATCTTCATGATATTTATTCTTCCAATCCATGAACACGGAATGCCTTTCCATTTGTTTAGGTCTTTTTAAATTTCTTTTAGCATTGTTTTGTAGTTTTCTGCATATAGGTCCTGTACTTCTTTGGTTAAATTAACTCCTAGGTATTTGAGTCCTTTTGTTGCTATTGAAAATGGAATTTTCCTACTGATTTCCTCCTCAGATTGTTCAGTACTGGTGTACAAAAACGTTACTGATTTTTGTGTGTTGATCTTGTATCCTGCCATTTTGCTGAACTCATTTATTAGTTCAGGTAGCTTTGTTGTGGATACTTCAGGATTTTCTAAATACAGGATCATGTCATCCGCAAACAGTGAGAGTTTTACTTCCTCTATTCCTATTTGGATGCCTTTAATTTTTTTTTCTTGTCTAATTGCCCTAGCTGGATCTTCTAGTACAATGGTGAATAACAATGGTGACAGTGGGCATCCTTGTCTTGTTCCTGATCTTAGAGGGAAAGCTTTCAGCCTTTCCCCATTGAGTATGATGTTGGCTGTAGGTTTTTCATATATGCCTTTTATCATGTTGAGGAATTTTTCTTTTATTCCTATCTCTGAAGTGTTTTTATCAAAAAACGATGCTGGATTTTGTCAAATGCCTTTTCTGCATCGATTGACATGATCATGTGTTTTTTTTCTTCAATTTGTTAATGTGCTGTATTACATTAATGATTTTCTTGTGTTGAACCATCCTTGCATACCAGGAATAAATCCCACTTGGTCGTGATGTATAAGTCTTTTGATATGCTGTTGGATTCGATTTGCAAGTATTTTGTTGAGAATTTTTGCATCTATGTTCATGAGAGAGATTGGTCTATAATTTTCTTTTCTTGTGGAATCTTTATCTGGCTTTGGTATTAGGGTGATGTTGGCTTCATAAAATGTGTTGGGTAATTTTCCATCCTCTTCAATTTTTTGGAAGAGTTTAAACAGGATTGGTGTTAATTCTTTCTGAAATGCTTGGTAGAATTCACCTGTGAAGCCATCTAGTCCTGGACTTTTCTTTGCTGAGAGATTTTTTATGACAGATTCAATCTCCTTAATTGTGATTGGTTTGTTAAGTTCTTGTATTTCTTGTAGCGTCAGGGTAGGTTGGTTGTGTGTTTCTAGAAATTTGTCCATTTCATCTAGGTTGTCTAGTTTGTTGGCATATAATTTCTCATAATATCCTCTTATGATTCTTTTTACTTCTGTGAAGTCATTTGTAACTTCCCCCCTTTCATTTCTGATTGTATTTATTTGCATCTTCTCTTTTTTTCTTTTTTAGTCTAGCTAAGGGTTTGTCAATTTTATTGATCTTATCAAAGAACCAGCTTTTGGTTTTGTTGATTTTCTCTATTGTTTTCTGTTCTCATTTTCATTTATTTCTGCTCTAATCTTTATTATTTCTTTCCTTCTACTTGCTTTGGGATTAGTTTGCAGTTCTTTTTCTAGTTTCTCTAGTTGTTCAGTTAAATCTTTGAGTTTACTTCTTTCTTGTTTTTTAATATAGAAATTTAGGGCCATAAATTTCCCTCTCAAGACTGCCTTCACTGTATCCCATAAGTTTTGATACGTTGTGTTCTCATTTTCATTTGTCTTAATATAGTTACTGATTTCACTTGCAATTTCTTCTTGGACCCACTGATTATTTAGGAGTGTGTTGTTCAGTCTCCACACATTTGCAAATTTACTTTTTTTCTGACTAGTATTGATTTCTAGTTTCATTCCATTATGATCTGAGAAGGTTCTTTGTATAATTTCAATCTTTTTATATATATTGAGAGCTGAATTGTGGCCTAACATGTGGTCTATCCTGGAGAATGATCCATGGGCACTTGAGAAGAATGTATAACCCACTGAGTTTGGATGCAGTGTTCTGTATATGTCTGTTAGGTCTAACTTGTTTATCATATTGTTCAAGTTCTCTGTTTCCTTGTTGATCTTCTGTCTAGTTGTTCTATCTACTGATGTGAGTGCGGTGTTGAAGTCTCCAACAATTATTGTAGAAATGTCTATTTCTCCCTTCAGTTTTGCCAGAGTTTGTCTCATATTTTTGGGGGTACCCTGGTTAGGTGCATAGATATTTATGACTGTTATATCTTCCTTGTGGATTGTCCCTTTTATTAATATATAATGGCCTTCTGTATGTCTTATAACTTTTTTGCATTTAAAGCCTGTTTTGTCTGATAGTAGTACAGCTACCCCTCATCTTTTCAGGTTACTATTCACGTGGAGTATCTTTTTCTAACCTTTTACTTTCAGATGATTTGTAACACTGGGTCTGAGGTGAGTTTCTTGTAGGCAGCATATGGATGGCTCATGTTTTTTTATCCATTCTGTCAGCCTGTATCTTTTGTTTGGGGAATTTAATCCATTCACATTCAATGATATTACTGTAAATGCACTATTTACTTCCTCCATTTTATCCTTTGGTTTTCATATGTCATCTTGTTTTTGTCTCTCTTTTTACTCTTTTGGTTATCCTTTCTGCTTTTCTTTCTTCTATACTCTCCTCCAAGCCTCTCTCTCCTGTCTTTCAGGTTCCAAGGCTTCCTTTAATATTTCCTGCAACGGTGGATTCTTTTTTGCAAACTCTCTTAAGTTTGTTTGTGAATATTTTATACTCACCTTTATATTTGAAGGACAGTTTTGCTGGATAAAGAATTCTCGGCTGGCAGTTTTTCTCTTTCAGTTTCCTAATTGTATCATACCACTGTCTTCTCGCCTCCATGGTTTCTAAAGAGAAATCTGCACTAAGTCTTACTGGACATCCCTTGTACATGATCATTTGCTTCTCTCTTGCTGCTCTGAGAATTTTCTCTTTATCTTTTACATTTGACATTCTGAGTAGTATGTGTCTTGGCGTAGGTCTATTTGGATTTATTCTGATTGGGGTATGGTGTGCTTCTTGGAACATGTAAGTTCATTTCTTTTGTGAGAGTTGGGAAATTTTCAGCTATTATTTCCTCAAATACTCTTTCTGCCCCTTTTCCCTTCTCTTCCCCTTCTGGAACTCCCATGACAAGTATGTCGTTGCGTTTTGTGTTGTCATTCAACTCTCTGAGCCCCTGCTCAATTTTTTCCATTCTTTTCTCTCTCTGTTCTTTTCTCTCTTCAATTTTAGCTGCTCTGTCTTTGGTATCACTTATTCTTTCTTCTATCATTTCGAGTCTGCTGTTGTATGCCTCAAACGTGTTTTGACCTCACCCATTGTGTCTTTCATTCCCATGAACTCCATTACTTTTCTGTTCAGGATTTCAAATTCTTATTTGCGTTTGCTCATTGTCTTCGTGATGTCATTTTTCTCTTTAACAATATATATTGTCTTTCACCTCATTAATTTGATTTTGGAAATTTGTGCTCATCTCGCTGATTAGTTCTCTCAAATTCTGCATCTCTTCTGGGACTTTGATAGATTCCTTTTCTTGGGCCATGTTTTTTATTTTCTTAGTATAGCTCATAATTTTTTGCTGGTGTTTAGGCATCTGGTTAGAATGTAGTTTACTCAGATGCTCAATCTCTTTCTCTTTTATAGGGATTTAGTGGCAGGAGGCTGTAAGTTACCACAGCTCTTTGATTTTTGGCTCGACCTGGATTGTTAGGTCCTGCTAGTTGCTCAAAACTGGGCACTGGACCCAGTAATTGGTTGTAGAGTCACTTCCTAGGGCCATGGACAGGGAGACTATAGAGGCCAGGAAAAGCCTCTCCTACTTACTTTTTTTTTTTTTAAGATTTTATTTATTTATTCATTTATCCCCCCCTTGCTGCTCGCGCTCGCCGGGCCAGCCAACCACGCCGTGCAGGCAGGCCCGCCCCCACCAGGAGGCCCCGGGAACCGAACCCGGGGCCTCCCATATGGTAAACGGGAGCCCCACTGATTGAGCCACAGCCACTTCCCCCTACTTACTTTTAATTTTCTTATGTGCAAATCCTTAGTCTGCCAGGAGATAGCACTCATTGGCAGCTCTCAATTCAATGCCTGGTCGGAGTGTATTTGTTGTGAGACAGACCAGATCAATGTGATAGAGCTTCCTGTCTGGAGGCGAAGAGCCCTGTAATTCAGACTTTCTGAAACAGTTCTCCAGTTTTCTCTGGTAGCCCCCTCCCTTTTCCCAGCTAGGAAATATTTCCACTCCCCTCTGAGTCCTCAACAATCAGTCCAGTTAGTAGAGGAGGAGATTGGACGTTTGTATATCTTTAGCCCTTTGCAGGCTCCAAGGTAAACAATGGCGCAGCCCCACACAACAGGGCAGACTAAACCTGTGAGTCAAAAGCTGAGTCAGCCCCAGGCTCTCTCTCCTCTCTCCTGTGGAGTCCTCAACAATTAATCCAGGCTAGAAGAGAGGGAGATTGCCAGGGTCAGATTTCTCCAGTCCTTCGTAGGCTCCCAGGGCAAACCACCGTGTGGAAGGGTCTGTGGGGCTCCACAGCCCAAATTTGTGGGACAGAACCTGAGTCAGCCTTAGGCTGTGTCCCTCTCTCTCCCCTTTCCTGGAGTGGTAGATCCCTGGAGCCCCCTTTGTAAGTAGTTGCAGGCCCAGAGGCCAGAGAATTCTAAAGAGTGTGTGTGTGGGGGGGTACCAATGTGGCTCAAATGGTTGAGCATCTGTCTCCCATATGGAGGGACCTGGGTTCGATCCCCAGGACCTCCCAGTAAAAGAAAAAAAAAAAAACTTGGGAAGCAGATGTGGCTCAATTGGTTGGGCTCCCATTTACCATATGGTAAAGGCAAGCTGGCCCCTGTGGTGCGGTGAGCTGGTGTAACAAGATGACACAACAAAGGGAGACAAGCGGACACAGAAAAACACACAGCAAATGGACACAGTGAGCACAAGCAGCAAGGGAGGGATAAAAAAATAAATCTTTAAAAAAATAAATATGAGACTTCTGGGAAGATGGCGGACTAGTAAAGACAAGGGAATCTCTTCTCCAGAAAAATAGCTAGAGGACAGGCTGAAACAGCCCCGAAAAAGATCTTCTAGGGTTTAGGACAGCCGGTGAAGGCTGCACACCACCCAGAGGAGAGAGGTTCAGAAGAGGGAAATCGCGACAACAGAACCGTGAGTGGGAAATAGCTTCTGCTGCTGCCGGCACCCTCCCCCACACTCTTTAGAATTCTCAGGTCTCTGGGCCTGCGACCACAGACAAAGGGGGCTCCAGGGATCTACCACTCCCGGAAAAGGGAGAGAGAGAGGGACATAGCCTTAGGCTGACTCAGGTTCTGACCTGTAAATTTGGGCTGCGGAGCCCCACGGACCCTTCTACACGGTGGTTTGCCCTGGGAGCCTAGGAAAGACTGGAGAAATCTGACCCTCACAACCTCCCTCTCTTCTAGCCTGGACTGATTGTTGAGGACTCCACAGGAGAGGGGAGAGAGAACCTGGGGCTGACCCTGCTTTTGACTCCAGGCTTGATCTGCCCTGTCCCGAGAGCCCTTCCAGGCCAGGTGGGGCTGCGCCATTGTTTGCCTTGGAGGCTGCAAGGGGCTAAAGATATACAAACCTCCCTATCTCCTCCTCTACTAACAGGGATTGATTGTTGAGGAGGTCCCATTTATCTACTTTTTCTTTTTTGCACGTGCTTTGGGTGTATGGTCCAAGAAACCACCACCTAGTACAAGGTCTTGAAGATGTTTCCCTACATTTTCTTCTAGTAGTTTTATGGTCCTGGCTTTTATATTTAGATCTTTGATCCATTTTGAGTTGATTCTTGTATAGGGGGTGAGATAGGGGTCCTCTTTCATTCTTTTGGTAATAGATATCCAGTTCTCCCAACACCATTTGTTGAAGAGACTGTTTTTTTTTTCCCGTCAGCGTGGGCTTGGTAGGTTTGTCAAAAACCAGTTGACTGTATAAGTAAGGGTTTATTTCTGGATTCTCAATTCTATTCCACTGATCGATATGTCTATCTTTATGAGAGTACCATGCTGTTTTGACCACTGTAGCTTTGTAATATGTTTCAAGGTCAGGCAGTGAAATTCCTCCCACATTGCTCTTCTTTTTTAGAATACTTTTGGCTATTCGGGTGCACTTACCCTTCCAGATGAATTTGGTAATTGCCTTCTCTAATTCTGTAAAGTAAGCTGTTGGGATTTTGATTGGTATTGCATTGAGTCTATAAATCAGTTTGGGCAAGATCGACATCTTCATGATATTTATTCTTCCAATCCATGAACACAGAATGTCTTTCCATTTGTTTAGGTCTTTTTAAATTTATTTTAGCATTGTTTTGTAGTTTTCTGCATATAGGTCCTGTACTTCCTTGGTTAAATTAACTCCTAGGTATTTGAGTCTTTTTGTTGCTATTGAAAATGGAATTTTCCTACTGATTTCCTCCTCTGATTGTTCAGTACTAGTGTACAAAAACGTTACTGATTTTTGTGTGTTGTTCTTGTATCCTGCCATTTTGCTGAACTCATTTATTAGTTCAGGTAGCTTTGTTGTGGATACTTCAGGATTTTCTAAATACAGGATCATGTCATCTGCAAACAGTGAGAGTTTTACTTCCTCTATTCCTATTTGGATGCCTTTAATTTTTTTTTCTTGTCTAATTGCCCTAGCTGGATCTTCTAGTACAATGGTGAATAACAATGGTGACAGTGGGCATCCTTGTCTTGTTCCTGATCTTAGAGGGAAAGCTTTCAGCCTTTCCCCATTGAGTATTATGTTGGCTGTGGGTTTTTCATATATGCCTTTTATCATATTGGGAAATTTTCCTTTTATTCCTATCTTTTGAAATATTTTTATCAAAAAAAGATGTTGGATTTTGTCGAATGCCTTTTCTGCATCTATTGAGATGATCATGTGGTTTTTTCCCTTCAATTTGTTAATGTGGTGTATTACATTGATTGATTTTCTTATGTTGAACCAGCCTTGCATACCAGGAATAAATCCCACTTGGTCATGATGTATAAGTCTTTTTATATGCTGTTGGATTCGATTTGCAAGTATTTTGTTGAGAATTTTTGCATCTAAGTTCATTAGATTGGTCTGTAATTTTCTTTTCTTGTGGAATCTTTATCTGGCTTTGGTATTAGGGTGATGTTGGCTTCATAAAATGTGTTGGGTAATTTTCCCTCCTCTTCGATTTTTTGGAAGAGTTTAAACAGGATTGGTGTTAATTCTTTCTGAAATGCTTGGTAGAATTCACCTGTGAAGCCATCTGGTCCTGGACTTTTCTTTGCTGGAGATTTTTGATGACGGATTCAATCTCCTTAATTGTGATTGGTTTTTTAAGTTCTTGTATTTCTTGTAGCGTCAGGGTAGGTTGGTTGTGTGTTTCTAGAAATTTGTCCATTTCATCTAGGTTGTGTAGTTTGTTGGCATATAGTTTCTCATAATATCCTCTTATGATTCTTTTTATTTCTGTGAGGTCATTTGTAATTTCCCCCCTTTCATTTCTGATTGTATTTATTTGTATCTTCTCTCTTTTTTTCTTTGTTAGTCTAGCGAGGGGTTTGTCAATTTTATTGATCTTCTCAAAGAACCAGCTTTTGGGAAGTGGATGTGGCTCAATCGATAGGGCTCCCGTTTACCATATGGGAGGCCCCGGTTCAATACCCGAACCTGGGGCCTCCTGGTGAAGGCAAGCCAGCCCACACAGTGCGGTGAACTGATGCAGCAGGACGACCCAACAAAGGGAGACAAGCATACACAGAAAAACGCACAGCAAATGAACACAGCGAGCACAAGCAGCAAGGGGGGATAAATAAATAAAAATCTTTAAAAAAAAAAAGAACCAGCTTTTGGTTTTGTTGATTTTCTCTATTGTTTTTCTGTTCTCATTTTCATTTATTTCTGCTCTAATCTTTATTCTTTCCTTCTTTTTGCTTTGAGATTGGTTTGCTGTTCTTTTTCTAGTTTCTCAAGTTGTTCAGTTAAATCTTTGAGTTTAGCTCTTTCTTGTTTTTTAATATAGGCATTTAGGGCTCTAAATTTCCCTCTCAAGACTGCCTTTGCTGTATCCCATAAGTTTGGAAACGTTGTGTTCTCATTTTCATTTGTCTCAATATATTTACTGATTTCACTTGCAATTTCTTCTTTGACCCACGGAATATTTAGGAGTGTGTTGTTCAGTCTCCATACATTTTATTAATATATAATGGCCTTCCACATCTCTTAGCACTTTTTTGAATTTGAAGTCTGTTTTGTCTGATATTAGTATAGCTACCCCTGTTCTTTTCTGTTTACTATTCGCGTGGAGTATCTTTTTTCAGCCTTTTACTTTCAGCCGGTTTGTATCCTTGGTTCTGAGGTGAGTTTCTTGTAAGCAGCCTATGGATGGCTCATGGTTTTTTATCCATTCTGTCAGCCTGTATCTTTTGATTGGGGAATTTAATCCATTCACATTCAACGATATTACTGAAAATGCACCTCCCCCCGACTCTTTTTTTTTTTTTTTTTTTTTTATTCATTTATCGCCCCCTTGCTGCTTGTGCTCGCTGGGTCAGCTAACCACGCCATGCGGGCGGGCTTGCCTTCACCAGGAGGCCCCGGGAACCAAACCCGGGGCCTCCCATATGGTAAAGGGGAGCCCTACTGATTGAGCCACAGCCGCTTCCATCTCCCCCCCCCCTCCCCGACTCTTTAGAATTCTCAGGCCTCTGGGCCTGCGACTACAGACAAACGGCGCTCCAGGGAACTGCCACCCCAGGAAAGGGGAGAGAGAGGGACACAGCCTTAGGCTGACTCAGGTTCTGACCCGCAAATTTGGGCTGCAGAGCCCCACGGACCCTTCAACATGACAGTTTGCCCTGGGAGCCTAGGACGGACTGGAGAAATCCGACCCTCGCAAGGTTCCTCTCTTCTAGCCTGGACTAATTGTTGAGATGAAAGGATAAACAAACTGTGGTCTATTCATACGATGGAATATTATGCAGCTGTAAGAAGAAATGAAGTCATAAAGCATATGGCAACATGGATGAAACTGAAGGACATTATGTTCAGTGAAGCAAGCCAGACACAAAAGGACAAATACTGTATGAATACGTAACTATAAACCAAATATATTGTGTAACATATTGTTTGATTAAAAAAAAAAAATTTGTATGTATCCATTACATTTGAGAAATGTAAAAAAAAAAAAAAAAAAAAAAATAGTGTAGGGGAGGGTGCTGGCAGCAGCAGGCGCTGTTGTTTCCAACTCAGGGTTCTGTCGTGGCGATTTCCCTCTTTTGTCCCTCTCTCCTCTGGGTGGTGTGCAGCCTTCACCTGCTGTTCTACACCCTAGAAGATCTTTTTGGGGCTGTTTCAGCCTGCCCTCTAGCTATACTTCTGGAGAAGAGATTCCCGTGTCTTACTAGTCCGCCATCTTCCTGGAAGTCCCCTTTTAGTTTTCTATTTTAATGTACAAAATAAAGAAAAATAAATAAATAAATAAATTCAAGCTCACGTACCCCTTGTTAAGAACCCCTTCATATAAAATAAATAAATAAATAAATAAGAACCCCTTCACTAGTGTAAGCTCAAGGAATACAATGGTGAAATCTCATCCCAGCCAACAGGTGGAGCTTAAGGAGGCATTTGGGGAGCATTCCTTGGAAATTTCCTGGGGACTGTTTCAGGGCCTTGCCTGAGATGGTGAGGAGCCCCATTATCTGCTCTACTTTACCTTTCATCCCCAGACTATACCCCTCCTGCCACATCCCATGGCTCAATGAATTAGCAGCACATTGTCACACCTGGCACCAGGGCACCCAGGAACTCCCAGTCTTGAGAAGGAGACTAACAGTAAACAAATGCTAACCAAAATGAGCAAAGTACTTGAGTGTAAATGCTTGAGGAGCAAAGCAGGATGGGAGTGTTTGAATGTGGAGGCTTTGGAAAAGCTTCAGGGGTCAAGAGAGATGATGCTCAAAGTGAAGAATGGTTTGGAGATCACCAAAAGAAGGGGGAAAGGCCTTCCAGACAGTGGGAACAAAATGCACAGGGGCAGATGTCTGACCGTTTTCAACTTCTCAAGAAACCTGATTATGGAGGTCTGTTACAAGCTCAACACCTTCACTCAGGTTTTCACAAGAGATACTATCAACCCCATTTTACAGAGGAGGCTTTGAAATGTTAAGTAACCTGTTCAAGGTCTTCCAGCTGGTTAAGCAGAAAGACCCAAAGTGGAACTCAGACCACGCTCTGAGCTTAAGTCTGGAAGCTGTATCTCACACAGGTGAGCTCTCTGCCGCCTCCTCCCGCCCCAGGTGATCCCCTAACCCTTGCCTTTTTTCTGCAAGCTTTCTCCCTCAACCCATCTGCCAGTTTCCCCAGTTTCTTTTCTTTTTTTTTTTTTTTAAGATTTTTATTTATTTATTCATTTATCCCCCCCTTGCTGTTTGTGCTCGCTGGGTCAGCTAACCACGCCGTGCAGGCGGGCTTGCCTCCACCAGGAGGCCCCGGGAACCGAACCCGGGGCCTCCCATATGGTAAACGGGAGCCCTACTGATTGAGCCACAGCCGCTTCCCTCCCCAGTTTCTTTTCTCCGAAATTCTTCCGTGATTAACCACGCCAAGACCCCTCATCAAAGTCCAGGAATTCAGAATCTCAGGATGCTTCCTACCACTTGCTACCACTTTGCTGGGCAAAAGCTCTGCCCCCGCCTACTCTGCCTTGGCTTCCGGGGTCGCCGAGAGACCAAAAGAGCTTGGGAAGTGTGACTACACTCCCTCGCCAACTTTCAGGCCTATCTCTCCCTCCCGGCCCGCAATCAGCCACACCCTCCGTGGCGCAAGAACTTGTAGACTCTCAGCCTCAGATCTTTCCCGTCCAGTACATGTGTCCCATCTCCACCTGCAGGCGGGACCGCAGCTTCTGGGTTATCCAGGAGCCGGAGCCGCAGGGCGTGACCTACGGTTAGGCAACCCCACTAGGCGATGACCCCTCCTCCGCCCGCAGGAGAAGCAGCACCCACACACTCCAGTGGTGGCCTACTGGCCCCTTCACTCAGCCTCGCCTCCCGTCCAGGAGCCCAGGGTCCACCTTCGCCCCTTCCCCCGTGAAAAACGCCTCTGCGCCCCCGAGCACCTCTCCAGGGCTCCGAGGCCGCTGCCCCAGGCGCAGGGGCGGGAAGAGTTAACTCCAACCGCCCCCGGGCAGATTCCGGGGGTTGGGTCGCTCAGGGCACCTCCCATTGGCCACGGAACCGGCTCGGCGCTGATTGGCTGCGGCTCTCCTCTTCGGATCTCGCAGGCTCCCGATTGGCCGCGCTGCACTGACTGGAGTGTGACTGTCTGGCCTCGGCAGGCTACCCAGGCCCAAGGTGCTGCCGGCACCCGCAGCTGCCTGGGAACCGTCATCTCTGGCCGGAGCCCCGGCTTCCTTCCCGGATCCAGAGTTCCTTGCTGCCCGGAGACGCCACCGAATCCATTTCCTCCTTAACCTGCTGGTTTTCTTTTTCCCTTCCTCTGCCCGGCTCCTGGCTCCGAGCTTCGCGTTTCCCTCCCCTACTCCCGGCCCCGGTAGCCGGCCATCCCCAGCATCCCACCTGCCGTCCTGGCTCCCACCCATCCTGGACCCCAAACTCCGTGACCAACAGGACCCTGTCATAGCTTTCTCACCAGACTCCTAAACTCTTCTTTCTTCCCTCTTTGCCAGCTCCTGACTCCCAAAGTCCAGCTTACTCTTGACGCTTGAGCCTGGCGTTCTTGACTCCAGACCTCCAAATTCCTACCTTCTGCTGGACTACCGAAATCAAGATCTTCCCCTGACTTCCGACCCACTTTGTGAGACTCATTTTTACTTTCTTACTCCTGGACAAGTTCCTATCACCTCCACCCCACCATGGACTTCTTGCTGAGCGGCCTGGCAGCCTGTGGAGCCTGTCTGTTCACCAACCCCCTGGAGGTGGTGAAGACCAGAATGCAGTTGCAGGGGGAACTGCGGGCTCCCGGCACCTACCAGCGGCACTACAAAAACGTCTTCCATGCCTTTATCACCATTGGCAGGGTGGATGGCCTGGCTGCCCTGCAGAAGGGCTTGACCCCTGCCCTCATATACCAGTTCTTGATGAATGGCATCCGGCTGGGCACCTACGGGCTGGTCGAAGCTGGAGGCTACCTGCACACCGCCGAAGGCACCCTCAGCCCTCCACGCAGTGCAGCAGCTGGGGCTCTGGCTGGAGTCCTGGGAGCCTACTTGGGGAGTCCCATATACATGGTGAGAAAAGGGGTCCTGCCTGGGGCCTTCAGGGCAGACCCTTGGTGCAGGGTGCGGGCCAGGGCAAATGTGGTAGGGTGCTGTAAGCAAGGAAGGGTGTCAGGAAAATGCTAGCAAAGGCTGTGGGGTTCTGCCCTATACATACCCATCCAATAGAAACAATCAAGTGTGTTGGTTCAGATTATGGGCTCTGGAATAAGCCTTTCTGGGTTCAAATCCTGGCTTTGAAAATTACTAGTTGTTGAGCTTCAGTTGCCATGTCCATAAAATGGAGACAATTGTAGTACCTTTTTTGTGTGATTGCTGGGAGGATTGAGTGAGACAAATGAAGTAATAATACATGTTAAGTACTAGTACAAATCCTGGCACATGATAAGTTTTAATATTGTCTTTATCACTTCATAGTCATTACCTGTTATTGAGTTTGTTGGTGGATTTGTGTAGGAGAGGATGAAGAATTTGTGTAAAATACATCAAGTAGTATAGGGGGAGGATCCTAGGCAGCGGCTGCACATGATTACAATCTCAGTCTGCCACTTTGAGTGTATAGATGAAGGGGCAGGAGCCGAGGCCCAGAGAGGGGAGGTGACTGGCTCAAGGTCACACAGCCGGTTATTGCTAGGTCTAGGCCCTGCTTATTACTCCTCTTGGAAAGTCACTGGGAGGTGGTACGTTCTATAAGGGGACAGGCAAGCTGGTCTCACTCCCAGAGTGTGAGATTCAACAGTAGCCTCTACAAAGTCAGCTGGACACATGTCCCTGCAGGGCTTGGGGAGCAGAGAGCAGATTTTGCAGATGGACCCTCACAATCTGCCTGAGTCTGATGGGGACCCTGGTCGTGGTGGTTGCTGGAGATCCGGTCTGGGAATGGGAGCAGGCAAGAGAGGCTGAATACTCAGTCTTGCCTAAGGAAGATTTTGGAAATGTCATTTTCTATTCTCCCCATCCTCCACCCCACCCCCCAAGGGAAGGAGGATGTGGAGGGGGTGGGGTATTTTGCAGTGCTAGGAGATCCATCCCCTGGGACTGCAGCCAAGGGACACAGTCTTGTGACCAGTTTGTTTCATGGGAACCACAGTAATTATCAGATTAAAAGGATATTCTTTGCTGAACACCCTAGAGGAAGTGTGAGGGGGTCAAGAATTTGGGTCTTTGAGGTGGGAGGATGGCCACTAGGGCATAGGCTATGATACTGTCTTGTTCCCAGGTGAAGACACACCTACAGGCACAGGCGGCCTCAGAAATTGCGGTAGGGCACCAGTATAATCATCAGGTGAGGGTTCCTCCCCCTCCACTGGAGTCCCTGCTCTTTCTCCCAGCTTTCTGCCTGTACCCCACAGCTCGAACCCCAACCACTGCTCTGCCCAGCCCATCAGTTCAGCTCCATTCTGCCCTTGGAGTTCACCCAGACCCTCTTTCCAACACGTACCCTACTTACGCCAGTATTCCACACCAGTTTCTCTCACCTCATTCTCCTAACCTGCTAAGGTCCTCACCTCCATAATCTCCATATATCCTGCCCTTAATTCTGGGGTGGGTAGGGTGGGGCAAAACTGAGGGGACAACGTTCATGTTCAGGCTCTAACCCCACAGGGAACTGGTTGTCTAGACATCAGGTGCCTATTAAGGATGCATCCTTGGCAGTGTTAGGAGGTGGTAGCCCCTGAGGCTGGGGTGACTGAACCCTGGCCCCATGGTCTTCCCCCCATCAGGGTGTGTTTCAGGCGCTAATGCAGATTGGTCAGAAACATGGTCTGGTGGGGTTGTGGCGTGGGGCCATAGGCGGCCTGCCCCGAGTTATCGTCGGTTCCTCGGCCCAGCTGTGCACCTTCACTTCCACCAAGGACCTCGTAACTCAGTGGGAGGTACTGCCGCCTCCCGGGAATGGGGTGGGGGAGGGCAAGCTAAGGCGGGCCCTAGCATGGGCGGTGCTAACACTCAAATGTGAGGGAGCAGCAAACTGGAGGGCTTGGGGATTGCTGACTCTTTAGAGCCCCCCACAGTTCCCTTGTCACTTCCTCCCAGAAGATTACACCCAAGTCCTCAGGGCACCCTGCCCTTCCTCCTTCCCAGTGTCAGCACACTGCTTTATAACTGAAAGGGTGTAAGCACCTTGAGCTACCAGCTCTCCACTCTACCCCAGCCCAGGGGTGTCCTAGGTGTTGAATGATTAGCTAGTTGACAGCACTCTTCCTCCGTCCCCTCTTAGGTGTTTCCTCCCCAGAGCTGGAAAGTGGCTCTGGCAGCAGCCATGACGAGTGGCATCGTGGTGGTCCTGGCCATGACACCTTTTGACGTGGTCAGCACAAGGCTCTACAATCAGCCCACAGACAGTCAGGGCAAGGTAAGGGAGTGCTCTAGGGTGCAGGCAAGTAGGGAAAGCCAGAAAGTGGAGAAAGCAGCTCATGGGTACAGGTGGGATGGACTTTAAGTACAGTCTGCAGGTGAGGCCTCTGGTGGGTGCTGAAACTCCTGCCTGTGCTCTCCCTCCCTCTCCATCTTGCTCTCAGGGCCTCATGTACCGGGGGTTGCTGGACGCTCTGCTGCAGACCGCTCGGAAGGAGGGCATTTTTGGCATGTACAAGGGTTTAGGTGCCTCCTACTTCCGCCTTGGCCCCCACACCATCCTCTCCCTCTTCTTCTGGGACCAGCTGCGCATCGTCTACCATAAGTACACCAAATAACAGCTACCCCCAACTCCACCAAATCAACACTCCTTGGACACTTCTGCCTCCACTACTAGGTCAAGGTGCCTCCTGACCAGGTGACCCTTCACCCATCCGAGGGAGACAGCCAACCCCACCCCACTCCTTGTCTGATCTCTCAGGGTTGAATCACTATAAGGGATAGTTCCCTTCCCTCCTTCCTTGGGTGTGACTGTCAAGCTCCCCTCCCCAACCCCCTGTATACTTTACCACCCCTCTCTCAGGGCTGAACAGGTCACTCCACTGCTGGCCTTGGGTCCCTCCCTCTCCCACGCACAGCTTTAAACTCCCCCCTCCAGGACCAAGGGGACCTGGGGGACCCAGATGTCCCTAGATGCACAAGCACAGAGATTATATTGGTTATAAAGCAAGTTTATTTCTGCAGAGAGGAGGTGTCTTATGTTTACGCACAGCGAAGGAACAGGGGAAACCCAGACATCCAACCCCTTGCTCCCTTCCAGAACTGGGCTCCCCAGTCCTCAGCAGCAACATGCTGAGCTTCAGCATCTTTATTGGGGACCAAAGATGTTGGGATCATGAAGGGTCAGACTGGTCACCAGCTGCTCAAAGTCATCCAGGCTCCATGGCAGGGGTGACCGATTTTCAGGGCCAAGAGACGACCTGATCTCAGGGCTTGGGGGTGGGGAAACAGATGGAGAGAGAGAAGAATTTTCCAAGTCTCAGGTTTGGAAGTTCCAACTTTCTGTTCCCTGCGGGACCCTGGGTATTTGTTACCCCAAACCTCTGGCCCATAACTGCTTCCTTGGAGGAGTCCACAGCCAGTGTGCCTGCTCTGCCCCTCCCACCCCATTCTCCCAGGACTCTGCAATGAGACAGGGCCCTTTACTTTCTCCTTACCGGGGCTGACTGAAGGTGAGCAGGAGATCAGTCTGGTACTGGGGCAGCCGCAGCAAGGCCTGGTGCAGTGTCACATCCTTTGCTGCCTAAAGGGATCAGGCTCAGGATGCTTGCCCGGACCCCAGGGCCACCTCCCTCACCCTCCCAGGGCATCCCACACTCCCCTGGCCCTCACCTGCTGGTTTTCCTTAGCCACCTGCTGCTTTCCAGAGAGGATCCAGGCTTCTTGACAGCAGCCCCTCAGGGCTAGGCTCTCCGCAGGGAGAGGCTGCACAGCTTCCACTTGCACAGTCCTAGCTCCCTGGACCCTACCAACGTCCTCAAAGTGGTACCTGGAATGGGGGAAGCAGGGTCAGGCAGGGACATCTCTCTCAGCCCCCTCCCCCCACCCAAACGAGCGTCTTTAAGCCTCTCCGGTGGTATTGCCCTTGGATTTCTCTTTGCCCTAACTGTCCGAGCCGCAGACCCGCCCATTTCGTCGGCTCTGGCCCTCCCATTGGCCACCTTCCTCACCGCGCAGCCTCTTGGCCCTGCACGTGGGCCTGCAGCTCCAGAAGTTCCACGATCAGGCTCTGGTCCGTCGCGCGATGGCAGAAAACTTCTTGATTGTGCGGGACCGGTCGCAGGTCGCTGGGGAGAGGTGAGACAGGCCGTGGTCGAGCCCAGCCTCTTCCCACAACCCACCCAGGCGGCCTCCATCGGCG
Source organism: Tolypeutes matacus (assembly GCA_026826555.1). NCBI lineage: Eukaryota > Metazoa > Chordata > Mammalia > Cingulata > Chlamyphoridae > Tolypeutes > Tolypeutes matacus. The sequence continues at coordinate 5,247,477 of JAKSZT010054052.1, read as the reverse complement.
CCCCAGCCTCCTCACCTTACATCAACGACCCCGACGGGGAGCTTGGCGGAGAAGGCGCCTCCGAACAGTGGATGGTCTCGTGTGGGCTCCATTGGCCTGAGATTAGGGGATGGGTCCTAGAAGGGCGCGGGCGGTACCACCTGGAGCCACATGGCAACACCTCCCCGAGTTTCGCAGCTGCCACCGCCCCTGCGTTTTCTTTGGCATTCGGCCCCTTTAAGATTTGGCCCCGCCCTGCGACCGCGCTGACCAATTGGCGCCCGCGCCCTGGGGGCGGAGTCCAGCAGAGCTACTGGCGGAAGTCGAGCGCCTCGCGGGCGCTAGGCCGAATTGCGGGGTCTCTTTCCGGCCGAGGAACTCGACTTGGGGTTTGTGACGCCTTTTGGGGTCACTAGCCCGTGCCTGCCAGTCTCCTCCTTGGAAAGGGGTCGCACTTTCTACGTCCTTGGGGACAGTTACTCATCTAAAGGGCCCACGTCTAAGTGGAGTCTTTGGAGTCAGAGAATAGGTTCAGTTTCTCCCACTTGGTTTCCGGAGGCCTATTGACTCGAATGGGCTGCCAACCAAACCGCTAATTCCCGGATCCGATGCGGGGAATTAGGGGCACAATGGGGCCAGGTGTGGATCCAGGTTAGGATTCAGGCCTCATGCCTTCCTGAAAGCGACACTGAACCCAGGGATTAGGTATTTAATCCCCCTCAAATCTTCCACATTGGGAACACGGCGCGGGGGGGTGGGAGGCGGGGTGAGGGGGGGGCCGAGTGCCCCTCCTCCCACCTGCATGGATTAAATTCTGTTGTTTTTCTTCACAGATTTATAGGGTGTTCTTAAAGTTGCAGCTCAAGTAGCCCCTCCTTGTTAATTTCTCCGTTCATCTTTGATCCTTAGCACTTGGCAGAGCTTGCGGAGCATAACAGACCCATTATGTATTGTTGGGTGACTGAATAAACCCATTAGTGCCAGTTGCTGGAACCTAGGGAACCACCCGTTCCCTCAGGGGTTCTAGATGTCACCTACTTCCCAGCGAAGAAATGGGCAAGGGGGTTCTCATCCTGGGGCCATTCCACCAGGTTCCAAGTTGCAGACTGTACCTCTGGACCCTAATAATTTTTTTTTTCCCAAAAAAATTTTTAACTTTATTTGTACATTTAATAATTGAAAGTATAAACAAAAACTAAAAATTAAAAACACAGATGAATAAATATATACATTTCTCAATTAAATGTAATGGATACTTTTTTTTTTGGATCAAACAATATGTTACATAATATATTTGGTTCATAGTAACGCATTCATACAGTATTTGTCCTTTTGTGTCTGGCTTGCTTCATTGAACATAATGTCCTCCAGGTTCATCCATGTTGTCATATGCTTTATGACTTCATTTCTTCTTACAGCTGCATAATATTCCATCCTGTGAATAGACCACAGTTTGTTTACCCATTCATCAGTTGATGGACACCTGGGTTGTTTCCACCTTTTGGCAATGGTGAATAATGTTGCTATGAACATCGATGTGTAGATGTCTGTTCGTGTCACTGCTCTCAGTTCTTCTGGGTATATACCCAGTAGTGGTATTGCAGGGTCACATGGCAAGTCTATATTCAACTTCTTTAGGAACTGCCAGACAGTCCTCCATAGTGGTTGTACCATTCTGCATTCCCACCAACAGTGAAGAAGTGTTCCTATCTCTCCACATCCTCTCTAACACTTGTAGTTCTCTGTCTTTTTAATAGTGGCCATTCTGATAGGTGTGAAATGATATCTCATTGTAGTTTTGATTTGCATTTCCCTAATCATGAATGATGTTGAACATTTCTTCGTGTGTTTTTTTGCCATTTGTATTTCTTCTCTGGAGAAATGTCTATTCAAGTCTTTGACCCATTTTTTAATTGGGTTGTTTGTCTTTTTATTGTTGAGTTGTAACATCTCTTTATATATCCTGGATATTAAACCCTTATCAGATACGTGATTTCCAAATATTTTTTCCCATTGAGTTGACTGCCTTTTCACCCTTCTGACAAAGTCCTGTGAGGTGCAAAAGTGTTTAATTTTGAGGGGGTCCCATTTATCTACTTTTTCTTTTGTTGCACGTGCTTTGGGTGTACAGTCCAAGAAACCACCACCTCCTACAAGGTCTTGAAGATGTTTCCCTACATTTTCTTCTAGTAGTTTTATGGTCCTGGCTTTTATATTTAGATCTTTGATCCATTTTGAGTTGATTCTTGTATAGGGGGTGAGATAGGGGTCCTCTTTCATTCTTTTGGTTATATCCAGTTCGTCCAACACCATTTGTTGAAGAGACTTTTTTCCCATTAGCGTGGGCTTGGTAGGTTTGTCAAAAACCAGTTGACTGTATAGGTGAGGGTATATTTCTGGGTTCTCAATTCTATTCCACTGATCACTGTGTCTGTCTTTATGCCGGTACCATGCTATTTTGACCACTGTAGCTTTGTAATGTTTCAAGGTCAGGCAGTGAAATTCCTCCGACATTGCTCTTCTTTTTTAGAATGCTTTTGGCTATTCAGGTGCACTTACCCTTCCAGATGAATTTGGTAATTGTTTCTCTAATTCTGTAAAGTAAGCTGTTGGGATTTTGATTGGTATTGCATTGAATCTATAAATCGGTTTGGGCAAGATTAACATCACGATATTCTTCCAATCCATGAACACGGAATTGGACCCTAATAATTTCGTGACACTGGAGCCAAGGGGCACATTTATTGGTCCCTTACCAAAGTGTGTACAAGCAACGGTGGCTTCAATTGAGGCTTAAAGGTTGACTCAGAATTCACTGGGGAGCTTCCTTGGTATTCTAGCCAGGGGAATTTCGGGAGCAAAGACTTGGAGATGAGAGGACATGCTTTGGCTTGAGGACTCCAAGTACATCAGTTTGGCAAAGAGGGTGGGTGGTGGGGAGCTGTGGATAAGGATGTCAGAAAGGTAATTGGATGGGCAGGGCTTGTATAGGGCATATTAAGGAGACTGGACAACTCATTTCTGACCATTGGAGTCAGACTTCTCACTGAGCCTTGTTTCTTTCTGTCTAAAATGTTTTGAAGCTTAAATGAGATGTGAATGTAATTGAATCTGAATGTATGTAATTGTTTCTGGGTAAAGACAGTGGGCTAGGCTTGACCCCTTTAAGAATTCTGGAGAAAAGGGGAGTGTTATAAGTCCCAGACAGAGAGAAGTTACCTTGCCATGGAGAACCAAGGGAGCCAGCTCAGAGAGTTCTGCCCCATGCTGCAACTCTCAGTGAGTAGGAATAGACCTCTCTCCCTTCCCCCATTCCTACTGGTCTGCCTTCTGCCCCCCTCCCCGCCAAAAGCCACACCAGCTCTGGCTGCTTTGAGAGCAGTCAAGCGGATTGAGAGCCCTTGGAAAGAGACCTGCAAGGACATAGAACTTAACAGGGCCCCAGGGCTGGGAAAAAAGTGTGGGGGCCTATTCTTGGGCCAGGAGGAAGTCAGACTAGATTAGGGAGAAAGCACCCCACACACACCCCAGCTTTCCTGTTTTGGGTCTCTAGGATATCAGGAGCCATGCTCTGCTATGACTCTTGACTCTAGTCCAGCTGGGAGACTCCACAAAGTGACAGGGGTGCAGGGCCAGGCCTCTACTAGGAGAGTGGAGTGGAAAGCCACTGTCTTAGTTTCGTAGCTACTGAAACGAATACCATACAATGATTTGGCTTAACAGGAATTTATTAGCTAGAAGGCTTGCTTCCCCGGGGTTGGTATCTTCTGGCTAGCTGGCAGGCAATCTTTGAGGTTCCATCACATGGCAGTGCACATGGCAGCATCTTTTCCTTCTCCTTTGGGTTCCATTGACTTCCAGCCTCTGGCTGCTCCCCGTGGTTTCTTCCGTGTCCAATTTTCTTTGCTTATAAGGACTTTAGCCATAATGGATTAAGGCCCACCCTTGTTCATTTTGGGCACAACTTAACTAATAACATCTTCAAAAGTCCCATTTACAAATGGATTCATATCCACAGGACCAGGGACCTGAACATGCCTTTTTGGGGGGATATGATTCTATCCCCAACAGCCACCCTAACTTGGGAAGTCTCCACTCTCAACTCCACTTCCCTCTGTGTCTGCCTCCACCGCTGTCTTTGTCTTTCAACTTCTGCTGGCCCTCTGGACTACTGATTTCCCCTGTTTATTCGAATTCAAACTCCCCAAGAGACAGGATCCAATTGGGTCAATTATTTGCCATTAAATCTGAAAGTACTTATTTGGCAAGCCCTCCATCCTGGCCAGTTCCCAGGCCACTGGCCAGTTGACTGCCAGGATTATGAGCATAATGGGGCAGATCTCAGGAAGCTAAGAGATGGCCCACAGACACCTTTCTCAGCAAAGAGTGTGGAGATGCCCAAACTGGGGCTTCAATTGATTGATTTTGTACACAGGAGGCAGTTGGTATAGTTGCTTTGGGGACCAAAGCCCCTCCCTCCTAGGATACTAAGAGGTGGGGGTGATGGGCTAAGGCTGGAGAGATGACTCAGCACCCAAAGTCAAGCAATCCTATGGGAGGAGTTAGGGTAACATATATTTCTGTGAAACAGGGGTCCTTAACCTTTTTTATTTTTTTCTACCATGGACCCTTTTGGTAGTTTGGTGAAGCCCATGGACTCCTATTCAGAGTAATGTTTTGAAGTCATAAAATATATGGGGGGCGGGCAGATGTGTCTCAAATGGTTGGGCGTTTGTCTCCCATATGGAGGGACCTGGGTTCGATCCCCAGGACCTCCCGGTAAAAAAAAAAAAAAAAAAGGAAAGTAAAATACTTAAATACAACTATTAAAATTTAAAGTCCAGATTTTTAATATAGTAAAACCATGCTTCTTCATTATGGCATTAACAAGATCAGGCTATTAACTGCAAAGTCAAACTGTTGGTACACATCAAGCATCTTTCAAGATGTCTGCAACAACTCTCATGTTGATACCTAGCAAAAGTGGGTTCTTTCCTCCTTATGCATCTTTAAAGCCAATTCCTGAGACACTGGGATTTCAAAGAGAGAAAGAGTTTTATCGGGTACACAAGCTACAGAGCACAGTGGCCTCCTGGCCCAGAACTGCCTCCTGGATCTGCAGAAATTCTAGTATTTTATAATATCAGGATGCTAATGAGTAATTGGGGTGGAGTTTGCACAGGTTCTTTCATTAATAAACATTAAGGGGCTGAGCCACGATGGGGGTGGGTATTGACCTACGGCAGTGGATTTGGGGGATGAGTTACAAGGTTATAACCATCATCTAGACATCCTGGAGGGGGAGGTACCGAAAATAAAGGTCAGCTATAAGGTTTTCCATATGATGGATATCAAACAGGAAGGTGGAATATTCACCCTTTCAATGAAAATATTCAAATACAAAGGTAAGATCCACTGGAGTAATCATTACAAATGGCAGGTTTTTAGCTGGAAATGGCCACATACAAAGGATGGAGTCAGTCTAGCCAGTTTCAGTAATTTCAGATATTAACCCTTTTGGCTAATTTTCAAAGCACCTATATAATGTTTCAGTAATCATAATTATTTAATTCTTAACCTTCGGTTACAATATGAGTGAAAATGTCTGTGATTGCTATTGTCACAAAGTCATAGGTGCTGTGGTTTGTTACCTACAAACAAAATTAAGAGAAATGCTGAGTTTCAGAAAATAAAGTGAATTTTTTTTCCCCAACCAAGTTCATTGACTTCAGGTAAAGAAACACAGCTGTAACTTATTAAGCGTTCCTAACCGTGGGCTAGGCTCCAGGAGAGGATTCAAAACCATGGGAAACACAATCCCTCCTTTGGAGCCTCCAGCCTGAAGGGGGAGAGCAAGGGCATAGGGTTCACAATTCTGTAGTGAAGCAGATTAACACCTGCCTCTTGCAGCCAAGGAAGCTGCTTCAGGGAGATGCCAGGGTCACATACATGAGTGGTAGTGAATGGTAGCCACAGTAGCTTTCTAAACAAAGGCCTAAGAGTAGGAAAGCAGTGTTTGCAGAAGACCAGAATGGCCTTGTGTTTGAGTGGACTCTATAGCAATTACCCAGTCCCCTCTCTGGAACTTTCCAGCTCCATGTGTCACCATCCTCCCTTCATACTCTGTGCATTAGGCACTTTGAACGTCCCTCACTCCCTTGATTGAGTCAACCTCTTCATGCCTCTGGTCTTGCACATGCTGTGCCCTCTTGTCTGGAACTTTCTTTCCCTCCTCTTCCATGACCAGGTCACCATCAGCTCCCCAGAAGACACGCCTGGGTTAATTGTCCCTCCTGTGGACTCCTATGGCTCCTGGTCCTCTTTTCATCATAGCACACACCTCACTGTATTGTAAGGCTCTAGCCCCCCATAGACTAAGCACTGAGACAGCCGAACCACACCTGTCTTTTCACCTTTAGCTTCCCACTAAGCAGCCTACAGCCTGCTCAGGCTGTGGGACGAGAGGTTTGCCTGGCAGCAAAGATGGAGTCAGCAGAGCTAGGACTTGGTAGTGAAGGAAAACAGGCTGACTCCCTCATCCTCTCTGTCACCTTGGATATTACCTCAGGGGGTGTCCCAGAATAGCACAGTGCCACTCAGCTAGCTGGACTTGTTAGGTTAGCCGCAGCCATTCCTTCTTAGTCTCTGCCAACCCACCCTTCTAGAGAACCTCACTCCTATATGCCAACACTTCCCAAATCTCCATCCCCTTCCCACATCTCTTCTGTTTCCTGGACCAAACTCAATATATCCTAAACAAGGCCTTCATCTTCTGCCCCAGTGTACATCCCTATCTGTGTTCCTATCAAGGTTAATGACATCATCATCTACCTGGAGTTCCAAGCTGGAAGCCTGGGCATCATCACTGAGTCCTCTCTCCCTCTCCTTCCCCAACATCCAGGTCCTGATAATTCTACCTCCTAAATATCTCTGGATTCCTCTACTTTCTTTCCATCTCATTGCCACCTCTCTGGTCTAGGCCAAGAAACTGCACGGCGGCCGCCTTATCACGCTCCCCACACCCTCTCTTGCCTTCCTCCTCTGCAGCCAGATTGACTTTCTAAAAAATGCAGATTTGATCATGGCACTCCCCTCTACAAACCCCTTCAAATGGTTTCCCATTGCTTTTAGGAGAAAGTCCAGATTCCTCAACACGCTCTGTTGGGTCTTTAACTTGGTGGGTCCTCAGTTCCTCAGGTTCGTTCTGCTTTCCTGGAGCACCCTTTCTCCCCCCACTTTCATGTAACAAATTGCTACCCACCCTTCAGGTCTCAGCTTCCCCAGGAATCCTTCCCTGACCTGGAAAGTCTGGGCCACATTCCCTGCACGAGCTCCCCTGGTAAGTCTCCACCATCTGGCTGTTTGCTGCGCCCCCAAGTGTCCAGTGACAGACAAGATTTCTTGCATTTCCACCACGGAGTCTCGAATTAGAGCAGATCATGAAACAGGCTGCCTGACCCTGGGACACCCTGAAGGCTCAGCTGCTGTGGGAGACACCCTCCTCCAACAGGCCCACACGGCCTGTCACCCACCTGCTTTCTCTTCACTCTCTCTGCCTCTTTCATTCCTGGCTGCAGTGGGGTGTTTCTAGGCGGTGGTTTGGAGGGAAGCCCAGCTGTGGGCTGGCCTGTTGGCAAGCAGAGGGAGCCGTGGCTGGGAGCCTCGGTGAAGAAATTGGCCCTCTCATGGGGGATCCTATCTGGGTCCCTTTGTCCAGCCTCCACCCTCTTGGTGCTCAGACCCTGCCTGCTGCCCCTCTGCCACCCCCTGCCCATCACGCTCCTCCCTGCACATTACACACTTAAACGTAGGTGACACAAAAGGGCAAATACTGTATGAAAGCGTTACTATGAAGCAAATATATTGTGTAACATATTGTTTGATTTAAAAAAAATTTATATGTATCCATTATATTTAATTGAGAAATGTATATATTTATTCATCTGTGTTTACTTTTTAGTTTTTAATTGTTTATATTTTCAATTATTAAATGTACAAAATAAAGTTTTAAAAAAAAGAATGAAATGATGAATGCACAAATATGTGATTATACCGAATACCATTGATTACATACTTTAGATGGATTTATGTTTTATTAATATGTATCAATAAAATTGATTTGTTAAAAACTGTTAAAACAAAAAACAAAAACATAGGTGACAGCAACACGTTTACTGCTGCCCCTGCTTTCTGTGAAGCTGAAGGGCTCTGTTGGCTGCCAGGAGACATTAAGAAAAGAGATTTACTGGCTCTCCAGGCCACATTCACATACCAACTGCCACCCCACCCCCACCCCTACCACAGTGTCCTTTCTTTGACCCAATAATTAGAACTGTAACTTTGAATGGAGAAATGAGAAAAGGGGAAATGCTTCTGAGGAACATGCAAAGCCAAGCCATTCATAGCTTCATCCACTAAGTTCAAAGAAAGAAATGGGTGTTAACCTTGATTGATTTTTAACATTCATATTTATTCATTTGTTCAAAATGTATTTATTGAACACCCACTGGTGTCAGGTACCAGTCCTAGGTGCTAGGATCTGGAGGATGGCAAAAATGGGGTCCCTGCTCTTATGGAGTTTTTTTTTTTTTTTTTTTTAAGATTTGTTTCTCCCATACACACACCTCATTGTTTACACTTGCTGTCTGTTCTCTGTGTCTGCTTGTCTTCTTTTTAGAAGGCACTGGAAACCAAACCCAGGACCTTCCATGTGGGAGGGAGATGCCCAGTTGCTTGAGCCACATCCGCTCCCTGCTTGTGTTCATTGTGTTTCCTCATTGTCTTCTTGTTGCGCCGTTTTGTTGTGCTAGCCTGCCACACCAGCCAGTCACGTCAGCTCACTGTCTTGTTTGTCTTTAGGAGGCACTGAGAACCAAACCTAGGACCTCCCATATGGTAGGTGGGTAACCCTCATGGAGTTTAGATTCTATTGGGACAGAGATCTTTGATCAAAGAATCACATAGCTTGATGTACGACTGCAATGGTAAAAAATATGGTGACTTGGACTGAGAAGGGAGGCATATGGAAGAGCCTCCTATGTCTAACAGAGGACTTGACCAGAGAGCTGTGGACTGAGCTGAGACCCAAAGGATGGACAGGACTTGATTAGAGTTGAGGTAATCATACTCCTTAATTTATGGCACAATATCATCATTTGTCTACATGAGTGTCCTCTCATTTTATTGCTTCTTTTTCTTCTTCTTTTTTGAGGTTCTAGGGGCTGGGGATTGAACCCGGGACCTTGTATGTGGGAAGCTGGCACTCAACTGGGCCACATTGGCTTCCCTGAGTTGTTTTTTAAATCTGTTTTGCTTGTTCGTTTTTGTGTTTTCAGGAGGCACCAGGAAACAAACCTAGGACCTCCCATGTGGGAGGCAGGCACTCAACTGCTTGAGCCACATCCACTCCCCCCCCCCTTTTTTTTTTTTAAA